>OX328012.1:51032662-51632662 GCA_946811545.1 Netelia fuscicornis | reverse complement strand
AAAAGAAAAAAAGAAAAATAGTCAAATAAGATCAAGGAGTTCTAGGCTAATCTCAGAAGAGATTCATTAACCCCATAGAGTTTGTCTTGGAAAATTGACTCTCCTCTATACAATTATTATTATTATTATTATTATTATTATTATTAATATTGTTACGTTAATAATGACCGTGTTGAATAATTATTACATTTAGACATAGCTTCATAATCCTACAAACATAAATTCTACCCATAGTCAGTGAAGGGAAAAAATTGTCAATAAATAAATGAGAAAAAAGAGAAAAATAAAAATAGTCAAATAAGATCAACGAATTCTAGGCTAATCTCAGAAGAGGTTCGTAAACGCCATAGAGTTTGCCTCGGGAAATCGAGGGTAACCTCCTCCATACAAACATGATCATTATTATTATTATTGTTGTTATGTGAATAATGACCGTGTTGAATAATTATTACATTTAGCAATAGCTTCATAATCCTACAAACATAAATTCTACCTATAGTCAGTGAAGGGAAAGAAAATTGTCAATAGATAAATGAGAAAAATAAAAACAGCGAGATAAGATCAACGAGTTGTAGGCTAATCTCGGAAGAGGTCCGGTAAGCCTCGTAGAATTTGCCGCGGGAAATCGAGGAAAAGCGCCGGAGGCGCTTCTCTCTCACTCGGGGTTTGGGTTTCACGTCGAGTAAAATACAGGTCAGCCCCGAGAGGCACGCTCGCTCTTGGTGTGTACTCGTGGTATTTCCGCCTGTCGGATGCACCTTTCTCTCGTTGCGGATACACCCGTCGAGGTCGACGAGCTTCTCGCGAGTCGTCGTCTTCGTCGTCGCGCCTCATTCGCGATATTTACCCATACGTTCTCTCGTACACACACGTTACAACCACCGTTACCACTTTTTATTTTCATCTTTCTCTTACTCAGCCCCCCCCCCCCCCCCCTCCCACCAGAATCATCATCCGGAATCACGAATAATAAGTTTCCATCCAGACAAGAAACGTCGTTGAATATCAATATGAATATAATTAGCATATATTCGATAAAATAATTCACGTATCGTTTTGATTCGAATCAAAAGAAGGAATCA
This sequence comes from Netelia fuscicornis, assembly GCA_946811545.1. NCBI lineage: Eukaryota > Metazoa > Arthropoda > Insecta > Hymenoptera > Ichneumonidae > Netelia > Netelia fuscicornis. Next base: position 51,631,580 of record OX328012.1, on the reverse strand, counting down.
AAAAAAAAAAGAATCTGCTCGAGATCACGATCGACGTTTGTATCGATACGATTTATTCAAATATATAAATAAGTGAGGCAAGTCGAGTAGGCAAGAAAGCCGGTCAGAGGTTTCACCCGTTTTGTGGAACGAAGCCATGAATTATTGGCGATGCGACGGTGAAGTCGCACAGGTGTCGCGATCGTCTGACTTTCCGCTCGTATTCTCGATCTCTCGTTCGCAAAGAGGAAGCTTGACGTTTCGCACGCTGCGGGCAACTTCCCAGTCACTTGGTCGAATTATCGTAGGATTCTTCTTCAGGGATTTGTCGATCGATGGGTTGGTCGCTTTATCGAACGTCGTTCGCGATTCCAACTTCTCTTTTAATTTTCCGATATCTATCGTTCTAATATTATTATCGCAACGATACTTTCCCGTAACGGGCCGAGCACACAACTGCGATAATTTAAATGGAATTATCCTCGCGGTTAAACGGTATTTTCGCTCTATTCCAAGATAGATAGGTACTTGTCGAGGCGACCGAGCGTTTCCTTCGTCACGGAACAAAGAGAAAAAAAACGAAGCCAACGGTGCACGTATCCAAGAAGATATTTGATGATGGAGAAAGGTCAAGTGGGTCTGATGGGCCGTGAGAGAAGAGTTCCAAAAGATAAGCTCCGGATGATATTTTGAAGATTGGAAGATTGCGAATGAGAATTCAACTTTTCTTCATCCATTTCCTGATTTATGATAATTCGAGGATCGTTTAATCGAGTCTTAATAGATAATATTCTCCAGGCACTATTACAAGACTGAATTAATTAACTTTCCATTCGGCTAATCGCTTTATCTCATCGGCGACGTCGCACTTCTGTTTATCCAAAATTGCTAATCCTTGGATTCGGCCTAGGAAAAATGTTGTTTTTCATATCACTACGCAAAGTACAATTGAACGAGGACGAGAAACGGTCCGCGTGGTACGTGCGCTCCGAGCTCCACGGCAACAGTAGATGCGCATGTGGGCCACGTGAAAGTTGGGGATCCGTGACGTTTTTTTTTTTTTTTTTTTTTTTCATTCGCAAACGAAGATACACGAACGATGCTGTCGGCGAGTGGTCGATGCCGGTCCTTTTGTACTTAGTAATTGGAGGATCAAGAGTCAAGATGAGCGAGAGAGAGAGAGAGAAGCTTCTTCTCTTCTCTTTTCGTCTTTCTCTTTGTCGATATAGACGAGGACCGCGAGGTGTACACCTTGTACCACGTGCCTGCGGGGGTTCGCACTCTGAGAGACCAGCCGTACATTGCAGCCCTTCTCCTCTTTCTCCTCCTCCTCCTCCTCCTCCTCCTCTTCCATCATCATCATCTTCATCTTGTTCTTCTTCTTCTTCTTTTTCTTGTATTCGTCTCGTTCTCGTTACACTCGAATCATTTATCTTAGCGTGCAACCAGATCGTCGAGCCTCGTTCGTTGGGAGATGGAACAGCCCTGCGAGAAAAGGGAAGAGATCAACGAGTTCGATACGAGATTTGGTTTTGTAATAATTCTTGGATCAACACAATCCTGTGAAAATTTGTTCTTTATCGAAATTTGAGAATTTCGAAAATCAATGTCTTTCTCCATCTCCATCTTCATCTTCTTCTTCTTCTTCTTCTTGTATTCGTCTCGTTCTCGTTACACTCGCATCATTTATCTTAGCGTGCAACCAGATCGTCGAGCCTCGTTCGTTGGGAGATGGAACAGCCCTGCGAGAAAAGGGAAGAGATCAACGAGTTCGATACGAGATTTGGTTTTGTAATAATTCTTGGATCAAGACAATCCTGTGAAAATTTGTTCTTTATCGAAATTTGAGAATTTCGAAAATCAATGTCCTCCATCTTCATCTTATTCTTCTTCTTCTTCTTCTTGTATTCGTCTCGTTCTCGTTACACTCGCATCATTTATCTTAGCGTGCAACCAGATCGTCGAGCCTCGTTCGTCAGGAGATGAAGCAGCCATGCGAGAAAAGGGAAGAGATGCGAGAAATTTGTTCTATATGGAAATTTGGAAATTTCGAAAATCCATGTTCCTCAACAATTCTCTCAGTAGAATTGAAACTGATTGAAGAATGTTATTTGACGAATTCTCATGAAGGTGATAAAAACTTGCAGGAGTTGCAGGAAAGAGTTCTTCCGAGAGTGTCCACTCCCAAAAGCAGAATATTTCTTCCTTCTTGCAGTAACTTAGAGTCGTTTCTCGTTCGGGACTCCAACTTCCCTCCGTAGTAACCTTGACCCTCCAGATGAGATCCTTCAAGTATCTTAAGCTACTGAAATATTCGTCTATCTCACATATTATCCAGGTTACTATTACCTCCACAAGCTCAACTTCCAACAATGAAATATTAAATATTCCAACCAATGGGAAATTACTCCTCCAATATTCTCCTCCAACGATTCCTCTAGTTCCTCCCATTACAACATCCTGAGAATGTACACGAGGGTGAGATTTTTCTTCACTTTCGTCATACCAGATTTTACGACCAATCGTTAATAGGAAATAAAAGATAATCGTCAGGAGAAGAAAAAAAGGGGAGAGAGGTTATACTCTCTTGGTACCCGAGTCAAGGCTCTCGTGCTCCACTTTCCTCGACTCTTTCTCGAGCGATTTCTTTTCTTTCTTTTTCTCTTATTCCTCGTGCTCTTGCTTTCTCCCTCTCTGTCTCTCTTTCTTTGCCCCTCGTCCACCTGCACGCACTTGCACACATCGCTACACCAGCTCGAAAAAAAACACTCGTTGCACATACACACTTGCGGACCTGGGATGGGAAAGAAGTAAAGAGAAGACGAGACAGAGATAGAGACTGGTCCACGAAATCGTCTCGACGGACCTGACTCGATTTTCTTTTCCCATGAGGGCTCTCCAGGGATGAGGTGGAGGTTGATACGAGCAACAAAAGAAGAACATTCGGCCAGGAGGTTCGTCGACCGGCCATTCGCGATCCGCTTTACTTTCGAGGTCACTTTCCCCGCACCTCCATTTTTTTTCATCTCTCTTCGTCGCTGTTATCGAAGCTATCGATACTCGAGAATCTTCGATCCAATCTCGATGCAATGCCAAGAACTGCGTTTTAAAAATAATAATCTATTCGATTTAAAACTCAAGTAAATTTGTTTCCAAGTGTTGCGACAAGCTCGTAAAAACAGAGTGCTCGATAATGATCCAAGATTCATTCTCACCAGTTGGAAGAAAGCTTGCCAGAAGAAATGAAATCGCTTCGTCACTCGATCCATCTCTTAGGATCATCTTTATCCTCGAGAGAAAAAGAGGTAAAAAGGCTTTCTAGCAACCTCGTAGCAACGAAAGAAACAAAACAAAAGCTTGGCTCTTGGTGTTTTTTTTTTCTCGCGGCATTCGTTGTGTTTAGTTAATTAGAACGATTATTCGAAGAATAATGTATCCGACCTCGTAGCATTGGTGCAAGAAAATCTGTACATATCCATAGATTAATCTCTCCGGCTCTGTTTCTCTCTTCTAGCCGTCGGTCTGTTGTTACGTCGCGGATAAGGCGCTCTAATAGATCGCGACTGAAAGAAAACGAGCGCCGGGAGAGCTGGTTAACGACCACCCAGTGGCCGTGAAAGGAACTACAAACAAAAAATGAAACAAACTAGAAGTATAAAAATACAAAGTTTCAAATAAAAGAAGAAAAAAAAAGGTAAAATAAGATAAAGTAAAAAAGGAAAGAATCCAAGAAGCTTCTCCAGAGGAGCAAACAGCTCGATGTACACGAGTGCCTCGCGGGCCCATGCCTTGGCTCCAAGAGACCTATCGATAAATACTCTTTGTATCGTCCATCCTGTGGGTCCCTATGTATGCGTATACGTAGTTATAAGAGCGTACAAAGATCACATACACTTTATAAATAGAGATAGCACAGGTATTGGTTTATTGGTATTGGGTAGTAGTAAGGAAAGAGAGAGATGCTCGAGGCCAAAGTGGATAAGTGCGTAAGAAGTACTCTTTCTCTGGTATGTGTCTGCTTGAAGCATGGATGCTCAGGAAAATAGTTACTGGGCACAGAAACCAGGATGGGGAAAAATTTTTATCAATGATCCAGGATTGTTGGAACGATTTTAAAAATTGAATTTCTGTCTTAAAGGGATTGCTTTGTTTCAATATTAATTCCAGCTAGTTCATGTGAATCCAATAAGGGCTACGATTTGGAACAAATTGTCATGGTAGGCAAAGTGAATTTATTAATTGCCAATTTTATTGGGAGGTTTAATGGAGAGAGATGTTTGAATCCAAAGTGGATAAGTGCGTAAGAAGTACTCTTTCTCTGGTATGTGTCTGCTTGAAGCATGGATGCTCAGGAAAATAGTTACTGGGTACAGAAATCAGGATGGGGACAAATTTTAATCAACGATCCAGGATTGTTGAAACGATTTTAAAAATTGAATTTCTGTCTAAGAGTGTCCCATCTGTTTTGTTACATAGGGATTGCTTTGTTTCAACATTAATTCCAGCTAGTTCATGATGAATCCAATAAGGGATACGACTTGGATCGAATTATCACAGTAGGCAAAGTGAATTTATGAATTGTCAATTTTATTGGGAGATTTTATTGTTTTTATTGGAAGGTTTAATGGAGAGAGATGCTTGAGGTCAAAGTGGATAACTGTGTAAAAAGTACTCTTTCTCTGGTATGGGTCTGCTTGAAGCATGGATGCTCAGGAAAATAGTTACTGGGTACAGAAACCAGGATGGGGAAAAATTTTGATCAACGATCCAGGATTATTGGAACGATTTAAAAAATTGAATTTCTGTCTAAAAGTGTCCCATCTGTTTTGTCACATGGGGATTGCTTTGTTTCAACATTAATTCCAGCTAGTTCATTATGAATCCAATAAGGGTTACGACTTGGAACGAATTGTCACAGTAGACAAAGTGAATTTATGAATTGTCAATTTTATTGTAAGATTTTATTGGGAATCTAGATCGGTAGTTAATCCACAGTACCTACATAGAAATATTTATACGACAGAGATAAGATCAAGAAGGGGGGAGATTACATGCACGACCATAAAGACATTCCATGGGCGCGCCAGTGAGTCTCTTGGAACGTGCACATTGAAAATGGAAGCTGCTGCTGTGTAGCATGGTCATCGACAACGATGCCCACGTAACCAAACCCATCCAGCACGATTTTTCGTGCTTGAGAAGCATTTAGAATTTCGAGAAAGGAAACAAACAAAGAAACTATTGAGATTTTTCAAGACCCTTGTATCTTTAGATTCGTTGACCACAGGACAACGACGAGAAGAATAAAAAATTCATATCGATGAGACGACGTCTATGTCTGTCTAGCACTTCTTGTCCATCCTCCATTCTCTTATAATATTTTATCCAATTTTCTCCACGTTTTTAATTGACCTTGAATATTGTCGAGGTTCAATTATGCACGACTATTAATCAACGCTCGATCCACTTCAGAAAATTCTAGAATAACATTGGAAGTTCCTCCCACCTGTTGACGTACAATTTCCATCAAACAAAAAAAAATTGCATGCTCTGTGATTAAAAAAAAATTCTAATGGTTCGCAGCTTCCTACACAAGCCCGGAAAATCATCTCATCGAGCCATCTGATGATCATTCAAGTCTTTGTAGGCCATTCGTCAAACGCGAGCGAGCGATAAGCAAAAATAAAAATTTCCCTGACGTTGCTTGAAATCTAGACTAATGTTTTTCCTGATGTTAAAAGAACAAATATACCTCGAGTTATAAAATATTCCCCGTTGATCGCTCTATCAAATATTATTATTATCATTGTGTATACGAGATTGGAGTGCGAAAAGCAGGCGGAAACAAAACGACTGAGCAATGTGTGTCCGTTCGATAAGCATGGCAAAGGGGGAGTGAACTCAGGAAGTTGACTCAGTCGCATATTAATAGGACATACGGTATCTCTTTAATGAAACAAAATATGTATTGAAATATATGCAAAAATCGATGGAAAAAAAATCAATCTATAACTTTGCACCATGCGAAATTTCATATTTTTATTGAAGCAAAATTGTGTCGAACAAGCCTTTAAATTATTTATTATTTATATTTGAATTACTGTTTTCAATCTCTGACTATTGGTCGATAATAAAAGTGGGAGGCAAAGTAGACCGTCAAAGATCGACTGGTAGATCGAGAGCTATAATTTTTCGTAGACATGCCATTAGCACCGAGCAAGAAGAAAGCTCAAAGTGTTTCTAACGATCACGTGTCGAGAGTGTCGATCGCATGGACGACTCGTCGTACCCAGCCATAAACGTATTATATCGATCAGAACTCGATACAGCTCGGATAATCAATGGCAAGTTACTAAATACGACGCTGATTACGATAGTTAAGAATCACTCGAAGAAAACTCGTTGCTCTTCGTTTCCCCGTTACACGCCACCTTTGCCCTTTCTCAGTCTTTTAACAATTTTATAACTTCACAAATTGTTAGGGAGTCATCAATTCGATACCTGTAATTTGTTACGCGTTGGAGTTTGTCGAAGGTCGAACATAATTTATTATCAAGAGCGAGAATCCTTTTATCATTGCCGATAGAATTTATCAAAATCCAAAACTGTACAGTTTTCGAAGCCTTCTCTACCGTAAAAAAAAGAAAATAACAAAACACTGTATAAATCTAGGCTTAAGGCCGACTTTTCACACAACCCACGAAAACGTAACTACAGACGCAAACAAAAAAATGCTTTACGGAACATAACAATGAGAGCTGGAGGAATGTAAGGTGATAATGTTAAGGTGGTAAACACTACGATACCTATACCTGAATGTGGGTGTCCCAATTCTGGGAACTAATAAGGTACTGGTCGAATGTTCGAGAATCCAAAAGAGAGTCTCTCACAGTACTCGAAGTTGACAGTTGTGATCGAGCAACTAAAAGGAATAAAACTAACTGGCCATCCCTTAATATTTCGTCGTTACGTTTATTCAAACCAACCCCCGTCCTTTTTTTACAGGAAGAGCCATTTGTTTAACAAAAATTTATAAGTTTGTCAGCTTCTGTTTACTGTCCACTTCTACTTACTCTCTAAATCTGAATTAGTGAAAAATTGACTAATTCAATTAGTAAATGCACGTTCTACTGGTGAAATAGTGATAAACGCGCCGTTTCACTCATAGAATAGTAAAAAAATAGTAAAGTAGGCTTACTAAAGCAAATTAGTAATGCGATTGACTATTATTTAGTCAATACAGTTTACTAATTCATTAGTGATATTACACGATTACTAATCAATTAGTACAGGCCTCAGCGATCGACCAATCACACTCTCTAAATCTGAATTAGTGAAAAATTAACTAATTCAATTAGTAAATGCACGTTCTACTGGTGAAATAGTGATAAACGCACCGTTTCACTGATAGAATAGTAAAAAAATAGTAAAATAGGCTTACTAAAGCAAATTAGTAATGCGATGGACTATTATTTAGTCAATACAGTTTACTAATTCATTAGTGATATCACACGATTACTAATCAATTAGTACAGGACTCAGCGATCGATCAATCACACTTTCTAAATCTGAATTAGTGAAAAATTGACTAATTCAATTAGTAAATGCATGTTCTGCTGGTGAAATAGTGATAAACGCGCCGTTTCACTGATACGATAGTGAAAAAATAGTAAATTAAGCTTACTAGAGCAAATTAGTAATACAATTGATTATTATTTAGTCAATACAGTTTACTAATTCATTAGTGATATCGCACGAACGTATCAGCTGTGCCGACTACTAATTGTATAGTCAAATGTTACTAATTTTTATAGCGATCACGTTTGACTAATCGCATTAGTGATTTTTCACTAATCATTTGTGACCCACTTTTCGCTAAATGAATTAGTAAAATATGACTAAAATTTAGTGAAATTTCACGAATTCAGATTTAGACAGTATACTGTATTTTTCTTTATGTTTTTGGGTGAATAAACAGATTCTTTAACTTAATTAAAAATATAATTTATCAAAGGCTAGTTCCTCATTGATGTACTAAGATAACTTTTCTCAAAGCTGGGACGTCGGTTCGAATCCTCAAAAGAGTTGCGTGTGTCTTCTTGCTGTTCCTCGCTCGTTCTTTACTCCTCTTTCCTTCAAGGAACAAACGCCCGGCAGAGGAAGTTGTAAAAAGTATTAGCAGAGAAGAGAAAAGGGAAGGATCTTCCGTTCGTCTGTGAATTGGACAATCTTAGAACGTAGCCACTCGGGCGATTCACGACCGAGAGAATTGATGAGAATTCTACGGAAAGCCCCTTGGCTAACTATACTCAACGAGTCCACCATCTTTCGCAAGATCAGGAAAATTCTCTCTTTCGTTTTTTGTTTTTGTTTTCGATACCGATTCTCAGGATTGATCGATACAACGTTCCTCGATATAGGTTGCACTTTTTTCCTTTACATTTCTTTTTTCCTAATTACTCACTCGCACGTGAGTGAAGAGAAGTTTTTATTCTCAGGCAAAGCTGAGATATCTCGTTGCAACATCGATACTCTTGTTGAATTATCGAATTACAGGAGAGCCGTACGCGTTTCCGGTGCATCGATTCTAGCGTCGATCGCGTTACTGGATAATTGGCCGGTGGCCAGGCGAGTTTGTGCCGATTCGACTCGTTTATACGTAGCGTGTCAGCTTGGTGAAAGCAAGTCACGAGTATACTTCGTGCCAATGGAGAATATCGTATACATTGATATATATATACAGAGAATATGCGACGCGAGATAATAAATTCATTAGCTTCGAAAAATATTGATGGACGGAAGTCGAATTTCGATTATCGGTATAGCGGATTAATTTTAAGAGATAGACTTTCCTACGTGTATGTTTGATGAAGAGAGAGTCATAATTCCTCTTCCTTCCCTCACCAATCGCCAGGTTCATTCGTAATGCGTTTTTTTACAACTTGGCATATGCGAATATACAAAGAACACGTACGCGTGTATTTATAGGCAACGTACGAGGTATAACGCTGGAGGCTTCAATATTTATGAAGATACCGGAAAACTGTGCATTACGACAATCTCGTGGCTCGAATATTCAGGAAGCGATGAGAGAGAGACAGATTTATCGATCAAAACACGCCATCTCGAAGAAAGAGAAAACTACCGACGAGTTTACGAAGTAAAAACGTTTTTGATTCTTGTAATGAAATGTTTTGAGTATTTTGGAACTCGTTATGGAGTTCCAACTCCATAACGCGTTTCAAAATACTTCATTTCATTTCAAATAATTAATTGGAATTTCAAATAATTAATTGGAATTTCAAATAATTAATTGGAATTAATTATTTGAAATGAAATGAACCAATGTAAATTCGAAAATCTAACTTGTCAATCAAAAACGACAATCGAACGTCGAGATAAAAGTGAAGAGATTGATTGGTTTAATGCAATATTTCTAAATGTTGTTGCGAAACTTTTCAACGGTCTTGAAAACTTGAAATCGTGCTAATTAAATGCAAACAACAAATCGCGAACGATCTTTCTTGGTATATTCTCGCATCGTCAGTGGGTTGAGAGCGAGGCTTGTGTATATAGTTTCGCAAAGAATTAGCATAAACACAGCCTTGGGCCGTTTCCACCGTCGTAGCCGACGTCGTCGCCGCAAGCGTACGATCAAACGTCGAGTGAAAGCTCTCGAAGTCTCCATGCGACGACGACGATCACCACGACCGACAGAGATAGAGACGAAGAATGCAGCAACGATGGTGGTTTACATTCCAAAGTATCTCTCTCGTTGCCCCAGTGAAATTTGCGGTCCCTATTGATGGGTCACACGTCGTTGCTTCCTCACTCTGTGCACACGTCACACGCACACGCTCGGACAATATTTAATTTATGTCCCGCCTCGTGTTTACTCAAGATTAAAACAAAATTCTTGTTTCTTCTCTACGAATCTTCCTAGGCAGACGCTCTTCCATTGACTCATGGTCAGCTCGATAATCCTACGGAATTCTACGAAATAATTTCTCGTCCATCGAACTCCAACAGTTTCTCGAAAAAGACATCTGGTTGTGTTTGTTCGAGCAGGGAGCGAAGAATAAGAAAACAGACTTTTTCGTTTTCTAAGATTTCACATTATCGTACAATAATAATTCTCCGGGCGTAACGTAATTACCTTCTCGAAGGGAAACATAAAATAAAAATTATTCACAAGCTTGACTTACCTGACTCTGACCCACGCGATAAGAGGCTGGATCCACGTCGACGGAAAGCAGCATGTCCTCGACGGCTCGTCTTTCGTCAGCGACTGGACTTCCGGGACGTGCATTAGCGTCGTTCGATAAAAGCCCAAAGCGCCTTCTGAACTCACCGAGCGGCATGTACTTGGGAAATCCGACTTTGTGGAGACGAACCGCGTCGACGATTTGACTACCGCGTATCTGTAACGGAGATAAGAAATCATTGTAGCGTGACGAAATCTTCGCAAATTTGATTGTTATCTTGATAATTAAATTTGAATAATAACCTGGGATCGAAGTAGTGGCACATTGATAATACTGTCCTCGCTCTGATTCGACTTAACAGATAAGAGACTTTTGTTGTCGGTACAGCCAGCAGCGTGTTGTGGCAATAGGCAGTGAATAAACTTTACACGAGTCCTTCTCAAAGTTTCCACAAGACCATCCTGTAAATTAACGAATTTTTTCATAATTATTTCATTCGTCTAATATTAGTTACGTCCTAAGAAAGATGAAATAAATAATAGTAATAAGTGAAAAGGCAAGTATAATGAAATGACGAGCTTACGTCGAAGACAAGACAGATAATCAGAGGAACGAGAAATATCAAGAGATGGAGTCGGAATAAAACAGTGAAAAAATCGTCCATCATTTTTCACGAAACGTTAAAGATTTTGATATAACTGTAATATAGTCCACGGGTCTGCACGAAACGAGGGAAAGTGAACGTTGTCAACGATCGAGTGGTATTGTCAGAGAAAGAGCTTCGATTCGGATAGCCACTATGTTTTTCAACGATAATACTACGACCTTTGACTCGGTTATTCGCTCGTGATACTTAACCGCACGAACGAACGAGTATGCGAATGAATATAAGATTGACTCGAACAAAAATTAGAGATAGGGATAAAAATGTGAATCTATCCTTTTGTCAAATGTTCACAACGTCGATACTCACAACGGTGAATTTCACTTGTAGACAGGCATTTTTCCTCTTGACGGCGGTAAATGTTCTTCTTATACTGGATGCTCGTCTTAACGACTGAGAGCCCTCTATACCGGGCACGGAGCTACTCAGAGCACCCGAGACGCCAGCACCGCGAGAGCAGACGAACAGTCTGCTGATGTCTTCCCTGTTGCCAAGTATAAGAGGAGGGTCGTTAGAAGTGTGCAATTCCAAATGGACTCGTCGATAACAACTAACCTGGTACTCTCTTGAAGGACCGTAATAGCACAACGGGTAACCGGATTCTCGCGCGTAGCTCTCAACCAGCCGGTGGCTGTGTATAGAACTGGATTCGTGCCTTGAAGGTGTTGAAGGACGAATTGATTGTTGCCCGGTGCTTTCCTCAATAGAACTTGATGATCTGAAACGTTAGGTACATAAATCAATGAATTCTTGTTCCTTACATCAATGATAATTAATTGAAATAGGCGATAATAAGAAATAAACTCTCACCTCGATCGCCATAATGCGAGAAGAGTCGTTCGAGAAAACTTTCGTCGCTGCCACCTGGACAAATCGTCTCCTCCTCCAGTAGCCACAAAAGTCCTTTTCTCTCAGCCTGACGACTTCCGCTGAGATCACTTTGGCTCGTTCGCAACATCGTTGCGCTCTGTTGTCCACGATCGAGGAGAGAAACGAGGGCTTGGGGAGAACCGATAGAGTCAACGTCGTACTCATCGTCGCAATCGACGTCTATGCCCTCCTGCACGTACCTGGCCAAATGTTTCACAAATTAGTTCGTCTTGCTGTATATTACTTTTTGTGAATCAAGGTAATAAGCGGTTACATATCTCGAGTGAAAAGCTAACCTGTCTCTTGGAGCGACTAGCGTACTATGATGAAAGAGAAGTTGCAAGCGTTCCTGCAAATAATTGTGACACAGATCCTCGAAACTGGCGCCTGTCTGACGACCGCAAGAGGCAGGATTCTGAAAGCCTGGCGCGTCGCAGAGTAACAGAGACGAAACTGTATGAACCGGTGAAGAAATCGATCTAAAAGCAGAAGAAAAAACGTTTGAATTTCGTCGAAAGAGGAGTTAACCCTTAGAGAACTTTCAAGCCTATGTGATCCGCAGAGACATAGGCTGACGCATATATGCGTCCTTAGAGCTCAAAGGGTTAAAAGACAGAGGAAAGAAACAAACTTGTTAATAAGCGCAGCGACGCAATGAAAGATTTCCGAGTACAGTCCAACGAGCAAACCCTCGAGCGCGTCCAAACCCGACAAATCCTTGCCAATCTCGATAGGGCTAGGTGTCCTCAAACCCGGTCTCGAACCACCGCTGCTGCCAGAGTTTCCACCGCTGCCACCAACGCTGCTACCACCACCAACACCACCACCTCCACTCGCTCCGTTCGTCGAGAATACCATTCTACTGAGTTCCTCGACGGACGTACCGAGAAGCGTAGCCGCTCTCTCGGCGCACTCGACACGGGCAAATTGCCATCGACTCTGAGAACTGGTGCCCGCTTTGACAGCACCGGCGCAACTGAGATGATAGATACCCGCGAGTACCAGCCATATGACCTTTTCATCCGATTCCGTTACACCGAGTATCTTAAGAGCTGCGACGATGCGATTAAATTCGACCATCGCCCGTTGCTTGTCCTCGTGCTTTTGTAACGGCGTTATGAACGGATTGTTCTCAGCTACGAGATTCGTCAGATTCAATTCCTTTCGCAACGCACCCTCGGCACCAGCGAGCAATCTGTACACTGCATGAAACGTTGGATCTCCGTTTACTCTTCGACCTATTCGCGTCTTTTCCAACAGTAGTACCTGTAACGCGATTGATTTTTCGTTAGAAGCCAAGTAAAAGAAACGAACGAAATAACTATATTTAAAAAATAATTACCTGTAACGAGGCCGATGCGATCTGTCCCGATTGATCGAAATCAAGACTGAAGAGTTGACTAAAACGAGTCGCGTTCGAATTCATGTGAGTTCTGCTATTACCAAAAGCTTCAAGAACCGTGAAGAGAGCATTCAGTTTCTCGATCGTTAGAATCTACGAATTTCAAGATAAATTGTACATAAAAATAATCTCCCTGTCGTTTTAAAAAGCTCCAAAGACCGAAGGATAATACCTTGTTAACCGTTCCAGCTGCGAGAACGAGATAGTGCAAAGCGTGTTTAAAATTAGTCGTTTTACCAGCACCACTTCGGCCAAGGAAAACGAGCGAATGATCTCGTCGTGTCGCCAACATTCCTCGATAAGCCGATTGTGCCATTGCATAGATATGTGGCGGCATGTCCTCGCTCTTGCATCCTCTGAACATGTGGACGACCTTCAATAAATAAAATCGTATCATGAAAAGTAAGGAACAATGTTCTCGTCTTAAATAGAACTTCTTCGAGCTTGGATCAAACCTTTTCAGAATAAATGGCCAATGGAGCGACCGGATTGATAACAACCATATTTTCACCGGCGTAAGTGTGAATTAGATTGCTCGCGTAACGTTGTCTAAGAGTATGCAGTACGGACGACTCGCTCAGGAAACGCAGTTGAGACAACTCCTCGGACTTGTCGAATTGTGGTGGATTAGCCTGAGAATAGAGAAAGCGATTAATTTCTTTCTCAATAAAATTATTTCAAAACAACAAAGATCTCCAAGTAAATAAACACCTTCTCCACGTCTTCCTCGTCGACGAGCAATTCCTCCCCAGTTGGTATCAAGCGTACTCTCAGTTTCCCCGTATCCGGATCGGCTGGACCACATCTTGTGGCGGATGCAAAGCCACCTCGATGCAAAAGCCAAATTCTCTCGGATGCGAGCCACGCTTGTTCCTGTGCAAGATGTTCCTCGGTACGCGCCTGTGAATTCAAACAAGAAAGAACCGTTAATTAATAAAAACAATAATTCAGAGAACAAAGGAATAAAACAATAATACCAAATTTTGGGACAAAGACAAATATTTCTTGGGTCGAAATTCGAGTCGGTGATGCACGTTGGCTGTGATTTTGGATATAAATTCGTAGACGTAGAACAATGTGTAAGTGAATATCGCGAGGTCTAAAACAAGTGTGATCATCTCGTTCAATATCGCGAAAGAGGAGGAGCTCGACTCGTTCGACTGGCTCAACGTATAATAACAGAGCCAGTGTTTTATGTCGAGCTCCTAGTTACCTCTTCGTCTCAGGAGCCATTGCTTGCCCGGAATCCCCCAAGTAAGTACAGAACATACGTAGGTGGCGAGGAATAGTTACTGTACGACTCTCGTACGCGCAATGGGCATTAATTCCGTTCGATTCCGTTCGATCGCCTGGTGGAGAATCCATGACTCGTCCGCGTGCCGGAGAAAATACAGTTTCGTACGAGTATGTAGGTAGGAGAAGCCAGCGAGAAAAGGAATATCGACTTGTATGGTTGCTCGAGACGAGTCAACGTACAAATTACAACGACGATTCCGTTTCTCCGTTACTTTTGTTAATTTCAATTTTTATAATCGTCGGACAAGAACTTCCCTGAATTAAATTCTTGTCGATTTCATCAAGAGCATTTGTATTCGTTGCGTTTAAACGAAGCGAAGATAATTAATAAGGGGTTTTATTTTTTTGCCCGAAGGAAACGAATGACGAATGAGAGCTTTTACCACTCGAGACTCTCGAAGCTTCTGGAACACTTTCATACGTTCATGCACACTCATTCTATTAAATATCTACGTACATAAAACCACTTGACCCCTTTTGAACTTTGTACCAAGCAAATGGTAAGCTTCATTACACTCGAGCTAATTCTAATTCGCCTCCGGTGTCTACTCAAAAATCCAATCTCCTATTCGCAACAAACCAAAGGCTAGCTCGACGATACAATCACCAATCTACTTTCTCATGTTTCTTCGTTATTCTATCTCACCTCACAAATCATTCGCTAATAAATATCTACATTCTACACTCAATCGTATTCTGATACTATTTAATTGTTTACTCGATTAAAATGTGATCGTTATTGTTCCATAATAATAATAATTATAGCGAAGGAAGAACATGGAGAATCACGTCGTGGTAAAATCGAGTTTTATTAAACTATAAATATTGTTTTCGTCCTCTTCGTCTCTCGTTGAAACTTCGAATCGAAACAATCTATTTTCTCATGTTTCTTCGTTATTCTATCTCACCTAACAAATCATTCACTAATAAATATCTACTCTCTACACTCAATCCTATTCTGATACTATTTAATTGTTTACTCGATTAAAATGTGATCGTTATTGCTCCATAATAATAATTATAGCAAAGGAAGAACATGGAGAATCACGTCGTGGTAAAATCGAGTTTTATTAAACTATAAATATTGTTTTCGTCCACTTCGTCTCTCGTTGAAACTGGGAATCAAAACAATCTACTTTCTCATGTTTCTTCGTTATTCTATCTCACCTAACAAATCATTCACTAATAAATATCTACTCTCTACACTCAATCCTATTCTGATACTATTTAATCGTTTACTCGATTAAAATGTGACCCTTATTGCTCCAAATAATAATTATAGCGAAGGTTGAAACTGGGAATCGAAACAATCTACTTTCTCATGTTTCTTCGTTATTCTATCTCACCTCACAAATCATTTGCTAATAAATATCTACACTCTACACTCAATCCTATTCCGATACTATTTAATTGTTTACTCGATTAAAATGTGATCGTTATTGCTCCATAATAATAATTATAGCGAAGGAAGAACATGGAGAATCACGTCGTGGTAAAATCGAGTTTTATTAAACTATAAATATTGTTTTCGTCCACTTCGTCTCTCGTTGAAACTGGGAATCAAAACAATCTACTTTCTCATGTTTCTTCGTTATTCTATCTCACCTAACAAATCATTCACTAATAAATATCTACTCTCTACACTCAATCCTATTCTGATACTATTTAATCGTTTACTCGATTAAAATGTGACCCTTATTGCTCCAAATAATAATTATAGCGAAGGTTGAAACTGGGAATCGAAACAATCTACTTTCTCATGTTTCTTCGTTATTCTATCTCACCTAACAAATCATTCGCTAATAAATATCTACACTCTACACTCAATCCTATTCCGATACTATTTAATTGTTTACTCGATTAAAATGTGATCGTTATTGCTCCATAATAATAATTATAGCGAAGGAAGAACGTGGAGAATCACGTCGTGGTAAAATCGAGTTTTATTAAACTATAAATATTGTTTTCGTCCACTTCGTCTCTCGTTGAAACTGGGAATCGAAACGAGCATCGCGATATAATGTCAAGAATCCCGTTGAGAGTAAACGGTCGAGGTGTCGCACGTCCGTTCTCGAGTATAACGAGCTGCATACGAAGAAACGTTTCTCTCTCTAACTCCGGTTTCGAAGTAATTATCTCGAGCTGTGGCGCGGTGCTCGATCTGTCCCTCAAAGCCGTAAAGATAGTGCGGTTCGATTGCCCGAAGAGAGAAAAGAGAGCCTGGCGACGATTATTACAGCTCGTTCTTGCTCTTTCAGTTTCCGCTCGATTCCCTCGTCTCTCGGCCTACGTCCTTTAAATATTTCTTCCTCGTGTCTCGTGCCTCGCGACTTAATTCTCGTCAAACTGGACCCTCGTTCGTAGGAGCTCCCGTCGAGTTCACCCTGCTAATTTGAATTAATCAAATATGAGAAAAAAATATATGCAAAACAGAGACATATCGTTAATGCGGAAAATCTTCGTCCCCAGCACAGATTATTTTTTGCTTCATCATTCAAACGCTTTCAACCTTAACTACGGTTATTCTTTTTTTCAAGCTATTTTGAGATTTTGTAAAAATTTCCTTTTTTTTGTCTTCAACGAGCTTTCATCGAGAGAATCTCGCTTATCTAACGGGAGATTTGCACGATGCGTAAGTAAATTGGCAATAATTGTACGGCCGTAGTTGAAATTACGACCCGAAGGGAGAACGATTTTTAGTACCGTTGTATAGAATTTTGCTCGCCTGGAGAGAAAACCGATACTTTGATTATAAATGGCTAATTGTGGTGGAAACTAACGAGGAAAATGAAGAAAAAAAGTGTCAGCGGATTCGTAATAGCGATCGTTCTAGAGGAAAATGCCAGATGGGCAAAAGGTAAACGTTTGCAGTTTTGGTGTGAAGTATTGTCGTGATGTTTACTTTCTGTCGTACGAATAATTTCTTTATAAAGGATATTTCACTAGGCTGAGGATAAATTTGAAGAATTAGTTTTTTTTCTTGATGGAGAATTCGTAACGATAATTAAAATCTGGTAATTAGTGGATCCTAATTATAGGCAACATTTCAGGTTCTTTAAATACTTCAAATAAGAAGTCTGAAGGAATTGGGTTATCAGTGTGAGCGATTTTATAATTAAAAGTTTCACTGCTGCTTCAAATTGGAATTCAATTATTCTTTTCTCGACATCTATTCATTGTATGGGCGTATTTTTCTTTTTTGATGCAATAAGAACATCCAAACGAAGGATGTGCCAAGCCATTTTTTTGAAAAAACGATTCAGACCTGAGAAAAATATATTTGAAGGTAAAAAAACGTACAAAATTTTAAGGAAATTTCAAAACGATGCTGAGAAATTCTGAAACAAAATATCGAAAAAATGGCTCGACATATTGTTTATAACAGTTTAATATACACGCACAACAAAAATGATCAAAATCCAACGTACAGTTCCTGAGAAAAGGTGCATTGAAAATAAGAATTTTTCAAACTAATATTTTTCGACTTTCAATTGATCCCAAAATTTATCTTATTCAAATATTCTCTAAAAACCTGCATAGAATTATCAATAAACTCTTTCTGAACAAAACTAAAAAAAAATTGTCGAAAAATATTGAATAGTTTTGCAGAAATATATTGAACCCCCTTAAAATTAAGGGAGGGAGGTTCAAATTTGTTCCTAATCTCATAAATAAATAAATAAATAAAAGATCACATTTAATCGCAAGCTCGATACTCGACTTTATCGAAACTTCCTAAAAATCCAATCTCCCTGCCACAGAACAAATTCAAATTCTAAATACCACTCGTTCATCTTCGTAAAGCCCAGGAAAACGAGTTATCGTACTGGCGTGTTCTGGCATTCGCTAACGATTAATCACTCGTGCCCCTTGTCGTTAATTAGTATGCAGATTGGTAGAAGAAGGGTAAACATAAATACTCGATGTATTTCACATTTCCTTTTCTACAAATACATATAAACGTGTCTATATCAAGAGTATCGATAGATTATTCCTTCTCTGCCGTTTGACACGAGCTTGTTTCTTACCTCGCTCGTACAACTTTCAGCTTCGTAGAAAGATCGACCGAAATAAAAAATTGGAAGAAAGGAGCGAATACGAGAGACTCGGGTAAAACGAGCTCATTGAATTCGATTGAGATATCGCCAATTGGAAAATATATACAGGGTAAGTTTTATAAGTTGGCTCAATCTTTATTTTAAGGTAGATGGGATAATTACAAACAAAAGTTGCAAATATACATTAGGGATATTTTTAATAGTTTACGAGGTATCAATTTTTGAAGTTGGGCCAATCAGAGCGCGCGGAGAAGCGTTGGAACCGCCCACTCCCGTCCTAGCAGCCAATGTCTGAGAAATAAAAATAACTGCGTAATAATGTAATAAATAAAATTGACTGCTCTGAATTTTGCAACCGCAAATGTAACGTGTTATCTCTAAGGCTGGAGCGGGAGAGGGCGTGTTCAACACTTCTCGCCGCGCTCTGATTGGACCAACTTTGAAAGTTTATATCTCGTAAACTATTAAAAATATCCCAAATGTATATTTGCAACTTTTGTTTGTAATGATCTCATCTACCTTAAAATAAAGTTTGAGACATTTTATGAAACTCACCCTGTATATATACACGTACATTTACGAAATACTCGTCGCCGTTACAACTTTCAGGAAGAACAAAAACGTTCGATAGCGCCGTGAGATCAAAGCGTAAGAGTACGAGGTTGATACAGAGAGAAAGAGAGGAACGACTTTCGCGAACAGCAATGCTCGAGCTCGTGAGAACTCAGTCTGAGACAAGCTTATCGAGTCCGTATCGTTCCTTTTTTCCTTCTTCCTTATCGATGCGCTCCAGGTTTCGTCGTTAATAAATTAACGATAACGATCGGACGGATTTTATTTTATAATAAAGTCCTTTTCGTTATAAAAGTCAATAGCGACGATTTAATTCGTTGCTTTTTGATTTGGAAAAAAACGTGTTAAGTGCGAAAAGTGAAGGATGTAACGCAGGGAATAAAAAATAGTCCAAGAGTCCGAGTCGTTCGAGCAATAAATGACGACGACGATCAACGAACGAGTAGATATAAAAGTATATATAAAAGTAGATATAACGCTCGCACGCGCCTCCAGAAGGAGGAGGAGGAGCGTATAAACCGGAGAAAAAGTATTTCTCTTTCTCCATTTTGAAGGCCTTCGAGCGGGGTGCGGCGACGACCGTATTTGGCAGTATTGGCACATCGTTCTCCAACGACCCGGGTTTCACCTCCCCCTCTCCATTTTGAGTCCTGGCAATAATATCTGTCTCTTGTCTCGTTTCTCTCTCTGGTGAGAAACCACCAATACCACCCATCGAGACAACGATCGACGAATAAATCGAATAAATCGATTATCGAAAGTAATCTTGTTTCTTTAGTTCAATCATCGTTGATCCAATTATTGAAATATTCTTGAAACGTTTCTCATTTAAGTTTCCTCTTTTAGTTGAGTCTCTTGCTAATTCGAGAGAGAAAATAAAGCAGGAACGACCCACGCGAGTTCCTCGATCCTTTTCGACGCTAATCCTCACCCTGGGAATGACGAAGAGTCCAATGTCCCTCTGTCACGTGGGCGCTTGATCAGTGATCAACGCTCGACTCGTCCAACGACGAAAAAATCGAGATTTCTACGGTACAAAAATAAAAATAAATTGAAAGAATGCGCGAGAATGAAAGGAAAGAAAAAAGAAACGTGTAATATCGAAAGGATCGAGTTCTAGGTAATAAATACGAATCAACGAAGTCCGAGAGATTGTCGAAGAACGCACGCGTCCCACGCTCGAGGTTTCTTCTTGCGACGACCGATCTCGAAAGATCTGTTTCTTTTTCTTCTTCTTCTTCCATCTCTGTCGACAAAATTTTAAAATCAAGCTGAACTATTCGTTTCTTCTTGCCACGAACGATTTCCAAAGATCTGCTTTTCCTTCTTCTTCTTCTTCTTCTTCTTCTTCTTCTTCTTCATCTTCTTCTTCATCTTCTTCATCTTCTTCTTCTTCTTCTTCTTCTTCTTCATCTTCTTCTTCTTCATCTTCTTCTTCTTCTTCTTCTTCTTCTTCATCTTCTTCATCTTCCTCTTCTTCTTCTTCTTCTTCTTCCTCCTCTTCTTCTTCTTCATCTTCTTCTTCTTCTTCTTCTTCTTCTTCTGCTTCATCTTCTTCTTTTTCCATCTCCGTCGACGAATTTTAAAACCCAACCGATTTATTCATTTCGTAAACGACTCGAACGATTTTTCCTATCAAAAATAATCCTATAATTACAAAGAATTCTTCCTCATTTTTCCATCGATTTTATTTAATGATAATGCTTAGTTGGATCGTAATCGTACAGAGGGGAAATCACGATAAGTGACGAAACGCGGATGAGGCAACGAGGGAAGAGATGCTGCGTGATCGCAAAACGAGATGGGATCGCGTGAGCTCGCTCGAAGCTTCCGAGACGTACCGGTGACAGGCGTAACAACGATCGTACGTCATTTACAATTTCATAACTCTTCGGTCTCTATCTGCAACATGCTTTTTTTTTCTTTTCTCGATGAGAAGAAACCTTGAGTTTCTCATCGAGAAACAATCCTACACTCGCGTCGCCTCGGGTAAAACGATGGTGCGCACCCACTCCTGCCTTCAATCGTAAAACGACGACAGAATTCTAGAATTTTTGCATTTGTGAATAATCGAGTGTTAAATATTACCGGCGGCTAATCTGGGATAAAAACTAGAGTCGATGATGCGGCAATTTTTTTTCCAAACGATCCAATTATGCGTTTATAAAGTGGGAAGAATTTATTGGAATGGAAGAAGTAAGTGTTGATTGGAGGAAGGGAATTATTGTGGTACGATAAGAAAACTCATTTGCACTTTACATTAATTTTTCATAAATTTCAAATGAACGTAAGAGATGAGATGGATTTTTTATTCTTTTGCGAGCTAGACAATGGACAGTCGGGTGAGTTTATTTTTCTTTTTCTCAATCTTCCATTGGAGATAATTGTTATATTCGTCTTGTCTTTGTAAAACATTTATGAATTATTCAACGACACAATTTTATCTGCGACACACGTATCTACCGTTGCGACCGACGCTACGGACGTAGGACGAATTATAAAAGGAATCGAACGATCCTTTGTTAGCAAGTTTGAAAAATAGAGAGAAAAGAAGAAACAATTGCAAAAGTATTAATTCAGACGAGTTGATGGTTCGAAGACAAAACTAACTTTAAGAAGAAATTTGATTAATTGCAATCGATTTAAATACCAAGTGACAAATGTTTCATTAAAAACAAAAATCCAACTCCACGAACGAGCAATTTCTTTTTTTGTTTAATTTTACCTATTTAAAAAATTTTAATTTGTACCATTGAAAAAAACGCAAAAAGCAATTGCAATTATTAATTAAGACGAGTTGGTAGTTTAAAAACAAAGAAAATTTAAGATTATTGATGAAAGTCGTCATGGAAGGTTTATGAAAGAAAATTCACTGTCTGGAGAATTCGATTAGAAATTATTGACAAATTTGATTAATTGCAATACATTTAAATACCAAGTAACAAATGTTTCATTAAAAACAAAAATCCAACTCGACGAACGAGCAATATCTTTTTTTTTTCTTTAATTTTTCCTATTTAAAAAATTTTAATTTGTACCATTGAAAAAAAAGCAAAAAGCAATTGCAAAACTATTAATTGAGACGAGTTGCTAGTTTCAAAACAAAAGAAATTTTAAGATTATTGATGAAAGTCGTCATGGAAGATTTATGGAAGAAAATTCACTGTCTGGAGAATTCGATTAAGAATTATTGAGAAATTTGATTAATTGCAATACATTTAAATACCAAGTGGCAAAACTTTCATTAAAAACAAGAATCGAACTCGACGAACGAGCAATTTATTTTCCCATCGAAGAAAAAATCGTTCGCTCGATAGCAATTAAAAAAGAAAAGATCAATTCCTCGAATTTCGCTCGTTAAATTTCCCCCATTTAATTCCCACTTTTAATGGCCAATTACAAAGAGTAGAATTTTGTTGTTTCGTCGATCTGTTAGAGATCCGTTAGCCCGGTGTCGGGGTTAGCGAGTTGCATTGTTACTTTATAGGAAGCAGGAAGAGAAGTAAGATCGTAGGAAAAGACAATGGTGAAAGAGTGTGCTGGCGTTGGAAAAATGATTAGAGGATCGGTAGAAAATATCCCACGCGAAATGATCGAGTCTCTCTCCTTCCCCTCCTCCTTCCCTTCCTCCCCTTTTCGCCAACGTACTAGTCGACCATTCGTTTATCTCCGAAACTATACACGTGTATAAATACAGACAAGGTCTGAAAGAGAAAAGAACTCCAAATTTCTCTGAACCTGCAACAGCAGCAGCAGCAGCAACACGATCAAACCAAAATTTCGACACCCACCTTTCCCTTGTCATCGCCTGTCCCACGTTTTTTCCTTCTAGACACGTTACGACTCGACAGGAAATTACCCAAATTCCTATCCGATCGTACATGTGCCCCAAAAAGTCGACCGATGAGAATTAGGCAACAATCTAACAAATCGCTTAAAATCCAAAAAGTCAATTTTTTCCAATTTTCTTCTAGAGAAATCAATTTCGTCAAATATCTTCATTCTCGTGTTCTAAACTCAATTCTCCTGTCAGTGTCTACCTGAAAATTTTGCGGCGCTCTGTTTTCTAGAAGAATGTCCAAATTCTTGAGCAATTCCTCCGTTTGTTTCCCATCGTCGCATTCGTTTCTCTTCCTTCCCAGTCTCTTGAATTTTCGATTAATCGCCATTTCGCAAAGATCCTCCCATTCGACGACCTCGTAAACGGGTCGACGATGGGTTTGTCCAAAACGATTCCTCTTGACGATTCTGCCCTTGCCTGCTGTTCCTGTTTTCCTGTCGTTCGTCACGCCGTTTCTTCCGGTCTCTCTTATGAACCTCGTTCTTGAGGAATCGTTCTCATCATCGTCGATATTTGTTCCCTGCGATATTTCTCCTTCTGTGATCCTCCGCCACTTTCTTTCCTGCGGATTTCTTATCACGTTACTCGTGTCCCAGCCCTGTTCCATTTTCCTGTAACGAGCATTCGTCATGGTCGGACCAGCTCGCAGACTCTCGGCCCAACTCTCCCGTTTCGAAAATCTCTTACTAGCTCCATCTCCAAGATTTTCGTGACACGGTCTCGTCGACGATCTCGTTATTCTCGAGTTTCTTCCTTCTCGCTTTCTCCCCGTCTCTAGAGAATTTTCCCGAGGACGATCAGCCTCGAAAATTTCCTTCTCACGGTCCATGTCGTCCAGCACGAGATCGATACGTCTTATCATCGAATTGGCAGAGTCTCGTGACGACTCTCTAGCGTTTCCGGTCTCTGATGAATTAATACTGTCGGTGTCGCTGTATTCCCACGAACTCGTCGAATTCCTGCTCAATTTTCGACAACCGTTAACATCGTCTCTGGAACGAGAAGTTGGAGGAGGAGTCGTTGTTGTCGTCGTTAGAGAAACGCTCTTTCTCGACATCTGCGAATGTTTCCAGCTCGTCGACGATCCTGTTGAGATTAACGAAGAACGAGGCTCGTGACGATTCTCCCGTGTATTTTGCTTCGCTATTCCACTCGCGTGTGCCTTGCCACGACACGCGCGATGATGATTTATCGCTTCCTCGCTGATCTTATTAGCCGGCATTGTGATCAACTTTTGATTTCCACTCGATCGTTGTTTCACATCAAACGTCGTTACAGTTTTATCAATAAAGCTCTATCGATGCATTATTCTCTTTCGAGAAAATGAGAATTGTTCCCCGTTTTGTTTTTTTTTCCAACCAACAGTTTTGTAACCGAGCACCTTACGATTTATGCTACGATTAAAACGAACGTCGTTTCACTCGCTAGACGTTGCACATTACACCGTGTTGTCGCATGGA
The DNA here is from genome assembly GCA_946811545.1 of Netelia fuscicornis. Classification (NCBI taxonomy): domain Eukaryota; kingdom Metazoa; phylum Arthropoda; class Insecta; order Hymenoptera; family Ichneumonidae; genus Netelia; species Netelia fuscicornis. The sequence goes on along the minus strand of OX328012.1, from coordinate 51,607,232 downwards.
AACAATCGATATGTGTTTCTACCTTAAGTTTGCTTTCGTTAATAATTCGTAAACGATCCTGATCGACCAAGAATGCAATATTCTCAAGATTTATTCTCGTGGAATATTATTAACAAATTACTAAAATGAAATAATTCCCAAGACGAATTAATTCGATAATTATTCACTGAGAAATTAATTTTTTTGTCACCGATGCAACTGCAATCTTCGATCGATTAGTTACCAAACTCCCTGTTGGATTTTTCTTCATCGACACAAATATTTTGAAAACGTAATATATTTCCTCAATCTTCGCACGTTATCAATTCTCCACGGATCTAATTATTAACATAATCAAATTTTTCAATAAACTGATCGGTGGCCTCATTTTTACACTTTTTAAAAGATCTCGGATGAAAGATGAGTCTCGGACAACAAAGAGGAATATTGTATGAAACTGGATGTAAGTTCGTGTGTGTGTGCGCGCGCGTGCGCGCACGCGAGACAGAATCTCGTCTCGTCGTCGTTTACGCGCGAGAGTCGACTGAATTGCGCGATTGGCGAGAGAGAGGCGAGAGGCTCGCGGGCGAGCTCTTGGTCCCCGTGATAAAGCGTGTGCGCGACTGTCTCGAGCACGAGCGTGGACCAAGAGCCAAGGCGTGTGCCCACGAGCGGTGCGTTCCTCCTACTTGTTCGGAAGCGGCGAGTGTGTAACGTCGTCGTTACACACTCGGCCTATTTGCACTTATTCGCGTACGAGAGGCGAATATCGCCTTCTTCCCTCCTCGCTGACTCACGTCTCGACTGTGTAGGACGAAAAACGGGCCCGATAGTTTTTGAAACGGATCCAACAAAGCCACGCGTGCAGGCTTTAAAATCAAAAAAATGTACGAGGCGATTTCTCGAAAAGCGAGCGTGGAGCGTTACTAGAATTCAGGTTCGAATGTAATTCGGTCCTCGAATTTTGCTCAGATCGTTATCTGCGTTATTGAATGAGAAAACATAATAATTTCTGGGCAATTAATCGAGAGTTCGTTGACAATTTATCAATCTCGTATCGTGACGATCTTACTATTATTATTATTATTGTTATTGTTTTTCTGTAAAAGCGAGCGATTCTAGAATTCACGAATTTCTCTAAATTCAGGTTCGAATTTAATTCGGTCCTCGAATTTTCCTAAGGTCGTTATGCGCGTTATCGGATGAGAAAACACAATAATTTCTGGACAATTAATCGAGAGTTCGTTGAAATAATTTATCAATCTCGTATCGTGACGATCTTATTATTATTATTGTTATTGTTTTTCTCTAAAAGCGAGCGTTTCTAGAATTCAGGAATTTCTCTAAAAGCCAACGTTTCTAGAATTCAGGTTCGAATTTAATTCGGGCCTCGAATTTTCCTAAGTTTTCCGCACGTTATGTGCGTTATCGAATGAGAAAACACAATAATTTCTTGATAATTAATCGAGAGTTCATTGAAATAATTTATCAATCTCATAGCGTGACGATCTTACTATTATTATTATTATTATTGTTATTGCTTTTCTGTAAAAGCGAGCGATTCTAGAATTCAGGAATTTCTGGGCAATTAATCGAGAGTTCGTTGAAATAATTTATCAATCTCATATCGTGACGATCTTACTATTATTATTATTACTATTGTTATTGTTTTTCCCTAAAAGCGAGCGTGAAACGTTTCTAGAATTCAATTTCGAATTCAATTCGGTCCTCGAATTTTCCTAAGGTCGTTATCTGCATTATCGAATGAGAAAACACAATAATTTCTGGGCAATTAATCGAGAGTTCGTTGAAATAATTTATCAATCTCATATCGTGACGATCTTACTATTATTATTATTACTATTGTTATTGCTTTTCCCTAAAAGCGAGCGTGAAACGTTTCGAGAATTGAGGTTCGAATTCAATTCGGTCCTTGAATTTTCCTAAGATCGTTATCTGCATTATCCAATGAGAAAACACAATAATTTCTGAACAATTAATCGAGAGTTCGTTGAAATAATTCATCGATCTCGTATCGTGACGATCTTACCATTATTATTATTATTTTTCTCTTTAATCTTTTTTCTTTTTCATTCTAATATTGAAACTGTGTCTCCGGTGGTACGTTCGCGTACGCCAAGAGAACGAGAGATCCGGTGAGGGCGTGTTTTTCATGAAGAATTATTATGATTAATGTATTACGTTTTTCTTTTTAATAATTATTATACGTAATCGCTGACACGACTCGAACAGTGTTGAACGTATGTTAGAAATTCTAGATTCGTATCTGATATTCAATATATCTATTATGCCTCCCGGTATGTCTTGGACGTGTGTAATCTGGTATACGATACTGGCGGTATGGTAAAAGTCTCGTTGAACAACGAGTGACGGTGAGACAGAGAGAGAGAGAGAGAGAGAGAGAGAGAGAGAGAAAAGTCGGTGCTCTTTTATCACCTTTTCCACGATACGCGTCACGTCGACGAATGACCTTTTCCACGAAAATGGGAGGGGTTTGACTTTTGTGAACTTCGTCTACCGCGCACATAAATTCTCGTTGCACGCGAATCAACCAACGAAGATCCAAAGATCGTTTTACGAGGAACTTGGAGCAACGAAGTAATCCCATTCGTCACTCCACCGACATGCTCCTTCTTCATTTTTTGTTTAGTGTCGATACTGAAGTATCATTATCATTATTATCATAATCCTCGACGAAACGTATCTCTCTTCGTGTGCAAATTAGTTGCACTTTGAACGATCGACTTCTTTCCAAAGGATGAATTTTGGAGCGATTAGCATTATCATGGTGTTGGTACAAGTTTGCTCTCCGTTTGTGCCGAATACGGAACGTTGCTCGCTACGCTTGGTCTCCTCGTGTTTGTAACCAGGAAGTTTCTCCCTTTGGTACATACATCGACGTCTATTCTCGGCTTTATGCCTCCGCTCGAAAATATGGAACACGCTTGACTCCCTCGAATAACGAAAAGTAAAGCGTCGAGTAGAAACGAGGTTTGTATTTAGGCGAATTATCCATCTGTCTCCAGGCCAATATCCGCTTCAAATTCTTTTTTGTTCCAAGATATTGTGTAAATATTTTCATCGAATATCTACAAATATAAAACAAAGTCAAATAATTCTTAACGAGATGGAGAATAAAAGATTTGGGTAGGTTGCACGTGCTCGAACAATAACGTAGCTTACCATTGCAAGCCGGAAGTAGAAACTATCGCCACGTGGTCTTTCTAGAATGGGTGCTACAGTTTAGCTAAGGGAATGAGAATAAGAATAAATAAATACAATTCGCGCGTCTATACGAGAAAGCTATGGAAAGAGCGAGCGTAGAAGAGGGCAGAGAGGAATGCCTGCCAAGTGATCGATGCTCGTTCCACGATCTGGGCTGCACGTGGGTCGATACACAGAGTCCAGAATGTTTGAACCAGAGAAACATTTGACGCCGGCTATTTCATTTACATTATCGATTCAACACACTTTAAATCCCTCTTGTCGATAAACATCTTTAAACACACAGGTTTAATCCACTTGGCAGTTATGAATCAATCTCCAGAATCGAATTGATCAATGTGACCAAACAATCAGGATAGAATTATAAATTTGCGATTATTCGATTAGAATTTATCCAATCCTCCCTTCACAATAATTCTATCTTGTAATTATTGTTTTCGTACGACTAATGGTAATAGTAAAAATGAAAAGATGAGCTATTAAAAACTAATAAATTATGAAAGAAACGATCATTATTGACTCGTTACTTCACAATCCATATTCTAACCGTTCCCTTGGGGTCTTGGTAATAAAAACGAGGCAGCGTCGAATCAAGGTACGATTGGAATTTAGAAAAATTAAAAACAAGAATTATAAATTTGCGATCATTCGATCAGAATTTATCCAATCCTCCCTTCACAATAATTCTATCTTGTAATTATTATTTTCGTACGACTAATGGTAACAGTAAAAATGAAAAGATGAGCTATTAAAAACTAATAAATTATGAAAGAAACGATCATTATTGACTCGTTACTTCACAATCCATATTCTAACCGTTCCCTTGGGGTCTTGGTAATAAAAACGAGGCAGCGTCGAATCAAGGTACGATTGGAATTTAGAAAAATTAAAAACAAGAATTATAAATTTGCGATCATTCGATTAGAATTTATCCAATCCTCCCTTCACAATAATTCTATCTTGTAATTATTATTTTCGTACGACTAATGGTAATAGTAAAAATGAAAAGATGAGCTATTAAAAACTAATAAATTATGAAAGAAACGATCATTATTGACTTGTTACTTCACAATCTATATTCTAACCGTTCCCTTGGGGTCTTGGTAATAAAAACGAGGCAGCGTCGAATCAAGGTACGATTGGAATTTAGAAAAATTAAAAACAAGAATAATAATCAAAAATAGCCTTGGAAAAAGATGAAAGAGGCGAAGGAAATATGGACGCCTGTGTACACGAAGCTGGGATCTTATTTTCTCTCTTTCCCTGTGTGTATCGAGGCAATTAGAGGTGTTGGCTGTTTCGTAGCACAACATCGGAAAAGGGTTTCTCTCTAGGCGTGAATGATTCATAACTATGTCGAAAGCTACCTGCGGCAATGTAAATATGAGCCTCGTCCTTTGTTCACTCATCTTTCCTAGTTATTTATTTATTCGTTTAGATGCTATGGCATTACTTTCTGCGACATGAACAATATCATTTAAAAAGAAGAGGTGGAGAGTATAGACTGGTTAACGGGGGAGGTCTAGTTGAAATTTTCAAAAAATCGTTTTTGTTTCATTTTCTAAAAGTACAATGTCTTACGAGTATTTTCCGATTAATTGCATTTAAATCGGACCATTATTCGCCGAAATACATAACTTTGAAGGAAGCCATGTTAGAGCCATACAAAGTAAGTAGGTAAAACTTTAAACTCGTTTTTCTCGAAATCATGTTTTAGAAGTCAGTGATCACTGTAACTCAAGAACGGCTTTACCGATCGGGTGGAAATTTATATCTCTTCTTCTATATATAGTTGTCCTCCGGATGAACGAAGGATTTTTCTTTTTGGACAATTATTTTTTTTATAGTCAAAAATGTAAGTGAAATTTTGGTTAAAACAACATTTTTGACTTTCAACGTTCGCCATTTTGTGAAAAATGGAAATTTTTCAAAACCCTTCGTTCAACCGAAGCATTATATCATTAACTAAAGATTCCCCCTCTGTTTTGTTGGTTTCAGATAATCCGTGGCAGCGCAGGAGTGATTACCGAAAAATCTGTTTTTTTGCAACGTCTTCGGCCGTTGATATATAACGGCTTATTTTTAAATATATTTCTTTCAAAAAATTATAATGTTTACACTAAATATATATCTTTTATACGGAAGAACTTTTGTTATCAATTATTTTATCGTTTGGCCAAACAAAAATTGGAAAAAAAGGCCTTTTTTTACCTTTCTAACTAGACCTCACTCCTTAAAGCTTGCTTCAGACTTACAGCTCGTCAGTCTCTCGACCTTTTCACTGACAAATTCAAGCGCCAGCTAAAAGTGGAGCATTCATTCGTCATCCGTGACAAATTCCCAATCGACATAAGTTCTTACAGTTTTGCAACCGATCAAAATTCACCAGAATGCAATAATTGCGAAATCTCGACAGGAAATTTCGCGAATAACATTTTCAAAGCTTCGTCGAGACGTGAAGAATGCATCAAGGAACATCCAGACAGCTCAATTTCTGTTTCAATGCATCGCCACGTCGTTCCAGATTGAACATCACTGAAGAAGAGCGTGGGGTTCCAAGTTGGATAAACATTTTTTTGCGCGATCCTATCTGCGTTAGGCTCTCGTTTCTTTTTCCTCCAGGCATTCCAGGAAATCATATATATTTATAGAAACAGCCGGGATAGGCTGACGTCACACTCGGAAGCCAAGTGCATCTTCGTATCTCTCCTCTCTTCGTGTGTATGCACTCCACTTGCAGTGGGCGCTAAAGAGTCGAGTGACTGGACGAGTACGATCGACGTCCCAACGAGAGTTTGTTCGTCTCTTGTCTTCGAACACTCCTTTACTACTCGAGAAGTAAACACGTCTTCCAGTCCGTAACAGTTTTATACGAGCTTCCAAAATATCGACACGAACATTAATCCGTGTGTCTGAAATTTTGTAAGTTCCATAAAATGGAAATATAGCTTCGGATGAAATATGGGCAATTGGTGTACATTTGGCCTATATACACACACACAAACACAAACGTGTACCTGTGTGTGTGTGTGTGTGTGTGTACAGAAGAAGGCAATTTCACAGATCCGTAGGAGTGGACGTCCTTCGTGGCAGGAAACAAAATCGGTATTCACCCAAGACGCGGTTAATACTCTCTCGACGAGCCCGTAATCTCATTAGCATAGATAAAAAGGATCTTGAAGCTTGCGCAATTATTCGGGGCGGTGCACGTGCCCGAGCTCTTTCGCTTCCACGAGTAGCCTGCTACTCCTCGATCGCTGCAACTTGAAGCAAGTATGTGCATTACGTTATATCGAGCCTCTGACTCTCCTTCGTGTAGGTAGACTTTTATAAAAGCGATTCAATAATAATACACCCACGAAGGCTGACGACTCTCGCTTCTCGTTGTGCAAACTCCACAGGAGCGCATTTATCTCCAACTTTTTGGTTTTTTTTATTTTCTTCGTTACGTACAGTATTTATTCTTGCCCGAATCGTGGTTGGGAGAAATAATAGTTTTCTCAATGCTGTGAGAAATTGGGGGACAGTTTGAGATTACTGCGAGATGATAATTTGTTAATATGCTGGAGAGTTTGGAACTGGGAAAAACGAATCGTTTTCACATTGGAAAGATTCTGGTAAGAAGTATATTGTAATACTTAGGCTCGATGAATCGTTCTATAAATATCAATATAGGACGCTCTCTCTGTTTCCTCTTAAGGTAGTCCTATCGTTACAGCGTTTCCGTTAGATTTCACTGAAAAATTGCAGAAACGTTCTTTCATATCATATGTATATGTGTATAAAATTTCAGGGATCTTTGTCGACACAAAAATCACGATATTTATTCTTGAAAATCGTCACTCGACATCAAAGAAGCTTCGATTAGTTTTTATAACGAATCTTGTGGAAACAAAATTCATGATTTTGTTTGTTAGATAACAAATAAACTTTACATAGGATCAATTTGAATTTTGAGTATGTTGTTCTTTAGTCGAATTGCAACAACTTTTCTTAATGAACTTAAACGCTTGGTCGACTTGGAATGTGAGAAAAACAGGAATAAAATTTTAATCCCCCACCCCAACGCTAGGACTATCTTAATGCGCACGAGGAAAGTCCATGACGATCTCTGGGATATCGTTTATTCCTCATATAGACCTGCTCGCTTTTTGCACGTGTTCATCTCAACTTCTTTGCCTCTTATTTCACTTCCTTTTGCAGGAGAAAGACCAACTGCTCGAGCTCGGTATTTTCTACCTTGGGAATGTTTTTGTCGCGAGAAAGTTGACCCCTCTTCCATCGCTGAGTTCAATATCTTATCACACTTTGTTACAATTAAAAAAATTGCCAATACACTTCAATAAATGGAACCGTATTTAATAACGTAAATGTAATAGTTTGGATGTAAAATTTTCTCGACCGATGGTTAGAAAGAAACCTTTCATACCGACGGGGAGTTGGTAAGTACGAAAACGTTTTATCATGCCGTTAGAAAGTGTACAAATGTACAGACCTCTACATATGGTGTATTATCATCAGTCGGTCATTTACCATCTCATTGCCCATAAAGACTTATTATTTTTAAATTATTTGAAACAATGATTCATCGGTGTTATCGGCTCGATTCGTCCAAGCTAACAATCTGTAATATCCCCTCGAAAAAAAAAACGCAGATGAAAATCATTAAAATACAATTAGCGACCCAGTCGGTAAATTACCGGCAGAAAAATTGTCCAGTAAAACGTACTAGCGTTAAAACGTTTGGAACGTTAGATGTGCTTTTCGCACCCGTGTTTACCGTACAGCTGCCGTAAATAGAGTCAACCCGGTATAATCGAGTTTACGAAGGTAGAGTAAGCAGGCAGGCCGATTAGTCGGACTCGAAAAACCGGACAATCTTATCGATCGAACAACGAACGAGCCTCTTTCGCTTCCCTGTGTTGCTCCCTCTCTAACATTGGTAAACTGGAACAAATATACTCAATCTTTATTGTACCTATCGTACATCTTTCAGACTCTATTTGAAAAAAAAAAAACACTTTAGGGATCATAAAGAGTGGAAGAAGAAAAATCACGACCAAGCTCGAGAAAGAAAGAACAGCCAATCCGGAGAACCGAGTGGAAGAAAATTTCTCACGAATTACTCGTACTTAGTCACGCGAGGCTACGAGAGAGACATTTGAAACGTGTGGGTATGTGTGTATATGTTTTACGAGGAATGCGAGAGTTAGTCTCGTAGCGAACGAGTCTGTTATTATATAGTTCAAGCATTTCGTAGATCGTGACAACGGGATTCGTTCTACTTCGTAATTACGACGTACGGATCGTACATAGTTATCATTTATCACGAGGACTTCGATGCTAATTCTTTGCGAGTGCAAAAACCAATTGTACCGTTGTGTTCAACGAAAAGTTAAGGTAGTCCTGTCGTTACAGCGTTACCGTTAGATTTCACTGAAAATTTGCAGAAACGTTCATTGATATCATATGTACATGTGTATAAAATTTCAGGGACCTTTGTTGACTCAAAAGTCACGATATTTATTCTTGAAAATCGTCACTTTTCGCAATCTCCCATAAGAGCTCGTGTTAAATATCGCAACATTATACAACGAGTATCTCGATTATTTGGTCGATGAAGCCTGTTGAAATTTTGCACACATTTTTATACGACATCAAAGAAGCTTCGGTTAGTTTTTATAACGAATCTTATGCAAACAAAATTCATGATTTTGTTTGTTAGATAACAAATAAACTTTACGTAGGGTCAATTTGAATTTTGAGTATGTTGTTCTTTAGTCGATTGGCAACAATTTTTCTTAATGAACTTAAACGCTTGGTCCACTTGGAATGTGAGAAAAAACAGGAATAAAATTTTAATCCCCCTAACGATACGACGACCTTAAGGTAGTCTTATCGTTGCAGCGTTTCCGTTAGATTTCACTGAAAATTTGCAGAAACGTTCATTGATATCATATGTATATGTGTATAAAATTTCAGGGACCTTTGTCGACTCAAAAATCACGATATTTATTCTTGAAAATCGTCGTTTTTCGCAATCTTCCACAAGAGCTCGTGTTAAATATCGCAACATTATACAACGAGTATCTCCATCATTTGGTCGATGGAGCCTATTGAAATTCTGCACACATTTTTATACGATATCAAAGAAGCTTCGATTAGTTTTTATAACGAATCTTATGGAAACAAAATTCATGATTTTGTTTGTTAGATAACAAATAAACTTTACGTAGGATCAATTTGAATTTTGAGTATGTTGTTCTTTAGTCGATTTGCAACAATTTTTCTTAATGAACTTAAACGCTCGGTCCACTTGGAATGTGAGAAAAAATAGGAATAAAATTTTAATCCCCCTAAACGATACGACTACCTTAAAGAACAAAAATACAATTTTAGTATCGTCAAGAATTGATTTAGTTTTAAAAACAATTCCATTCCTTCGTGTTAAATAGAGAGGCAAGAATCCTCGTCGCGTTTTACCATGAATAAACGTCGATCGAATCGGAGCGTATCGGAGAACAAGCGTCGAACAATGAAATTGGCCAAAGTGAGAGTCCACCTTGTAGTTATAGCGAAAATTCTCTCTTGGCACTGCGGCCATTGTCTCTCACGGTTGGAATAATTACAAGCGACGACCGATTTCTAATTTGCCTCTCACCGTGCCACACAATTCTTAATTCCACGATAAACATTATTCGAGCCTCGACAAAATGACCAAACGCTGAAAAAGAAAGAAACGGTTAAATGAGTATAAAATAAATGCCTGTTATTACAAAGCGGAAAACATTATTGACATCTGAGATTTACAGGCGGATGGGCGGGTTGTTTCCAAGCATTCGATTGGTGCGTCAAGGTGAAAAAGGAACTCGAAGCTGTGTGGGTGGTTGCGTGAATTGCGTGCGTGCGTGCGTACGAGTCAAGAGTAAGAGAGAAAGAAATCGTCGACGATGGTGTCTGGTCTCTTACCACGAGGAAACTCCGGACTCTCGCCACGCTGGTGCGATTGTCCCTGGGCGTGCCACTACGTTGTACGACTCTCGCGCGCCGTCTCTGTGTGTGAAGGACCCTCGACGAGACGCGACGAGACTAACAAGCAGAGAGACTCGACGGACTCACGTACGCGACGTCACCTTTTCTACGCCCGTGTCCTCCACCTTCTCTCTACTTGGCACCGTCAACGTCACTGACATCAACCCCGGCGCGTTATGTACCGTACACTTTCCGGCCTTATTTTACGGTCCCTACCTCTTTTCTTTCTCTTCTTTTTCTTACGTTTGATTGTTTCGTTGGTTCGTTCCCTCTCTATCCTCCCGTTCCTTTCTATCCCTCTCTTTAATATTCTTCAACGCCTATCATCTAGCCAACCGCCAACGCTTACCCGTAGCGCGAGAAACGCTCCGGAAGAGGTGAAACGCGTGAACCGGGATCGGCCAATATGGCTGACAACCGGCACGCGCATGCACAGTTCCATCGAGCCCTTCTATATCGCGTTTGCTCGTACTACCTTGCGCGTTTCTCTCTATCCCTATCCCTATCTTTCTCCGTCCTTCTCTCTCTAAAAGCGTACACCCTTGATACAAAATTCCCTGTCTTAAAACTTGAGACAAATTGTCTGGAATCTTTGTATAAGAAATTTATAGCTAGCTGTAATTTAGAGAACAATGTCGTTTGGACTTGATAAGTGTCTTAATTAAAATTGCAACGCGCCAAGGGATGGAAGCCATTGTAAAGTCCCGCGAAGAGCTTTTCCGAACGTTCCAATATGTGCCCATATGGTATTACTGTTACGCATATATATACACAAATATATTTATGTGTGTGAACGTAGGAGCATCGAGCAGTAGCTAACTCGCTTGCCAGACTCGTTCCTCCGAGTTGTTATACGGTCTCGCGAGGCTATTGACACTCGGTATATTATATACGTTTGCGCATATGTCCATGAGGGTTTGGAGCGTGGGAGGGATCCGATCCCAGCTTCCCTCGACCCAGTCTCCAGCGTGTTATATCGTATCTCATCGCATCGCGTTGGTCAACTCGTTCCAAAACATCCATAAACGATATCTCGTATACAAGCCCATCGTTGGAAGAATTTCAATTCAATGTCGCTAAACAAAACAACAAAGAGAAAGATGAGCGCACCTTTTGTGTACATGGCCCTCTCGCTCGAGGAAATATCAAAAACGCGACAAAGAACAGTCTAGACATTTTGCTACTCGCGTTTCTCCCCGGCACTCTCTCTTGATTAACCGTCGGAGCTAAGCCAAGATATAATAATAGGCCGTGCACCTCCGGAGATTCTTCTTTGTCATGGTCCAAAGATTCCAAGTGTTCCTCCAATTTTCAAATTCCTACGGTAGAAACCTTTATACCCAAGTTGATACTCACTATACATTTGTTTGTAATAACAGAAAGGCTTTTTTCTTCTTTCCAACTATAAGTCCCTCATAATGTGCATCGTCTCAATCGTGGTGAGAATAAATCAATCAACCCTTGCGGGTACAAACAACCCTCGTCGTTGTTCATCCTCGTCTCCAGTCTCCTATCAGTTTCAAAAGCGCTCGATGACCCGCTACTATACCGCATAATCGCTTCGTATCCCTGAAGAAATAAAAACGAGTCAACGCTTCGACGTACGAGGTATTTCGAGGCTGCGACACATTCGCGAAGAGCGGCTTCCTTCGCCCAAGGCCTTTGATCTTTATCGCTCGTCCGAGTGTGCTCGTTTATTAGTCGCTCGTTCGCGCCACCGTTTTTTTCTTTTTCATTCTTCTCCTCCTCCTCTGCCATCGTCCCTTCCATCTCGACTCGATAATGAATTACTTATCGTTTGACAAACCATCGACCGTCCAATTTTGACAAAAACATTGCTGCTGCTGTTTTTATTTGCAGTGTCGTATGAGCCAATAAGTTGGAAAACGTAGAGGCTGGAAAAAATTGATGAGATGAAAAAAAGTTATTGAAATTCCACGACACGTTAGGAGTCGCTGTTTAGAGGTGTTTGTAGCAATAGTGGTGCATCTCGTGAAGATGAGACGTTGAGATACCGCTCTAAAGTCTACATATACCGTTATGAGTAGCCGATTACTATTACTCTACTCGAGGTTCGACGCTCGAATCCCGTGGGTGGAAACAACAAGCGTCCTTCTCCACTTCCATGTCTCTCTACCATCGCTTCCTTGGGGCACCAATATTCTTATCTGGTCCGTACACGCGTCGTGCCAACTGTTATACTCGTTACATACGTTTTCTCCATTCCCTTTCGCTCCAAGAGCGAAGCTTCTTCGTCACTCTACCATCGACACGAGTCTCTTTCGCTTTTCTTTCCCTTCTTCTCGTATCCGATGTAAGTTGTATTTCTCTCTTTTCCTTCTTTCCATCGAAATAACGAATGTAACCCGTTACGCAAGCTCCATGATGTATTGCACAACGACGAACGAGTCTGTGATCTCCCGACTCGTATTTCACGTGAATTCTTTGCTTCGATGCACAACTTTCTATCGTTTGAGAATGTTTTAATTCTGTGACTTTTACAGCTTCGATCATTCCCGATGTTTACGACGATCGTTTTGTTTACATTCTTTCATTCTTTCTTTACTTGCTTCGATATGAATTATCACATTGCCTTGCACTCTTCTCGTGTATCGCTCCCCTTCTACTTTCTCGCTACCGTTTATTTCCTTTCCTGTTTGTTCCCGGAGGTCAGAGACTCCCGAGCTTCACGAATCTCACGATACGGCTGATTCTCCTTCCTCTCGTATCGTGCAAAGCCTCTCGAGTACAACGCCCTCGCTGCCGGAACGATCTTCGAATCGTTGAAATTAATTGGAACTTCGATGAACAACGATGATTGCTCCAAATGATTTTCTAATGAGAAAATATTGAATCCTTCCAAACGATTAACCTATTGACAATTCATTATTCTCATAAGATAGGAAGTAAAGTCTCTTGAAATAATTATCCCACTTTGAGAAGATCAACCGTGACAAAATTTAACCTTGGAAGGTCGCACGGATTTGAAGAAGTGGGGAACAGAGAGCGTGGGCTCGATCGCTTTGCTTAATTGGCTATTAAGCCAAGAACCAAGATCCTAAGAACTGTAGAGGGGGCAGCTAATTGGTTCGTGGTTCCAAAGCGGTTCGATCTCTCTCCCACGGAAGAATTAATTAGCGGCTAGCGTTTAACGAGTAGCGTGGCAATATAACAAAAAAAAAACAAGACAGAGCGATGGCGACGGTATTACGCAGGGATCGATTCTCCCGATTGTATCACATCCCTGATCGAAGAAAATTGGAAAAGAAAAAGGCAAGAACGATCCTTGGCCCATTATACTGTTAAAACACAATGTAGGAAGCGAGGGAGGCGTGTGCAACTCGTGCTGGGTCATCGCGTGGCACGAAACACAACGCGTGAGCTTCCGGTCAGGAGGGACGACGTAAATAAACGACCATTGCCGCCTGTTGAACGTCCCTCGTTACGAATGGATACGTTATGGATACGAGCTACCGTGACACGAACTTTATCACTCACAGTGTTCTGATGAAAGCGTAGACTGCCTGATCGCCTCAATGTACCGCCACGAATATTCGCCGGTGCCAATTCCACCTGACGTCCATCGGTATCACCGCGTCGCGACAATTCCGACAATTCAGCAACTGGTTGAACCTGAAAAACATTAAGCATACGTTATTATAGAGAACCGGTGTTTAAACCCTTAAGCTACAATGACGGGCATAGCCCACGTACGATGGTTGGGCCGAACTAATTACGATTGTCCGGATTAGCGCGTTACACAAATCGTGCGAATGTCCCAAACGCTGCGCGAGCTTGTAGACAATTTCGGCTCAACATCTTCGAATCTAAATCGTAGGTTAAGGTATTGGATGTACGATAGTTATTTAGAACAAGAAATATATTTACGTATACATAGATTAGAGTACAAAAAGAAATCGACACACGAGCCCGTGTAAACATAAATATTGACCGGCGATTCGATAGTGGCCAAATACGTACAAAGAGATCAAAGGGTTTATAATTTCTTTTCTAGCTTAGCGACTGTTCCTTTAGTTCATGCGACAAATCGTCAGTCTCGTAGAGATCTTTGTCAAGAGTAGATGGACCTTGCATCGCGTTATTAATAAAGTTAAATAGTTAATTGAACATCTACCTGAGTTACAATTATTTCTCAACCCATTTCCAATATAAGGGGTCAAAGATTCTTCTACCAATAATTTATAACTAGTTGAATTATTTTTAAATTATTGTAACTCTGCTCGACGAGTCAATATCAATATCTTAATCTCGTGCATCGGTCGTTAATGTCTCTGATTATCAACGAGAGTTTTTTCTTTTTTCCATTGCAGGAGTACAAGAATATCGCGTTAGTCTTACTCGTCACGCGGGAACGATTTGGATAACAATGACGGGCATAGCCCGCGTAAGATGATCGGGCCAAACTAAATACGATTGCCCGGATTAGCGCGTTACACAAATCGTGCGAACGTCCCAAACGCTGCGCGAGCTTGTAGACAATTTCGGCCCAACATCTTCGAATCTAAATCGTACGTTAAGGGGTCAAAGATTCTTCTACCAATAATTTATAACTAGTTGAATTATTTTTAAATTATTGTAACTCTGCTCGACGAGTCAATATCAATATCTTAATCTCGTGGATCGGTCGTTAATGTCTCTGGTTATCAACGAGAGTTTTTTCTTTTTTCCATTGCAGGAGTACAAGAATATCGCGTTAGTCTTACTCGTCACGCGGGAACGATTTGGATAACACCGTTCGCTATCGGGACAGGCGAATGAGATAATCGTTAACGGTAAACGATATACCGTGCTGCGATGATAAGCATTCTCTCTCTGTCTCTCCTTTCCCCTTTCTCATTTCCACTCAGGAATGACGCTCGAGCGACAAAACAGATACACAGTTCTTTTTCTACGCCTTCTTTGCGTAACGTTGAACTAGTTTTTGTGTAAATATTTCCATTCGTCACGAATGAACGTTCACTGGGGACATTGTCGTGTTTCAGATTATGACAATACTTCAAGATTATTAAATTAATTTCTGAGATTGGATTAATAAAATTATGAGAATTGTCACGTATGTAAAAAATCTTATCGTGATCAAGATTAATTTAGATTGGAGATTGATTATGATAATTCGTGAATGCAGAATTGTTTTTCCAACTCTGAGGCTTCGAGGCGAGTTTATCTGCATCCCCACAGTGTTGCTTCGTTTCGCGTACTCTTTGGTTACTTCGCGTGGCTGGAGAGAGCTGGAGTCTGACGGCATTTGCGCAATGAGAATTGCGACCTCGAGGGTTCTTTCTCTCTCCTTAGAGAGTGAGAGATAAACGAAGAGAATGGGAAAATACTCGTCGTCGAGGATCGCGAATAGAACTAAAGGGATAAAGAGAGAGGTAGAAAGAACGAAGTGAGCCAATGTAAGACAGAACGAGGGAGGCAGAAGCTCGTAAGAGGAACAATTAAGCCTGCTGGAATGCCTGGCTTTGTTCATCTTATCAACAATACTCTCTACCGAATTCCCCTCCGTGTCAATGCGCGAATAGCTCAAACAATCCTGTGCCATCGGGCAAATATTAAAAATGTCGTTCATCAAGATTCAAAGATCATTTTTGCGTTTTTCTTTTTGGACAACTTGAGATAATTTGTTATCATCTAAACTATATCGAAACAACAGGGAGTTACCGTCACGTTTGGATAATCCTGTGCCATCAGGCAAATATTAAAAATTGCATTCATCAAGATTCAAAGATCATTTTTGCGTTTTTCTTTTTGGACAACTTGAGATAATTTGTTATCATCTAAACTAAGTCGAAACAACAGGGAGTTGTCGTCACGTTTAGATAATCCTGTGCCATCAGGCAAATATTAAAAAATTCGTTCATCAAGATGCAAAGATTATTTTTGCCTTTTTCTTTTTGAACAATTTGAGATAATTTGTTATCATCTAAACTATATCGAAACAACAGGGAATTGTCGTTACGTTTGGATAATCCTGTACCATCGGGCAAATATTAAAAATGTCGTTCATCAGATTCAAAGATCATTTTTGCGTTTTTCTTTTTGGACAACTTGAGATAATTTGTTATAATCCAAACTATGTCGAAACAATAGGGAGTTGTCGTCACGTTTAGATAATCCTGTGCCATCAGGCAAATATTAAAAATGTCGTTCATCAAGATTCAAAGATCATTTTTGCGTTTTTCTTTTTGAACAACTTGAGAAAATTTGTTATCATCTAAACTATGTCGAAACAACAGGGAGTTACCGTCACGTTTGGATAATTCTACCTGTACGCATACTCGCAACGAGACGATGGTATATTTTGTACGAGCCATTGTTACCGAAGGGGCAAGTGCAGCGAGAAACAGGAAGTAATCCAGAGGCATAAATAACGGTTACAATAATCAACCCGATACTCTTCAATAAACCTAGTAGCCAGGACGTGGTGAAATACACAAATTTGAATCGACTCGCCTCAAAGTTGACCGGACTCAAAAAAGAAAAAACAATTAGTAACAACGCAAAGATCAAACGCAACGATAAACCGAGATAGACGAAACCCGCTGCGTTTTATTTGCGGTCGTTTCGCTCCACTTTATTCGCGTGAATAAAACATATTGGTCGCTCGGTGAGTCACTCACCTACGGGTCAATCAATCGGGTGCAAACCCTCGGTTGCAATCCCCTTTTTGCCACGAGAGCCCAGCCAAGCCGCGATTGCGACCCAAACTAGAACCCAGCCCAGTCGATATACGCGTATGTATAAACGAAGAACGCGAAATCCCTTCGCCGAGAACCGTTCGCCTTCCCCAATTCGCACCCTCGGTTCTCATTCCCACCCTCCCATCAAACTTTCACGAATATGTTCGCATACGTTATTTCCTGCACGTGACTCGTACTCGTTCATCGTCCTACGAGTCTGACAGGACAAGGGCGGCTGAAATATACAGCGCCTCCATCAAGGATCACTGAACCGCATAAAAAGTTTTTCAACTCGTTAATTATTCACTCCCTGATCAACGATGATTATAATCTCTCCATTTACGTACGACTGGCAATCTGCGAACGATTATGAAACAAAATTATTGATTTTATAATAAATTGATAACAAACTATTTGATTTTATTTGATAACAAAATATTTGATTTTATTTGATAACAAAATTATTGATTTTATAATAAATTGATAAGAAAATATTTGATTTTATTTGATAACAAAATTATTGATTTTATAATAAATTGATAAGAAAATATTTGATTTTATTTGATAACAAAATTATTGATTTTATAATAAATTGAAAAAAATATTTGATTTTATTTGATAACAAAATTATTGGTTTTATAATAAATTGATAACAAAATATTTGATTTTATTAGATAACAAAATTATTGATTTTATAATAAATTGATAACAGGAATAAACGAAAGTGATATAAGGTAGAAATGCATAAGATGAAGAAAGAATTTCCGAGCTACCAGTATACGCATGGGTTTCTCGTCTGGGAATTCAAGAACGTTAAAATTATACGCAACAAATATGAATTACCTATCTGAGAAAACTACGCTCGCTTTAACGGAAATGGTTACACGCAGGTCGAGTATTCCCATTTCCGGTGATACAAGAGCGGATTTAAGTCCTGCGTTCTCGTCGAGCCAATTCGTATCGGTAGATATTAAACAAAACGAACCGGACGTATCTAACTAGAAAATTACTTTCTCGTTAACGTATTCCTATAATTGTTTCGATACAAGGATCTTACCCTTTTACGTCGGCTCTGTTTAATTTCTAACGGTTTGCGAAAGACTTATACAGGGTGAATTTTATAAGGTGTAACAGACTTTATTATAAGATAGATGGGATCATTACGAACAAAAGTTGTAAATATACATTAGGGATATTTTAAATAGTTTACGAGATATCAGTTTTTAAAGTTGGCCCAATCAGAGCGCGCCGAGAAGCGTTGGAGCCGCCCACTCCCCACTCTAACAACCAATGCCCGAGAAATGAAATGACTGCGTAGTAATATCTTATGTATAAAAATGGAAGAATGTTTGTTTGTTTGTTTGTTTGTTTGTTTGTTCGTCTGTGTGTCACGAGTAATCGTGACACACGCCCTACACTGTGCTATCTCTACGGCTAGTGCGGGAGTGGGCGGCACCAACGCTTCTCGCCGCGCTCTGATTGGACCAACTTTAAACATTAATATCTCGTAAATTATTAAAAATATCCCCAATGTATATTTGCAAATTTTGTTTGTAATGATCTCATCTACCTCAGAATAAAGCCTGTTACACCTTATAAAATTAACCCTGTATATCTACGTAAATGAATCGAAATGGGCGGATCTAGGAAAACATAATAGCCGACAACTTAACACAGACATGGTTTTTTTAAGTAGGAGGAGAGAGAGAGAGAGAGAGAAAGAGAGACAGTATTGTGTGCCAAGTGACCCGATTAGAGTTCTCGACCTCGGCCGATCGATGCACGAGGTCGTACGAAGAAGACCATATAACGCGGCGAAGGAAAGCGCATTTTTGCAGTATCGTCGAAATCGCTAAAACACGTCCTCTCGGACCACGTAGCGAATACTCTTTTTGTTTTCCCTCGATTTAATTCGACAAAACCGGTCGAACTCGTGGTTCGTGGAACGATGCAAGTTAGCAAATATATATTCACCGGATACAAATATTTAAAGACAATTTTGTTGACCAAATGGAGTGACAAAAGTGGGCAAAAGTGGCGAAAGTGCCAAAAGGTAGAGGGAAAATAAAGAAACGTTTGCGAAAGCGTTATTTATAAACGGTTGGACATCCACGTTTGCGTTCACATTTTCATCAGAAGGCTCTTTCCTCTGTCGTGACTCAACCTCGTGTGCAAGCCTCTCTCTATCTATAACGTGTGGAGCTACGAACGGTATGAATCTGCAACAAGGAGAACCGCCTCGATTCGAGTGCCATTGAACCGCGTCGAGCGGAGAGACCAAACGCCACATCGTCCTACCAATCTTGCAAAGTGCTAAAAAGAGCGTGTCTCGTTGCTCGCTCGACGCTAAGAGAGCATCGTCAATTATCTCGACGTGTTTCTCACGTCTTTTTACACGCACCGAGCCTGCCTTCCTCGTCGTGTCTCACGTACAACGAGAAAGCTCGTTTCTTTTTCTCTCGTTCGAAATACCGCCCAAGTATTCAAACAATCGTGAAATAAATTGTAATCGATTATTGATCGATCGACTGACCTTGACCGTTACACTGCTGGCCGAGCCTTTAATGAGGTCGATGACCTCTTCCCGTGATTTATCGTCAACGTTGATGCCATTGACCTCGATGAGTCTGTCGCCAGGTAGTAGACCCGTATCGTTGTTATTCTGCACAATCGCTCCTGGTTCGGCAAATATCACTGGACGCATTTGCGTTATACCATTCGCGCCACGTTCCACTATGACTGCTCGTCTCAGTGAAAATCCAAAGTCGCTTCGTGGCGGTGGTTGACGCTGTATGGTCAATTCCCTTGGCTCGGGAAGCACGAGTGGCACGATTTCCGGTAAGAGAAGCTCGACACCTTGTTCCTCGAACGAAGCGGATGAACGCCAGCGTGAAAAACCCTGGGACTCGCCTACGGGCGAGAGGCTGAAGGGCGGTGTGGCGAAACTCGAATTGGTCGTGTCCGTCAAGGAATCGGCCGATGGACTAGCGCTCGTTACCACCTGAAATGAGAGCCAAAACAAAACGAATGTGGCTTTAACATCACTATCGACAATTCTCGTTCGTTTATCTAACGATTTAATTAATTAAGTTTGTCTCTGGATAAAACGACGACCGATTAGCTACAGCTACAGTTTCGTAGATTTTCGTTGATCACGTCCCTCAAAGAGTCCAAAGAAAGGAGCATCTCTTTCTTTGATCAGGTTTCTCACATTTGGATCTCTACCTGCAGTAGCTTCGTTTCTGAGGCATGATGGTGATGCTGATGCTGATTCTGTTGCTGCTGCTGAGAATGGTGATGGTGGTGGTGGGGATGAAGTTGATGTTGGTGGTGATGATGGTGGTGGTGATGGGAGTGATGAGGATTCTGATGATGACGCTCGTGATTGCTTCCATGATGCGAGCTTCGTCCCATCTGATAGGACACGGTAGATTCTTCCTCACTGTAAAGCTCGTCCTTTCCCGGACCTTGACCTTGTTGCTGACTCGGTACATTCTGATAAGCTATAACTTCGTTCTGGAGTGTATTTCTCACCAGTAGATTGACGTCCTGATGATTGTTCTCGGTGTCGTTTCCATTTTGTACAACAGCTACGGTTTCCGCCACTGTTCCAATACTGGTGATGCTGGATCTTGGTCCTTTAAGAATTCCACGTTTCGGTGGTTTCGGTGGTAATAAAGGGGCAACGGGTTTCCCACTGGCATTCGTCAAAGAGGTCAACGATGCCTCGGACGAGTCGCTCTGTGTAAGGCCTTCCGGTGTACGACTCCAGCTCGTACCGGCTGGATTACACGGGCTATTTTCCAAGAGGTCGCGATCCAACTCAGCGAAAAATGAGGCGCTGTAATCGGCCGTTATACCGGATGGTAGTTTTTCCTTCTCCTTTCGACGTGAGCGTATCTTCAAGGAACGACGCATCTGAAAGTAATACAATAAACATTGTTAACTTAGACGCAACAGAATCTCACTTTTTCTTTTTCTCCCTCGAACAAGAAAAATCAGGCAAGAAGAATATTGCATTTATTATTAAAACGCGTGCTGGACACGCGATTTAATGAATTCGAGCGTGCATGGATCGCGTGCTGTTACGCGCTATTCATTTTTTATCCTCTCTTTCTATCTCTCTCTCTCTCTCTCTTTCTCTCTTGCACACCACACCGGCTTTTCTGCGGTAACGCCCGACCCTGACACCACGCGACGCTACAACGAGCACATAACAGCCGTGTCACGTCGATAATACGTGCGTCTCCCCAATCTCGGCTGGGTGCTTCCTGCTCGCTCAAAATAGGAAAAACCTAAACCCAGGATTCTTATAATACTATTCTAACGCTTATTCCCTATCTTTTCGAATATTTCTTACATCGACCTTATCCAAATTCTTCAAAAACGTACACGTGCGACGCGATATTTGAATTAACTTTGTAAATAATGCGACCGAGCCTAACGCCCTCTCCTCTCTTTACTATTTGCCAAGACATTCTCGACACTCTCACGGTGACGACACGTATGCGTCCACGTCCGCGATAGAGAAAGAGAGTGCAAGCTAGCAAAGAGAAGGCGAGTTTATCCTCGCAGTTTCAAGCCAGGCAAAACCTGATCTCCGCACTCAAAGGATCGTCTTACCAACGTGTAAAACCGCGACAATATCCACGATAATAACAATAATCAATATTTCAATAATCAATCGACATGAATTTGTTGGATAGTTCCAGACAGCTTGACCAGTTTGCGAGTCAACGGTGACGCTAACGCGATAACGGTACTCAACATACTACGCAGAAATGAACGATATTTTCATAGTAGGAGAATAATCAACGGATTACAATCAAGCCCGCAATCTCAACCCTTAGAGGGCTGAGAACTTTCAAGCTTATGTGGTCCGCAGACGCATATATGCGTCCTTAGAGCTCAAAGGTACCAACGTGTAAAACCGCGACAATATCCACGATAACAATAATCAATATTTCAATAATCAATCGACATGAATTTGATGGATAGTTCCAGACAGCTTGACCAGTTTGCGAGTCAACGGTGACGCTAACGCGATAACGGTACTCTACATACTACGCAGAAACGAACGATATTTCCATAGTAGGAGAATAATCAACGGATTATAATCAAGCCCGCAATCTTAACCCTTAGAGGGCTGAGAACTTTCAAGCCTATGTGGTCCGCAGACGCATAGGCCGACGCATATATGCGTCCTTAGAGCTCAAAGGTATCAACGTGTAAAACCGCGACAAGATCCACGATAATAACAATAATCAATATTTCAATAATCAATCGACATGAATTTGTTGGATCGTTCCAGAAAGCTTGACCAGTTTGCGAGTCAACGGTGATGCTAACGCGATAACGGTACTCGACATACTACGCAGAAACGAACGATATTTCCATAGTAGGAGAATAATCAACGGATTGCAATCAAGCCCGCAATCTTAACCCTTAGAGGGCTGAGAAATTTCAAGCTTATGTGGTCCGCAGACGCATAGGCTGACGCATATATGCGTCCTTAGAGCTCAAAGGGTAAAGAATACATTTTTCTTCCCTCGATGCGCGTTGGGTATCGCGAATAACGCAGAAGAAAAACAAAGCTGTGTCCTCTACGACGTAACATTGGGTCTTTACGTTCCCTCCTAAAACTTGCGATCCTTGCACACTATTGTATCTCTACGTAGCCCGAGGTATCCTTGATCCACGAGGTAAACAACAAACCTAAGATCGAGGGAGAAAAAAGGAATTTAATATTATGCTTTAACAAGATCAACGGCGATATAAACTTGTATCAAGGCAAAACAAAAACAAAAAAATAAGAGAAATAAAAAGAAGAGACTGACCTCATCGAGACGAAGAAGTTCCTCGGCAGACATGCTGCCCCGGTCTCTCTTCTTCACATCCTTTCGTTCTTTCTTTTCCCTCTTGCGTTTCTCCTTGTCGTCCTTCTCGGCTGCCTTCTTCATAAAATTGAACATCTTATCACCATTCGGCACTCGGTGGTTTGCTCTACAATAACGGCATCCGTACTTAACACTCCACCGGGTTGCGTTATCAACGATAACGTTAACCAACAATAACAACAACAACAACAACAATGAAACCACCAGGCTCCTTCTCAACAACAGCAACACAACGAACAACAATAACAATAATAACAAATAACAACGCGGATGATAGTAAGTGGCGAAGAATAATAAACGCCGAGCACCACGAAAAGTTCCTTCCAAGAAGGTTTCCAACCGAGCCAAGAAAGGTGGTGGGTACCAGAAAGCCTGTCGAACCTCTCGCTGTTATGGTCGGCCTTCTTGACGGCTCACACGAGGCTTTTGCTTTTCCGCGTTCCGAGCATTGCCGAGCAAGCCCGGACGGAATATCGCGTACAGGGATCGTTCCTTTTTCATACGCCCGAGACCGAGCAACTTCCCGGTTTTTGCGCTGTACTGTACGAGAAGGAAACAAAGAGAGAGAGAAAGAGAGAGAAAGGAGGAGAGTTTCAACACTATACTTTTCCTTCCAGCACTGTATTTATATACATGTATACATATATATATATATATATATATCCCCTATATATATTCCTATATATTATATATATATTTATTTATATATATATATATTTATATTCCTATATATATATATATATATAAATGATATATATATATTATAGGAACATATATATATATTCCTATACATATAAATTATATATATATTTATTTATATATTAATATATATATTATAGGAACTAATATATAATATATTAATATATATATTATAGTAACATATATATATATATTCCTATAATATATATATTAATATATAAATATATATATATATATATAATTTATATATTAATGTATATTATAGGAACTAATATATAATATATTAATATGATATATTATAGGAACATATATATATAGATATTCCTATATATATAAATTATATATATATATATATTTATATATTAATATATATATTATAGGAACTAATATATAATATATTAATATAATATATTATAGGAACATATATATATATATTCCTATATATATATATTTATTTATATATATATTCCTATATATATATTTATTTATTTATATATATATTCCTATATATATTTATTTATTTATTTATATATATATGGTATAGAATATGTACACATGTATATAGATATATGTAGGTATATACTTTTAATAAATCCAGAGGATCAGCTGAATTATGATATATCAGCGTTTGGCGAGAGCAAGGTGAGGGAAGAGGAGGGGGACGGCCGTCGGAAAAATCCTCCGCCTCTCCTTCTCTTTCTCACTGGGTCTCACTCTATCTCTCTCTCTCTTGGCGTATTCTCCCTTTTCCTTCGTTTCCCTTTCTTCGTTCCTCTAGCCTCTTTGCACCGTTATTTTTTTTTTCTCTCGCCCGGCCGCCCTTCCCCTTCCCTCAACGAGCGAGAAATCTTTCCAGGAAAATTCCAATCCTTCCTTAGCAATTGGTCCAACGATAGATAATTAATTGCGAATTGATAATTGCCTTTGTTTTTAATTCAATGATCCACGACGTTTTGTTTTTTTTTTTTTTATTCTACGATCCAGAGCCGAGGAGGTTCGATTGGTTCTTGATAATAGTTGGATTAACGTAGCAAATTTAAACTGGATGATTCACTCAACCGACGGAGAAACTCGCTGGACCGACGTCATCGATATATTTGTCACTGTGTTTCATGATTGATAGTTCATGATTTTTGTCAGATTTAATTTTTTTTTCTGTCGAGACAATTTTGGATCCGTCGATCGTTCAACTGTCTTTTTTTTTTCTTAATCCTGGTGTCACTTTTGTTTCCCGAGTAAAAGTGCAAGTTTCACGTTTCTCCTTTAATTCCCTCGTGTTTAACTCGAGTTCATCCGACTCTCACTCTCGCTTTTTGGTGGACGAAAGTGATGTGCCGCTCTCAAGGCAGAGGGAAAATAAGAAAATCCCACAGGTATAAGAAGAAATGGGACGAGGAGGAACGACGGAGAAGTTTACGAGCGACACGCCTTAGCCGGCTCAAGGCGCACCTGTCACAATCACTCGCGACGATATACGAAAACGTAGCGCGTATAATTTTCGTGCGGGCATGAATCCCGGAAGAGAGAAGGGAAAGACGATGATATAGATGCCGATGATAATGATAATAATATTGTCAGACGAGAGAGTGGTGTTGTACGTAGCGGTATATACCTCGGCGGAGCGCCGTGGATCGTTCGAACCTATCTGCTCTCTAGTCCCCTCCCCCCACTCCACCGCCACCACCACCACCACCACCCCGACAAAATATTTCACTCCTCTCGGTCTCGACTTTCCTCCCGCAGACCTTCGTTCTCCTCCTCCCCTGGCCGCCACCTCCGCGTAATTACAAGAACGAATTCTTTTCAGTCCAACCGCAAATAATCGCGTAAAACTTGTCGATCTATCGTCGAATAGCAAAGGACAATGAGAAAATATTTTTCTTTCGTATCTCTGGCGTGACGATTTATCGACATTGTTTTATTTTCGTCGATTTTATCATGAAGTATTCGAGATTGTCACGATTTCGATAAAACAATTTCGCGCACGTTTATTCGCGTTAGTCCAACGAGGCCACTGAGACTGACAGTCAGCAGCAGCAGCAGCAGCGCGACACCGAACGTCACAACACAACTGTGATCGCGCCGCCATTCGCGCGACGACGAGGCAAAACTGCCGTACTGCGCGCGCGCGCGCGCCTGCGTACGTGCGTGCTTGTTCCCCCTGCACGCGCACACTCGTAAACACGAGGCGAACACACTTCACCACGGAGAACGAAAAACAAAAAAGATACACCAGCGCGTACACACACACACAGACACACAGACACAACACACACAGGTACCGCGTGTGATACGCTACTCTTTTCCCTCGTGAACCAGGCGCGCCGAGAATTCCTCTTGCTGAAAAGCGTGTATAGCAGACAACGGTATCGCCGGAGTTACGAGAGAAAGCACGCTTGTAGAGCGTGCTTTGTACTCGTGAGAAACAGTCGCGTGTGAGTAAGAAAAAGAGAGAGAAATAGAGAGGTTGAGCTGGAGAGCAGGCCGTGCTTTACGAAACTCGCTCGATAGCACCGAAACGACTTTGATATTCGTCGTTACTTTGCTTTGCCACTCCGGAGACACCCACTAGGATTTTTCACTAGAGCTAGGTGATCACGAGACTAAACATTTCCCGCACGCTCGTTGACGGAACGTTCACGACAAACGAACAAAACACGAGCGACCTGCGCCGATACGACGACAGGCGACAGGCGCGCTACCCCGGAACGCTCGAATATCGCCCCGTGCGACCGTATGTCTGCCTCTTTAGCTGCAGGCTTGCTCCGCACGAAACGAACACGAAAAAATCCCTAGAGCTATTTTAATCCCTGCACTTCTTGTACGATCGACTGGCACGCCTCCTTTCCCGTAAGACGGATGGTGGGGAGAATTTCTGGGACATTTCGCAGCGCCTCTCGTGGAGAAACGTAGCACTTACTAAACATCAGAAAGTTATCGACTGTCGATAATGCAGCTGTTTGGGAAATCATTTTTATCAAATTTCAATATTTCTGAAAATACTTGGAACGAAAGTCCGTTAATTATTGTTTTTCTAACGCTACTAATGGTAATATTTCGATGACAGCCAGTTTCTCTGAACTCTTCAATTTCTCGTATTTTCGATGCTACCGATAAAGAGCGACATCTCTGTTCACGTTAACTATGCGATTAGTAGAAGGAGTAGAAGGTTAGACGTCGTTGCTTCCAATCGACTTTATTTATTGAATTAAATTTCGATCAGTATTTCCATTTTCGGAGATAAGGGAAACCTGCGATGCTCAGGCACTGCGTTCGCTTAGGTATCGTTCGGTGCACACACCGTACGAATATCGTACGTCGTCGATGCTCCGATAAAACCGATCACGAGGATTCCAAACGAGACATTCGTTCTATTATCAAACGGTGGAGTGACAAATTCGAGAATGAGGGAATTAACGAGCCTGTCTCATCCATCGAGCACATTCTCGCTCATGTCGTAGGAACCACGAAGGTAACGAAACTATTTCGATACAAAATCCAGATAAAGGTTTACCGGCGTTAATCGACGACATCGCCAAAAGCCGGCGACTATCCATATTTTGTTGCGCATGCGCACGATACACGTTTTCCTCCACGCGATTAACGTGCCACTGACATTCCTCGCTATTTATCTCGAATATATACTACGATCGTTGATTGATCAATGCTCCATAAGAAATGTAAATATTTCTTCTGACCTAACTAACGTTGAACTATCTATTTTTCAGATCATGGATCTCGCGACGTCCCACGAACGCAAGCTTACCGATGAACAATTAACCAAGTTGGAATTACTCTGCGAATGCAGATTATCCAGGTACCCGTTAAATAAAAGAGGATATTGTTCTAACCGACTTAAATCCATTGTTGTATTTTAGAATGCCGGTGCAATACATAATTGGTGAATGGGACTTCAGAGATCTAACGTTGAAACTCGTACCGCCAATTTTCATACCAAGACCAGAGACTGAGTTACTCGTAGATTTTGTGATTAAACGTGTTAATTCCGAGACTAAGGACAAATGTAGAATTTTAGAAATTGGATGTGGCTCCGGGGCCATCTCGTTGGCGCTTCTTCACTCCTGTAAAAAGGTACGATCGGCTCAATAATGTGACGCTATTCCAAATAGCTCATCTGGAGATCAAGTATTATTTTGTAGATTGAGTCGGTGGCAATCGATCGCAATCCTCTTGCCTGCAACTTGACAACAGAGAATGCGACGAATCTTCAATTGCTGGATCGTGTCACGATCCTCAATGCTTCTGTAGAAGAAAACGGTACGATTAAGTCATTGACAAACTCCTCGGACATGGATCTCAACGCAGAGACTTTTGATTTTATAGTCAGTAATCCCCCGTACGTACCAACGGCTAGCATAATGAAGCTCGAACCGGAAATAAGAGTGTAAGTGCGATGATATTGCCTGAAACGTTATCAAACAATCCTCGGAATCAAAGCCATTAATTGTACCACATTGTTTTTTTAGTTACGAAGACATAAGAGCCCTAGATGGTGGACCGGATGGATTGAACGTTATCAAAGCCATAATGAAATACTCATCGAATGCTCTAAAAACCGATGGACGTCTTTTTCTCGAAGTCGACTCGACGCATCCTGAATACTTACGTTTCTTCACCGCCAAGTATCCAGAGTACAAATTGAAACACGACCACACCTACAAGGATTTTTGCAACAACGAGCGTTACGTTGAGATTTTAAAACTCTCGTGATGAGGGAAAGGAAAGAACACAAAAAAAGGCATACGCTACATTGTGTTTCCTTCTTTCATTTAAATATTATTTCAACGGTAATACTGGTTGAACAATTTCTCGCAAAAAAACCCGTCTACGAGGGACGTTCTCCTGCCGTCAAGCACCATGAACTCTCCGTTCACCCGTTGGAATGCTATTCCATAATTTAACATAATATTATTTCTCTGTATATAGATAATATATGCCGCAATATTGTATAATACATAATACGTATATTCGACGTTTTTTTGTAACGTTAATACTATCAAGTTCGCATTAAATGAGCAAATACGCGAATAGCCAATCATTGGGAAGTTGTGGTTTTCTTTTTTTTTTCTTCTTTTTGCTCCTTCGTTCCTCTATCCCGGTCCCATGTGCGTTGTTCCTCCGAGCACGCACCGTTGCTCGGTCGCTCTTGGAACACACCAAGGCCATCGAACTCTTACAGAAACGATGTAACGCTCGGAGCGATAACAATAATTCGAGTTCCAAGATATACAGCTAGATCAACAGCAGCTTCCGCAAAGCCATACAAAATCTAGATATAAAGGATTTATGCAATAGTACGTTTATAAAACTGCACATCGAGCTTTAAAAATGATATCAGAATTTACTTTATCCTCTGTTCGTTGGTTCGTTTTTTGTTTTGTTTTATAAATATTAAAATTGACCGGATGCTCGCGAGGAATGTGCCTGCCTGCCTGTCTGCCCGTTCGTGTTTGCGCGTGCATTTATTTTCGAACGATTCGATACATAAATAAAGATTTGTACGCATAATCGTTGATATCGCGCGTATAATCGTGAATAACAATAAGCGGTAGGCACTTGTCGATGATTACATTAATGATGATGATGATTATGATGATGATGATGATGATGACGAAGATGGTAAAAAATGAAACGACCTTTTTCTCAGGAAAGAACAATAGTAAATATGAATTTTTGGTTCGATAAGAAGTTTAACGAAAGAGGTCGTTGCTAATTCGTCGCGAATGATCAGGCGACAAACATTATCGTCGTCATCGATAAAAATGACAATATCCTATCGTCTTTTTTCTGCCTATACAAATTTAAATATTTACATCGTTCGGTTTCGATTCTTATGACGACGGGTGTACGAGAAAAACAGAGAGTAGAAAAACTATTTATAGTACATTTTGATAAGCCACTCGTTTGTGTCGATCCCGTGTGTTCCCTTAGAGAATACGACCGTAAGTGTATTTTCAATTCGAAGATTTTTTGTGGTCTCCATTTGAGGCGCCTAACGTGATTAATTAAAAAAAAAAAAACAAAAAGAAAATTGCCACAATGTCTTTTCTCGCTTTTCTTCCTTTTCTCAAGGACGTCGAGATCGCTTCGCACCTTATTATTGTTCGTGTCAACATACAAGAGCGAAACACAAGCTTCCTCGACACAGTATCCCGTCTAAATGTTTTCCGACTCATTGCGGTTCGAAGCTGGATCGTTGCGTTGTATCGAGACCCTCGATGCATCGGCGAGTTCCGTAAGGAGAAGAGTTTCAGTGTCGAGTTCCAAGGATGAAGCTCCGCCACTCGGACGATTGCCACTCACGCTTCTCACTAATTTCCTAATTGCTCTATTTCGACGTTCCTTATCACGCTCCAGTTTCAATCTCGTAAATTCATCGTCCGAGCTGGCAATGGAACATACCGAACTTCGCTCGCTCTCGTTGTCTTCTGCCACGTTACCGCTACCTCCGAAACCCGACGAGGGATCGAACGCTACGCTCGATCGTGCCGACTGGGTCGAAAGTTGAGTTCTGAAATGATAATGGTGCAAGAGATAAATAGATAAATAAATAGATATAACGAAGATGGGAACGAGACACCAACCTCGGATGACCTAGATAACGATTACTGCCGGGACCGGCTGGCGCACTGGTCGATAAAATCTCGCCGTTTCGTTTCGTTCCAGGAACATCAACGGGCGAGCTTGGAGGTGGCGCTCCCTGGGGAAAGATACTCTGTACGTGAGGTCGGGTTTCCGGTCGCATCGACGTCATCGTCATTTGCTCGTCGACTTCTTCGATTACGCCTATTCGCATGGAACCGCCTCCACCTGTGATGGTTGGAAAATAGAAAATTGTATTTGAACGTCGATAGAGAATAAAGAATATACTTATAATAGAGATTAATAATAGAATATGTGGTTAACCTGCGAAACGATTTTGCAGAGAGGCGGACGAGGACGAATTTGGAATTCTTCCTGGCGTTTTGGAACCACCGCTGCTACCACCGTCCGGTCTATCTTCTTTGCTGAAGAGCCTCTTGAGTACACTCGTTACGCTGTTAACCCTCGTCAACGACCCACCGATGTTACTGGCCGTCGAACCACCGCTCATTGCTCGATCGCGCGCACTGACTCTGCTCGCACTCCTGTTGGAATCGTATAAAACAAGAATTTATTGTATTTTCAACTTACTGCCAAGTTTAGAAATCGAACAATGCTGTGGCATGGAAAATTGGCGTACCTGGACATTTTTCCACCCGCCTCAAAGTGTATGCCAGATGTCGCATCGTCCGCAATGTCAGATCTAAATTTTCCCGTATAAGAATCCGGTGGGACCATCTCGTCGATTCTAACGGAGGACGGATGGAGCTCTTGTTGAGCAGCGGATAATTGAATTCCCGCTGTCGATGGCTGAGGATGTTCCTCCCGGAAGGGTTGAGAGGCAGCTGTATATGGCAGCTCAACGGGAAATATCTCGTCCCAGTATTGATCACGAATCAATTCAGGATGCTCGTGATGCATCTCGTCCACAATTAGATAGCTCACCTTATCGAACAATAAACAAGATAAAAATTTCAATCACCCAAACTCGTCGATATTTTTCCATTAAGAATGCACAATGGTACCTGTAAATTTCTATCGACGATCCAGTTGACCTCAAAGTCATCATCGTCCTCGCCGAAAGGATTGATAAGAGTCTCGGCGACTTTGAGCCATCCCATGTAAAAGAAAAACTGAAGAGTCGTAAAGACAGGAAAGTAGAGATCGATGTTAGAAGGAACTTCCGAGTTCTCGATCCATTGTCTGCCCATAACGCTCGTGAAAAAGTACGAGTAAACAGCGAGAGTGACGACCTGGGTGTAAACCAGAGGTATGCTTATCGTGTCGTAGTGTATGAGACTACCGCAGTGTCCTCGAAATTTGTTCAATTCGTCGATGAGAGTCTTAACAGCAAAGTCATCTCGTATCCTGCCCTCTTTCCTCGCCCGGGTCACAATACTCGACGCCCAGACAATCGGGAGCCAATGCTTGCTGGGTTTCGGAAATTTCGAGTTCAAACTTTGAAATATGGCTAGTTCGTTCTCAAGAAGCAAGCCAGCGTCTACAAAATGATCCAACGTTGGGAAACGTTTCTTGACCCGAGGTGATACGCTGGTAAGAACGATCGTTAAGCACACGCACACGTATCTGCAAAAACGTAACGGAAATTAAAATAAAGAAAAGCTTGATTATTAAGTATTAAATTATTATTTATAAATCAGTGGGTTACCTAACGATCGTTCGTCTCATCAATCTTCCTCGCTCATCGTTACCGTGTATCGTAGCCGAAACGAAGACCGCTATCGAATCCGGCCAAGGTATAGCCATATATTGATTCCACCATCTCGTCATAACGATACTGACGTAAAAGCCAAGGACGAAGGAGAGTGGTATCAGGTCACTGTACTCTTTGCAATAAACAACGACCGCCTCGAAAGTCTTCTTCTGTTCATCGTCGAGAATGAAACGATACAGGCTCGATAGCGAGTAATAGATGAAGAGGAAGACCGCCAGATCCAGCCAAACTAGTTTGTAAACACTCGCTCTCCATCTATGGAACAAAAAGAACCAATATAAATAAACTTATCGATTATTAGCCAAAAGTAATCGATCGTTGACCTCGTTGTATATAAATAAAGGAAAGTAAGTGTGCAATATCGATTCAGAGAAAAAATGTGTAAGTTCGTGTTTGTATGAAAATCAATTTTCTCTTTCAACAAACGCTCCCATTTCGTGTTTCCTAGTTCCTTTCGCGTTTAACGTATCTATCGTGCCAATCGTTTCTCATTGTTCCATGTCGATAATTAAGCCTTTGCACTTGCATCGCAATTGTTTCTAGGCTTGTCCATGAAAATGGAGTCCGTGAAATTACTCGACCAGTTTATTCTTCGATATTACTTTGTTTTTATGTAATAAAAGGGATATAGAGACTTTGAACATTATTGACAATATTTGTTTCTCTAACTGGCCTCAACCTTGAGAAAGATTCAAGAGGTCTGTAATAGTTGACGGTTTGTAAGTAAAGGTTTGTAATAATAGATGAAAGGTCGTTATCATTGCACTTATAAATGTAGATAAGAAACTTAGATAAGGAAAAATCAAATCGACATTCCTCTAGCCTTCCTTCTGTTCTGTTTGACACTAGATTTACCAGAACAGTCATTTTGACTGGTCGTGCAATTTTTAATTAAAAATTCCTACTGCATGTAACATTTGTTTTCTGAAATGACGTTATGACTGCTGTAGCTGTAAGTAGAAAATATATTTAATGAACTCAATACAACTTTATATATATTTGTAACAAATATATTTAGATAGAAACAGGTATATGCAAATAGCTGGTAAATCTAGTGTTAAGGTAGTTCTATCGTGGCATTAAAATCGAAAAACTGTTTTCCAGTTTTTCTCACATACGAAATGATTTGCGGGCTCAAGTTAATAAAGAAAAATTGTTGCAAATTGACTAAAGAATAACATCCTACAAATTCAAGGTCATCTAAGGTTATATGTACTTGCTGTATAATTACAAAAATTGCGAAAATTCTTTTCTTTAGATTTTTTTGATAAACTAAATAAAGCTTCTTTGATGTTGCATAAAAATGTATGCAAAGTTTTAGAAGGCTTTACCGAGTAGAAGCCAAGATATTTATAAATGAAAATGCAACTTTTAACACGCGCTCTTATGAGAGACTAGCGAAAATTCTGATTTTCACCAAGAAAATATCTCAACTTCCGCGTGGTAAAACCTTCTAAATATTATTACACACGTACATATGACATCAAAGAAGATATATCCAAATTTTCAACAAAATCTTAAGGAAACGATAAAACGTAGAACTACCTTAAGGTAGTCCTATCGTTGGGTGGGGGATTAAAACTTTATTCCCATTTTTTCTCACATTGGAAGTGGACCAAGCGTTTAAATTCATTAAGAAAAGTTGTTGCAATTCGACTAAAGAACAACATACTCAAAATTCAAATTGATCCTACGTAAAGTTTATTTGTTATCTAACAAACAAAATCATGAATTTTGTTTCCACAAGATTCGTTATAAAAACTAATCGAAGCTTCTTTGATGTCGTATAAAAATGTGTGCAGAATTTCAACAGGCTTCATCGACCAAATGATCGAGATACTCGTTGTATAATGTTGCGATATTTAACACGGTCTCTTATGGAAGATTGCGAAAAGTAACGATTTTCAAGAATAAATATCGTGATTTTTGAGTCGACAAAGCTCCTTGAAATTTTATACGCATGTACATATGACATCAATGAACGTTTCTGCAAATTTTCAATGAAATCTAACGGAAACGCTGTAACGATAGGACTACCTTAAGGTCAGAAAACTCATCGAGAGTCAAAGTCGATCAACGATCGTCGCTTCTTCTTCTTCTTCATTGACTCACCTAAGAAGCAACTTGAGGAAGCAACCAAGTCCACGGCACGAGGCCACCTCAGCTGTGTACGTCACGGTCATTTTTGTCCTTTCGTCTTAGAATACTTCTTCTCTAGACTCGCTCCAATCATCGAATCTTTAGCGTTGGTCTCACCGACATTCCGATAATACTTTTTGTTTACTCGGTTTGTTCTCATCGAGTCACGCGCGTTTGTTGCCCCACGCGCCAAACCGGTTTTTTTTTGTTCGTACCGTACGTAAGTAATATAAACCCTCTTACAACGTATCACAGATACTTCCTCGATCGTTCCAATTTGTATGTGTTTTCTTTTTTCAAGAAATATCGAGCGTTATCGCGCCAACTCGCTCTTCGATCATTGATCAAGGACGCGCTTCTTTTCCAAGTAATTGCTACATCCGTCTGTGAGAGAAGATGAGTCTTCTCGTATCGCGCGACTCGTTCGTTACAAGGCCAACGGGTTTGTTTTTTCTTTTTCAAAGCTTCAATTTCGAACAATTATATATCACTCCGTTAAAAACAGCGATACCGAGGAGGAAGGAGAAAGGTTTATCTCGAATAATCGTTTCTTAAGATTGCAAGATTGCAGACTCGACTGTGACAATTGAATTTATTCAACCGCGTACTAACTCGATTTAATCCAAGACGATGATATCTGTACGTTTATAATAATGCTCTTGTCCTTATCGCGTTATTGACGAGGAGACACTAATGGACGAATCGAATAAAGATTGTAATCGTTATTAGAATCGCATCTCCCTTAACGCTATGCTTTATCACAATTTAATTAACGAGAAACGATTGAAGCAACGTTCCTTCCTCTCTTCGTTAAGCTTTCCACGGAAATGATACACGGAACAAAGAGTCGAGTTCCTTCGTATACGTGAAACTCCGAATCGTTGATTCACGATTCGTTCCTCCAGTTGTGCGAGGATCGTTGAAGTATTTCTTCGCCGTACTAAAAGTTTTCTTCGAGATGTTGCTTGCCTTCGTACCGGACCTCGTTTCAAGAACGTTCAATTATCGCACTCGACTCTTTATCCCCCAATTATCCTTCGTTAAAGTCTCTGCGTTAAAAAGATGAAAAGTCTCTCTTTGCTTTCATTATTTCAGCCTTGCGATAGGCACAATCTTCTTTGATTTCAGTATACGAAACGGATTGTTTACCAACGATCCAATCGTTAATAGCGAATCTTATAAAGAATCTTATCGTTCCTTAAATCAATCTCGTTGCAACGACGTGCTCTTCCAAGTCTTGATTCAGATCGTCGCTCATCATCGCCTATGAATCAGCTTTATCGCATTTACCATAACGATATATCATCGAATCGTCGAGTCCTGACGAAATATCATAACGAGCGAAAATCCTCTCGTTTCTCCTCTCAACAATTCCGGCGATTAGTCGCCCACGTTGTGCAGTTTTACGGCCCATATAGCTGGTGATATCTCTTTTCAGGTCGTCGCTGAGGCACCGTCGTTTCGCCAACTCCCACTCTCAACTCTCCGTTCCTCGTTTTCCTCCCCGATTCGATTCTGCAATGACAATGTTTTCACGCATGATGAATCGTCTCAACGCGAGCGCTCGACTATGTAATTCATTATATAAATGGATATGAGCATGAGTCGTTTTGATCTTCTCATTGGATACGTTACGCCACATTAAACCTTCGTTCGCTCTGCGCTAGATCCAGAGATTAAATAATATTGTATGTTCCTTAACCCTTTGAGAGCTGAGTACTTTCAAGCTTATGTGGTCCGCAGACGCATAGGCTGACGCATATATGCGTCCTTAGGGCTCAAAGGGTTAAGGGCATATTTGATTCCTGAGATTTTTCCAAACAAAGAACATTC
Organism: Netelia fuscicornis; assembly: GCA_946811545.1. Taxonomy (NCBI): domain Eukaryota; kingdom Metazoa; phylum Arthropoda; class Insecta; order Hymenoptera; family Ichneumonidae; genus Netelia; species Netelia fuscicornis. The sequence goes on along the minus strand of OX328012.1, from coordinate 51,571,368 downwards.
TATGTTTAACAATCTATTGATCGAATCAGGGATTAAATAATATTGTATGTTCCTTAAGGGCATATTTGATTCCTGAGATTTTTTCCAAACAAAGAATATTCTATGTTTAACGATCGATTGATCGAATCAGGGATTAAATAATATTGTATGTTCCTTACGGGCATATTTGATTCCTGAGATTTTTTCCAAACGAAGAACATTCCATGTTTAACGATCGATTGATCGATCCAGGGATTAAATAATATTGTATGTTCCTTAACCCTTTGAGAGCTGAGTACTTTCAAGCTTATGTGGTCCGCAGACGCATAGGCTGACGCATATATGCGTCCTTAGGGCTCAAAGGGTTAAGGGCATATTTGATTCCTGAGATTTTTCCAAACAAAGAACATTCCATGTTTAACAATCTATTGATCGAATCAGGGATTAAATAATATTGTATGTTCCTTAAGGGCATATTTGATTCCTGAGATTTTTTCCAAACGGAGAACATTCTATGTTTAACGATCGATTGATCGATCCAGGGATTAAATAATATTGTATGTTCCTTAACCCTTTGAGACCTGAGTACTTTCAAGCTTATGTGATTCACAAACGCATAGGCTGACGCATATATGCGTCCTTAGGGCTCAAAGGGTTAAGGGCATATTTGATTCCTGAGATTTTTTCCAAACAAAGAACATTCCATGTTTAACAATCTATTGATCGAATCAGGGATTAAATAATATTGTATGTTCCTTAAGGGCATATTTGATTCCTGAGATTTTTTCCAAACATAGAACATCCCATGTTTAACAATCTATTGATCGAGTCAGGGTCACCTGTTTTGCAACAGGCAATGATTAACTTTAAGCGTCATCGTGAAACAAGCCAAGCCTGTTCTCATAATTCTTGGAAATTGTTCACAAGCTGACGTCACGACGCATAACGCTGGAAGGGAATTTCCGTGCGTGATGTTAAGAGGGAGAATGAAAAACACGTGTCGTTCATACTGAAACTGGCTCTGTAGCTTACAGCGATGCAATGTGCAAAGCTTGTCCCATTGCCTTGAAAGAAAAGATTGACCGGAAATCCATGAGTAAGGTAGTAGTAATATTAGTCGTTGATCTACTACCGTACTACAATTCGTGCCACATTATATTAATGCAAGGCGAAGTAAAGGTAAACCGAAAGTAGGAAGCAGGTCGATCGATCCTCGTGGCACAAACTCAGCGAGGAGTGTAACTAAAAGAAAAAAAGGAGAATCTATATTAGTCAAGATTCTTCAAGAAATAGGGATATAAATAAGCGTTTCTTTCAGACGTAAGTATTCGTTAACGGGTTGTAGACCGCAACAGACAGGTTAACGACGAGTCTGAGAAGGGGAATCGGTACTACGGTAACCGGTTAAAAGATGGAACGAAGAGTGAATATCACGTGTCGATGAGACACGTCCAACTCGTACCGCTATGAATATGCATCATCCTTGTGCATATATCGAACTGTAAAGCGTTAACCCTTTGAGACCTGAGTACTTTCAAGCTTATGTGGTTTGCAGACGCATAGGCTGACGCATATATGCGTCTTTAGAGCTCAAAGGATTAAGGTAGTTCTATCGTTTTATCGTTTTCTTAAGATTTTGTTGAAAATTTGGATATATCTTCTTTGATGTCATACGTACGTGTGTAATAATTTTTGGAAAATTTTACCACGCGGAAGTTGAGATATTTATTGGTGAAAATCCGAATTTTCGTTAGTCTCTCATAAGAGCGCGTGTTAAAAGTTGCATTTTCATCCATAAATATCTTCGCTTCTACTCGGTGAAGCCTTCTAAAATTTTGCATACATTTTTATGCAACATCAAAGAAGCTTTATTTAGTTTATCAAAGAAAACTAAAGAAAAGAATTTTCTTAAATTTTGTAATTATACAGCAAGTACGTATTACCTTGGATGACCTTGAATTTGGAGTATGTTGTTCTTTAGTCAATGTGCAACAATTTTTCTCTATTAACTCTTTGAGACGTGAGTACTTTCAAGCTTATGTGGTCCGCAGATGCATAGGTTGACGCATATATGCGTCCTTAGAGCTCAAAGGGTTAACTCAAGCCCTCAAACCATTTTGTATGTGAGAAAAACTGAAGTATAATTTGTCGATTTTGATTTGACGATAGAACTACCTTAACAGACCTTATTCTACATTTCCAGTTACATTTTACAATTTTACAACTGTCTTTCAATAACTCGAAACGTTCCAAGCAACCTGCTAGTGATTTTTTAAACGTTTTGTACGCTAAATCGTCGAGTCGTTGTCTCGTCCTCGAAATATAAAAAGAACAGTATGAAATTATGATGCGAGAGGTAAAGAGGCACCTGAATAGTCGCGACCTGAATAAGCTAGCATAATATAGATAGTCGCAAAAAGACGACCGACGACCTTCCACCGTTTCAAAGAAATTCTCTGTTTGTTGGACGATATCGTTGCGGCGTTGCCTGCGATCCGAAAACGGAAATAAACGCAGCGATAAGGCGAGCGATTAAAAACGATCGAGTATCGCGCGTCGAAGAAAATATCGATGCGGGGACGAAGAAGCCGTGCTGTCTGACGAGTCGATAAATCATCGAGAGGTTCGCTATCAACGCCAGACGTTCTTCTTTTGCGTTTGCCAATAATCCCAAGTTCAGCATTCAAATGCCAAAACTATCCTCAAGGATCTCTCACCATTCTGTTTCAAAAATTAAATAAAACAATTAATAAACGTATTTGCGAAAAAAAAAACGAATTTATTTTCGTTAGAGAAAACAAAAAAAATCGGCTGACTCACGCGTGATAAAAATCCTTCCTCGAAACGCGTGCTCTTCCCGTCTCGTGTGGTCGAGGCTCGAGGAAGATCACGTGACCCGAGAACGTCGCGAGATTCTTGTTGCTAAATAAATCTCGAGCCGCCTTTATTCCTATACATATTTCTTTTCTATTTGTATTTGTAAATATAGTTTCGTTTCCGACGCGCCAATCGTGACGGTTTGTTGCACCCGGGAAGCAAGAGTGTGCTTCGAGCGACAGTTCCTCGTCTCTTTGTTCGCATCTCCAACGTTCCTTGCCAAAGAACGAGAACAAACATTCGACGTCGAAGGTCAGAACGCCTCGGCTGAGACGCCAGCTAGCGAGAGAACGCTGTCTCAATCTCATCGAGATTGTTCGAAAATTATAACACGATTAATTAACGATAATATCGAGGATTACGAAAATTGAAATTTTTCTCATACGTCCGGAGGTCTCTTTGTTCCGTTGGGAAGTCACAAGACCGGAAATAAAAATCGCAATGTTTCTCGTTTGTCGAGAAAGACTTTTGCTTCAACCATTGACAGGCTGAATATTTCCAACGATCTACGAGAAGAAAGAATTTCTTGGATACTTCGAATAGCTAACGATTCCAGAATTCAAGACTATTGTAAAAAAAAAATTATCCTTTCATTGAAATCTAGCTATTAACCGATGAGAGAAGAGAAGAAAGGGAATAGCGCTTCCAGCGCCGCCTACAACGCGGAGCGAACTTGCAACGACTGGCGAAAGTTCGGCGAGCGTCGAACCAGGACGGTTACAGATCAAAGAATTCGTTTGTACAAAAATCTGTCCGGCGAGAGGGACGTATGAAAATATGATGGAGGGGGAAAGTGAGAGAAGAGTGAGTTGGAGAGGGAAGGGCAAAAGTTTGGGAGTGGGGAAGGGGTAAAACAGCTGATGCGTATTCTAGCGTGCGGGACGATGCAATGCGGACCTCTGCTGTCTTTATACTATGTATATATATATATATGTGTGTGTATGTGTGTCGTTAAATGTATATGAATACGATTGGTAGAGCGAAGGAGAGAGGGGATTCCCCCTCCTCGTGACTAGTACGAAAATCAGCGTGTTCCCACACTCGTTATCACACCTTTGTAGTTTCCTTTTTAACGTAACAACACCACCACAATTATTTTCCGTTGATATTAATCCACGTGGGTTTTACTTTATTGCGATAACGATCTAATCGGAGGATCGCGTGGCGAAGGTAACATCGCGATAGTTCGAACCCGGGACACTGTAAATCATACGCGACCGGACTGTCACAATGTTCCTCTTTCCTTCCTTCCTCCCTCTCTCCCCCTCCCTTCGTCTCTCTTGAAAGAGAGAGAGAGATAGATGGACGGACCAACGCGTTACTCCAAGATCTCGCGAGGAGCTACGGATTGCTACTGAGGGCTCGACACTCGCAAAACTCTGTCGCCGTCTAGCATACTCAGTGGGGGAACTCGCGCTTTGCTTCACGGAAGTGCAGACGTCGCGGCGCGCCAAAACCGTGCCCCACCCGTTCAACAATCGCGTTGACCTGTGGATGAGTTTGCACCGCTTGCTGCTTCTACGTGTGTTTGTTTGCGTGTCTATGTTCCGACCTTCAAAATCCCCTCTCCCCAAACAAACGAACGAAGGTTCATTAGCGCTACGAGATTCAAACTTTCCCGCGCTTTTTTTTAAATCATTGAAAAAAGCGCGTTTTATGAAAATGTCGATATTTAAGGATTTTGAAATAACGTTAGGCTTAATAACATTGCGTATACGCATGTATAATATATATTCATGCACGTGTTTACACACAAGATGTGTAATGTTGACCGATGGACGAGTTTGCACCGCTTTCTGCTTCTGCGCGTGTTTGTCGCGTGTCCATGTTCCGAGACCTTCAAAATCCCCTCTCCCAAACAAACGAAGGTTTATTACCACTACGAGATTCAAACTTTCGCGCGCTTTTTTTAAATCATTGCGAAAAGCGCGTTTTATGAAAATGTCAATATTTAAGGATTTTTAAATAATTTTAGGCTTAATAATGTTGCGTATACGCATGTATAATATATATCCATACATGTATTTACACAAGAGATGTATTTATCTCCGTTTTTTACATAACAACAATCAACGTATCTACAATTAAATATACCGAGGCCATTTTCATTTTGTTGTTAATTTTTCTCACATTATTTTCTTAAATTACAGCAATAATCGATGTAACATCTAGAATATATATATATGTTTCCATATATTATATAAATGATATATTCATATGCAAACAGCTGCAATTCACTTTTTAGCTTCCCCATTTATATCAAAATATAACGATAGCTTCTTTATCCTTCTCACAAGATAATTGCATTTAAAAACGATTATATAATTCGTAACGATCCATATATCTTCAAACTTAAAAATCTCCTAATCGAACTCTCTCGCGAGATCAGTTCTCAAGCACGACGATCCTTCTATCATTCTTATGTTTAATTCAACAAATCACGTGCTTCTTTAAAAATTGATAAGATTCGTCGCGTGCTCGAAGCTTTTAAACGCGAGGTATTATTTACAATGTTATACAATAGAATTACATTTTCTCTTTGTTTGTACGACGAGTGATTTGCAAAACGATGATTGAAACTATTTCACATACAACGTTACACTCGATATACACTAATCGGGCAAGCAATGACAACAAAAATATATATTTATACTTATGTTCATAATACTGTACACTATATCTCGTTGCAGCTTTGATAAAAGTGCAATAAACGCCTCGATACATTTTTCTTGTACGCACGAATCATTCGAACTTTCGTCGAGTACTTTGTTCTTTCCCCAATCGCAGTTTTACAAATTCTAACTCGACAATTTCTTTCGCTCGTTAATCGTACGTTTCACTATTTCTTTAATATTGATTATAAATGCACGAATTCTATTCTCGAGAAGCGGAAAATAACATTTAATATTATGTACGCATCGTTTGTATGTTTACTTTTCGCAACACTGTACAAAATGTACAACGATATCTTAATCGAACAAATACAAAGTGTAGAGACACTGGCGACGATTATGAATCCGATCTGTACACAGTTTCGCTCCTTTAATCGCTATTTTAGCAACGATTCTTCAATCGATTTCGAGGAAATGTGTAAAATAGACATACGCGTGTATATAATTGTATAGGTGTATAGGTATTGGTATAGGTATAGGTGTGATTACGAATAACGCACACCAAGTCTTAATTGTCCTGCCCCAGAGGCGCACAAGATTTGAAAAGATTTCAAAGCGTTACAACGACGTTTGTTTCGAAAAAACGCGTTTCTCACGATTCAACTAAGCAGACTTGGTCCCCTAATAGTCACAGCCAATAAATGCAACACGCAATGGTCTGGGGAAAGGTGGGAGCGTCGAGACCCGGGGGACGGTGATCAGAAGGCCACTTCGACCGAATACAATACAGATTCGCAATAATTTGTTTATCGGGTGTAAATACAGGACCGGAGTATCGATACGAAGAACAGTTTGAAAATCTCGATTGCAACGACGCTATAATAATTGTCTTATTTCTTTGACTTCCTTATCGTGGTTTCTTTCGTCCTCTCAAGGATCTCGAAGGCGCGATATACAAGATTCGATCACTACTGAAAATAAGTATCTTCTTTTTTCAAAGGTTAAATGCAACTTTCGAATCTGAATCACCATTCGGAAGCGAAACTACTTCAAATCTGGCACGTGAAAGACTATTTCGCGACTGACAACCCTTTCGGGACGAGAGAAGGAAAACAAAAACAGAAATAATTCCTCGACTTGTCGCTATCATCGACGGTGGGTTATCATACAACGATTACTCAATTCCAGCGTAGAGCATTTAAAATAAAATAAAAAGCGCGATTCGTTCGAGGTACGTCGCGTAGTAAATGTTCCTTGAGTTTGGCAGCTTTGATGTGTTCCAAACTATCTAAGATACGATGGTACTAAGGGCATTTGCCTTGCTGGCGTAACTTCCTGGCCTGCAAGAAACGAGAGTAAGAATTAATTAATGCTGCTCGTCAGGGAAATATGAAGCGATGAGAAAAATTACCTGATAGTCGCGTCCTGTGTAGACCTCGACCAACCAGCAACGAGACCACCCTCGCTTCTACCTGCAATTCCTTGACGACGATTTCGGGCTCCCCGTTTCGACGATTGGGTTAATAAGGTACGTTGCATCATGTCCGGTGCTATGGTGTTACGTACCGCTTTGTATACCAATCTAGGACATAAATTATTATATATCATATTAAAGAATCAAATTTTAACGATGGCAAGTACATGGCGTAATAAATATGTCTTGATCCAGAGAAGGGAGTAAAGAACAATATGGGAGAAATAAATGCGAGGATATACTTCAAGTTGGTAATAACGGGATATTTTTACCTCGGCATGATAGCGAGAACGGAGGCGAGGAGGACGGTTAGCCAATATACGTGCCGAGAAATCGCAACTGGCATGACCCAGTATGAGCCCGGTAAACCCATGCAATTGACGCAAATAATGTTATAAAGCAGGCAAAATCCAAAGAATATTCCTAACGAGGCCAGTATCGAGCCAACGTGAATGATGCTCTGAAAAATAATGCAAATGTCATATTTGGAAAACATCTCTGCAGAGCGAGTAAAAATATTCTTGAAAAACAAGAATGATAACTTACCCACGATCTGATCTCCATAGCGACGTGAATTGACATTACGATAATGCAGGAGGTAGTTATGGTAGTTCCGAATTCCCAGATATCGACCACGGAATCGTGATAGGCCTGTGATAAGAACCAACGATTAAATCGATAGGAGGAAACGTTGCAAAATGTCTAATAAATTGAAAGAAATTAAATAACATACTGCCTCGGTGATGAAAAATATGACTATGCTTTGATAGAGCGCGTCTGCCATCGTGATCCAAAAAGATTGAGGCTTGTAGACGAGAGAAAGTCGTCCGCGAGCATAAAGCCGCGGAGTCGATAGAATAACGCTCGCGGGTGCGATACGGTCGTATACACCGATAGCGAGAGGTGGCAGTGACGTGAATAGGAGATTGTAGAGCATCAGGTACATTTGGTCGATCATTACAGCACCGGAGAATCCACAGTAGAGCTGAAATTAAAAATCAATCCGAGTTATAAAATCTTCTACAAGGCGAGGTAGAAAACACGATTCGAATAAGCCTTCTTAATTACCTGATACCAGAATATTAAAAAGACAAAAGTAGCGTTCTTATAGAAGAAGTAAAGAATCATTCGAGCGAGTCGATCGTAGCACCAATGACCGTGCAACAGAAGAAGCCTCGATAGCATAGAGAATCTTGCGATTGAGAAATCCGCTGCCATGACCGCTTGAGTTCCTTCCCTTCCAGAAACTCCGACTCCTACGTCGGCGGTTTGTATCATACTGACGTCATTGGCACCGTCACCGATTGCCAGTGTTCGCATACCGAGTTGTTCCTTCACGATTCTGACGATGTAAGCCTAGATCGACATATGGTATGGTTCGTTAATAATCGCCTCTCGTTTTTATCCAATTCTTGTTTTACAAAATTCAACTCTGTAAAACCTTTTGCAATGGCGTCGCTCTGCAAGCCAGAACACTGCTGCAGCTTCTCGTCAATTCGAGAAAAGGACCAGTGAGACCAGATCTTGGATCTAAAATGAAGGTAAGAGTCTTTCCATCGACGACGAGAGCTCGTTGTCTCGGCCATAAACTTCCAATTCTATGGGCAATTCGCTCCGCGGCTTCGGGCTCTCCTGCATCCGCTCCAATATCCGCCGAATCGTTCGAACCTGGCGCTGCTACTCCCTCGCTTCCATTGGCAGTTCTATTCTCTTTCAAAATCGCCTCGAGATAACCGTGAATCAATGCCTCAGCGGCTGATTTTGTTCTCGCTTGAAGACGAAGCAGTTGCATCGCTGGAGAAAATAACTGGGCAGCGTAGGCAATGTTGACTGCGGTCTCGGGTTTGTCCCCTGAAAATCAACGAATCGTATTATAGTTTGCTGTCGAACCAAAGTTGAAGGTTTTTGTCGACAAAGCCTGAGGCGAAAACTCTCAAGAGGGCTAGAAGACAATACCTGTGAGAACCCAAACGACTATTCCCGCGGCGACGAGAGCAGCTACAGCTTCCGGAACCCCATCCTGCAGCTTGTCCTCGATTCCTGTAGCCCCGAGTAACGTCAGATGCGATTCGAGACTCGCGTAAGAATCTCTTATCCTTCGTTCTCGATTCTCCGTTGCCAATTCAGCCTCCGCGTGTCTCTGTCTCCACGCTTCCCAGTCTTGATGAGACAACGTTCGTCTCGCCATAGCTAGAGTTCGCAAGCCCTGACGTCCATAAGAGTTTAATTGCTGTCGAATTTTCGTCGTCGAAGGATTTTCCTCGTCGGATCTCGTTAACGAGGAAAGGATCGTCGAATCGGCACCTTTGCAATACAGAACGATCTCGTCCGTGTTTGGATGGCGCACGACTATCGACATACATTTCCTACTCGAGTCAAACGGTAGTACCTGCAAAAAGATTCGTTTTAACGTCGCCACAAACTTTTCAGCTAACCAACCATTCGGGGAATTGGAAAAAACTCACGTGCAAAATTTCGAAAGCCAAGCTCGACTTGTCTGGCAAAGAAACAATGGCACTACGAGCTGTTCTTTTGAGGAGTCTGACGTCGTAAGCCCGAGCTGCGTGAACGAGAGCGAGTTCGTCAGGACTCTCCGCCTCGTAAATTCCTGGAGTAGCAGATTGTTCGGTCGAGCTCGGAGGACTGGGTGAAGTTGCTCGTTGTCCCAATGGCGAAGCTTTTCGGACCAAGAGGCCGATGTTGAGGCAAGGCATCGCCGGTACATTGAGAAGCCGAGGCCTGTGAAATTTAGGACACAATATGTATCGCCTCTCAATACAATTACTAAAACGTCTCTCTTTCCTTGACGTTGATTACCTTATATTAAAATACTAAAATCAAATCTCAATACCTCGCCCACATTCGAATCGACAACTTTTCGAGTCTCGCATCACCCCTGTTACTATTTACAAATCTTTTAAAAATCGCAACAGTATTTTCTGATATTTCCTACGCTTCTTCGAATTTAACATTTATCACAATTTTTCTATTTGTCTCATCCGGCTATTCGAATCTTCCTTACTTCAAAACGAGAAAATCTCGATTCCGACTAAGTCTCAACCAGCTTCGATACAATTTCAATACAATTACTAAAGCGTCTCTCTTTCCTTGACGTTGATTATCTTATTTTAAAATACTAAAATCAAATCTCAATACCTCGCCCACATTCGAATCGACAACTTTTCGAGTCTCGCATCACCCCTGTTACTATTTACAAATCTTTTAAAAATCGCAACAGTATTTTCTGATATTTCCTACGCTTCTTCGAATTTAACATTTATCACAATTTTTCTATTTGTCTCATCCGGCTATTCGAATCTTCCTTACTTCAAAACAAGACAATCTCGATTCCGACTAAATCTCAACCAGCTTCGATACAATTTCAATACAATTACTAAAGCGTCTCTCTTTCCTTGACATTGATTACCTCGATATTTTAGTCGGTAAATTCGCGACACTTATCGACAACGGTGGCTCGGATCTAGACGACGGTACAGGCGAGAGGGTAGAAATCACAGAAACACCACCGCTCGTTGGAGGAGGCGTCGTACTTCGGGACTCGGACAATCTCGTATACCTAGTGAGAATATTAAAATGAAATATCGTTGGGTCAAGGTATCGAAGCACATATACGACTTCTCGGATCACTCACCTCATTACGGCAATACCGTTCTTTCGTGGCTCCTCGATGACGCCACTCGAATTCATAATATCGTGATGAGGATGCGTACTAACAACGACCGTGTTGCATATAGCGAGTAAAACGAGAAACTCTTGTAAGCGATGGCGAGCCGTACCGATGAGTAAGTCTTCCTTCAGTCTAACGCATGGCACGAGATTCTCGTTTTCTCCAGTGTGTGCATAATCTTGACCACCTACAGCACATCTTCTGAACACCATTTTATTCTCCGTCAGTGTTCCAGTTTTGTCCGAGAAAACATATTGTATCTATCGTAAAAAAGAAGAAGATGTATCGAACAGAGATCAACATTTCTTCGTCTCGTTCGACAGTTTGATATTTATCTCTGTCCCTACCTGTCCCAGTTCTTCGGTGATGTTCAAAGCTCGACACTCGGCACGACGATCGGTCTCGGAATCGTACAGAGCCAAGTCGTTACCGATGTGATAAACCTGGCCAACTTTAGCCATTTCTAAAGTAACGTAGAGACTGAGAGGTATCATAACTTGAAGTATAATGACGAATGTCCAGAAGGTCAGCATACCCTCGTAGCTCGGATCTTGCATCGTGGGAAGAAATGGCACGGGGTTGGTCGACGAGTAAGTCGATAGCCACATTTTGCAACCGATTGCTCCAACTATGCAAAGAACTATCAGAATCACAACGCACCAGACAATGTCCAGATTCATCTGTCTCTCAAGTCGGGAACGCTGTGAATAAATAAACGATATTACTATCCAGAAGAAATCGAGTATAATCAATCACAATTATTATCAATCATAAAATCAATAAAACTTTGTTACTTTACCTTGTATCTCGGGCCACCGTTGTTCAGCATAGCCTTTGTCTCGTGGCCCGAATAGACGACAATACCCTCGATAAAATCCGTGTTTTTCAACAGGCATTCTCGCAGCAACAGATTCTCCGTCGTGACCGGTACTCTTCCTCCGTTAGGATGCACGACTGCCCCGTAAAACCTACGAATAAAAATCGATTATTCCTCGTTATTTGACGAAACCCTTGGCGAGCAACTGGACGAAACGATAAATAATTCATCCACGAAAAATAAGCAAAATGATGTTGAAACAATTCTCGAAGGGACGTTTCCTTGCGTTTCGTTGTATCTTGATGAGAGTTGATTCAACGATACGATATCTAATTCAACATGTACGAGGCTATTGAATCCTCGTGTGGCTGTCTATTGACGTATGTGTGTGTCTGTGTGTGTGTGTGTGTGTGTGCACGGGCCAAACGGAGAAGCGATTCGCGCGGTTAGCGTACAAATGTCTATACGGGATACTGACCTATAAATTTTCGTAGTGGGTCGATCGACCTCGACGACCGAGCGAAACTTTGACGGTTGAAACGACTCCTGAAGATCCAGGAATCCTCGAACCACTTGACGCTGTTTCAAATTTGTCTCGCCATCCAAATTGCACGTGTCCAAAAATGCATTACCCTGAGGATCGCTGCTACGTAATAAAAGGAGATCAGCAGGGACGATCTCGTTGTTCGAAAGATGTACCAGATCTCCGACCCTCACGTCTTTCCATGCAACTTTCGCGTATCGATCCACCTCGCTGGAAGTCAAAAAATTAAAATTCAATAACGATATTAATATGTTATAATAATATAATATAATATAATATAATATAATATTATACCAATATTATAATAGATGATTTAATATATTATATTATATTATATATTATATTATATTATATTATATATTATATTATTATTATTATAAAAATATAATATAATATAATATAATATAATATAATATAATATAATATATTAATATTATAATATTAATATATTATTATAATATATCATAATATATTATTATTATATATTACAATATATTATTATTATTATTATAAAAATATAATATAATATTTGTATTATATTATATTATATAAATAAAATAAAATAGAATAAAATATAATGTAATATAATACAATAATTATAAATACTATAATATACTATTATTATTAATATATTATATATTATATATTAATAAATGATAATTATATAATAATGATTAATAATAATATAATTATAATATATAACTGTATTATAATTATATAATAATTATTAATATATTATATATGATATATATTAATATATTTTAATATACTATAATTAATATAATCAAACCAGTAATCGTATGTAAATAGAAGATTAGCGAAAATCTCGTTTTCACGGTTTGAAACATGTGTTTTATAATAGAGTTGCGCAAAAGTATAAAACTAGTAGGGCTACGCCGCGACCCCACCAACCTCTGCACACTCGGGCATCGGAAAAGTGACATTTGAAAATAGCACGCTAGTTCATTTTGCACTTTGGTCGTACCAACGCCCATCCACCCACACCCACGCAAACACAGAGAAAAAGTGTCGACGCCAATATCGCGGTTACAGGCTTCTCCCTTACTGGGGAAAACGTCTAATTGCGTCTACCCTGGATTTCACACACTTCCAAACGGAAACCCCACAATATTGTTCACCCGAGATACACAAGGGCGTTCCAACTTTTTCCAGACTGTCCAAATAGATCAACTTTAAAAAAGGTAAAGTCTGTTTTTTTATCAACAGTTTGAATTCAGTATCAGAATTCAAGGACGACTGATAAGAGATTATCTTCGTTTGGTTATTAATTAAATTGTTATTAATTAAATCATCATTTTCGATTGGGAATTAATCAGATTTTTGGCAATGAAAAATCATCATCAAAAATCTTCTTTTTTAATTCGCTATGTAGTTTTACTAATTTCTTTTTTTTTCTTTCAGAGGAAATAAGGAAATTTAGGAAAACTTAGTTCCTTGGATCGTTTTGTCCTTTCATGAAATATTCCATAAAAACAAGAACGATAAACTCTTCTCTTCGTTCGGTAATTAATTAAATTATTATTAATTAAATCTCCATTTTCGATTGGGAATTAATCAGATTTTTGGTAATGAAAAACCATCATCGAAAATCTTTTTTAATTCGCTATGTAGTTTACCAATTTCTTTTTTTCTTCTTTCAGGAAAAATTAGGAAATTTAGGAAAACTTGATTTCTTGGATCGTTTTCTTGTTCTATCTTGTCACTCGAGACCCGAAGATTGCGATATCGAACGAATCTCCAGAGGAACGAGTTGGTACAACGTGTAGAGCTCCTTAAGAGCTGGTCTTAAGGCGAACCGATGGACTACTGTTCTCTTTTTTTTTCCTTTTGAATCGTTCTCTGACTCGTGACAATGTCGTTTGTCCAGTCGGGTCACGCGTCATTGATCGGGACTAACACTAAGAGGGAGGGAAGGAGGAATCGAGACCGAGACCGAGACCTTAACGCTCGGTACTCTTCGGTATGGAGCGCAGCCTTTCAAGCGACTCCCACAGACCGATGTTCACGAAGAACAGCGAGTTCCACGTAAATAGCTTCGTCTCTCGATCTCGATGTTCCATCATTCGCTATCATACCCGGATGAACGTGCCCAATGCGTTTTTCTAAAAAAAGAATCTCGAAACAAACACCGCGTATCTTATAAAGACTGCAAGATCGTCCCCAAATCTTGAGTAATTTGAAGATATTGATAAGATAATCGTGAGGATAAATGAGACGATGATAAAATAACTGGTTGACGGCTGAAACAATTTTGCTTTTCGTTGCCAATGTCTCGTTTTTACCGTTGGCAAAGAATTAATGGAAAACGAAATAAATGATCAAGGTAATTTTCAACAAGGAAAATGTTAAAGTTTTGGAAAAGCTTGTAGGAAACTTGTACAGTAAAATGAAAGAACATATTTGTATTATTGTTAGAATTTGAGAAAGCTCTTCAAATTCCATGTTGTCTGAGTAAACTCTGGCGTTTCGATGGGAAGATTGAGAAAGGGAGGAAAGAAGGAAGGAAAGAAGGAAGGATTGTGATGGGACGAGAGTTAGAAAAGAATCAATGGGAAACGGAATAAATAATTAACCCAATTTTCAACAAGCAAAATGTTAAAGTTTAGGAAAAGCTTGTAGGAAACTTGTACAGTAAAATGAAAGAACATATTTGTATTATTGTTAGAATTTGAGAAAGCTCTTCAAATTCCATGTTGTCTGAGTAAACTCTGGCGTTTCGATGGGAAGATTGAAGGAGGGAGAAAAGAAGGAAGGATTGTGATGGGACGAGAGAGAACGACCTCTAAGTCGAAACACACATTGATACGCGTATTCGTAATCGAACTAATCGACTTGTGGCCAGCGAAGCGGTCTCGGTTCGATATACATATAGAGATATGCGATAGACATCGTCGATTGAATTTCAAGGACGTTCTTATCGGGTTTGTCAAGTCGAACTCAAACGACGCTTGGCTCACCGTTGAGCCATTTTCGCCTTTCTCGAGTCTCGATTATCCGAGAAAACATTTTTTTGGGGGGGCTCGAGGAATATTTGTGGACTCGCCACCTACAAACTAAAATATCGATGAGGCGTGCCTGAGTCGACTCGTCGCATTTCAATTCACAAGGCCTGGATAACATGTTCGCAAGACATTCTACTTTTACCTTATTTTAAAATACTAAAATCAAATCTCAATATCTCGCCCGCTTTCGAATCGACAACTTTTCAGAGTCTCGAACATCACCCTGTCACTATTTACAAATCCTTTAAAAATCGCAACAGTATTTTTTGACATTTCCTACGCTTTTTCAAATTTAACATTTACCACAATTTTTCTAATTATCTCATCCGCCTATTCGAATCTTCCTTGCTTCAAACAAGACAATCAGAATTCCGAGTAAATCTCAACCAACTGAATTTTCAGCTTGGAAACTACAGGAAATATTGTGAAACGCTTTTAACAATCACGAGACATTCCTCGTACGTAGGTTGTACGATTTCTCGGTAGAACGACAACTGATAGCCTTATCAGTCCCTATCGACAAAAAAGTACGAAACAACTATTATCGCGGTTCTTTTTTCACAAACGATGTTCCTATATGTTATTCGTCATCTTCTCTCCGATACACACTCGTCTGATCCTCGATAGATAAAGCACATTATTGATTGGAACGCGAATACAGATTAATGGTAACATTATTGCTAACACGCATTTGTCAATCCCAAGTATTATCGCAAAGTAGAGAGAGAGAGAGAAAGAAAGAGAAGACACTTAACAACGACGATACATCATTCTCAAATTATTCAGAAAAATTCTCTCGGTACACTTTCCTCAATAAACGAGGAAGATTCCAAGGCTTAAAAAATTTGTAAAATATCGTCTCAAGAGTTGAAAACTTTTCCATTTGTTACAAAAAAATGATTTACGCTAATCAAACTCCTTCTACGAATATCAATCATTCGTTCGATCAACAAGATTAAACTAATTTCGTGTCCCTATGAATTCCGTTCGTTCTATATACACAGTTAGGTACGTATAAGAAACGTGATCTTCTTATCTTAGATAATACATTGATCGGAACGTTGTATAAAGTCTCGAGGCTCGAAATACAATATAGTAAGTATATAAGTTTGACCGAGTGGCCGATATATGTTAAACGCTATGCGGAACGAGCGAAACGTGCTCTCGCAAAGTAATAATGCAATATAGCGTCCGGGTAAGACATCGGGTGGACGCCAGCGAGTGAGTAGGAGGAGGTTCTGTGAAATCCGCGACAAATCGAGACGGGGCCAGCTGTTGGTAGTGACGTAATCACGGTCACAGCGCACTCTCGATGGGATCCACCCCTTAATTATAATTAAATCATACATACGATCTTTCGAATCAATTGAATTAATTGCAATAGCGTGCATGAATTATCCAAGCACGAATATTCTTGGATAAAGAAATATATCCATTTGGATTAATCCACCTCGTGCAATAATAAGCAATTATCATCGAGGAACAAAAGTCATAGTGGAGAGAGACTCGCTGTCGTCGTATTGTCTCGTACGGAGGAATCGACAATGTCTTAATTAGAGACTGAGTCGACTTATCATTATCTCTCGAAATAATCGAGTATTAATTCGTGGTTTATCCCCACGGTGTGTATTTCCTTGCTCGCACGCGAATTCCTTCCTCCAATATGGACCTATTAATGAATAAATTTTAATCGTGATTAGACAAACTGATTGGAAAAATGATGAAGATTATTAATATTTGATGTGTAGGGAAAATGATGGAATAAGCTTACTATTTCGCTGTGAAATTTACAACGATAAGTAGCTCGCTGGTAAGTAGGTGGAGGTCGGGTCCGTTCCAGCCCTCCGGAATACAACAAATTGGGTTAATTGGACCAGATGATGAATAATGATGTGTAACGCCTTTGCATGTGCTTGAAAAAAAAATTATCACAGCTCGGCATCTTGTCTCCTTGCTGTTATTATTATCGTTACGAAATAGATTCGCAGTTCAATCTAAAAAAAAGGAAAGAAAAATTGTAAATGGCTACATAAAAAGAGAAATCCGCCGAGTCGACGAAAGTGTGTAAAGAGAAGGAACGAGATGACCAACGCGCCGACAAGAGAGTATAATATATAATCGTGTCACTCACACGACGATATCTCGTTCAAATCGAGTAAACGAGGCGATATGAGAAAAGCCACGGTGTACCGAGTCTCGTGGGTAACGAAGTGGGTAAAGGTCGAGCGAACGACGGAAAAGGAATTTTTTCGCAACGATACCTCGTCTCGAAAGAAGATTGTTTTCTTCGTGTTGGCATTTGGCGAGGTCTTTAGGACAGTGAATAACACTGAGTTGAATTCAATTAACCATTTACGTTGGCACGCGTTTGTTTTCGACCAAATGAGATACAAAGCTTTTGTCAGAGTCGATGCAAATCGTCGTTTCGAGATTATAACCGATATGCTGATTTGTTGTGGTTCGTTAAGTGGGTAAAGGACGAGGAAATATTGACTGGTGAACGGGGATGCATATACGTGCATCGGGTATGCACCGAATGAATGCAACACCTGTAGCTAGTGGGACAATTACACACCGGGTCGAAGGGTCGTCCTTCTTGGATGGCAATCGTCTCGCCTCGATATTTTTCTATCATTGACGAGATTTCTTCTATCCAGGACAAAGCTACGACAGGTTCCAAAGTATCTATTGTAGATGATGCATAGTTTTCGGACCGGGGTTGGATACAACAATTCCAGTGCACAGCGTACTTCGCCTTTTTACATCTCTTCTCCTCATACACACCTCCAACCAACCTCAAATCCACCATCAAACCACTCCTTGGACCCACAGTTTTTCCTTAGATGGATTCCAAACCACCGGAGCACAGAAAAAACACATTGAAAAATTCGACGCCGGCGGGAATCGAACCCTGGACCTACTGGTTATGAGCCGGGAACGCTACCCTCTATGCCACGGACTCCCTAACAATACGTATTGCTATAATGTCATTAATAGTTTAGTGGTTTTGGGAACATAGCGATACTGTACTGGTTGACTTAACATACGTCGACCATACAATAGAATTGTATACCTAGAATTGTCACTGATAACTTGATTCGATGAAGCGAGACAGGAAATAAAAAAACGTTATTAAATAAACTTTGTTTTCGACCAAATGAGATAAAAAGCTTTTGTCAGGCTCGTCTGTAAATCGTCGATTCGAGATTATAACGGATATGCGAGTTTGTCGTGGTTCGTTAAAATGGGTAAAGGACGAGGAAATATTGACTGGTGAACGGGGATGGATATAAGTGCATCGAGTATGCACCGAATAGATGCAACACCTGTAGCTAGTGGGACAATTACACACCGGGTCGAAGGAACCGCCTTCTTGGATGGCAATTGTCTCGCCTCGATATTTTTCTTGCATCGACGAAATTTCTTCTATCCATAACAAGTCCAGAAATAAACTACGACAGTTTCGAAGTATCGATATAATGATATTAATAGTTTAGTGGTGTTGGGAACATAGCGACACTGTACTGGTGGATTTAACATTCGTCCAACATACGACATAATCCTATAACTAGAATTGTAACTGATAACTCAACTCGCGACAGAGAATACAAAAACAACGCTATTATATAAACTTTCTTTCCAAGTACGTATATTTTAATATCCGATGAGCCAGGCACATAGGACTGCACAATATCAAAGCTTTAGGTTGGTCAAATGCACTTTTTCACTCTTTAGAAAATATTTGCCAATGTCGTCGGTAGGAAAAAAAATAAATTTAATCATCGGTTGTGAGTAAGTCTGATCTAAGCCTTGGTAGTTACATTGTATGTTATTTACATATAGCATGAGGTAATCGAGGGTATCGAGTATTATATCAATTAGCTGGATTGAAACGACGAGAATTTATACTGTACATATACATACAGGGTGAATTTCATAAGGTGTAACAGGCTTTAATCTAAGGTAGATCAGAACATTACAAACAAAATTTGCAAATATACATTAGGGATATTTTGAATAGTTTACGAGATATAAATGTTTAAAGTTGGTCCAATCAGAGCGCGGCGAGAAGCGTTGGAGCCGCCCACTCCCGCCCTAGCCATAGAGATAGCACAGTGTAGGGGGTTACATTTGGAGTGGCAAGATTCAGAGCAGTCAATTTTATTTATTATATTATTACGCAGTCATTTCATTTCTCGGGCATTGGCTGTTAGAGCGGGGAGTGGGCGGCTCCAACGCTTCTCGTCGCTCTCTGATTGGCCCAACTTTAAAACTTGATATCTCGTAAACTATTAAAAATATCCCTAATGTATATTTGCAACTTTTGTTCATAATGATCCCATCTACCTAGAAATAAGGTCTGTTACATCTTATGAAATTCACCCTGTATACGTATAAATAAACGTACGTGGGGGAAAGATACGAATTATTTAAAGGATTGCGACCTTGGCTACGATTGGGGGATCACTTATCTATGAGATACTGGAACCTTTCGATGTGTCCACTGGTCGATGGAATAAATTCGGACATGTCTCACAATCATATTGGCAATAGTGAAGCAATAATTATTTTTTCATTAATTATACGCAATTTCAATCTTAAAAGTAACAATTCTTAAAGAAGAATGTCGATAGAAAATCATTCAATAATAATATCGTCAAATCATTAGCCAAACCAACCTCCTCTTTGACAAATTTCCAGAGTAACGATCCCAAATAAATGAAGATAAAAGGGAAAAACCTGCTGATTGCTTTTCATTAATTGTACCAAATTCTAATCTGAAAATTATCGATAGAAAATCATACAATAATAATATTATCAAATCATTACTCAATGATTTGTCATTGGATTCAATTAGTCAATAAAAAAGATTTTAAAAAAGGGAAAACTTGTGACGATAATGATTTCACAATATAGTTTATTAAAACTAAATACCCTCGTGCAACGACGGTATTTAATATCACGTACGTGCACGAAGTTCTTGTCCTCGATCGTGTTATAGCCAAGAGCATGGAAAAAAACATGATATACCAAGAAAGAAAAAAAAATAGAGAAAGAGAGGTGGAATTAGCCTGTGAGTCAGCGAGCTCAGTCGGGGGTTGCTCCCCGTGTTATTTCCTGACCCGTTCGTACGTTGTACGTATATTTCAACCTGACAACATCGAATCGATGAAAGCTTGATTTCTACGTTGCACTTCCTTCAACCAAGAAGTCTACGTAACCGATGCTTTTTCTTTTTGTTTTCATCGAAATGTTTTATTTATCTATCTGGCGTCTTGCCACGAACTAAAATCGTAGCTATCATATGGCATGTCCAAGATAAATACGTATAGTTTTCTACGATCGGGGAGGTGGTGTATTTGCTCGGATGGCACCGAGTCGCGGTCGATGCTCGCGTTGGCCCGAGGCTCATAAAAAATCAAGCGAACATTGCCGTCTGCTCGTCGCGAACGGTGATTTTTTATCACGTGCAATCGGCCAACACGCACAGGCCAAATGCGTGACGAGAGAGAGAGAGAGAGAGAGGGAGAGGGAGAGAGAGAATGACACTGACCTCGATTTCTCACCCTCGAACGACACGATATCACAATCGATCGTCCCGGCTGTTTTGTTTTCCCTCTCGATTTTCCATGCGTGCGCGTCTCTCTTTCTCTCCTCACCTCGGACAATTTTGTCCAACGATAGTCGAAACAAACTGTCGGATAAATTTACGTAAATGCCTGCGAGTACTAGACAATTCGCCCGAAGATCTTTCGAGTCTGATAACACTAATGAACGACGATTCACCGGTTGCCCTCCTCTCCCGGACACGTTGTCAACTAGATTGAAATCGATAATTACTACAACGTGAAAATATAGCAAGGACATATTTAAATACGTAGGATTTTTTCAACCCGAGAAATAATCCAATTTTTCTAGTGAAAAAAAGAAGCTCGCGTTTATTACAATCGCATTCTTCTCTATGAAAGTTATAAAACTAAACTCACCTGAGGTAAACTCGACACGTTGAATTGTTGACGCGACGATCACTCGCTAGTCTTCTTCTGTCCTCGAAGAAATCTTTGAGGGCCGTCACACCAAGAACGAATACGACTGGTATCATGGCAACTTCTTTGCCAAATGCGTTTATAGCTGGTACCCAGTTGAGTAATAAGATGAATATGAAGTATAGATTCGCCACGCGGTGAAACTGTTCGAGGAGGTTGCGTGGCAAGAAGCTAAGCGTTGTATATTTTGTTGTGCGTACCCTGAACAAAATATGAGACACATTATTACACGTAAAGTTTTACAAGTTTTAATCTAACCGAGACGGAGAGAGAGATTCTTCTTTCGCGAAGCTACTTTCCCTTAAACGAGCATGACGTAAATGAACATTCGTTCGTTCAAATAAATAACCCTGAGTCAATAACACAAATCCTTTCTCCCTGGAGTCTTCGGTTATCGAGAAACCATCAAAGATTATCAAAAATTCCATGCATTGTATAAAAGTAATCTCGTTAAAAATTATATATATCTCTAGTTTGATATATTTTACGTTGCTTTTTTTCCAGGTAAGGTCGAGGTTCGATAAATATCGAATGGATTCAATAACGTTAAGCCTAGTACCAAGAATATGAACATAGATAAAGCATGAAAGGCTCGGTCAACCTGTTATCTATCCTAACACCGTTCGGATGTCGACTCGGTGGAGTTTTAGGTGGCACAAGGTGATTCGGAACGATGGTCCTCAATCGGGATTCCTCAGGCAGAGAACCGAAGCAACGTGCCCAAGCTCTGCGCCACCAGGGTGGAACAGCGCTACGCCTTATCGTGTAAATCGATTCGGACCTGGAAGCAAATCGGTATTATAAGAATAATGAATAAAGGAAGAAGAAGAAGAAGAAGGAGAAAAGAAAACTAGATAAGAACCTCGAAGCCTGGCGCGAGTGTCCTCGAAAGGATGGAACTTTGCAACTGCTCGGTGGCCTTGGCTCTTCTCTGTGTCCAGGTGGTAGAATAAAATCGGTTCTCGAGCCTACTCTGCTGTGTCCATAGGCCGACTGTTGTCCTTGAATATCGACGACCTGTCCCTGACTGAAGGCTCGTTGATGTCCCGGTTTCTTGAGGGCGGAAGGACGTCCCGTTCCTGTTATCGTCGATATAGTCGCGCCCCCTGGAGGCGACGAGAACGTTCCGATTCCTGATGAATTCCCGGTACTCGTTTGCCAACCTGTCGAGGACGTTGCCAATACACCGCCGTGACTCGCCGATCTCGCATGGGTTCTCGGCACACCCGGACGTGGACGTCGCCTCTTGCTCGAATCGGACAAATCCTCCTCTTCTCCTGCCCCGGCGACTTCCTCGTGGCCTTCCATCGCCCATTGACCTACACCCAGAGTTACGGGAACGCCCAATGAGCCGCCGCCACCCCCGACGATATTCGTTAATCGTGCTGGCAGAGCCGGCAATGTTGGTCCCGGAAACAAGTACAAGGACGTTCTCTTCTCCGTCTCCTCGCACGCTGCTTGCACGCCGCTCTCGGACATACTTGTACATCTGCGATTAAACAAAAATCAAAAGACCAATATATTTTTATTATCCAATTAACTCTCTCGTTTCTCCCAATCGCAGCTTCGTACAATTTTCTTTAAGTAAGACTGAAGTACCTCTTAAAGTTTCAAATAAAGCAATTTTTTTTTACAGTTTTTTATTCTTTATACTTTTAAGAATTTTTTTGTTTATAAATTATTAAACACGTATATCATTCGTTTTAAATCGCATAAAAACAAACCCAAAAAGAATTGTCACTACAACATTCGACCACAAAACTCTCGACCTATCATATATTATATATCAATATATCATATATTATAATATATGATATTATAATAGTATTATATGTTAATATATCGCATATTATATATTAATATATTATAATATATTGAAATAATTGTTAATATTAATTATAATTATATTATTATTAGTATATTAATATATTATGATATATTGAAAAAGGTATTAACATTAATAATAATTATATTATTATTAATATTTTTATATATCAATATATTAACACGTTATAATATATTATATATTAATATATTATAATATATTGACATAATTATTAATATTACTTACAATTATATTATTATTAATATATTATATATAATATATTAACACGTTATAATATATTATATATTAATATATTATAATATATTGAAATAATTATTAATATTACTTATAATTATATTATTATTAATATATTATATATCAATATATTAATACGTTATAATATATTATCTATTAATATATTATAATATATTGAAATAATTATTAATATTAATTATAATTATATTATTGTTAATATATTAATAAATATATCTTTATTATCCAATTACTGTCTCGTTTCTCCCAATCGCGTAGCTTCGTACAATTTTCTTTAAGGACTCGCGTACCTCTCAACTGCTACAAAGTTATAGCAATAAATGTGACAATTTTTAGTATTTTCCAACTTTCTTTTTTAATCTTAATAACTATTTTCGCACAAAACACAAACCTCACACAAAACTCTCGACCTCTCCCCGAATACAACCTCACGTTTTTTTGTGATAAACAAATTAAATACAAGATCGGAGAACGAGAGAAAGTAAAGAGAAGCAAACGGGCGATAAAATTTAAAAGCGTTATGAGAATCGACGAGGAGGACGTTAAGTGTCGAGTCGATATTCGCGATCGAACGCTAACGAAGTTGAACCAAATGCAACATTCTCTGGAAGGAACGAGGCTTTGGTACACTAAATCAATTTTTGCATCGTTTTTCTCGATCGATGTGTTCTTGCCCGTGGGGCATGTTTTAAAATATTGAAGCGAAGGGAATTTTATGTTTCGTCAACAAACTCGATTTTATTGGCGTAAATATTTTTCCATCTCTTTCAGGGCTTTCAATGGGTAAGCTCGGATCGTTTCGGACTGTTCGAGAACGTCGAGGCTACGTGTGGATATAAAAATGCCGACTTGGCACGATCGACCATTAGGTAGATTGCTCGCATCGACGAGATATTACAGGGCAAGTTTGTATGCGGAAAAAGAAAACAAAAAACCGAAATAAAGTTGGGGGACACACAAACGATTCGTTGAAAAATTGGGAGGTCAAAACGTGAGTAATATCAAATTATTGATAGACCAATCGGTCTTTGGAACTTCAAAGTTTCTCGTTGTAAACAAAAACCAGCGAGATCTATTTTTTTTGTTATTTTTGTTATCAATCTTGTAAATCCCTGGTGGGATCAAAGTTCCAAGAATTGGCACAGAGTCAAATTCAATTTGGGAATAAAAAAGAGAGAAGGATGGATTGAGGTTGAATATTATGAGTATTATTAAGAGAGTATATTTGGTATTGCAAAATTCAAAGCAATCAATGCTTGAGAAATAAAAATAATAAATTAATTAATAATATAAACAGAATAAATAATAAAATAATAAATAAAATTGACTGCTCGGAGTTTTGCAACGCCGAATGTAAGGTCTTACACTGTACTCTCTCTACGGCTGTAGTGGGGAGTGGGCGGCTCCAATGCTTCTAGACGCGCTATGATTGGACCGACTTAAAAAATTTATATCTCGTAAACTATTAAAAATATCCCTAATGTATATTTGCAAATTTTGTTTGTAATGATCCCATCTACCTTAAAATAAAGTTTGAGACATTTTTATAAAACTCACCCTATATATAGATATCTAGAGCCTGAACGACTTTATCTCCTAGAACCGAGGTCTTTTCGAAATTACGTGGTGCGTTCTAGTTGAAATTCCGCGAAAAAGTGATGAAAAAAACCAATGACGTTGGTTATCCGGGAACTATCGCGTGATAAGAGCAACAAACAATCCAAATTGGGAATGGGATAGAGGCGAAATGGAGGGAGGGGAGAAATATCTTCTATCACTCGATCCTCGGTAGTAACATGTACTCGAAATTATTATTGATAAATTGAAGGTTTAAGAAGAATTCTATAAATACAGATTTTTAGGTCATCAAAAATCTTCAATGATTCAATTTTTACCCTACAGTAAGTATTACCATTACCATTTTAACCTACTCAGAATAATTATTAAAAAATTGAAAGTTTAAAGTAAATTTCATAAACGCAAAATTTGATGCCATCAAGAAATTTCATTGATACAATTTTTACACTACAGTATTCAACATTTTAACCTACTCAGAATAATTATTAAAAAATTGAAAGTTTAAAGTAAATTTCATAAACACAAATTTTTAGGTCATCAAGAAACTTCATTGATACAATTTTTACACTACAGTAGTCAACATTTTAACCTACTCAGAATAATTATTAAAAAATTGAAAGTTTAAAGTAAATTTCATAAACGCAAATTTTTAGGCCATAAAGAAACTTCATTGATTCAATTTTTACGCTACAGTATTCAAACTTATAACACACTTACACAAAATAATTATCAAAACCTTACAAGCTTAACGTAAACTCCCTAAACCCAGATTTTTATATCCTCCACAAATTCCATAGCTTCAATTCTTCCGCTACTTAACCTTAACTAACTCCTCGATCCTCAAAAACCAATAAACATTGTACCATCCACCAAACAAAGAAAGGACGCATCGCGTTGCAAGTGGACGAACCTCAAAAATCCCCCAAGGAAGAATAACCGATAATAGACCTCCCCGTGTCACGTCCGATAAGAAAAGGATATAGTTATCGCGCTAAATATCTCAACCCAGAGGGGGGGGGGGGGGCAACCTCGATCGAGCCACTCTCTACGATTCGTAAACGCTTGGTCGCACTCGTACGCGAGTGCAAGTAAGGTTGTACGTTACGTTCTACAGCCGTTGCATTTTGCATGCAGCGTCGAATCGACCGCGATGCTGATAAAAAAAAGGGAATAAAACAATTTCCCCTCTGCGGTAATGTCGAGCAATCGATCTGGCCGGAAGTGCATGAATCGCGGTCGGAGATGTGCTAAACACCGTTGGCCTCGCGAGCAACGACTTATCGCTTCTTCGACGGGGACTGACGGACGGATGGATGAAAGATATATAGATAACGTCCAAACTGTCTTTACTCAGAAGCTTTTCTCTCTCTCTCTCTCTCTCTTTCTCTCGGGTGCCGTTTTCCTTGGCCCGTGAAAATTCTCCCGGTACTTATGGTACTTATGGTACGAAACTGTACCAAAGTTTGGCACACGAAACTAGCGCCGAGGGAAATACGAGACCGAACACGTAATCGCCGAATGTTGTTCGTACTCTTGAGTTATATCGAGAGCGTCACGAATTGCCTCTATCGTGTTTGCCAATGTATCGAGCTCGATATAAAATACAAAATATAAACGAGGAAAAATAATCGTACGTTATCCTTCCTGTATTTTACTTTCTCGTTTCCTCGTATTAAATTCATCAGGGTGTTGCGCACGGTGAATTTTCGACAATTAATGTTAGAAACTAAATTATTTCATTATATACGAAATTTGATTCGAGTTATCGTTAAACGAATTTTACAGAAATAACAGAATTTAAAAACCGCATCGAGAATCGATCCAAATGAGATCATTATTTATATTAATTATAATTATACTGTTATTAATATATCATATATTAATATATCATATATTATATATTAATATATCGTATATTATATATTAATATATCATATATTATATATATTAATATATCATATATTATAACATATGATATATATAATATGTGATATTATAATAATATTATATATTAACATATCATATAATATATAAAGATATCATAATATATTATTATTAGTATATTAATATATTATGATATATTGAAATAATTATTAATATTAATAATTATTATATTATTATTAATATTGTATATATTAATATATTAATACCTTATAATATATTATATATTAAATATTAATATCTTATAATATATTATAAAATATTAATATTATAAGATATTGATATATAATATAATATATTAATACCTTATATAGACCTTATATAGATATTGATATATAATATAATATATTAATACCTTATAATATATTATATATTAAATATTAATATCTTATAATATATTAATATATTATATATTAATATATTATGATATATTGAAATAATTATTAAAATTAATTATAATTAAATGATTATTAATATATTAAACAAAAGTTAATAACAACGAAAAAAAAATAATCATACGTGATTCTTGATGAATTTTTCTTTCCCTTTTTCTCGTATAAAATAAATCCGAGTTGTACAGAGCGAATTTGCAAACAGTTTGTTGAAAACAAATTGACTTCGTGATTCGAAATTCGAGCGGAGATAATTGTTAAACGAATGTTCGAGAAACAAGAGAATAATTTTAAAAACCGGATCGAGAATCGATCGATAAAAGTTAAAAGCATGTCAGTCGCTCGTGATCGTTTTTAAGATAACGAAAGTCCGGAAAGTGTCGAGAGCGTGCGTTATCATCTGCCTGAATAAACGGCGAGTATACACCCCAAGCATGTTCATCCGCGGTACGAGCTCTTCAAAATAATAATAATAATAATTCACGCTTCCGTCATTCGCAATATTAATTTTATTTCATGTTTTTTTTTCTTCCACTTTGTCGCAACTCTTCTCTCTCTCTCCAGATATTTTCCCTATCGTACAATGCTTTCACGATAAGTCGATACGTTATAAACAGTTGCGTCACGAGTTGCAAACGAGAAGAAAAATCGCGCACGAGCAAAATCCAAGAGGAAGCGAGACGAGAAAGGAAAAATGGATTTATCGAATTGCAAAAAAAAAAACAAAAAAAAAAAAAAAAAGTTACGTTAACATTCTCCTTACACGCGCTTCCTCTTGTTCGAACAAATACAATACAATAGCCCTCTCGAGCTTCGTTCTTCCTATATCTAACACAATATCGCGTTCCTCTACCGATAAGATTTTTTTCAAATTAAAAATACCAGGCACAAACTGTTCCGACACGATCGATCCTTACTACAACTTTTGCCTAGCTCGCGATGCGTTTCATTATTCGCTTAATTCAAACTAAGTATTCGCAACAAAGTTTAGTAGCTTCGTACGCATATACGTGCATATACGTAGGATTGAAATTATTAAGGCTTGGATACGTGTACAAAGACCTTGAACATAAGAGAGGTGTATCGTACGTGGCAATCCTTGAATGTCGAAGGACAGGAAAATAAAGCCTCGAACTTAGTTTTAATGTCGAATAAATGTCTAACGATGTATTATGTATGATATTTAAGAATGGAAAAATTGTAGAACGGTGGTGGGAAATAGAATTATAAAGTACACGAAAAAAATGATAATTCTAGTGAGAAATGTCGATAGACATTGTGAGATCTTTAAGCTTGTTGTACAATCTTTTGTTCTATTCGTATCGTTTGATCGAAACGATATTAAAAAGATTCTTTTACATAGAAGAATGATTGAAGTTTACTTTAAGGTAGTTCTACCGTTTTCATAAGATTTCATTGAAAATTTGGATATATCTTGTTTGATGTCGTGTGTACGTGTGTAATAATTTTTGGATTATTTTACCATGCGGAAGTTGAGATATTTATTGGTGAAAATCAGAATTTTCGTTAGTCTCTCATAAGAGCGCGTGTTAAAAGTTGCATTTACATCCATAAATATCTTGGCTTCTACTCGGTGAAGGCTTCTAAAACTTTGCATACATTTTTATGCAACATCAAAGAAGTTTTATTTAGTTTATCAAAGAAAACTAAAGAAAAGAATTTTTGCAATTTTTCTAATTATACAGCGAGTACATATAACCTTGGATGACCTTGAATTTGGAGTATATTATTCTTTAGTCAATGTGCAACAATTGTTCTTTATTAACTCGAGCCCGCAAACCATTTTGTATGTGATAAAAACTGAAGAATAATTTGTCGATTTTTATTTCACGATAGAACTACCTCAAACAATGCCTGGATCATCTTCTCACTTTTGTTATCTCGTGATTCGACGATAAACAAGATAGAACAATAACTCGAAACAAGATAGAACAATAACTCGAAATTATGCAACATCAAAGAAGCTTTATTTAGTTTATCAAAGAAAACTAAAGAAAAGAATTTTCGAAATTTTTCTAATTATACAGCGAGTACATATAACCTTGGATGACCTTGAATTTGGAGTATATTGTTCTTTAGTCAATGTGCAACAATTGTTCTTTATTAACTCGAGCCCGCAAACCATTTTGTATGTGATAAAAACTGAAGAATAATTTGTCGATTTTTATTTCACGATAGAACTACCTTAAACAATGCCTGGATCATCTTCTCACTTTTGTTATCTCGTGATTCGACGATAAACAAGATAGAACAATAACTCGAAACAAGATAGAACAATAACTCGAAATTATGCAACATCAAAGAAGCTTTATTTAGTTTATCAAAGAAAATTAAAGAAAAGAATTTTCGAAATTTTTCTAATTATACAGCGAGTACATATAACCTTGGATGACCTTGAATTTGGAGTATATTGTTCTTTAGTCAATGTGCAACAATTGTTCTTTATTAACTCGAGCCCGCAAAGTATTTTGTACCTATGTGATAAAAACTGAAGAATAATTTGTCGATTTTTATTTCACGAAAAACTACCTCAAACAATGCCTGGATCATCTTCTCACTTTTGTTATCTCGTGATTCGACGATAAACAAGATAGAACAATAACTCGAAACAAGATAGAACAATAACTCGAAGTTATGCAACATCAAAGAAGCTTTATTTAGTTTATCAAAGAAAATTAAAGAAAAGAATTTTCGAAATTTTTCTAATTATACAGCGAGTACATATAACCTTGGATGACCTTGAATTTGGAGTATATTGTTCTTTAGTCAATGTGCAACAATTGTTCTTTATTAACTCGAGCCCGCAAACCATTTTGTATGTGATCAAAACTGAAGAATAATTTGTCGATTTTGATTTCACGATAGAACTACCTTAAACAATGCCTGGATCATCTTCTCACTTATGTTATCTCGTGATTCGACGATAAACAAGATAGAACAATAACTCGAAATCGACTTCATCGATGACGAAAGTCTCGTTTATCGATTCATCGTGTAAATCTTGCTCTTTAAAACGTAAGCGTTTGTGGCAAGAGTGTAGAATAACCCGGAGGGAGAGTTTGGGTGGGGCAATACAAAGTGACACCACTTTTGTAAAAGTGGAACACGCTCTGCGTGGCTCATCATCGCATTGTATCGCGCATACTCTCGTAAATATGTTACGAGTTAAATAAAAATCGTCGTTAGCGGTTGTCGCGCGTGTACTTGGCTGTTATGCGGGTATTGCTCGAAGCCTCGAGTGACAAAAAAAGAGAATATCCCGCACGAACAGCGATACGATCGATGATGAATATGAGGAACGCGAGGAAATCGCATTTCGTGTTCATTGCAAAATCGAAGGTGACCTTCGCGCTCTCAACCTGCGAATATCATTTTTTTTTCTTCTAATCCGTTGATCCGTTAATCGTCGAGATATTCGCCGGCTGGAGAGTCCGGTTTGTTATAGATGAAAAAAATGTACGAATCGTGAAGGTCGTCGGTTTCGAATTGGCTGGAATAAAAAGAAAGAACGTAATAATAATAATAATGATGAAACGAATTAAAAAGTAAAATATGCAATACTCTCGATTTCCGTACACCGTGTCGTAAAATGAGTCAAAGAAGCTCCGCTAGGTGGCTCTCGGGTGCAATCGCACATTGGTAAAGCTTGTTTTTGTTGGATCGACGAGTTGTCAAGGAAGGAAGTAAAGAGGCTGCTGCTGCTGCTTTGCAAATGCTCGTGAATATAGGCCATTCTCTCTCTCTCTCTCTCCGGCTCTCGTAGACAAGCATTCGTAAATGCGGGGATGCACAGCGACAAAACATCCTTTTCAAAAGGCTAGCTTGTACGAGCAATCGGTCGTCGTCGAACTCAGGACGAACATTGGCGACGAGTTTTCCATGGCATTGGGAGCATCAACGACCTAGTGCACGTGTACGTTTTTATGCGAGCTATCGTAGATGCGTTTAACGATAAATTTCTCGTAACCCGTTATTCATACATATCGTGTATCGACGCTTTATACGTATGACTTATTTAAGTCTCCGACTTTGGCTCGCGATGATATTTTAATTGACCTATCGTTTGTTTCAATTGGCAATTTATATATAGATAGATATTCGTTGCGTGGCCACGAAAGTCAACGCAAGAGAGAGAAATAGAGACGAATAAACACAGCAGCCAGCCAGTCGGGCAGGCCACTGCTCATTCATCCCAGCATTCCTACGATTCGACGTCTCGTAACGAAGAATATGTGTATGTATATATACCTTATGGATGTCTCGCGAGAATCTCATTTAACGGTACAGTTAAAATCAAGAGATTGTCCCAAACGATTCGTTCTTTATGGCCAAATTTGGCTCATCGACGTTTACAATTGGTTGCTTGTTGGTAAAATTGTCAATGATACAATTTTAGGCAAGAATGAAGAAATAAACAAACTTGAGAAAAAGTCCTTGGTTCCTTTTCTCGCGCATATCCAACGTTTTCACATTTGTGATAATGGCGAACCAATGGGAGAGAGAGACATCTCGTAACGAAGAATATTATATTATATTATATATTATGAATTATTATATTATATATTATATATTATGAATGAATATATAATATATTATATATTATGGGAGAGGGAGACATCTCGTAACGAAGAATATAATATTATATTATATTATATATTATATATTATATATTATGAATGAATATATAATATATATTATATTATGGGAGCGGGAGACATCTCGTAACGAAGAATATAATATTATATTATATTATATATTATATATATTATATATTATATATTATGAATGAATATATAATATATTATATATTATGGGAGAGGGAGACATCTCGTAACGAAGAATATAATATTATATTATATTATATATTATATATATTATATATTATGAATTATTATATTATATATTATATATTATGAATGAATATATAATATATTATATATTATGGGAGAGGGAGACATCTCGTAACGAAGAATATAATATTATATATATATATATTATATATTATATTATATATTATATATTATATATTATGGGAGAGGGAGACATCACGTAACGAAGAATATTTATATGTATACCTTATGTCTCGCCAGAATCTCATTTAACGGTACAGTGAAAATCAAGAGATTGTCCCAAACGATTCGCCCTTTATAACCAAATTTGGCTCATCAACGTTTTCAATCAATTGCCTGTTGTTAAAATTGTCAATGATACAATTTTAGGCAAGAATGGAGAAATAAACAGTATTGAGAAAAAAGACCTTGGTTCCTTTTCTCGCTCATATCCAACGTCTTCACATTTGTGGTAATGAGGAACGAATGGGAGAGAGAGAGAGAGAGAGAGATACGTCACGCATAACGCATCGCACGGTGCGTCCGCGTGACGTAATTTTTGCCTCGCTCCACAGACGCGAGATCTTGGGAAACTTTAAATAGACCGTGGCAATAACGACGTGGCTATAGTTTCTCCGATTTGTATCCACTCCTGCTGCATCGTACCCCCGCAAAGCAACACGAGATATTTCTCTATTTTAACGTATTACGTATATTTTAATATTAACCAAGGAAACACGTATGGGAATGATCTGGAAAACAAAATGGGAATAATAATAAAACCATAGATAAATAAGAAACAATGAAAATTGACAAACGCACATTTTTCCACGCTCTTCGACGCGTCCACGTGGCCCTGGTTAACCCTCGTGCGGACCAACAGTGTCACTGTCCTCGGGTTGGCCCGGCTCGTTGGCCACACACACACAAGCTGTTCTCTCTCTCGTCGCGTCGAGTCTCTCTTTCCCGCTCTTGGAATCACATATCGTCGATACTGCAAGAGAATTTCCTGTTGTCTATATCTTTCAAATTATTTTTTTACTTCACTCTTTCTTATTTTCCCAACCTTCTCGCGAACATCACTCGTACGACGAAACGATGATAAAACAAGTTTTTCTTGTAGCGACGAAACGATCACTCTCTTATTTACATTTTCTTTTTTCCACACTTTTCGTTTTTTTTTATTTATAATCGTATTACGAAGAGACGAGTAAAAAAAAATGGACTGGAAATAACACTGTAACTCGAGACGCGGTTTTGATATAAATCTTGTTGTATTCCTTTATAAGAACTTCCTCGAAGTCCTCGAAGGCCGCTTTTATCTCGAATAATGCGACGGCAACGACGACAACGACGACGCCGTGTACTTTGTTTCAGTGACTTTTCTCACTGGTTCGTTATTATTTGAAAAATGTGATGTTCCATCATTTTTTGAATTTTGTTTCGTCGATGCTCCGTCGGTATTGAGTTTTCTTTCCGAATGTTTCGCTGGTGATAGAAATAAAATACGGTAAAGCGTCTCGCTATATAGCGTTGGTACGAGATACCGCGCTGCTCGTTTTACATCCTTCTTAAAAACCTCCCGAAACGCGAAAGATGGAGCGAGATAAACGTATAACTGCGAGATTCGCGCGACACTAACCACCCACGTCCATTTCAATTATCCGGAACAACATCACTGACCGTGTGCTCGCGGAGCTACTGACGTTTGCCAGCGAAGCTTTGCAAGACCGTGGTAGAAACGGTCGTGGCGGCGGTGGTGGCCACATACCCACGTATTCTCTGTCTCTGTCTCTCTCTCTCGCTCGTTCCCCCTCTCTCTCGGTCCTCGGCACCAGCTGGTCAAAACACCAAGTGCGCGCGCATACCATGACGTTACTGCCAACTGTCTTTTCTTTTTTCTCTCCGCTCTCGCTAGGGAAATTCGACATTTCCCTAGATTTTATTGCCTAGTTTAATATCGACTGTAGCTATTCGTGACAGTTTGAAAAATCATATCAAACGTTCATGTTTGTAGTTTTTATTTCAGGAATGTCATCGAGCCTCGTGTTTATTCGCTCGCTTTGAGATTCGGGGAGATTCGATAAATATCCGTTTTTCTCCTGCAATGGCGTATTATTTTTTGGTACAGGCGTCACATAATTGTTGAATGTTTGAGGATAATTCTGAGTCGCAAGGGAGAACGTTGCAACCATCGGTCGGTCATATAGATTTCTGTCTTGACGGAGAACAAACTTCCTGCGTTGCACAGCAGGCGAAAGTTGACTGGTGCGCGTAACGTTGATCGGCGATGGAAATTTTCTTGCGTCCAGTCTTGAAGAGGCAAATTCTACGTACATATGACCTTCGTGAATAAAATAACCGAAGTAAAAAAGTAATCGGCAAAGAAACGCGAGATCCATTACGTTACTATATAGAAATAGAACAGAATATGTCGTGATGAAAAAAGTATCGCTCTCATGAGAATGAACCAAAGGTGGTGGGGGCGCGGCGCGGTAACCACGCGTTTGGTTCGCGATCGAAGAGTCAGAGGGACGATCCACCTTCCGCAAAAGGGGGCAGCGATTAGGTGGTGGGAGAAGCGGGGAATTGACGTAGCAGAAGCGGCGGGGTCTTCCGTTCCGGCATAATAGTCGTGCGAGTTGGCAGCCGCGCGTGAGCCACCAAATCGGACGCGACCAATTGTTCTTTGCTTTTATACAACCAACAAGAATAAGATAAAAGTGAAAAACGTCGCGAAAATCGTCGTGCTTCGCTTCGTATCCGTTTATTCGTCGAGTTTGGAAAATAGTGTGAGAAAGATTATCTTTTGTCCTCTCGATCAGTCGGAAAAAAAACTGTAGCAGGATGGATGAAGAATATGACGCGATAGTGCTGGGCACCGGACTCAAAGAGTGCATTCTATCTGGCATGCTCTCGGTCAGCGGGAAGAAGGTCTTGCACGTAGATCGCAACAAGTACTACGGTGGAGAATCTGCCTCGATAACGCCTCTTGAAGAATTTTTCGGGTGAGACATTTCACCGTTTCTCCTTCTCCTACCGCACGTCATCTCCTACTTACCTCTCTACCTACCTCACCTCACCCCACATATTTCCCTCTCGTAACCCTTTCGGGCTACGGTGCTACACGAGGTCGAACAAAAATGCTGACAATGAGAGCTGCGGATTTTGTACAGCTGTCGTCGTCATTGGTCGTTGAGAATCTCGTTCGAGCCATTCGTGTTCGGCCGAGAGAGAAAGAGATAACAGCGAGTACACCGTTCACGTTCCAAGTTAAGATCGTTCCATGTTTTTTCCACCCGCATTTACTTTTTCTTTTTTCTCACAGGAATATCAGTTAGAACTTTTTATTTTTTTGCTCTCGTCTCGATTCGTCACGCCGGACTCCCGCGTTCATATCCCCCCCTTCGCCGTCGTCGCCGCTTTTGACGTACAAGAAAAACGACATAACGCCTGTCGCTTTTGGACTACTGCACACTGCGCATGTAAAAGGCGCAGTTTGCAATTTTTCTTAAGAATAGAAACTCGTTGGAATTATTTTAATCGAAAAGTGGAAGGAACATGTCTTTGATCGATCTTTGTAACGAGACGAAGAGCGAAATTTTTTTTCTCGAAGGTGTACGTATCGCGCTGCGTGGCCGGACAACGGTCGCTCGTGGAATTATAATAACACGCATGAGATCGTGGCGAGTAGTACTCGCGCCTACCGACATGTGGCGCGACGAGCGTTTTGTACCGAGTAACGTACTGACTCCGTTGAGATGCTTTTTCTTTCCTTCGACGTGACAAACGTCACACCAAATTTCAAGCGGACGATGATCGAATCAACTTGCAGGAAATATTCGTCACGTCGATTTGAGAAAAATAATGAATTTCGAATCTCGAAAGCGAGTGAAATTATGGCGAGAGTTTCAATCAGGGAAATTTCCATATGCGAGATCGATCGGACCCGCCCTCCGATTCACTCGGACGATCGCGTTACCGGCGCCATAGCTGTAAAACAAATGATCGTAATGTCGAAATTGGCTTGGACAAAACTCGCCAATCGCACGACTATCACTCTTCGCAACTTTCTATTCTTGCTCGGTCTCTTTTAAACGTCATAATGATAAAAAAAAAGTGTACCAATGGATAAAGTCTCTCGATTCAAATCGATTTACGATGATTATAGTAGAACTAGCTAAATACGCTTTTCACTCGATCTTGCCATGCGCAGAGAAACTGCGCACAACCTCTCGATCTCTGTGTCGATGTTTTCTTATCAAGCACGATAAATAACTACGATATTAATTTCCATAAATTCATCATCGACGAATAATAATGGATATTAACCTATTAAAAAACGACATTCCGTCGATTATACGAATATCTGAAAATGTTCGGACTATTCCATTATTCCAGTAAGGTCCAAAAAACTTGCAA
This sequence comes from Netelia fuscicornis, assembly GCA_946811545.1. NCBI lineage: Eukaryota > Metazoa > Arthropoda > Insecta > Hymenoptera > Ichneumonidae > Netelia > Netelia fuscicornis. The sequence continues at coordinate 51,535,026 of OX328012.1, read as the reverse complement.
CTATTGTTTTATCTCGGACACTTTCAGAGCTATAAAAAATTCTCTTTCTTACACAAATAGAAGTTTCTTGTTTCCAAGGTGTTCTCGGCTTTCCGCGTTTTGTTCCCATTCCGGATTGTTCCACCGTGTCGAAACTCGCGACGCCGGCAACGGAGGAAGACCGGGAAGATGGTGGGGGGCGCATGGCGGAAAACCAGACAGCATGGCGCACATCGCAACCCTCCTTGGTTTATGGGGCAACGACATGTGTGCGAATCGCGACCCTTCGTTTCTTATCGTGACTTATCGTTCGCCACACCTGCTCAATTTTGACTCTCGACTTGACGAATGAAGCCACTAGATGGCTATTGGAACATCCCATTTGACAGGAGGAACGAACGACAGAGACGAGTCTATCTACCTTCAATAAATTTGAATATTTTTCCATCTCATTGAAACTATTTTTTTATCGGCATAAGATTGTTCTTTTCAAACGATACTTCCGATCTTGATGTGACGACGTTGTTACATTTCTTGCTCCAACTGTAGTTAACGCAAAGAGTCCGAGAGTACGATCCGAGTGGCAAAGTACTGTAGTTCGGAAATTCTCCGTCGCTCGAGAGAGTATCGATTCCGAAATGAAAAGTAGTACGCGCCCGCGCGCCTCCTCATCCCTCCATCCCCACCCTCTTGTCTCTCTTTCTCTCCTCCCTTATCACGTTATCACTCGCTTGTTCATCCACCGATCCAATTGATGAAAGTAGGAGGTAAACACTCGACGTTCGCAACTGCGAACCTCGTCCGAGAATTTCTCTCCAAGAATTGGATCAACGGACGAGTATTGTCAGCCATAACCTCACACTTTAATTACGCACGACACCACTTGCGTTTGAAAACGATCGAATCGATTGGTCGATTTCAAAGATGGCGTCGATACGAGGTTCAGTTAGGAAGCGTCGGCTGTCATAATGGCTGATAGACAATGATTTTTTATGATGAAAGTTAAACCACCACGCCCTAGAAAAATTGTTCTAGATTAAACTCAAAATAATTGTATGAAATATTTAGATGGTTTTAACGAAGTTAGTGACGTGTAGAACGAACGGAAATTTACTTTACTGTACATTATATCATCGAAGTTCCGTTATTGACCGAAGCTCTGCAAAAACCTTGACGCCCTCTTTCTCTCTCTACCTCTCACTTGCTGGCTCTCTCGAGCACCATCACCACTCCACACTAGATCCATCGAGCTCCCCGAGTCTCCTTCGCACTGTTTAACTACGCCATTCTCCAGATATCCCATTATGTACATCCGTATCGTTGGGAATACTACCAACATATTTCCATCGATATGAAAGTTTATTTGCTGTGGACAGAAGACTTTGATAACGTCGATGTCGATAAATGGTCCCTCGACTTCTATGAGCTTTCACTCATGTTGTATCGCATATTCCCTATATTCTTGTTTGCATCGATTGTTCAAGATGAAACAAGTTTCTTCCATGTTCGTTTATTATTTCCAACAATGAGGAAAAAGAAGGTATGATGTTTTGAAAATAGAAGAAAGAAATGCTTTAGTGTACAAAGATTCGTGTTTCTCGATGCAACATAGAAAAGATAATATTTGATGATTGATTGATTTGTGTCGTATGTGATTACAGAAACTTCAAGCTACCACCGCCGGATGCGATGTATGGTCGTGGCAGAGACTGGAACGTTGATTTGATCCCAAAGTTTCTTATGGCAAATGGACTTTTGGTCAAGCTGCTAATTCACACTGGTGTAACGCGTTACCTCGAGTTCAAGTCCATCGAGGGTTCTTACGTTTACAAATCGGGCAAAATCTCTAAAGTCCCGATAGACCAGCATGAAGCTTTGTCGAGTGATCTTATGGGAGTTTTCGAGAAGAGACGTTTCCGCAGTTTCCTCATTTGGGTACAAAATGTTCAGGAAGATGATCCTAAGACGTGGAACGGCTTTGATCCGTTCACCAACAATATGAGCGCCCTTTACAACAAGTTCAATCTCGAGCCGAATACTCAAGACTTCACGGGTCATGCTCTTGCTCTTCACAGGTAATAATATTGTATTGAAAAAAGAACACGAGCAGGATTAATAGTAACTCGATCGAAATTGATGAATCTAGTGTAGAATATCTTCAATAGATAAATAAACACCGAACTGGTATGAACTGATAACTATGCTTGCAGAAACGATGACTACATATCGCAGGCTGCGATTAAAACCGTCCGGCGTATAAAACTGTACAGCGACAGCTTAGCTCGTTACGGTAAATCGCCGTATCTCTATCCCATGTACGGACTCGGTGAGCTTCCTCAAGGTTTCGCGAGACTGAGCGCCATTTACGGTGGAACTTACATGCTCGACAAGCCGATCGACGAGATTGTCATGAAAGACGGCAAGGTATAAAATTGTTCGACGAAAATAGCGTACAGACGAGTAGAGCGGTGGAGAGTGGCAGTGGCTCAATTAGTTAGTAGCTTAAGTTCGAAATATTTTATCGAAAGACTTTTAAATTTCTCTTCAGGTTGTGGGAGTTCGTTCCGGGGAGGAAGTCGCCTCGTGCAAGCAGGTCTTTTGCGATCCTACTTATGTGCCCGGTCGCGTTAAGAAAGTTGGCCAAGTAATAAGATGCATTTGCCTCCTGAATCATCCGATCTCAGGAACTAACGACGCCCTATCGACACAGATAATCATTCCTCAGAAACAGGTAAATAATTCCGTTAGGTTCCTGGCGTTTCTTCTTCTAAACTCTCGGACCGACCACGGCATTAGTTTACGTGACATACGTATACATTTTACATATTCTCTCCTGGAGATATGGAGGCTCGTTTGGATTTGTTGGACGTAGTTAGTTATTCATTTCGTCCCCGTACAAATCGTTATATATATATATTTTTCTCCACAGGTCAATCGCAAATCCGATATCTACGTTTCCCTCGTATCGCACACGCATCAGGTGGCGGCAAAGGGTTGGTTCATAGCGATGGTATCGACGACCGTCGAGACGAATAATCCCGAAGCCGAGATAAAGCCTGGTCTTGATTTGCTCGGACCAATAGCCCAAAAATTCGTCTCTGTCTCCGACTACATGGAACCAACGGACGACGGCCTCGATAGTCAGATATTCATATCGTCGAGCTACGATGCGACGACGCACTTTGAGACAACGTGCTTGGACGTGCTCGACATATTCAAGCGTGCCACGGGCGAAGAATTCGATTTTAATAAAGTCAAGCAAGAACTCGGCGACGAGGATCAGTAACCGAGCGTCCCGTGAACGAGATCGCGATCACAGTTATTGAAGAACGAAGAACATTAAGAAGAATTATTAAATAAAATTAATACAAAAAGAAACTCGATGGCGATGCACGCTCGTTGCCTCTCCGATTGTCCTCGTTCGTTTTAAATATTGAGCGAGACAGGAAACGATAAATAACAGAGAAGAGCCAAAATCGATCGAAGACGAGAAAGTGAAATACAAAAATTCATATCCGTATTTCGAGTTGGGTGCAAGAGAAATAAGGCGAGGTCCGATATAAAGAAATGCAGGAAAATAAGAAACGTTTCACAGTCGAAGGGAAAACGGCATTGATGTAACTTCCGAGCCAGAGGCAAACAAAAGAAATCAATTACTTTGTAAATAACAAAAAAAACTCGCGTCCGTTTTCGAGGGTCGAACGATTGTTGTTTCTTTTTCTTTTACATTCTTTGAAAACAAACGAAGTAGCATTGGGAGAGTAAAGTCTCTCAATCGTGAACACGTCAATGAAACAAAAAAACAAAGCGGAAAGCTCGAATCGGCGCGACAACGTCAACTCGACTGTCGAACATTCTTCCCCATTTATTCGCGCAATTAAACTTTTTCAATGTTTTTCCTTTCACCATCGCAACGCCATCTTGCACTCAATAACTTCCAATTGTTATTCTCTCTATCACCGATCCGTATCCGATTAGAATAATGCGCCCTCCGCAAAGAAAAAAACAAAGTTCTCTCGTCACAACTCAATTTGTAATTCGAGCGAAACTTACAAGAAAAAAAAATAAAAGAAATCGAAGGAGAGGCCGAACAGTTAGCGCGTCTTTGGCGAATCCGTGGCAACGATGTTACAAATGTATCATATTTTTAATTACCGAGATGTTATGCAGACTAATCGAGATGTCTAATAGGTGTATAAGTGGGAGATGCAGGGGAAAGGATGAAAACAATTTTCGGCGGTTCTTTCGTGTTATACTTTTTTTTTTCTTCTTTTTTTTTTGCCACCATCCTGCAAGCAGATCCAACGGATTCTCTCTTCCACGTTCGAGAAAGAAGGAAACCCGAAAATCCGTGAAACACAACCATGAGGCTCGTTCGATTAGAGAAAAAAATAAAGGGAAGAGCGAAGCGCAAGGATGTTCAGGAAGAAATTCCTAATGCGCGAGTCTTTATCGATACGCGTTTATTTTAGCTCTACGAAACATGTTAGAATTATTGCGATCATATTTTAAAGATGCATGCGAAACAAAAATAATTCTTTTCGAGTGAAAAAAGAAACAACGATTCGACGAAAAACAAGTCTTCAAAAACCGTACTGTGTACTACGTTATAAAACGCGGGCTCTGGTCGAATTTATGCAATATAATTGTATTATATTGGTATATTTGAAGAAAAAAAAGCGCTTTACGCCTGATTTATTTTTATTTTTAGATGATAAACTGATATTCGGAAGTGTTTACTGGCATAAAGGAAGAAATTAAGCGATGATAAGAAAAGCAGTAATCAACTTGTAAAAGTGATAAAATTCTCCATCGGTGGCACGAAGCTTTTCATAAAAAATATTAATAATAAAAGAATTATTAAAGAAAAAAAAGATAAAGCTCCGTTATGATGAGTTACAACGTGCGAACGATAAAGTAGCATAATAATAGCGTTAAAATATAATTTACGCAAGCTTGCATCCACGAATATTCTTTTGCTCGGCGTGTGGAGCATATCGTGATAATAATTATCGTCATTAGTCGTAATACGCGTCATCTTTGCGGTTGAGAAAAACTGGAACGAACAAAATAATCGTACCGCTTGCACGCCGCTTTCAGGAACCCGTTCGAAATACACGCGAGTCGGTATTACTGTACAAACAAAATGAAACAACAAACGAGTGAATGCGTTCACGAGATGATGATCAAGGACACGAAGAAAACCGGGATGAAAAAACGCCAAGAGAAAAAAGAAAGAACGAAACATTTTAAGGATCGTAACTCACTAATTATTGTAACGCGAGAGCCGTATGGAATAAATGACATTGTGCTACGACGAGATGCGTAATGGTTTTCTTATTGTCAATATCTTTTTTAGCATACCCTCAAAATGTATAAATAATCGTCTCGACAACCAACAACGATGAAATCGTCGTGAATTATTGGCGATGAGAATACGTCACCACCAAGCTTCAAACTTCCCTTGTATACTTGGCCATCGTTGAAATCGATGTATCGCAAATTACCATTAACATCAGCTGCGACGATCACTCGTCCGTCTGTCGATGGCGTTGAAATAAGCGGTGCATCGAGCTTTTTCGTAAATCGAAAAATCGGACGTACCTTCTCGTAAGTACATTCGAGCTTGAAAATGCATTTGTTTTCACTTCCAAAGATAAGATTCTGAAGACCACTTTGTAAATCCGTGTGAACGTGTAAATGTGAGAAAATTGCCCCATTGATGTTAACTTGCCAAACCTGTAATATCAAAATAGTCTCATGTGAAATGGAGAATGAAACATCCATCGGCCGACGAATTTAGATGAGATTTTTATAAAGAAACGCTAGTGGATTTTACCTTCTCGCCAGTCGCTGTGGAAATGCCATCCAAAGAACCAGAAACGCAGGAAAAAACGGCAATTCCATCGTTCAGAATTACCGGCGCTGAGAAGATTGGATGATCGAGTTTGTTTTTCCAATTGATTTGACCATTTTGTTGTTTCAGGGAAATGCAAGTACCATCAAGTGCGGCGAATAAGACGCATTCAAGATCATCGTGTATGCACGGAGTCGCGGTTATACTACCGTTGCCGACCACGGCATTCCAAACTTCTGTTCCATCCTGGATAAAAACAAGGCAGCAACGAGTTATTTGTGTTTTCAACTCTTTCTTCATTTCCGAATTGCATGAATTTTCTTCTTCTTTGTTGTCACGTGGATATACCATACCTCCAGAGAAACGCAATATGCCTTGCGATCGTAAGAGCCAAATAGTACATTCCTTCTTCGCGAACAAAGGACAGCGGTGCACTTGATCATGTCACCGGTTTTAAATGTCCAGGATCTTTCTCCGGTCTTCAGATCAACGCAGTAGAGAAAAGTGTCGTAAGATCCTGGAATTTGTTGTTGAATGGGAATAATTAGACGAGAGACTTTATAATTTTGTCATTGTCGCAAAGACATATGCCTAAATGAGAAGCGTTTGAACTTACCGACAATTCCTCTAAAGTCGTTTACGACCAGTATCGAGGCCTCGATTCTGTCGGGTAATCGAACCGTCCAACAATCCGCTCTTGGACAGGTCGAATTTTCCTTTCTCAATTCGACAGTACATATGACTCCTGCGTGCGAACCAACGGTCACGTAAGTCTTCCCTCTGAGGCGTACAAAAATGTAAAGCTCGCAGCTGCTACTTCTCGTCCAAATATCTTTTCGAATTTGTTATCAACGAACCCTGGATAACGAAAGATCGTGGGTGAAGCATCGACGCATTTTTCCAAATTATGACGGTCCTGCACTCTAAATGTCGAATGTCTCATGAACGGTTGTTGCATCTTTGTTTCCATAGAGGAAGGAAAACTGCTTCTTCCTCGACACTTTTGCCACGGTATGATGATTTCAGGTTTCGTAGAGGTGCTCGAAGATTCAATCGTTTGTTTTTCATGATTTCGAGAATTCGTGATTGTGTTGATACTTTTGCCAGCGGCTCTCCCTTCGAACGATTTTTCGATATTCGTTTCCTCATTTGTATCATCCTCCACGATATTCGACATCAGTTTCGAAACGTACCCTTGACAGGATTCATAACTCCAATTTGCGAGTAAACGACCCATAATTTTGGAAAACCTGTGTCCACATTTATCCGAAAGCTCCTCCGCTATTCTCAAAGCAATAATTGAAGTTCCTCCCGAATCAAAGAATCCTGATTCTTCTCCCATCGTGGCTCGTAGAGGTAAAAAACTTTTCCAAATATTTTCAAATACTTTGCAGGCATTGGTTTGGTCGCTTGCTAAAAGTTCCACAGAATATTCTTTCAGGAAATTTCTACATATTTTTCCGTTGGAGGATAATTTGAATCCATTCAGGAAAAAAATTCTGTCGGGGCGATACACATCGGCCAACTGTCTCGTATGTTTTGAAACTTCCATCTCGTAGTGTATTTGTTCATCCTTCGTTGTCGACTTATCGAGAATCGTAAAAAATAGATGCAGCGATTGATTGTCTTTCATGAACAATGCGTAACAATTTTCGACGTAAGGTAAACGTCGTACATGAGATTCGAGGTCGGTCAGACAAAGTCTTGTACCATATCGTTTTACTCGACGATCTCTTCGGCCTTTCAGAGTTATCCGGCCCTCATGATCGATCTATAATGGATAGAAATTGTTATTTCAAAGAGTCGATGACGAAAACATCGGATTTAATCAAATATATTTTTTCGTACCGTAGCCAAATCTCCAGAGTCACGAAAAACCATTTCATCCACACTGGTAATAGTCTCGATATCGATAACGCATTTTCTGGTTTTACTTCCTGTTTGGGGAAACAGATATTATTCTACCAGGAACTAAAAAAGCATAAAATATGTTTATACGACTTAAACATATTTACCAATGTGAAGAATTCCATCACCTTCCGCAATCCTCTTCCCTTCTTCATTTCTAACTTCCAGTGTCGTTTCGCTCAGACATTGACCCAACTCGCTATTAAAACCGTATTCTTTGATTTCTCGAATGGTCGACCAACAGGAGATCTCCGTTATACCATATATATCGAAAATTCTAGTCTCGTTATCCCTGGAACGAATTTTCGAGAGAACTGTCTCACTCGGAAAATCTTCGCCACCGAGCAAAAGAATTCGCAAACAACTCTCAGTCCCAAGAAGGTTTTTTTTCAATTCTTCGCTGGACCATGTTCCCAGCAATAACGAGGGTGTGCTTTGTAATATTGAGACTTTGCTCCTGACGAGTGTATCTAGCAATATTGTGGGTTCGTTTCTCAGCTCTTGAGAAACCGTAAATAGCGTAGCGTTACAGAAGAGAGCCAAGAATATTTCGATGAAACTCGGGTCAAAGGTCGGAGGTGTCAGCTGACCTATCGTATCGTTCTTGGACACTTGCAAAATCCTCTTCAAATCGAGAATGTTGGGAATGATCGATGCGTGTGGGACTCTTACGATTTTTGGTTCCCCCGTTGAACCGGAAGTTGTCGTTGCATACGCAAAATAGCCGTAAACTTCTACGGGTGATACTAAACCGTCCGTTTGGACGAGAAATATACGTTCTCCGTGTATCTCGAAGCAGTCGATCTCTTTTATCGTTGATCCGAACTGGCCTCCGTGTGAAATAATGTGAGAAATAGCCAACTTGTAACAGATGCGTTTAGCTTCTTGCAACGAGGATGGCAAGCATACAAAACTGCAACCGCTCTGCATAATACTAAACAATTCGTAATTAATTAACATTTTCTTGTGAAGTTGAAAATTTAGGTATATATGTATGTATATGGTCGAACATGCTTACCCGAGCATTAATCCTGGAAGACAGTATGTAGGATTGTCCGATGTTATTCCAATAAAACCAGTAGCCTGTACATTTGCAAGTGCAGAAGAGACGGTGAGCTCCGCCTCGGCTAACTGAGCATATGTAATTTCTCTGAAGTTTCCATCGAGACTATGATGTTTAATCGCAATGGCTCTAGGTTCCTTCCAGTCGCAAATTGTCTTAAGAGTAATACCACTGGAAATTGGGGCATTTTCGAGAAGCTTGTGCCTCTTGGGACGTGGAGAGTCTGTGAAAAAAAACAATTCAAAGCAGTCTGCAAGAACAATATCAAACAACAAACATTCTCGATATTAAAATTATGTCTTTGAGCATACCCATTTCGTGGATTCAACTCGATATATAGTTGAATATGAATAAAATTCGCATACAGAGAGAAAAGTTAGAGGCTGTTTACAACCTCCAAATATTTGTGGATCCAACGACAACAATGGTATATACAGAGAGTTTGTAAATACGATACGTTTACACAGGAAATTTCGTACATTCGAAATTCATTTCTCTTACGATATATCAGTTTTGACGTGACGCACCATAATCCTTTTGAAAATATAAACTCCCGGTATTCTTCCCATGGTCCGACTTACTGGAAGTAAGGTTATGTTCTCATGGTAACAACTAGGCGGCAAAGTTTGATCGGTGAAGCGCGTTAGTAAGAAGATGCTGCTACTACTGCTACGAACTATTCATTTCTCGTAAATGGCTTCAAAGAAAAAACCCGAGAATCTCGTTCATCGTTCGATCATCACGAATGATCCTCAAAAAGCCGTGTCCGAATACGTTCGATCGAAGTTCCAAGATCGCCGATTAAAGTAAGTGCGCATATACAAAATACTGAAAAAAAATCAAAGTGAAATAGAGCATAAAGATTGTGACGCAAAATGGCACCTTGCATAATCGGTATGACAGAAAATATCCCGGATGGGACGTGGCAAGAGCGGGTCCAGTCGCGGAATTGATCAAATGTCATCGAGAATGGAGACTCGCCGAGACCGAGCTCGAGGCAAAGGTGCTCGAACGAGAAACGAGAAGAAAAGCTATGATCGAGCAATGGGCCGAACTCGCTCACAAGGAGGACCTATTGCGTCAGTCCTTTATCATATTTAATAAATTCGTCAAGGAAAATAAGGAGAAACGTGAGAGAGGCCGGCATAAAATCTTGGAGGAAAAGGAACGTCGAGTCAAATGCCAAGAGCAAGTAGGTGTAATACGAATCCATCCCCTTGTAATATTATTTAGAAAAATGTCTTTCTGCCATACATGCGATGATATCGCTGACCGAATTGCTAATTTCTTTACCGATCGAACAATCAACGAGGGAACTCGAGTACATGACCGTGGTACGAGACAATATGGAAAAACACCTCAAAGAGTACAAGATGTATCAGAATTATTTAGACTCCGTGGTACAAGAGATGAACACTGATGAATTCCAAAACCTTGGAGATATTTTCAATCGATACGAGAGCCTCGTCGAGTCGAGAAATGTGCTGGCACGACATCAGGATCAGAATCTCAAAGCACTCGAAGTCGCCGGTACTGAAATGGTGAAATATCATTAATCATTATCCTGTTCCATGTAGTTAAGAGACAGTGTAACTAGCGACGAGCTACTTGCACTTCGAAAACGGGATCCGTAAATTGTCCGGCACTCAGCAACCGATCGCCTTGAAATTTGGAGGGTACATAGAGAATTATGGCATAAAGTGCATGAAAGTCTTATTTTTCCAAAATTTTGAAAAAAAATTTCCGGTGGTAACTGAATCTGCAAAATTTTTTCCAAAACTTTGGAAAAATAAGACTGTCATGCACTTTATGCCATAATTCTCTATGTACCCTCCAAATTGTAAGACGATCGGTTGCTCAGTGTCGGACAATTTACGGATCCCGTTTTCGAAGTGCAAGTAGCTCGTTGCTAGTTACACTGTCTCTTAAGCAATAATAATACCCCAAGATCAGGCTTGAACGTTTTATACTTCCTGTGGATCGCACTAGCAACACATGACCGAGGCGAAAGGGCAAATGCTTGTCGACTTGAACAACAAGTTAGCCATTCTTCAGAGTAGATACGAACGTGCCAAAGCTCACGCTCTTGGATGGGAGACTATCGTCTCGCGTATTAAAGGGACAGCTGTCTCTAAGAATCTGGAACTTACTCGAGTGAAAGCATGTTGCTGGAACATGTATCAACAGCTCTGTAAAAGAAAAGGATTTCCCATCGAGATTGAGCGTGACGATGTCGAGAGTCAATTGGCTCATATAAAACGTACGATCGTCGAGCTCAAGAGAATCTCGAAAGCGGCACAGAAAAAAACTGCACGACTGGTAAGAGCTGCAGGAGCAATGGCGGCGGCAGCGGCAGTGGCAGCAACTACTTCGATCGACGCGTCCTCGGAGACGCGTCTTTCGCATGCCTAAATATATACTTAAACCTCGGCTTTTATATCTTATATAATTTAAGAGAATGCAAAGAGCAATAATATTAATAAACGAGAGTAAAAGCCGAGTAGAAATCGAGCGAATTTATTACGTGACTTTGGAAGCTTGTCACTGATAGCGTTTTTGCATTATTTTTCGAGCAGCTGGTAAATGGCACCCGGAAACATTGTGAATCAGATCGGAGTAGTCGTCGGCAAGTCGGATCACTAATTTATCCATAGCTTCCGCTCTTGTCAACGGTACATCAAGGCCCTCGGACACGTATTGCATTTCTTCTTTCTCGACGCACCTTTTTGTAATCATTATCGTTATACTAGAGAGCCTAGGTATTAGGAATTATAACGACGAAGGATTAAGAGACTCACAGGGAACAGGGTTGGGTGGGTACGATTTCAGGAAGCGCAGGAATTTTCAAACGTGGCTTCTTCTCCTCGTCGAGACGTATTGCCTCACTCTTGGTCGTTTCATCGATCCAATGAACCTTGTTGAACATGTCGGTAATGCGTTTCTCGATTATTCCAAGATAGAGCATAACATTGTTCATTGTAACGTTGGAATTATCGCCCAGTAAATCGAGAATCGGTGAATTGTCACAGCGTACAGCTCTGAATAGGGCATCGATGCCTTTAAGGAGTTTCTCAACAACGTCGTTGCACTGGAAAGAGCAATAAGCAATGATAATACTCGTTTCGTCGATGTGGTCGGAATGGAAAGATGCTCGGCGATTACCTCGGCAAGGCCATTCTCAGCAGCATTCGCCAACGACGTCTGCTCCTCTAGCTGCTTCGATATTCGTTCGAGCGTCTCGGCCTGCTGATTGCCCCTGTGAACATTGAGAGCTCGAGCCTCGTCGATCGCCGATCTGAGTTGCGCCACGCGCGACTGTAAACCTTCGAGCTCATCGTTCAGCTCGTTCACGTAGCTAAAGAGAGCAAAATTTTCCTCCTCCTGTTTGACGAAGTGCGACGTTAGCTTGTCGATCTCTTCTTCGCCTATCGATTCAATTATTATCTTTAGACGTTGAAGAATGTTTCGAAGAATCTCGTCTCGTACCGGTAAATTGTTTGACGAGATTCAAGATATGCGTATAAATAGCTATCTTGTTGCGCATCTCTTCTCTCTTAGCCTGACGCTCCGCTTCCTTCTTCGCATTAAGATCGGCCATTTCCCGATACTGACCCTTGACACCAAGAAATTCTTGAAGCTTGAGCTCGTTGTCGAGGGTTCGCTGTAGCTCGCACATCTCTGAGGTGTGACCCTTGAGATCTCTCGCCCCTCTGAAAATCGAATCAGCGATAATATTGTGCTCGTACCGATCGATCATGATAATGTCCGATAAGAATAAAGCGCTAACGACACCTTTCGCGAAGAGCATGAATCTTATTGAGCTCCTCGTCCCTCTGATTAAAAGTGATAGTGGCTTGCTCGATCAAATCGTTGATTATCATTTTTCCACTGTTGAGCTGACCGATCATCTTTCCCCAAAGAACGTTGAACTGTGCTCGTTCCTTCAGAAGAGCATCGATTTTGGCTCTCAATTGAGAATTCTCTGCTACTACAAGATTAAATCTCTTGGTGGCGACGTCGAGGCGATTCTCAAGAATGGAAACTAAACGATTCTGCTTGACCATCAGCTCCTTCGATTGGGAATCCGTTCGAATCTTGGTCCTCAGGACTGTGACTTCCTTGGAAACCTGTTGTTTCAAGCATTAAGATTGATCAGAGTGTGAACATTCACTTACTCTTATCCTACCTTGACAATCTGCTCCTGCAACTCGTTTATCTGTTGTCTCTCATTTTTAATCATATCCATATATTTGGTTCGTTTGGCAAGAAGACACTTGAGTCTCTCGTCCATCGCCTCATCCTTGCGAGTATTCGACTCTGACTTGGCTGTTCTTATTGCCAATACAAGATCAGCTTTTTCCAATTCGAGACGTGCAATCATATTTTGCTGATTGGCAAGTTGAAGTCTGGCGTCTTCTGCATACGCCACTCTGTCGTTCTCCATTATCCTATATTGTCGCTTGAGCCTCGACAATTCAGCCTCTGCCATCGTCTCGAGTTCCAACTCGTCTTGGACAGGCTGCACTTGTCGATACGCCATTTTGACTCGGTATTTATTCTGCTATATCTGTCTATTTTATATTCGTTGTCGAAGCTTCCGAGATCGCTTAATACTTCACCAAAATCTAGTGAAAAAAATAAACAAGTTACGTGTGGTTTAGGGCAGTTTGTAATTGTGTATCATTCGTTGCCTGGGACGACGAGGTTCTCGCATCTGCTGCTGATGTCGTTGATTCTCTTTCTCTCTTTCTTTCTCTCTCTCTCTCATCAGTCCGGAGTCACAGCTATGCGACACACGCATCGTCGCGTAATACGAAGGGTTATGGCCGATGTTAGATATACAAATATTCGATCGAGTGTTCACGTGACGCGTCGTATTGCTATGTACGAGGCCGTAGTCACGGAGAGAAAAGTTGAAAACAAAGAAGAAACTAGCGAAAAAGCGCGAGGGGGGGCGCCACAGGGCTAAGCCGAACAGGTATCGTGCGGCATTGCTAACCTGACAGCAGGCAACGCGGACGAGCTGGCCCAAGCACCGTAACGCATCAGTTCGCGACATGGCTGCTTTTTTCGTTCCTTCGCTTTTGGAACGTTAATTAACGATTAATCGCGAGCTTTGTGCGAGAAATGTAATTGATCACAACGGATAAGAGAACGTATCAGTCGCATCAAGAGAGAGAGAGAGAGAGATGAAAAAAGAATGGCAGTTTGCTCGTACGGTCGTTGGCATAATACGAGGAGCACGTAGATGGCGGTCGTGGAGGAATACACCAGTCAGATGTGCCACGACCAGGTAGAACGTTGATAGTATTCAGCTGGCTTGGTCACACGGAGGTGGAAGGCTCGACTGACACATGCATCTTATCGGTATGCGTGCGACGGTGTACGTCGAGGCGAGAGTGTTGTCCGCGTCTCGAGAATGGTGGGAGTAGCTCGTTCCGGGAGCAGGGCACGCCGTGTTATTCCGTAATATTTATTTTCCACCACTCTACCTCACCGTGGACTTTTCAGTCTGAGTCACTGTACCGTCTCATTACCTGGCGGAGCACGGTGCTCGTTGTTCGCCTTCGAACACCGCGGAGAGCTTGTTTCTCATCATCATCATCATCATCGTTCGAACGATAACTCGTATTATCGTGATATCGTTTAAACTCTCGTTATCCACATCGTTTATCTTCGTCGAGTGTGTTTTTTTTTGTACGTGGTGCGCGACGTTTACAAAGGAGAGTGAGGTTAACCGAGACTCGACGATAAAATAATGGAATCTTCGTGTCGCGATCGAGATAACAATTCTCGAATCAAAAGAATGAAAAAGAATAACCGTCGTCGTCGTCGTCAATCGGTTTAATCGAGAGCGAAAGCGAACTGTGTATACGCGATTAATGTAAAAGAAAGGAAGAAAACAGTTTTGATAAAACACAGGAATAAACGTGTATTTTCAAAGAGTGTTTATCTTCGTCGATCGGTCGTTGGGCCAAAAGTGAAAAAAGTACAAAATTACGATAAATATCAGACGGAAGTGAACAAAGTGGATACGAGTATCGGTAAAGGTACAAACAGAGCGGGGGGTCGCCCAACAGACCGGACACAGTGGTTAGGACGCCGCGAGTACAAAGGAGCGACGTAAACTCGTTCGTAAAATAAATAAAAAAAATATGGAAATAGCGAACGGTCAATGACGACAATCGTGCGATCGCAGCCAGCTGAATAAAAGTTTCAGCAAGTTGGCGTTGGCGGCAGGTGTGCGCGTCCTGTCGTATAGAGCAAATACGCGTGCGTGTGGGTGCGCGCGCAATATGAGTCAACTTGGCCCGTACAACATTGGACAATAACGTATGCATACATAGACACAAGAGCGAATAAGCGATTCTGTACGAGTCTCTCGCGATCCGATGTTTCCTACGAGTGGTCCGTGCCGCGGTGTGTTTTACCCGAGTTCGTAAACTACCCGTGACTTCCGTTCTCGTTCTTCTTTTATTATTCTTTTCTTCTTTCTCTTTTATCGCTTTTTTTTTTCTCTTTCCCTGCCTCTAGCTCGAATTCGAAGCGAGACCGTGACTGAGGGGAGAGCGCGACAGCGACAGCGCTAGTACTACGTATTCCCGCTAGTCGTATCGATGTTGATCGATCGTCGTCCCGCGCAAGATTACGACGAGAGTTATTGCGCGATCAACGGAGAGAGAGAGAATAAGCCTCGCGAGAAGAGATCAGCTGTTACGTACGGGAAACGTTACGACGAATCGTCTCTGTGCCTTCTCTCCGCGTGTCTTTGACAACGCTCGAATTTTTCTCACTCTCTCCCCCCACTCTCTCTCTCTCTCTCTCTCCGATCGCCATCTTTGATTTTTGACAGGGAAGAAATATTCGCGCGTGAGACCACGTAAAGCGTGGGTTCGGACGACACTTTGTGATTCGGTGCGCGCGCTATAAAATGTTTAATGCCGGTGGACGAAACGTTGCATTATTATTAGTGAGAAAGGAGAGGCGGCATCTTTGCCACCGGTGGTGCGAGATAATAACCGTGAGCGTTGGATTTCAGCAGCACCGTCGACGCTGTCGCCAACGTGTTTCGATCGCATGAAAAGCCTTTATACACGAATCGAGAGAAAGAGAGAGTGAGAGACAAACGAAATAAATTAAGTTTGTTTATTTTGTTTATCTTCAAATTTTCTTTTGTATATATTGTCGTACGAAAGGAAGATATACGAGGATGTTACCGAGAAAGGAGAACAACGTTGAGCCATACGCTCTGGAAGATATGATATCGGATCTTCAAGCAAGAAGAAATTCTCTCGACAATGAGGAGAACGCCGGTGATCCTCTGGAACAACTGAAACAACGCGAGAGGGATCTCGTTCTCGCTGCTGAACTTGGCAAGGCCCTCCTCGAGAGAAATCAAGAACTCACTAAACAGGGTGAACTTCTCGCTGAGGAATATGCTGCCAAACTCGAGGTTGGTTGGAAATTAAGTTCTTCTTCCTTCAACTTTTTAATCCTGTTTTTTGTCTTCCTTCAACTTTTTAATCCTGTTCTTTTTCTTCCCATAGGTATAATAATAGTGTACGAAATGGACGTAACGAGGTAGCGAATGATTTCTTCGGTTTTAAACGTTTCTCGAGTTTCGAGCTACGTTCGAAGAATATCATTAACGTTTTTCGAGTGGGTAATGTTAAATTACGAAGTTGATTCCCTCTCTTCGCTTCCCCGCTTCGATCAACCCCTGATACGTACATTCTCATTAATTATAGTTTCTTTGTAACGATACTCGCCGAGTCTTTCCAAGACGACTTTCGAATCGTCCGAGTTCTAAATTTCAGGAGAATAACAAAGGTCGGTATTTAAGTGAATATACAGTAACGGAGTTCACTATGTGCGTAATACTTTCCCTTAATCTTAGGAGGAACTTGCTACGGAGCATTGTTGACATTGATGGAATAATAGAGAAGAGTGAAGAGAAGAAGACAATGCAAAATAATCCAGCGCCAGGATAAAAATCAACGAGAATAAAAGAGAGATGCAACACTGGAATCGAATCGTTGGACAGGAATATCGCACGTTCTACATAGTATGATGTAGCGGCAATTATATTAAGCCTAATTGTGCTAAAAAGGAAAAAAATAGGAACGAGGCGTCGAGCGCTCGGTTACCGTAAATATCGCATGGATGTACGGGAATTCAGTACCGGTCGTGTGTACGAAATAATGAGATTCTGGGGAGACGATGTTGGCGATGCCGAGTTCTGGTGTGTACGCTACAGTCTACTTGATACATCGTATCGCCACGATGAGCCTATCATGTGTGCAACGTGTGGGTTTGTAATAATACAAAGCGAGCGAGCGGCAGAGACGCGAAGAGCGTTCCACGGAAAGCCACGAAAGCGTGGAAACAACGGCAAAAGCCGCCACTTGGGCAACTCGCGAGCAACACATGAGGAGAGACAATGCCCGGCATCACGCTCTGCCTGTCTTTCCGTGTTTTTACCTGTCGCACATACGAGACTCGTACGTGACCCCGGCCTACACCGATCGCCCTCTCTCTCTCTCTCTTCTCGTACACACGGTTTTCTTCCCGGCTAATATCAACCAGCTTGATAATACGTGCCGTATCTCTCTACCCGAAATAAAGGCAACGAAGATCTGATGAAAACTTGGGATGACTGAGAGAAATCGGATCGAGATACGGTCAATGTGTGAAATTGGCCGTACGCGTACAGCACTTGGCTTTTCATTTCGGATTAAATAGAAGTATACATCTCGATGGAGCCGCGTCGAGGCTAAATTTGCGGAGAAATTATAACGTAAATACTGGAAAAGCCAAGCGGCGAAAGCTGCAGACCAAAGGCGGTCGCCCAATTATACGACTATGGGAAAATACAATGAGAAGAAAAGCCGATGCGATCGCAAGAGTTTCCCTCGAGGAGGAGGAGAAGGGCGACGGTTGTATCGCTACGTTGACTTGTGAACCACGTGCGAGACCGGAAGTTCCTATGCCACAATAACGCACCTACTTCCGGGAGCTGTTAAATTTGTTTAATCATCGTCATCATCATCGTAGTTGAAACATCGGTTCAACGCTTTTCCCCGGGTGTTTTACGACCAACCAAAAATACGCTTACCAAGCGAGCTGTGCGTAATTATTTACATAACACGGGACGAGCACCGCGAGGAAATATACAAGAGTATTTTTACAGCCGCGATGCACTTGAGAATACCTTTCTCGCCTCGTATCGAATGAAGAGACGTTCATTGGCATTGGAAAGAAAACTGGTCATTCGAGAATATCGAATACTTGCGAGTTTTTACTTTTTGTTTTCTATTCGCGTAACGAGAGACGTTACTACGTGTATTTCCTCAATGAGCTCCTGTGGAATCGAGGATACGATATCAGCAAACCAACGGTTCGTTGCTTTTTCCGTGGAGCAATGTTATTTCGCGACTCGTACAAATGTCGAAACATATTTAACGCTCTCGAACATAATAGCGAATACCACGTTAGCTATATTTTGCTTATGGTACAGTGAGTAAGAGACCGGAGTATATAAAACACACACAGACAAGTTGCAAGAGCTCCGCGCGCGACCGCCTTTTACTTTCTATCCTGATTGTTGGCCATCGCCGGTCGTTCGGTCGGTCGGTCGGTCGGTAGGTAACTAGGTGCGTTAGTAGCTAGCTAAACACATGCATATACGTGCAAATAAAAGCGATGCAACGGTTCCAACTTGCGCCACGAAGAGAGTCGATGGACGGCGAGTAGAAGTGGGGAAAAGAACAACTCCGAATACGAGATATCCAATGAGTCATGTCTACCTTGCGTCCAAAGCCGTAAATATCACCTGGAGTGTGCGCTATGTACACACCGAGACGTTTATAATGCGACGACCAGCCGAGAGATAATGGCAAAAGAAGAAGAAAACAAGATTATTCAATACGAGTGTTCATCGAGTAATTTATCGTTTTTTTCTTATACCGCAGCCATGAGTGTACCATATAGAACCGGAGATGACGACAATGATTAGGGGTTTCCTAATAATCGCAACGAGGGAAATAGCCAAGCTGTACTACCACTGGACGTGGCAACTTTCGAAACGAGCCATCCGAATCGTACCGAATTTACCGGAACAAATATAGCGCGAATTTTCTGGAGTCTATCGTCCTTACTTACTTTATGAAATCCAAACGGACCAGTTCCCAGTTTCTCGTTGTCGGATATAGACCCCTATAGCAATACGGGGAAAGTAATGTGCATAAAATGTTAAACTCGATACCGGAGGTAGAATTATGCGCTTCGTTCACGCATACGTAAATTCTTGTTTTCAACGTCGTTGTATATCTACCTTGCCGCGTTACCTGTTTTATCGTTGCGCTAGAATAATTACGATAGTAGCGATAGTTAAGAATTAGTTTTCTATCTTACATATAAGTTTGTTTATATAGCGTCACGAGCGATAGGATTTAATAACTGTTTAACCCTTTGAGACCTGAGTACTTTCAAGTTTATGTGGTCCGTAGACGCACAGGCTGACGCATATATGCGTCTTTAGAGCTCAAAGGGTTAAAGATAGGTTTATTTATACATATAAGTTTATTTATATAGCATCACGAGCGATAGGATTTAATAACTGTTTAGCCCTTTGAGACCTGAGTACTTTCAAGCTTATGTGGTCCCCCGATGCACAGGCTGACCCATATATGCGTCCTTAGAGCTCAAAGGGTTAAAGATAGGTTGATTTATACATATAAGTTTATTTATATAGCATCACGAGCGATAGGATTTAATAACTGTTTAACCCTTTGAGACCTGAGTACTTTCAAGCTTATGTGGTCCGCAGACGCACAGGCTGACGCATATATGCGTCCTTAGAGCTCAAAGGGTTAAAGATAGGTTGATTTATACATATAAGTTTATTTATATAGCATCACGAGCGATAGGATTTAATAACTGTTTAACCCTTTGAGACCTGAGTACTTTCAAGCTTATGTGGTCCGTAGACGCACAGGCTGACGCATATATGCGTCCTTAGAACTCAAAGGGTTAACGATAGGTTTATTTATACATATAAGTTTATTTATATAGCATCACGAGCGATAGGATTTAATAACTGTTTAACCCTTTGAGACCCGAGTACTTTCAAGCTTATGTGGGCCGTAGATGCACAGGCTGACGCATATATGCGTCCTTAGAGCTCAAAGGGTTAAAGATAGGTTGATTTATACATACAAGTTTATTTATATAGCATCACGAGCGATAGGATTTAATAACTGTTTAACCCTTTGAGACCTGAGTACTTTCAAGCTTATGTGGTCCGCAGACGCACAGGCTGACCCATATATGCGTCTTTAGAGCTCAAAGGGTTAAAGATAGGAAAGCGAAGTTTGTCGAATGACAATCGCATTAAGCGAGCGAGCCCTTTCTCGATCTTTCACCTCTCTGTTCGCTCGGTCACTGTCACGTTATGCAGGAAGACACTGCTATGATATATGACGCGAGTTGCGATACTTGAATGGATTCTTGCGAATTTAGGTCACTGTCACTGCGTCGCGACTCTACGACCCCGCGCCCTTCCTACGCAATCAACTATACGTATACTCTCACTCATGCATGCCCAGTTCGATTATCGTTAAAAGCTGCAAGTTGGCTTCATCTCGATGCATCGATTATATGCATTATTTGTAACTCTTATTCGTGAGACAGAGGAGCGAAAGAGTGAAAGCTACGAGAAGAGGACTCGGTGACCTTTTCAGTGATTCCAGGATTACGCGAAAAAAGAAACGTGATTAATTCTATCGAGCCTCGATTGGATCGACCATTCGAGGTTTCCATTAGTCATAGTCTCTAGAGTCAACGAGCCCCGTGGGTTTGCGTTTAGTACCCACAGGGGCTACCAAAACCAAGCCTTGGTACTTAGACAAAATTAGAAAAGAAGAAACAGAAAAAAAAACAGGTGGGCGCGTTGGGTAGAACATAAATGCTTAACTTTAACGCTTATTCTGTATTATATTTGGCGGGGCCAACAACAGGTAAATGACGCAATCGGTCGATGAGTAACCACGGGAGACCAAGGCCGCATGCCGTTACCTCGTGGCTCGATCAAACTCGAAACTTTCGCACGGAGCGCTCACCCCACCGTTATTGCTATCTCCATACGCAACTTAGGGAACCGCGCAATATAATAGCTATAGAATTGTATACTTTATATTAAAGCGAAGAAAGATATAAAGAGAATCATGTTCGCGTTTGTTTGTAAATTATAATCGGCTTAAGCGATAACAGCGAACTAGCTTGATTAACGTTGTTCCCTCGTTGCTTCGCTGCTTGCTCGCGATCCGCAAAAGTTTCCAGTCGCAGGCACACCGCGACTGGGAAACGTGTCCTTCCAACCAACGACCGTCAATGACGAACGACGTGAAAGTTTGATACACCCGGAGATATATTGTATTTATATATACACACCTTTGTCAGCATTATTACAGAACTCGATTGCGAAATTTTGCCTTGATTATATTTTGCAACGATTATTGTTTTTGTCTATGTATCGCATCACTAGTTGGACTTCCTTTGTACTTTATGTTTAACGAATTTTAAGCTTGGTTGCACTTTAGATTCTCCTTTGTCTGGAAGGTGTTACAGTTTGCATCTACAATTCTGAATCTTTGGCAAGGAAGAAAACTTGTATTTAGAAGAAGAAAGAATACAGATGTGATAATACCGGTTAATCGAAAGGACGATTTTGATTGAATTGAAACATAAAAATTAAAATTAAGACTAAAATTAAGAATAAAAAAAGAACTGATCTAAAGATAGGGTGTTAAAGCGAAACATAAAAATTAAAACTAAGACTAAAAATAAGAATTAAAAAAAAACGGATCTAAGGATAGAGTGTTAAAGCGAAACATAAAAATTAAAACTAAGAATAAAAACGAAGGAAGATGAGAGAGTGAGTGGGAGAGACGAATTCTCAACACTCTTGTTTCTTTTGTAATAACGAATTCGTTTATACTTGACTCACAGATGAGTCGCGAAACACAGCTAACGCGTGCTGGAAAGAAGGTGAAAGCGATCGAACGGGCTACGAGTCGGAAGTAAACGGGCAATCGAGTCGATAGATTGCAAATTCCTAGTGGCTTGTCTTTTGCAAATATCAAAGATGACGAATAAACTCTTGGTATTGAATGCGACGAATCAAACTTATGTAGTTTGTTTTATTAATGTTGGTTTTTTTCTATTGCAGAGTTTGGAGCAGGAGAGGCACTTGCTGAGACGAAGATTGGAGGAAGCAAGAGGCGAGAGCGAGGCTAGAGCTTTGGAACTTCAAGCGGACGTTGAGAGTTTGAGATCACAGTTAGAGGAGCAGAATGAACGAGCCAGAAGAGCAGAGAGGGATCAAGCGGTTCTCGTTGCAGAATTGACCGCTCAAAACACTCGTTTAGCCGATCAATTGAGAGAGGCAGCCAAACAGGAGGAACAATTGTTGCTCGAGCTCAAAATATCGAGAGACAAGTGCGCTCATAGAAGCACCACTCTTCAGGATCACGTCAGCAGTCTTGAAATTCTTCGCGATGAGGTAACTGTTATATTCTTATACGTTTACGTCGTCGATACGTTTGTGGTTTGGATGATTGACGAATGAAATTTCGTTTCAGGTTCAGCTCGTTTCCGCTCAAAGAACCGAACTGGAGAGGAGGTCCTTGGATTTACGGGAAGAGCGTGCGAGAGCTCTCGCTGCTCTGGAAGAGGCTGAAGAAAGAGCCGCTGCTCTTGAAAGATTGAGTCACGAGGCTGGTCATCGCGCTAGAGCTGCGGAGCAGGAGAGGTAATATTGCGTTCTTTCAAAGAAGAGGAGGAAGAATAAAACTACGTCGCATCGTTCGACACTCTTCTCATTCTGGTCTTTTGAATTTAGGGACGAACTCGCTGCTGCATTAGCCGCGATCGAGGCGGAGCGTCGAGGAAGATCAGGGTCGATACAGAAGCCACCTAGATCGTTGCAGGCAGAAATGGAGTGCGAGGTCAGCGGAAGTTCTCTCGGTGAGAGCGAGGACTCGAGAGCGGAAATTGCGAGGGCGTGTAAGCGTCTTCGGGAACTAAGCTCGCATCTGAGACGAGGCGAGGACGACTCGGGTCTTCAGAGCGATTGTGACGAGTCCATGCTTCTCATAGTTAACGGCGGAGAAAACGAACAGGTCCGTTCGCGCATTGTAATAATAAGGCGAAAGTACTTTGGCCAATGTAGATTGTAATACGAAACGATCCTTGTTTAATAATCGTAGCTCGATGAAACGTGATTATTATAATTGTTATTTTATTATATGACTACAACAGAGTAATTGTCCACCTGGAACTCTCTCGGAACTGGTAGAAGAGGTCTTCGGTCTAGCTCTGTCCGGACGAGGAGCACCGAGCGAACTGGGTCTCGCTGTCGAGCTTCATCGTGTCACCGAAGAATTGGACAACTCGAATCAGCAGCTTAAGCAACTTCAGGAGGAGCTGAAGCGTCGCGGCGAGGCTCTACTCGACACGACGAGCAAGCTTAGCGTTTGCGAGGCCGAACTTCGCGGTGTCAGAGAGGAACGAGATCGTGCGAGAGGCGATATCGAGGACTCTGCGCTCACCAAAGATGAAGTACTTACGCAGGCTTTTGCGGTCCGTGATCAGGCGGTAGCGCGAAAAAATCGTGCCGAGGTCGAGCTTGCAAGAACGAGGATAGACGTTCTCCAAGCGAATAGTCAATTAATGGAAGCGATACAACAAAAGATAGAACTTAGCCAACAGCTCGAACAGTGGCAAATGGACATGCAAGCTTTGCTCGATGAACACGTTAGAAGTAAATTGACACCTGGCAACGTCTCTGTTGGATCTCCAAATTGCGACAATGGTACCGATGTTACCGCACCTGTGCGAAAGAAAAGAAGCACTGGTTCATCGAAAAAGATGTTCGGTCTATTCTGACGAGAAAATATTTTCGAGAAAATCTTTTCTCCTTTCACTTCTTAATACGAACTAGAGGGAGAACCGCCGCGTCTCTTTCGTTCTGTACATAGTATAATCAATCGCGGCAACTAGCCCAAATTTCGAATCATCGAAGAAACGTGCCTCATCGATTTCGCACTCTTCCCAATCTTTGACGTTAAAAGCCTCGATAATGTACATAATTTATACGCGATAGTTTTATTATACGTGTATTTCTGAAACGAGAGGACGATAGAGAAAAAGAGGAACAGAATGAAAGAGGCAGAGAGAGAGAGAGAGTAAATAATCTATTTTAGGAAACGTTGATAAGAACGATAACGAGCGTGTTATTCCGACGCGAGATTATTGTTAACGATATATGCCTCTCGTGTGTGCTGGTTTGAAAAATTCGTGCGAAATATTTACACTCGCTATACTTTGACACTTGTAAAAATCTCAAAGTCCGTCCATCCATCCGTCCGTCCGTCTTTTCCGAATCGAGACTGACAAGACTTGATTAAATTATTAATGATGTATATACATACACCCTTATTTGTACGCACAGGCACCAAACTGCGAATAGTCCCGCGTATATGGAAATAAAATTAAGCGAAGCGCGTGGCAAGATCGTTGTCTGTCGTACATTATGTAAACGATAAGCAACGTAACTACGGATCGACTGTGCAATAAAATGAGAATGTACTAAAGCGCCTATTTTCGTGCACGGGTGATACTAGCAAAATGATCGTCTTCGGTCCAACCTGCGAAACGACGCACGAGTTTCGATGTTACGCGAAAATGAAACGGATTTGTGTCTTGTGTATCCGGTCAGAGGGTGTACACTTGTTATATATATACACACTATTAATTAAGTTCAATATTATGTAGTGTGGCGCTAAAACGACCCATGCATCAAAAAGTGTATGGCCCATCGTTGCCCAGTAACGTCGCGATCTCGACTCACTGTGACACAATATTTATTTAATAAAAAGGCAGCTTTGCAAATCCATTCGAATCGTCCCAGTTTTATTGTTAAGAGCTGATGTAATCGTCCCATCTTCATCCTCAGTAGACAATGACACTGCTCGACTTTGGGCTCGCCTTTGTTAAGGTTGTTTAGAAGCAAATTACGTTTTATGAGAAAATTTGGAATTTTAAACGGTAGATAGTTCAATAGTTAAACCATGCCTCTGCCAAATTTCAAGTCAGTTCGGAGTTTATTAAAGGAGATAAAAAAATCACAAAGTTATTCACTTTTAAGCATTCGTTTACAGATTATAATGGGCAGAGCTATGCGCGATCTCAATAAACTCACGATTAATTTGTTCGCGTCTATAAACTTTTGTTATAAAATTGGCTGAGTATTTTCTGGAATATTATGCATTAATTAGCGCCAAAATCAAGCGGTTTTGGAAATTTGTCATAGAGATTGTTGAGTTTGAAAACGAAAAATCATGTCAACATACACTTCGAGCGAGTGAGTGTCTGACCGACATGGCAATGCTGTACCGGAGAAAGAAGGGTCGCAAGCCTCTGCCTTTTATTTTCCCACATAAATCTTCTTTTTGTATTGTGTATTTTTTCACTCGCATCATTTTTTTCTTTCATTTTACTCTCACTGTTTTCTCGACTTTCGTTATGCATGATGCAATGTCATAAGTAACTATTTGAGGTTTTGTCGGCCGCTGACGTCAGCTGGTAACATGTACGATATTGGGCATGGGCACTAAAGGAGCTCAACGTTGGCACAATTGTTCATGATTTAAAAAAATTCTCATATTGAAATTTATAAACATCTAAAAATAAGTAAATCTAAAAAATCTTACTAACTTGGGTAAAAGCTCAGTCTTATCTAAATTGGGATCATAATTATCAAGTAAACAAAAAAAATAATTCATGGATTGCTTACAGGGCGCTAAAAAACAATGGTACAGTGCCCAATGTATAGGCATAGAGAAATCTCCCAGACTCTTATCTATCCCCACCCTGCTTCTAAACAACCTTAAACAAGATTGGACCTCGTTAAACACCTGTTTAGGAGATAGATGGAAGCAAAGCAAGAGGAGATTGGAACTGTTTTTATCAAATACAAGATGACAAGATTTTATTTGATTTCAATATATTTTCTTTTTTGGCTGAATATCATTCTTTGTTAAACAAGATTGGACCTCGTTAAACACCTATTTAGGAGATAGATGGAAGCAAAGCAAGAGGAGATTGGGACTGTTTTTATCAAATACAACATAACAAGATTTTCTTTGATTTAAATATATTTTCTTTTTTGGCTGAATATCGTTCTTTGTTAAACAAGATTGGACCTCGTTAAACACTTATTTAGGAGATAGATGGAAGCAAAGCAAGAGGAGATTGGGACTGTTTTTATCAAATACAAGATAACAAGATTTTATTTGATTTCAATATATTTTCTTTTTTGGCTGAATATCATTCTTTGTTAAACAAGATTGGACCTCGTCAAACACCTATTTAGGAGATAGATGGAAGCAAAGCAAGAGGAGATTGGGACTGTTTTTATCAAATACAAGATAACAAGATTTTCTTTGATTTAAATATATTTTCTTTTTTAGCTGAATATCATTCTTTGTTAAACAAGATTGGACCTCGTTAAACATCTATTTAGGAGATAGATGGAAGCAAAGCAAGAGGAGATTGGGACTGTTTTTATCAAATACAAGATAACAAGATTTTATTTGATTTCAATATATTTTCTTTTTTTGCTGAATATCATTCTTTGTTAAACAAGATTGGACCTCGTTAAACACCTATTTAGGAGATAGATGGAAGCAAAGCAAGAGGAGATTGGGACTGTTTTTATCAAATACAAGATAACAAGATTTTCTTTGATTTAAATATATTTTCTTTTTTGGCTGAATATCATTCTTTTTTTGCGTCACAATAAAGGAAACGTGTAAATAGATCTGCAACGTTGGTTAACAATGACGGTGTATAGTTTTTTTTTTTTTTTGGTTTTTTTTTTTTGGTTTGCTCCTCTTTCTCGTTATAATAATATGTGATTGTTGAGCGCGTCGCGCACCGTCTAAACGATAAACCTTTACCTCAGCGTGTCCGTAGCATCGATAAATCATCCCTTTCCTTTCACTACATTTGGAAAGTATACAATTGGACAAATAACTCCAGCTCTTGTAAATCTAATCGTCGAGCTATCTTTCCCAACGTATTGAGAATCGTTTGAGAAATCAAGGATGACTTATCGAACAACAACAATCCCTAGATTTAACGCAACTCGACCAAAACGTTTCTAGCCTCGTACACGCTCATCCTCAATATCAAACGTTTACCAGAAGCCAAATACGTTCAAGCTTCTCGCACGATTAGAGGTAAATACTTGGGACGATGCGCGATTGCGACGAGCGAACGACTATCACTCATTCCTTCTCTCCCCCGTTTTCTTCTTTTCTTCAGACGAGCGTGTGTCCCAAACGAGTTCCAGCCGCTTCGCAGCTGAACGAGCGATCAGTTTTCACGCAATTAACATTATTCATCGAGTATATTATTTGATACTTATATGTCGTGGTGGTGTAGACTCGAAAAATGATGGTAAATATTATAATATAGGAATAAAAAGGCGTGTGATGAGGATAAACGTACCGGTTTCCCAAAATTACCCTCACGCGTGCTTATATTTCTGTTCTTATTTTTGTCTCGAGTATACTTCACGTATTGTTCCTATGAAATTTTTTTTTCTTTTTTCTTTCATTCGTCTTTAACTCGACTTCCTTATCATCCTCCCTATCTAAAGATATACATGGATTAATCGCTTCATGTCCGTATAATGTACAGAGTCGTATATGAATGTGCCCGTATCGTATCACAGAGAGGCGTAACAAAAATATAAAACAATTTAAACGTTATAGTATTTCTGTCTCTCTTTCTCTCGCTCTCTCTCGTTCACTTTTTAATCTTCTTTTTTGTGTTTAATCTTTTTCTCTCGCTTCATCGTTCATCGATCCATACACTCGTGCGACGGCTAATTATGTGTTGCGACTCGTTCCACAATGACAAAACGAAGCCCGCATATCATTAAACGCTGATTCGCTGATTGTCATTCTCGATCTTAAAAACATGAATTTCCATAGTTTGATGTAAAGATCGAACAGAAAGCACACGGTTAAAGCGTGTACGATGTGTCGTTTGTACGACGAAGGATTTGGATTTGAGACAGGCAGGACGATAATCGCATCTTTATAGAAGCGATAACTTCAATTTAGCTGATTAATTGTGGAACGGGTCGCTTCGCTCTATTATTGTCATCACTCTTTCTTCCTGCTCATGCTCGTTTTATCTCAAACCTCTCTTTTAATACCTCTCACTTGTTATCTTAATCAAAGCTCTATCTATCTTTCATACACACTTGTTATTCTTCATCTTCTGGCTCATTACAATCTTCCTTGATGCCTTTGAAGAGAAAATATTATTCCTCGCATATACACTATTGTATACAACAAATTGTATACCTCCTTGTTCCCTCGGATGGGCTCAAGTGCTCGAAAGACTCACAATAATTAATCTTGCTTCGATCCTTTCATATCCGTTCCACCTTTTCGTCCAGTAGTTTCCTTCCATTCCTCGGATACACTTTGTCCAACGTAGAATCGCGTTACATGCAACAATAGTCTTCCATGTCCTTTGTGTCTCATCCTTGTTCCTAATACATTGGGACAGCAAGAGCACGATCATGACTATTAATATATGCAATTAAGAGTAATAATGTTAATCATGCATTCCTCGTCATAGTGATACAAAAATTTCATGAGCCTTCGCGCTTCCTTTCTTTCATCGATGGTAAGATTTTGTTTTCTTCATTCGAAACTTCTTCAATGATTCACACTTAACGTACCTTGCTCGTTGCATACGAGCCATTCTCTCTATCTATTACATTATTTATTCTCCCATATCGATTACAAACTTGAGATCTCGAGTCTCGAAACTTTATCTTTCACAAACTCGCTTCATTGTTCGGAGAGAATGACCCATATATTTACATATATATTTTATTTTCATGTGTACTCATCAATATCATATAGTAGAGTCGAGTGAGATTATTTCAGCGATATTAGTCCCATAGTAATTGGCGATAGAAAAAACCTGATAAACGTCATTAAATATTTTCGTACGGATGTCAAAGTTTTGGTAATGGAAAAAATGTATAGTAGCATGTAAAATTTGTTCGTAATATATATCGTATGTATAATATTTACGTCGTATATTATCCTTCGATATATTCCATTTTGCATTTATAATTATATGTACGTATGTATGTATATTTGTATGTATGAATGTTTGTATGTAAATGTGTGCGAGCACGACTGTTTCTTAATCCTGTGCGTGTAGGTGTGTTATTAAAATGTAGAGGTAAGTTTAATTTCCAGTCAAAGGTATATGAAGAGGTACAAAATTTATGGTGTAATTAGTAGGTAATTATAGGAGAGTAGACTATGAGATTCGTGAAGCTATCTATCTAGCTAGCTCGATTCCAACTCGTATGGTTTATTGGACCAACGTAGATTTGTCATCTGAGTCAATGATGGGAAGGTATCTTGAGAAAATGGAATTGGGGATGAAAAGGTTGTTCGCTCGACTCCAGTGATTGTTGATTAACCCTTTGAGCTCTAAGGGCGCATATATCCGTCAGCCTATGCGTCTGTAGACCACATAGGCTTGAAAGTTCTCAGGCCTCCAAGGGTTAAAAAATAGGAAGAAAATTTTAAAGGATGGATTGAAAAATCTATTAAGCTTCTGGTTTAAAACGATCGAGCGTCGATCTGAAAGAATATAATGGTTTAAAGGAAGCATAGAAAGGGGGTAGGTAACGCGTGGATTGGAAAAGCGCTGTGAAACCTGATTTCTCTACTCTCTCTTTCTCTCTGTCATATCACACTTTCGACTACACGCATACACATACGTACATACGCCTCGATTACGAAAGTTACAATGATCCGAGGTTCAACGACCGATTAGAAAACATTTTGCATGCTCGAATGCGTTAGCTAATAAACTCTGTACAAACGTTAACATTCCATTGGAAACAACAACATTTAAATTCTAGCAAATACCAAACTGGGAATTTGCCCTCTTCTTCCCTCTTTCTCATTCTGTCCGATGAATATTTGGTACTCGGATCGAGGGCGGCAAAGTTAAAGTAAGAAGGATTTAAAGAAAAAGAAAAACGCACGCACAGCGGAATGACGCTTCAGCGTCGTTTAAAGCTCGGGGTAATTCGCGTCCAAAGGTATCATTCGGTATTCTAAGAAAAATATGGCTCTTCACGAAGATAAAGATATCAGCATCGATGCAATCGATGGAGATAATAATATTTTGTACAAGGACGTACAGACTATAGTTCGCATCCTCGACAGATTCCTATTGTTGCGATCGCCTTTCAATTATATAACAAAGAAAACGCTATAAACAACACGGAAGAAAAAGAAGAAAAATTCAATCGACCGATTTGATGAACATACTTGTTGATTTTTGAGCACGTAGAGTTTGTGGGCGGCGAGGACCGATGATTAATGTTATAGTTTATGTTAGGTATAATATAATGCATGCCGTATACCGGAACTTTGAGACGCGAAACGATGAGAACGAGCGCGACGATGAGCGTTGAGACTTTTTGGAGCGAGCTTTTTGTGCCTCATTTTCTCAACGGATGCCACATTGCGACCGGTCGTCTCAATGCTGCGAGCATGTGTCTCCAATGGGCGAGTGATTTGCCCGCTGCGGTCGATCCTACGATTATATGACCGACCGAAAAGGCCTTGGAACTCGTGGCTGGATCGATTTCAGCCACGGTCAACCTCAGCTGGATCGTCTGTAAAACAAATACAATGGTAGAGGCTAGCTAGAAATGGTTCACCTCGATGAGAAGGAACAACGTCTCGAGCAGAAAATTAATCGGGTTGCCTAGATCTCCGAGCCTGATTGTTAGCTCGATCACTTTCGACCCGATGAAATTTCTGCTCGGGAATTAATTATGCCACCGTTACGGGCTCGCTGTACGCATACTTGTAAAGCGTGTGGAGGAACGCTGAATATGATCGACTCGTTGAATATTGGGCTCTTCTCTCCTCTCTTTGCCGAAGTTTTCTTCTTGTGCATTTTTTTACCCTGCTGCAGGAGGTATACCTTGACGAAAAAGTCACCGGGTAAAGGTGGATTGGCTCCGCGAAGATTGCGAGCTTTTACAACGACGAGAGTGAGCCTCTCGGCCGTAGGTAAATAGCTCAGAGAGAACATCAGTTCTCCGAGATGAGGGAAAGGTAGTGCGGGACTAACAAGGGGCAGCCACGTCGTTGCCGGAGGTCGAGTGGCCGATCCTAGCTTAAGAGTTGCTTCACCGACTAAAGAAGCTCCACCGCCAATAGTCATCTCAACGCTGAATATCTACAACGAGAAATATTGAATTGCACATTCGCCCAATCGTCGATATAATTATTAATTTAGTTTTCATTTCGTATCTCTTACCTCAACGAGAAGAGTCCTTCCGATAGGTCCACCATCGAGAGGAAACAAAAATTTCTCTTGATAACTAGGCGATGGTGAGCCTCGATAGAGTCTCGTTTGTACGTGGGTTTGTCGATCCGGTAGAAGACACACTCTTTTTTTATTTTATATCCAACGTATAGGTGACACCGTAAGAGAGACAGGGAATAAGCGGATTAGCGCAAAATCGTGTGCAATTGTTGAAGAGGCAAGTGAGAAACCATAGTAGTGCTTACCTCGCGAGAGTATCTTGAGCCGGACGTCCATCGGGGGCAACGAGATCCCGGGCTTCCAAAACACTTACCGCGAGATCACCCTCGCAGTCAGCACCGCGTCCACCCCAGCGTTCGTGCTCAAGACCAACGCAAACGTGACCCACCACCGTTACGTCCTCCATCAAATCACCAAGATTAACGCTCGTGTCGGAGCACACGCTCTCGCAACTAACGGCCCTTTTCAGATTCGTCTCATCGGGCGGTGGCTCGGATTCCGTTCCTTGAGATCCTCTACGATTTACCAGACTCGTATTTTCTCCAAATTCCAATCCCCCCATCCAACCACCGTACGACTCCTCCAAATTCTGAAATACAAAAACGTTCTTCTACAATGGTCGGATAGTTTGCAAGCTTACATCATTGTTCGTCGCGAGTATTCTCATTTTTTCCCCCGATAAAATCTCACCTGAGACAGTCTTCTTTTAAGCTGCACTTCCTCCAATGCTGCATACAAATCTTGGCTGCTTTTTCTTCTGTTCAAAATTCATTGTTCGATTAATTACGTTGATTACACTAATTTCCCAAAGCTATCGGATGATTTACCTCGCGCTATCCGATGCTTCCAGCTCCATATAAGTTTCGTGAAGACCATTGAGCCTCTCCATGCTTTTCCTTCTTTGCTCGATGCTGTTGTAGATATCCTGAAAACGATACAACGTCAATAGGTGTTTCCTTAGTTTTATTCTTCCTCCAGCTTGCTCGACACGACTTACCTCAGAAGTTCTCGTGAAACTCGGATCGGACATATAGGGATAGGGTTCTTGACTGAGATCCCTAAGAAGCAACGGAGACGCCGGAGGATCCTGCAGGCTGTTGTAAACCTGCCGATATCACAGATTCTCATCAGGAATGTTCGAATCGATAGGGTTTGTATCGTATCCAACACAATTGCAGGGATGAATATCATTTGATGTATGAACATATGCGGGCCTAGGGGTGCATGTGGTATACATTTAGTCCGAATGATTTCAATTATTGGCTTTGAATTTAGGTCGCGATAATGCCACTTTCGAATCTGTACAATTTCTAGCAACATAGTTCTCCACACGAAGAGAACAAGTCTTGGAATTTTTCTTATGAAATTCTAGGAAAAATTACCATGCTGTCCGCATTAATCTGTGTGTATTTGACCAACTACAGAAAAAATGTCTTATACTCGAGGAAAAATTCTCAGTCGCAGCCCCACAAAAATTCCCATGTCAGCACAGTAAAATTTCGGTACCGATATAGTAAAACGTCTCCCTCCTTCTACACAAAAATGCCGATGACCAGCATAGTGAAAATTGTTGTGCTCGACAGAAAAATTTTGTTACCGATTTATTAAAATATCCCTCTCGCTACCCAATAAAATTTCTTACACTATTGAGAAAATAATAAGTGTGTATATGAAACAAGTGTATGAAATTGTACGATCCAAAAATTGTATAGAACACTTATTGGCGTACGAGCTAATTCTTTGCAGCACGTTCCAGAGGAAACTTAATACTTGTTTCCACAGTGTACGCATTTATAATGCCAGCGGACGCATGGTTCGTTTGTGAGAAGCGGGATGGCCATGCGCCACCTGTCGGTCGTGAGCGGTACTACTACTACTATATCTACGCTGTTATGACTTGGGCACGTCCTACACTATACTACACTGCCTCGTAATACACTGCTGGCCGGAAAACCTCTCGTCCGTTGGACGTGTTGACAAACGTCGAAAACCGAAGACACCCGAACATTTCTTTTCTCTATTTTACCTGTGTAAATATATATGTATATATGAGATGAAAAAGGACAGCGTTTCTAATCCGACCCGTCGGATGTAAACATGGACCGCGTAGTATGACGGAGGCATAACGTAGCTACAAGTTCCGAGAAGAACCGAAAATGTTCGAACATTTATGAGAAATAGAGAACACAAATGTTCTCTATTTTATATATGAGATGAAAAAGGACAGCGCTTAAATTCTTGGCAAAACATCGTAAAAATTACCCTGCTACAGATTAAATTCTATGAAACCGTCTCTGAAATTTCACCGGGGCAATATTAATTTTTTTGCTGTTTAACACTAAAGAGTCCTAGATTCCAATAGAAATATAAAGTGTAGAATGCTGCTTGGGAATTTTAATCGTGCCCTCTGGTTAAAATTTCTAACCCTTCAGACCAATTTTTCAAACATATCGCAGAAAATCTCTTATACATGTCGATTGCACACGCTTTATAGGGCAAGCATGGTAATTTTTGTATGACTTTTCTCTCTGTGCACGGGTGGAATTTTCTCCCGAGCGAATAATTAATGTGTTTTCATTACCTCTTGAGCGGTACGATGAGCCTCGAGATTGAGTTCCGGGCTGTAAAGATCGGAAGCACGTCTCACCCCGTCAGGACCGACGGTTGCATCTTGATCGGGCTCCGAATAGAAATTGGCCGCATCGGCCTCTCGTAGCCGCGTACCATCGGCATCCAGAGACAATGACGATCTAGTTATCGTAGGAAAGGTGAACCGAGGCACTTGCTGCTGCGCCGAGGAAAGTACCGAGCTGGCAATAACAAAGTGTGGAGATTACAAAGATTGTTAGAAGAGAGCAAACGAGAATCGAGCGTCGATCGGTTGCATACTTGTAAAATTCGGACGCGTCGATATAACTCTGGGAAGTGACGGATCGGAGAGCGCTAAATATTCGCTCGCCAGTGGTAGGAGCGGCGCTATTCTGCCTATTGACGAGATCATCGGTAAGATCGGGTGGAGCCGGTGGCGGAGGAACTGGACCACTGGCTGCCGCATGCTGATTCCTTCGAAAGATCGCGTCTTCCTCATCCTCTCTACGAATTACGGCCTCGGCACCATCCGCTTGCATCCGATCGTACGCCTCGGCCGGTAAATCCGGCAAGGTTTCAATATATTGAGAGACTCTGGTCTGGAGTCCCTGGAGGCCGTCTGTCGAGTTGCCACGTGGTATAACCGTCGCGAGGGGCTGCTTCCCGGTTTCGTCGAAGCCACCACCAGTTTGATCGAGATAAGCAGTCATCTCGATACTCTGGGACTCCCGGTGAGAATTCCACGGGTGGTGCGACTGCATTCCGTCGTTCGACCAGTTGACCGAATTCTGGTGGTGAATAAACTTGTTGAGAATCGGTTGAGAGGGTGGTGGCCCGTATATCGACTCCATTATAGTACGATGGGCTGTGGTCGAAGATCCTCCACAGTTGTAAAGATCCAAGCTCCCCGGTTGTGCATTACCACGAGACTCTTTTCTCATCCGCTGACGAAATTGATCGAGCTCGTCCATGTCCCGAATTGCGGAAGTCGAGTCGATCGTTGCATCTCGATCGTTGCCATCGGGAGGACCTGCCGGAAATTGCTGCTCGTCAATCGGCCGCCGGATGTTCGATATCGCGTATCTCATACCACTACCGCTTGGATCTTGTTGTCCCATTATTTCGTATTGTCCGTAAATAAGAGCACCGT
The DNA here is from genome assembly GCA_946811545.1 of Netelia fuscicornis. Lineage (NCBI taxonomy): Eukaryota > Metazoa > Arthropoda > Insecta > Hymenoptera > Ichneumonidae > Netelia > Netelia fuscicornis. The sequence goes on along the minus strand of OX328012.1, from coordinate 51,500,022 downwards.
CCGCTATTCCTTGTCTCGGTCCGATCGTGTCGTACGCCTCCCTAGGATCTTCGTTCGCCTCTTCATATCTCGATTCGAAATTAGCCGAGACTCGTGGCAGAAGCTCGATGCCGGATTGTTTGCCATTAACAATCGCGTACCGAGTCATCCCTAAGTTCTTTTCGGACATGGAAATGGATTGCGGGCCGTTGTCGAGTATCGAGCCACGACACTTGACTCGATCGTCCATCTCTCCAATCGACTCTCCCGTTGGCGTTGCGTCGTTTCCACCCGGTTGCTGAAAGATAAAAAGGGTCGATCCACCACAACGACCGGCGGCGGTTGGACGCGCAGCAACCGGACCCGAGAAATTACGCGCAACCGGCTGCATCGGAGGTGGTGTCAATGGGCCTAAACCTGCTTCGTGCATTCTGAGATAGTCGCTGGCAGGACCGCAGGCTGCGCTCAGGGGTGATGGTCTTGGGCGTCCCGTTGGCTTTGGCTGAGGGGCTGGTCGCAACGGTTGTGGGGGTATCGCGTTAGTAGTACCCAATGGCGGATGAAGGTCTCTGTCGACCGCCTCGAATCTACGACGAGTACCCAGATGCGATACCTCTTTAAGTATTTATACTTGCTTTCCTATTTGTATTTGCTTATACCTTGTGAAAGCTCCCTGCGCGTCCAATCTTAGGTCACTGTCGCTGTGAAGAAGATTTCCGGAGGCGTTTCCAGTCTGTCGATAGAGACCAGGCACCGTCTGGGCAGTAGGATGCTGAGCTTTGACCAAACCGACCTGACGATCGGCAACAAGAGACCGGCCCGTCGGCATGAAATATAAATGTATTACGTATACGATCCAGCGGGTAAAAAACAATAACATGCGCATCTGGATCTCAACGTTGCGCGGGTTTCCTTGGGGACCTCACCTTCTCTTCCCTCGGTGCCCATAGCCAGGACAATCTCTGACGCCACTCTTCGCATATGCTCCAGACGTTTCTTCTGCCCCATTGCCAGTCCAAATGTCTGAAGAAGCCATCGATATCATCGTTATTAAGTTCGTTGATTTAGATCTTTCCAATAAGATTGAGTCGAGGAATACATTATCAGACCTTCGGCAGAGCATCAAAACAGCACCGGCCACGATAATGACCAAGGCTATCACTAGCCCGACCACCGCCCACCCTTCGTACTGTGGCTTAAGCCCCATCGTACATCAAAGTTGGAGCCAGCGGCAGATGGAGCTCGAAATACAGCAACGGTGTCGGTCACGGCCTCTCTCGCTCTCCCTCTTTCTCTGCCCCTCTCTACCGCTTCAATATCTCCTCACTGATTAAGGAAAAAGCATTTTAAAATATCGTTCCTCGTGATCAACATCATTCAATGATATGTATGCTCATTCTTATATCATCGCCAGGCTTTCATAATGTCCAAGAAAGTTCGAAATCAGGAAGTTACCTTCCTGACTGCGGGCAGACGGACCCTATTTATAAATATGCATATAAACGCGCCAATAGGTGCTCGTCGCGGTAGGTACCTACATTGCAAGTGGGTCGTCGCCCTTATCCCTTCTCCCATCTTCCTTCTAGCCCACTGGGTCAAGGTCAACGAGAGCTAATAACAATATTAACCCCTTAACCTACAACGCGCATTGGGCTCGCTTATTCGAGCACAGCCCGTGTACGATGATCGGGCAAAACGTAAATATTACGGGCATACCCCGTGTACAATGATCGGGCCAATCGTAAATATTATGGGCATAGCCCGTGTACGATGATCGGGCCAAATATAAATATTAGCGGCGGTGCCCTCTTAAAATTATAAGTATTTGTGGAATATTTGGATAAGTAATTAAAACCTGATGCAATAATTATAGCAGATGCAAGTACTACAAAAAGTTTATTTATACAAAAATCAGTAATACAAAATTAATTGTTAGTACAATTCTTACTGCTTTCATCGCGTAATCTTTTTGCTGAGAAAATTTTGTGGGGTTGCCTCACTAGAATTTATGAAAGTAAATTTCGACGTGTGAATGTGACCAAGAATAACTTGAAACTGATAAGGATACGAAGCGATAATAGGAATACACCACGAGTCTTGTCTGTGCTATTTACAAACCGCTACCGTCCTACCACGAGCGATGCCCGTAATATTTACAATTGGTTCGATCAGGGTATTACACAAGTCATGCGAATGGCTCGAAGGCTGAGCGATCATGTTTACGTTTTCGGCCCAAAATTCTCGAACGTAAATCGTAGGTTAAGAGGTTAAAATCGATCATCGACCTTTCGAGTACAAACAATATCATCCTCCCGAAAGTTGGATCTTCTATTTCATAACTTATTCTTTACTAAAAGCCCTCGAGCGTTCTCGAGTTCTTTTATCGAACCATGAGTGGCGAGTCGCTTCGCGCATTGATCAATTATGCACGAAACTAGGATGGATTTTCGTTATGAACAAGCAGCGGCGATTCGAGACCGGTCGAGCGAGGTTGGTCTACGAGGCTGCGGGCGGTTCGCCGGTATCATCGATCCGCCTCCCCCGCGTGCGTACCTATACTCAACGCCACCCCTCAATATGATATTCCCTAAGGTGGAGACCCGGTCGAGCTTGTGCATGTATGTACATCGCCTGCACGCTCCCTCCCTCGGCCTCGTTTACGCACCCATATGCCCGATATCCGCATACCGTATGGAATACAGACCGATGGAAGCTGCATTATATTCTTTAAGAAACAGCCTTGATCTCCCAATATGTTTTCTCCGACTGCCGATGAGTACCATAGAATACCACCAAGTACCTACAGTATATTGTAATAATGATATTCTAAGGTAACCCAATTTTTCGGACAGGTCCGACCTCTCAACTTTGACAGTGCAATGACATTTCCCTCGGGAAGGGTGTGATAGCGAGCTACGATAGTATCACGTATCTCCGCTTCCCGCCTTGGCTTTGTGTTCACGTTGTTTTATAACGAACACGTGCACGCGGTGTCACGAGTCGAGATATCGAAGGAGACAGTCGCAGCGTGGGGCTGGAGTAAGCGATAGTCGGCTACGAGCAATCCCAATGTACCGAATATCAATTAATTAGTGAGAAGAGAAAAATGCTCCAAGAGTTTTCTTTCCCTCTCATGGATGATCGGTCCATTGGGCTCGCTTATTCGTACTCGCATAGGATGTACTAGCAACCGCCGAGTTCCATACCATGCGCCAGTCTTTGGTGCATGGAACGCACTCTCGGGAATCGAACCCAAACAACGAGACATTAAAACTTGCTAGGCACTTTGCAAGCATGCCGCACTGCGATTCTTTGATCCCACTGGACAACTCCCCTGCCCCTCCCACGCTTTTGATAACAAGCTTGAACTAGGCCGATCAAGATGTTAAACACCTAAATACCAACTCGTCTTTTCCAACGACATCGTCCTGCGTCATTGTCCTACGTCAAACTCGCTTCTTAAGCGTAAAGGAAACGCTCGAATCTTCCCTCGACGCAAGATCCAAGGACATGGACAATATGGAACGAACGCCCCCGCCTCCTCGCCCTACACGATGTTAACATCTTCCGGTCTCTCATCTCATCTCGCCGCTCACTCCTTTGCGCCAGAGTACTCGACGCAAAGTTCAAGCTGTGCTTCATCCACATTATTAGCCACTTTTAAAGCTCGCGATTCTATCGCTGTTCAAATCCATCGTTAACTGCAAGAGTTTCGTTCCATTAAATAGAATTGCATCGATGATGTCGCTCTCTCTCTCTGTCTCTGCCTTGCTCTCCTTTGCTTGATTTCGTTCAGTCTCGCTCAGTCCCTCTCTCGCTCCCGCTACTTTGGGTCTACAGTACGAGTATCGATCGGTGGGCTGCCTTCTGGGAATCCGAACCACGATATCCCGGCTGCATACTTCTACACGATCGTCGAACACGTTATTCCGATAAACATTAACGTTAAAACGAGTACAAGCTTATAAAGGACTCGTCCGATTTCACCAAGAAACATCCGATGTTCACTCCGATGATCCGTAAACACACCTAGCTAACTAACGTACGTTAAATTTCGAGCGAACGCAGCCACCGTGAATTTTTGTCAATATTTGGTGGTCGTGAGATTCTTTGCTTTTTCGGTAAAGATCCTCAAATAATGATGAAAATGATGATAAAGGTGTGACTGATATCGAATTATCCAGCTCACCGTGATTTACCGATCCAAGGAAGACATTGTTCGTTATCCTTCCTTATCGAGTCGAATACTGACTTGAACCTTCCAAGTGACGAAATTCACGGAATTCATCTCTCTTCGACTTTGGCTGCGTATCGTTGTTGATCGCGGGACGCATTTTGTTACGTGCACGAGCGCGATATGCCATTTGTACTGTGATACGTACACGGACTCGCGCCCTTCTGCGCGACCTTTTACCGCTCTTTGCGACGCACTCTATTATCAATCCACGATATTCACACGTTCCTTGCCCGAGACTGACTGCGAGCGCCGATTGTGCCTTGTTACGAGCCGGGAATCGAAACGTTCGAGGCGCATGGTTGCTGCCTCCGCTTTTTCGTCAGGGGTGAACGCGTCGGACAACCTCGAGCTCCGCCCGTACTATAATAACAAACCGACGCGCTCGTTCTTTGACGGGGGTTCCGTTGACTACTGGCTACACCCTCGCATCTCGCTCGCTTGCCGTCTCTGCCGTGGTGGCGTGAGCGTCGCTATCTCTCTCTCTCTCTCTCTCTCTCTCTCTCCATTAGTACTTTTAAAGAGCGCCTATACAACCACTTGCTTCAAACCGAGATCTGGGAGTCGTCGGGTGCATAGTAACGGATAGCGTTGACTATTTAGTGCATTAGTTAGGTTATCAGCTATCGAACGTTGTGTCTGCTATTACTATTATAATTTGTATAATATCGTTTAAGGTTAGATTTAAGGTTAGATTTTGTTTAGATTTAAGATTATCTTTATACACGCTTATTTTGTATAATATTGTTTAATTTCTGTTATTTGCCCCATAGCGTGCTAGGGCATAAATAAATTTAAATCAAATCAAATCAAAATCTCTCTCGGTTTCCCCCACCCTCGCTGCTTCTATCTTACGATACGTGATGTGCAACTTGTTGGTGCGTTCCAATTATTTTGAGACTAGTGGGCTAGTGTAACTGCGTGCATATGGATTTAAACCGAGAGAATGGGAAATCACGCGTGAATCAACCGGTCTGGTAGCTTAGACTCGTAATCACATTGAGACAATGTGATTGCAGTTATGAAAAACGACGTGGTCACTACTGCACGTACGTTTAAACGGGGCAAACAACTTCTTTGCGAAAAGACCGGCTATTGGCTGAATCAATTGACCAATTGGGTCGCGTGGGACAGAGTACTGTCTTAAAAATAAGCTCGGGCGATCTTCACTCGTACTGTCTCGTTTGTTGATGGATTGTTACTTTTCGCGATGAAGACTTGGTCCGAGAATTGATGGAGTTGTTCTTTATTTCTTTATTGAGAAGACTCGATAATGAAGCTCACTGCGCGAAGCATCGTGCGCTCCGCGTGAAAAAAAAAAATTACGGAATTCTGATACAAAGCGCGATTCTCGATACGAAAAGTTTACGATTTTTAAGTCAGTGTGTAAATTCCCTAAAAAGTCTTTTTGGTCGAAAGAAAATGTTAACCCTCTTCGAAACTCCAAAAACTTGAAGTACATTACGAATGGCGACTATCGGCACCTGCCGAGGGTCCAAGTTTTGTTTTGCCCCAGAAAGGATTTGATTGGAGGTTATGGAATTTGAAATTTCCCGCGCAATACAGATATCACCATGATGATCTGGATATATTGCAATTTACGGACATATTCATTTTTTCGAACTTTTCATCGACGAATTCAAACAAATCGGCATTATAATCGTGTTATTCGTGTTACGTGGCAAAGTTCTGATTCCATAACCTCTAATTGACGACTTTCTGGAAGAACACAAATTTTGATCGGCTATGTTCACAGAGGTGCCGAATGGCGAGTCTGCCTACTCGGCGTGTACTCGAAAAACCGGGTTAAATCTCTGACATTCTCCAAGTGTCTGGAATCAAGTGCTTGCGTGAATTTAGATCGAGCCACGTCAAACGTAAACATTTTCAAAATGGTAAGATACGAACGATATTTAAGCTCGTTGTTACTGCTCCATAATATTCCACAACTTCGATAATATGTTGTAATCTTTGGTGTGTGGAATTTGCAAACGGCGATGCGAGTATTTGATTCCGGTAACTGTATCGAGGGAGTTAACCTCTATTCATGGGACCTTATTTTATTTTGTCGCAGATTGAAATCGAGTCTATGGCGAGATACGTATCACCGATAAACCCTGCGGTATTTCCAATTTTGGCAATAGTCCTTCTGGGTATAGGCATATTCTTTACCGCATGGTTCTTCGTTTACGAAGTTACCAGCACCAAATTCACCAGAGACATATACAAAGAATTATTGGTTTCTCTCGTTGCTGCGATATTCTCTGGATTCGGAGTATTATTTCTGATGCTGTGGGTTGGCATATATGTCTAGGTGAGATTTCATACACGCAAATCAAAGATTCTGCGATGATGACAGTTATCTCTATTTTTGTATTATTATCACTGTTACAGCGTTAACATTTTCCAGATTTTATAAAGATGCCGTTGTCAAGACCAAAGGCTTCATAATCAATGCTTCGTCATTCCTGTATTATAATTTGTAACACGGTTAATAAATCAATATTATTATGACATTGATATACAAGGACAATTGGTGCACCGGCTTTAGTTTATTCTCTGTGGTATACACGCGGTGAACATCGGCTTGTTTTTTATTCGGCTTTTACAATTAATGTAGAGCACTTATATTTATACACTTATTACAAGAGATGAAGCACTTTTTTGTCTGCATTTTTTTAGCGTTTCTGCTTGTCTCATCTTTTTCTCAGTTTTCGATAATAAAATAATTATATTGATAATTTGAGGATGCTTTGAAACTGCCTGCTGTTTCGTTCAGCGACAATGCCTTACTCCATTCACTATTCATCCAGCAAGGCCCGCCTTCTGTCTACAACGGAGCATGAGGGCTCTGAGCATAAATTGCCTGCGTGACAGTTGTCTAACTTGCTTCAAGAATACATCCAAGTCTATTATACTGCCCCTCAACCCCTCAGCGAGATAGTATATTGCATCCTCCGTTGCAGCTTCTTCCGCAAAGGCATTTAACATTCTGTTGACGATAAGCCAATGTAACAATGTTTTCAATTCGACCGTGAGATAATAAAATCAGCGTTACTTACTGTTTGTAGAGAGGAGCGATCGTCGTTACAGCCTCGTCAACGTCGATTGACTGATTATCGGAAAGTTTCGCGATTTCCTTTTCCAACTCCGCCTCCTTGTCTTGCAGAATATTTATATTCTTTTCCAATTCTGCTTTTTCTTTCTTTAATTTAATAAACAACTCGCCAAGACGCGACGAGCCGTTTGTCAACTCCTTTTGGGTTCGTCGAAGTGTCTCTAATTCTGCTTGCAGCTGTGAAAATTGCTCGCACAATCGTCGACGAAGCTTGTCACCAACGGCCGAGAGTAATGAAGCTCTTATCTGCTCCTCGGTTATTGTGTCAGGACTGCCCGTATTAACGGAACCTGGTACCATCGGTGGTTGCTGATACGGATTATCTCCCTTTTAAAGTAAACCTCGGTCTCGATGATTCGTAAACATATGGCAAAAACCACGTGCATGAAAGCTGGTAATTAAGTAGCAATACTCACTGGTAAACTTGGATCGAACGGAGATTGAAATGGACTTGGATCGAACGGAGATTGAAATTTACTTGGATAACTCTGGGGTGGATACGGTGTAGGCATACCACCGTAGCCTCCATACCCAAGACCCGATACTGCAGCTGGAGGATAAACAGGTAACGAAGCATTACTACCCTGATAAGGATTTGAAGTGGGATATGGTGGAAATCCGCTACTGGTGGCTGTGCTCGCTCCTCCATTGCTTGGTACTGGCATGAAAGCTATCGATTTATAAATATTTCATTCCGGATTAAACTTACAATTATACAAACAAGAATTATTTTTCGTCGTGGAATTACGATGAAAACTTACGTTGTACGGGATAAGGCGTCGTACTCTGTTGATTATATGATTTGGAAAAAACTGGTGGGTGTTCGCCAAACATAAGACGCATCACTTGTATTAAACTCAAAAGGTCCGAGGAATGCTGAAATAAGCAAGGCTCTCGAGTATCTTTTCCCACGATTTATCGACTCGATCTATCGATCATGAGATATTTACGACCGAAAAGCATATACCAGCGATATGCTAAATAGCGAATGTTATAACTTCTGCGCAGTATTTATATTGTATTTATCACAAAACATTGCTTTCGATCTGTACTTACCGGAACCCAATCGTGTAAGTATGGCAGATATATCTTGCCATTGTGATCTACGTAAATGCTGACTTTAATGCTCATGTCTGCGGTTGGTCTCACAAAACACATTGGAGCATTATTCGGATGAGTATCCATCAGCCAAATACAAACTGGAATATTGTACACGCTGCCTTTATACTTAATGGGTATAGTCCCCTGTAGGTTGACTAGCTGTTTGCAAGATCCATCATTGAATACTGCAAAGTGACCCAGAAAAACCACGTACGTCGAGATCAATGTGCTGTCAGGGACGTGTCATTATATACCATGGATTCTTGATTTTTATCTCACCAAATGGCTCCACAGCAAACTTCAGACTCGCATAATTTTTGATGACATTTTCAACTTCTTTTCGTGTTATATCTGGATTTTGATACTGAAATTTTCGTATTGTTAAAAACATAATAATTTTTATTTCGACATACGTATGTCTACATACGCATATCTGGATGGAGTTTCTATGGTTCTAAACGGGTAAGGTAATTCAAGGGGAGTACAAAATCCACAATGTAGTGATTCTTACTTTTGACAACGAGTTCTTTAGACCCGACATTTCGATCAAATTGATTTTAACCATATAACCTCAAAATCGAAGTGCTCTTTGAAGGCTCGACTAATCCAACTTGCGTGCAATCCAACAATGGTGAACCCGATTTCGTGATCAACTTGACAGTTGTATTCACGTCAATTAACACTGAGAAAGTCGGAACTTTCCGAAAAATTGTTCAATGTATGACTCGTACTTTACAAGATGACGTTTCTCCGCCCGATCGCGACGATGGGAGAAAAAAAAATCACAAAAGCCACTATTCTACATTTAGATTGTATCTTTATGTGTATGTGTGAGTGTGCATATATGCACATGCAATTTTATACCCAACGGTTACAGTCGAGCTTTGAGAGTGACGAGAACATCGCTAGATGGCGCGACATGTCGGGTAATTCCCGTGCAACTGTGCTCGGCCGATATCGAAGATTTTTTAAAAATCTGTATTGCATTTGTTTTATAAGAAAAAATTTGCTTAGAATATGAAATAATTGCTTATTTCGATAACAATAATATCTACTGTTGGTCAGTTTCCATTCGTAAGTTACAGATTTAACGCCATCGTGTAATTTGTGTGTACATCAGTAGAATGTGAAAACATCGATAAATACGAGTGGGTTGCATTAGGCTAGAATCGTTTTTATTGATTCTTATCACTTATGGCCGATTTCTTCATCTCCGGATAAGCTCTCGATAATTTAATCCAGAACTGAAAACAGTAGTTATATCCTTGATATACCTACTTCAGTGCTTTTCTACGTAATTATAAAATACTAACAGCTTCATAGTAATGTTTTGAAACTGTACCGACATAACCTAAAATATTTTGACACTGTTGCACAGTGGGGTAAAAAAGTAAATATTTCCAATAGATTCGTATATTTTTTATTCGAAGGATTCTGATGACGTATATCAGGTAAGACGACCCTATAAAATGTCGACATCCTTCATAAGAATACTGTATTGGCACCAGATCCCTGGCACTCAACATATATAGGGTGGTTCTTTTAGCGTCGCCAGCCACCATGTGGCGCTAGTAGTAATCGCGCCGCAGCCGCGGGCTATGGCTGATGCAAACATTATCTATTATGCTATAGATAATTACAGCAACCCACAAAATATAATTAAATAATTTGACGATATGTATATAATACTATAAATTCGTATTATATTATATTACATTATATAACATTATATATATATATATATGTTATATGACTTTATGAATTTGTAGTAGACAAATAATTGCACACAAATTTGGGGTTTATCTTCCGAAAAAAATATAAACAATTTTGGCAATTTTTTCATTTTCTAATTTGCACAATTTTTATTCAATATTTTTTGAAGACTAACAAATGTTCTCTACTTCGATAGTTTCTTTGTGAATTCAATTATAATTCTTTTTACCACGCCATGCATTTGTATAAAAAAATTACGATCGATAACTGCAACATCATGAAAGTTAGATCTTTCCAAAAGCTTTTTTAATAAATTTGAATTTTTTTTCTAATTTTGCCTGTATGTAAGTATCACGATTTTCACGATTGCAGTAGCTGTCTATTTAGTTGAGGTTATAATGGTAAGAGGCAAGGGGACGACGGGGGTGTGGGGTACAGCGCGGACGACTGGCAGCGCCGCACAATGCGAACTACAAACTGCGACACTAAGGAAACCATCCTACGTCATCGAGGCCCGTTGAATTTCGTTGAGTGTTACCCCCCCTGATTGGCACGTAACGAATTGTTTTCTTTTTCGCAGTCCATCGGAGATGTATTTTAAAATGAACCGCCATTGTTGCCAAAGGCTAATCGTGATTTATAGGGAAATTCTACTACCTTTTGTCTGTAATTTGGGTAGTAGAAAACTGGGCATCCCGCAGATACCTCATCGGAGGTTTTAGCTAATTAAGAACACGTGTTCGTATCAGTTGGAATAAACTTATCTATCTTGAAGGAAGCAATCGAATTTACAATTAGTAGTCGCATGAGTTCATATCTTTATCTGGATCTGTACATATGTGCAAATATCCCAGTACGTACACCTATACAGGATACAAGAATGAAGTGATATAATTAAGGTATGCAAATAAAATACGTCTAATTACATAGAATGATGAAACGGTATAAAATACATTTCGAAGACTAAATTTCCATATATAAAATTGATATTCAATCGCTTGGATTGATTACATATTCTTAATACGATTTTTACGCTCTTATTACAGAACATAGCCTATGAAAATTCCAAGTCTCTGGACGGCGGACATCATCAAAGTCACGAAACAGGAATGAGATGGAAGACAAAGGGAAGCTCCGGTCCACGCTAGTTCGTCGTACGTCCGTCGACCGGAAGTTAACGCGCTAGTTTAACGATAAGAAAGCATTCGGAGATGCTCGAAGCCCCGTATACTGGAGCGTGCGCATATATAGAAAGGATATTGCGTCTCTCATGCATGAAATTATATTTCCGTCCCGGTGGGAATAAGGTAGAGATAACTGAGGACTCCATCGCGTATTACGAATCAAAGAATAATAACCAAAATTGTTATATATCATCTTTGAAGATTGGAGATGATCGAAAATTCAAACGGTCGACAAGGTTCGTATTACATAATCGAAATAATCTAAACCACCAAGATTACAGAAATAATAAAAGTAAATAGTAGTAACGATGTTTGTAGGTATACGGTGATATGGAAGGTGCGAGGCCAAACACGGATAAGGATCGCGTTAATCTCATCCCTGGCTCTTCGACCGTGCTCCACGGGTTTTCTAATTAGCACCTCGGCATTTCTATACGCCGTACTTTTCCACTTCTCGAACTCCCCGGATTCGAAGGTCCGGTCTTCGTTTCATTCGTCACGAAAACAATTATTTCCCCGAATCGAATCACCGAAGTATTAACACAAGAGATCACAGAAGGTTGGAATGCGTCTGCGTGCGAGAGGCGTATACGTGTGCACGCAGAAGTGGAGAGGCTTTATGTGCTCGCGAACTCAACAGCCAAGTGTACGCCGATTCTGCTGACAATTGTCCGATGATCATCGCTCTTTCTTTAGCTTCGGACTGCGGAGAAGGAAAAGAAGAAAGAGAGAGAGAGAGAGAAAGTGTGATCAGTTCCCTTTCGTCCCCTCACTTATATTCTTTCATACCATATGCGATATCTACTTACGTAGCGCAACGTTGTATTCGTCCATCGATAGGAACAAATATCCCCCGCGAAGTATAGCATTTAATTGAAGACGATATTAAAAGCATCGGGGAGTCCTTAGTTTCGTCGCGGGTTAATTAAACCTCATAATCGATCCTATTACGGGAATAATATGTCAACGTTATCAGTCACACTCGACTTCCGCCTAGTTTGAGTGATTGAACCAATGTAGGATATTTATCACGGCAAAAAGTACCTACCGTATTTGATTACGCGACAAAAGTCTTCGCCAAAGCGCGCAAAATGTTCGATTTCACATGTAATTAATGAACAAGCCACAAGTCCCTAACCACACGGACATCTTCAACATATTACAATACGTATTTGCGATTTTTAGTTAAATGTTCTTCCGTACGCTCGGTACGTTACCATCAATGAACAAATTTCCGTCACGCAAACTACGCCTTATGTATATGGATGTATATGTATGTATCTACATACACATATATATATATATCCAGGGATAAATCTGCGTACGACCGGTTATCACCGGCTGCTCCAATCGTACAATTAGCGAAGGCCTGCGTTTCGTCTACCGACCTCGTCTGCGAACTTCTCTTCTCCAATCTTCATATTTCTCTCGGTCCCTCGCTCTTCAACTACGAAACATTCTATCGTGCCACTACGATTGCACTGGTACAGAGAAATAATAATCTCGAACGAACTAGGATCTCCTAGAGAGGAGAGCGAGGATTCGCACTGAAGCGACACAGGCATGAATAATGTACGTGTAACGATAGGTGTATAACGATTATATCGGTAGACTAATTCCCAGATGCGTCATCTCGTACGGGGTAAACGAGGTCGGTCCATCGGCGGTGTAGATACACCTATAAAGAGGGTCGTGCGTATCGGAGATAGGCGCGTGTACACGCTTGTTACTCCACTGGCGCAAATACCAACATATCTTTTATCAGCATCTCGCTCTCCCTTCTCGATCCTGAATGCGCCGCTTGATTGTCAAAAGTTGACTAACGATAATACCGGTTGAATGGTATTATCGCAGCGTGGATAATTCACCCGTACGTTATTAATGTATGCGTTCGTCAACTCCTTTTCATACGATCGATATTCGTGGCATCATCCCCTAGAAATAATCATTGGAATATCAAAAATTCATTCTGTTTACAAATCTCGACCACCGACCGGGCAAGCCCTGGAGTATATCGGTGATCGAACGTAAAAGAAAATTATCATGAGAAAATGAGGAGGGAATTATTAGGATCGGGATTGTTGGATGGTGATTGGGCTGGGAAAAGAAAAGAAGCTAACAAGACAGGAGCGAGATGGAGATGTAAGACTCGATCGAATCGGAGGAAGGTTGGGAACACAGGGGAATCAAGCTAGATGCATGTGTGACGCGATCCGAGAAAAGGAATTTAGGAGGCAAAATTGGAATTTTTCACGGCGAGCGATTAAAGAAATGAAAACTAATCCTCGCGCATCGAGTGATACAATTTTCAATAATTCATATCTTGTAAAATTATATAGATAAGAAACTTCTGATTGTACCACATGAAAGATCAGTTCAAAAACTCATAGCATGGGCTGCGAAAAGAGAAGAAGCTGATAAGAGAAGAGCGAGAAGGAGATGTAAGACTCGATCGAATCGGAGGAAGGTTGGGACACAGGGGAATCAAGCTGGATGCATGTGTGACGCGATCCGAGAAAAGGAACTTAGGAGGCAAAATTGGAATTTTTCACGGCGAGCGATTAAAGAAATGAAAACTAATCCTCGCGCTCGAGCGGTACAATCTTCCAATAATTCATATCTTGTAAAATTATGTAGATAAGAAACTTCTGATTGTACCACATGAAAGATCAGTTCAAAAACTTATAGCATGGGCTGGGAAAAGAAAAGAAGCTGATAAGAGAGGAGCGAGAAGGAGATGTAAGACTCGATCGAATCGGAGGAAGGTTGGGGACACAGAGGAATCAAGCTGGATGCATGTGTGACGCGATCCGAGAAAAGGAACTTAGGAGGCAAAATTGGAATTTTTCACGGCGAGCGATTAAAGAAATGAAAACTAATCCTCGCGCTCGAGTGGTACAATCTTCCAATAATTCATATCTTGTAAAATTATGTAGATAAGAAACTTCTGATTATACCACATGAAAGATCAGTTCAAAAACTTATAGCATGGGCTGGGAAAAGAAAAGAAGCTGATAAGAGAGGAGCGAGAAGGAGATGTAAGACTCGATCGAATCGGAGGAAGGTTGGGGACACAGGGGAATCAAGCTGGATGCATGTGTGACGCGATCCGAGAAAAGGAACTTAGGAGGCAAAATTGGAATTTTTCACGGCGAGCGATTAAAGAAATGAAAACTAATCCTCGCGCATCGAGTGATACAATCTTCCATTAAATCATATCTTGTAAAATTATGTAGATAAGAAACTTCTGATGGCACCACATGAAAGATCAGTTCAAAAACTTAAAGCCCAACGCATAATCCAAAAATTGATTTGTTCACCTCGAATATATTGATATTCTTACGACGTACTGATCGTCGCTCGTCGTAGCAATAAGAGAGGCAGGGTCGAGTGGAACCGAGCCGAGAACCAAGGTGTGATGAAGAACCGGCGGGCTCTCCATCGCACGAAAGCGTATCGTCCTTTGGTTCATCCTCAACGTGGAATCTGCCTTGGGGAGAGAGGATATATGAGACTGGATCTTGAATTACTTAACGCAAAATCTACGTTAGTATAGTAGGAGGGCTTTTGCAATGATGACACGGACTTAACCCTTTGAGCTCTAAGGACGCATATATGCGTCAGCCTATGCGTCTGCAGACCACATAAGCTTGAAAGTACTCAGGTCTCAAAGGGTTAAACATATAACGTATCGTTACCACCGAACCATGACACAGAGGCGAAACAAATTCGTCGATGATCGTTCAGATTGAAGAGGAATTTCTCTTTCTCTCTCTTTTGGATTTAGTAGCGATTCCTTTTCGCATACGTGCTCTACGACCGAGCTCTTCCGCGCACGCATCCGACTGCCAAGTATTTTCAGTCAAACTAGTCGAGTCGCTGCCTCGAGCTGGCTAAAAGTCTTATATATATATATAGGCTTCGCGTCCAGAACTCGCG
The DNA here is from genome assembly GCA_946811545.1 of Netelia fuscicornis. Lineage (NCBI taxonomy): Eukaryota > Metazoa > Arthropoda > Insecta > Hymenoptera > Ichneumonidae > Netelia > Netelia fuscicornis. The sequence goes on along the minus strand of OX328012.1, from coordinate 51,484,754 downwards.
TGGCGACGAGCCATGCTGTAACAAACGTCCCGTCGATTTCGTTGAAAACCTTTGTTCGTGCGGCTACAATTGTGTTAACGGGGCCTTAAAGCTGGGTCGCTGGCTGGACAAGGGCCAGTGTTGGAGGCTGCGCTCGGATTCTCGAATCTGAAAAAGCAGTAAGCGTGTATGACTCACCGTCGACTCCAGGAAGAGTCTCGCCTCGAGAAGAATGAAACAACCCGAAGTGGTACGCGGTATTTTTTCTCCCCCGATTTCCCGGAGATTCTTTCATCCGGTGTTAATGCGAGATCGAGGCACCTCTCCAAGGGGGTCTCCCGTCCTTTAGATCCTTGGACGATTACCGAAGATCTTAGATCTTCGTAAGACATACCTCACGAGTCTGAAAACCTTTATTACTTTTAGTGGAATAAGCGTTTATGCTGTACGTGTACACGTGGATAAGGGTGTACACGTGGATATATCTAACTACAGCGATAAGATTCCATCGACGTTAAATTGAGTGTCGACGGCCGGTAAGAAAGAACGGATTCGAAGGAATAATATGGAATTTTGTATACTCATTGATCGGCCATCAATCAAAAGTTGTATGTCTTCTGCCATTGAAATTAATTAGGCGGTTCTCTCCCTAATGAGGTTTGCGTATGGCGGAAAGCACTTCAAATATTTGCGGTAGGCTCGATACGGATGATAAAGACCGAGAGATGCAAGAACGAAGAGACGCACGCGTGTGCTCGAACGCGTGGGCAAACCTCTCTATTGGCTACAATCCTCAATGGAAATCCCTACTCCGCATCCAAACGAGCCAATTGTGAGACGAAGAGTAACCACGATTGTTGCATTTGAAACGTATAAATGTGCCGATAGAAACCCATCGAATGTCAGTTCTCGTTTTGACTTGCTCAACGTACTAGTCAACTATTATTTGCCACGGCGATCGTACTACATTAACGATTTCGACCGGCAAATAGATAATCGAAGACATCCGTTTTTTCTTACGAAGATTCGTCAACGACCACAAAGGTGAGTTGAACAAAAATCGCCCACGTGGACTTTCCTGATGAACAAAAATCTAATTCTACGCGCAACCCTCCTCGCTCTAGTAAACGTGATCCGATCCCCGGGCCGCATTCCCTCAATCTCTTCTCTTTTAAACAAGTCATCGCGCAACTTGGCTAATTTCGAATCAGCGGATTTGTCTCCCAACTCGACGATCCTTCTTGATCCATTGACGAAATAATGCCTCGATATTCGTAGTCCTAAATTTGACAAATTTGAACATTAGTCATGCCAATCGAAACATATTATATAGTCGCGAATTAACAATACGCCCGTCGCTAATTCTTCTTTGATCCAAGCGCACACTAGTATTACGAAACGCTCTTATTTATCTCTCTGTCTGTATCCTCGAGTCTCCCTGCTCGGTCTGCGGCCGTTCCACTTTTTCTCTCTTCCTAATTGCAATATGCATGCCGGTGTACTCCAGTGCATTTTCGATCCCGAATCGCGAAACGAGATATGGAAGGTATCCGGAAGATGTCTGGCTGGCACGATGTTGTTTCTTATAAGAAAATTCGACCAAAAATAAACGCCGCATCTCCGTATCCAGTTTTTGTCCAGATCAAACCTGCGGTATGTATCGTACAAACGCATTACAACGCATTCTATATCTTAATTCGTATCCAAATTAACAGATAAAGTGTTTAAAAAAAATATTTTCATACAATTTTTACCAGCTAATTTTGAGTAACTCGATGTAAATATATATTTTAAGATTCTTACCCTCTTTATCTATGTTGGATCAACGTACGACGCGTCGATAATTTAATCAGAAATATGATTTTCACATAGGGCGCGCGAGTTCAAACCGCGATGTCGTTGTCCTGTCGGTGTCGAGTACCGCCTTCTTGAAATCCGTCTATATACACACGATATACGTGCATTAGGAAGCTCCTCCTATTGTATTCAAAATTTCGATAATTTTACCGTCGTGTCAGCTTTCTCGCAATTAACTCGCCGTCAGCCATTTCTTTTTGTCAACATCGTGTGACGAGTGAACTTTTTTTTTAGTTCAAACATTTACCATAGAGGACCGCGTACCTACTGCAAAATCGCCTGTCAAATAAGTGATCACATCTTTGTCCGCCATCTTGGCAAAACTGGACCGCTTCTTGCATTAACCTCGTAACGTATCTCGGCTCCTTTCACGTATTAGTCCATTGAAATGTTACATTAACCCTGCATTTATCAAAGTCAGCAATTTTTTTTTCTGGTGCATAGGGAGAGGTATGAAAAGCTTAAGTCCAAGTTTGTGGGGTTGTAACCCTTGAGGAACATCCGCCATCTTGAAAAAAGGGGTGAAATAGTTTTTACAAAATAACTATGAAACTATCCACCGCGCAAGAAAATTATCACGTTGTTTTTTGTAGGAAATGAAATTCTCTACAAATTTGCTCTCTTGACTTTTTGTCGTAAAATTCAAAATACCAAAGTTATTAACAAACAACGACAAAAAAGTGAACGAGTAATTTCTTTTAAGTCGATCTAACGTTTTGTTTTTGCATTTTTCAGAAAAATATGTTTAGAGCTTTTTGATAGAAGATTTTTAGACGAACAAATTTCACCCCTCACTTTTTAAATTTCATTTATTTTTAAAGATTTTACAGCCATTCAAAGGTAAAAATATACCTCAGCACACAATATTTTGGGTTTGGGTTTTAAATCGTTGTATTAATATAACAGGAAAAATATCCATCGCGCAAGAAAATTATGAAGTTATTTTTTGTAGGAAATTAAATTCTCTACAAATTTACTCTATTAACTTTTTGTCGTAAAATCAAAAATATCAAAGTTATTAACAAACAACGACAAAAAATGAAGGAGTAAAGTTAGAGCGACTTAAAGGAAATTACTCCTTCATTTTTTGTCGTTGTTTGTTAATAACTTTGATATTTTTGATTGTGCGACAAAAAGTCAAAAAAGCAAATTTGTAGAGAATTTAATTTCCTACAAAAAATAACTCAACAATTTTCTTGCCCGGTGGATAGTTTTTCTGTTATATCAATACAACGATTTTAAACCCAAACCCAAAGTATGATGTGCCGACGCACATTTTTACCTTTGAATGGCTGTAAAATCCTTTAAAATAAACGAAATTTAAAAAATAAAGAGTGAAATTTGTTCGTCTCAAAGAGCGCCAAAAAATTTCTAAGAATAAATTTTTCTGAAAAATGAAAAAATAAAAAGTTACAGCGACTCAAAAAAGCGATGTTTTTCCATTTGTTGTCATTTATTGTTAATAACTTTGCTATTTTCGATTTTACGGCAAAAGTTCAAGAGAGTGAATTTGTAGAGGATTTAATTTCCTACAAAAAACGGCTACATAATTTTCTTGCGCGGTGGATAGTTTCATTGTTATAACGCAAAAATTGTTTTAACCCTTTTTCAAGATGGCGGGTTTTCCTCAAGGATTACAACCCCACAAACTTGGACTTAAGCTTCCTATACCATCCCCTATGCATAAAAAAAAAAATTCCTGACTTTCATAAATGCAGAGTTAGGCCTTCTTTTTGTAACATTTCAATGGCCTATAGGTTTGTTCTTTTTCGGCGAACTCCCCAGAAATCCCTGCACTAATTCAATAAATATAGGTATATAGTTCAGTGTACACTTCTTGAACTAGTGCAGGGAGTTCTGGGGAGTTCGCCGAAAAAGAACAAACCTTATATCTCGTTTACATCCATTGTGTATTCGCCTCGTATGACTTAAATCTACCTCCACCGATCTCGTTACGATAATATGCCCCAACTCGTTTCACAATTTTCATCATCCACCTTATTCGAGGAAGTAAGAGCACGCGTTGACCCCGGACGCGAACAAAATAAACATCCTCACGATAGGAGGAACGATGTGGACTGGCCAGTATCTATAAGAAACACTCCACACCTCTATATTACTTCGTAGTATTTACGTGACATTCCCACGGACGTCTTCTCCCGTATACGTACGACAGTTTGCGTGTGCCTATGAACAAGGAGAAGCACGAGGTACAGTTGCATCATCGAGTTTGGCCGTACCCCCTTCCCCCTCCCCGCCGCCCCACCTCTCACGACCGCAACCACCACACTCCCGCCACTTCGAGCTGTCCACCGTTCCCAGCGTCAGTCTCTCCTCGGAACGTAACGCGACTCTCGTACGAAATGGTGCATCGAATGTCGTCGTTCCAAATTTTGTTCTTGACGAAAAATAAAAGAAGTTCGATATATAACTCGATCATCAAGATTAACGAACAAATAAAATGCAACTTCCGCTTTCTTGAGAATTTTTATAATTCGAGGTATTTCAAGAGACATATACATGTGATATACATATGTATGAGTAAGTGGCCGCGTGTGCATAAAGTGTAAATTCCAACGAAATTACTTACGCTATTGAGAAACGTGTTGGTCGAGGATCAGTCGAGTAGTGCCGGGGCCTACGTGACAAACTTGAAGTTCGTATACTCATGAGTTAATAGGTTACATTCTCGTCTCGTTGTGTATATATATGTATATGGGAGTCCAACGTTCTTTCGTTCGAGTCGAATACCAGAATACTCGCGTACATTCGCGATGCACCTCGGCTCCCATCTTCTCTATACATATGTAAAACGCCGGTTTTTTTTAATAATGTATTATGACGGTCGATGCTTTTTGTGTATATACGTATTTTCATTGGTCGATGTTCGGTGTCAAATTCATTTGTTTCGAAAAAATACTTGACGCGGGAATAATATAACGTTGGAGACACTTTTATCTCGAACCGGAAGAGACTCGCCGCAAGGAGTTGCATGGGGCGAATGTCAACATTACGGAAGTTACGAAATTTGGTTCTTGTTCAGTTAAATTCGGAACGCTGAAATTGTTTCTTTCGCAATGGTACCGAATGAAGACGCGCGTCGCGCATGCGCACCTCTCTCCCAATGCGATTGTTGCGATAGGATTGTTAGTTGCTCAGCTTTATTCTTCCCTATTCAAATCGCTAGTTATGGGTTCTCAAAAAAGCTAATTATTATCACACGATTGGAGCAAACGATTTAAAAAAAAAACGGTATTTCCGGTAGGAAATTTCGCTGGAATTATATAATTGACGTCACGTTATGAGAACGAGATATGATTCATCGGTATGCGAGATAGATCTCTTTATTACTCGTACTTAATCGAATCGTACGACGATCATGATTCTTGGTTGAAGAGGTTTCGACGAAAAGACGTCATCCGAAAACCGGATGCGCAAGCAGAGGCGCTAGCTACATGAGAGATTGCCCATTCTTCGCCCATGTGTGTCTGCGCACGCGCACATGTGTCCAACATAGCAGAGAGAACGAAAAATTAAACGATCGAAATAACTCGGATGATTTTTAACCCGAAGATCAAAGACGGAGTTATTCCAGAAGCAAACGACTGTTTATTACCATACTAACTTTGATCTTGCGGTATTAATTTTACAAATTACGTCGTCCTGTGTGCTTGTGGTACACAAGATGCGCGCGGCGACACGCCATACGGCGTATACACGAACTAATTTATAAATATACGCCGGCGTGTTTATAAAGCTTATTCCATCTAACTCAACAGCGTTGTCGCGTTAGGATCGTCCGTATTGACATAAAAATCATCTTCATTCTAGATGCGAAGCTACATAGTCAATTACCTGATCGCCTTTCTCGCCGTTATGGCGACTTGCCACATGGCGATTGGACGGTCACAACCGTTCTTTCGTACGCTTGATGAAACCGCCGCGGGGGTCGTGCCAAAGCCGATCGTCGATAACAACATCGACTCGGTAGATGGCTTTCCCGTCGCCCAGACGCACATCGTATCGAAGGTTTCCGCAAAGCGACAGCGCGTAAGTACAATTACGCACGCGCGAGAATAACGAAACGAACGTTTCCGACAGATGTTAAATGGCCACCAATGCTTAACCCCTTATTGCATACATTGTGAAAGAGCTTGAAAAGAGATTGTTTTTTCCTTTCGAAATTTTTGTTTATTTGTCTCTTTTATCGCGTATAAACTTTGACAGCTATATATGGCTGCCAAAATTTGTAGTTTTTTTTCATTGTGTTAAAAGACTGTTTTGTAAAAATTAACTCTGAATCCTAATTGTAACTTTACGAAATGTGTCAATGTTTCCGTTTAACGGAACATATTTTTCGTTGTCACAAGGCAAAACAATTGACAACAAAATCTTTTAACATCGTGACAAAAAAGAAGAAATTTTGACAGGTATGTATAGCTTCGTATGCAACAAGGGTTTAAAGGTAGTTAATATGTGCGAAACGATTGTTGTCAATTATTATTAATCAACGAGAAACGTTCTATTTGAAAATTCGACACGAGCGCCAATCTAAGTCCTTTTCTTCGATTTTAGAAACCCGGTAAACCATTTGTCTCGATTAAATTAGAAAATATCTACGATGGAAGGATCACGCTCGAAGAAGGGTAAGTAATGCTGCCAAACATTTATTTCTTCCTCGTTGTTAAAAGTAGAAGGTTTGGACGAATATAAATCGATTTTGTTCTCTTGCAGCAAGTCGTACGTACTGACATGCAAGATAATGGTAAATTCGTCGGCATCGGTTCACTGGTTTGACAGGGAGAGTCCCATCGAGAAACAGGTAAGCATCGGAATTAAAGGATAGACTCAAGATAGAAAAAATGGAGAAAGGAAAATTATATAATTACGTCGGAACTGTCTCTTTAAGGTGAGCCTACCGTCGATACCATCGGGCATCAATACAAACCGCATCGTAATGGCAGAAGAGAAGTATGTAATCAACTGCGCAACCAAGAAGGACGAAGGACAAGTTTACTGCGCTGCTGTAACGACAGAACAAACCATTTATAAGTCCGTCGTTATCGACGTCGTAGGTAAAGGATCCTTCTCTCTTATTCGATTACCACTGTTTAATACGATATTCAATTTATGCATAATCGTATGAATTCTCTTCTCTTTTTCATCAGCAGACAGCACGGAAATTGAATCTTGCAGCTCCGAAAGCGCTCCTGTAATAACGAGCCACATCGATACCATGTTTTCGACCATTGGCTCGACGATTAATCTTAAGTGCATCGCACACGGTTTGCCGAAACCCGAAATACGCTGGACCAACGAACGAGACAATGTAATCAGTAGTAACGAATCCGGCTCCCGCTACACAATCCTCGACACTGGCGATCTTGTCATCACGAATCTCAATTACTCTGACGATATGGGACGTTATACTTGTATAGCCACGTCGAGTGCGGGCACAGATAGCGCCAATACTTTCCTCTATCCGGCCGTAAGTACTATCATCGTTCGTGCCTCATTTTATCCCGGTTGCCACTCGCATCGAAGTCGTTACTTTTCGTATTTTAATCTCCAATTTCTGTAATTTTGTATCTATTTCAGAAAGCCTCGGATTATGGAAAGGAAAATGGAGGTAATTAGAGAATGACAAAGAGAGGAAGAGGGAGCAGAGACGAAGGATAGGAGGGAAGGAAAAAAAAGGCATAATCAATTAGCCATTGAGAGTACTTGCGCGTAATCACCTGTTTCTGATGTTCAGTTAACCCGATTGTACTGAAAAATAACCGTGCCGATATACGAATTTTTGTACACCAAGTACAAACAAAAAGTCAAACGAACTAAGGGAAATGAATCGCATTATCTAGTCACTTAGTGTTAGGTAATTAGATAAACCTTATTCGGTATAATGCCGGAAATATAGTCAGTAAATGAAATTGTTGTTCGCGTGAATACCATTCCGCTTTATGTAATACTTTCCTAATCGAAAGGATGTGCGGATGTACGATTTGTGTCGATCCAATTGTACACAACCGACCAATGCTGAAAACAAAACAACCCCGTACTTAATCAATAAAATAAATGTATTTTGTCATACCGTGAAAAATTCGACTTTACTTCTCCATCCTTTCTTGTCTTGCATAGCTTATTTTTATTTTTCTTGATTCTTTCTTTTGCTCCATTAGGGAGCTCCACACTCAGCAAGAATACAGTTTGCACGTCGTCCTCTCTTCTTTTCTACCTTACAATCCTCATCTATTTGTTAAGTGTTTTTTTTTTTCGCTATATCTTCTAAACAATGATAAAACGGCTCACGCGACACATACGACCTCTTTAAACTTCACTTTCATCTAGGTTTCTTCTCTCATTCTTATCTTGATTTTCTGTTTTGTTTTATTTTTTGTAAAACACTTTTCGTTGTCATCACATTCATCCAATAACCGAAGCGCATCGTCCACCATAACGAGAACGTACACACGCTGAATCTTGTCGCATATCGCTAGTGGAAATCGTTCGACGAACTCGTGTCACCAAGCGAAGCTAATCGTGCAAACACTTGTACGATTAATCATGGAAACGTGCGGTTTATATAGATTTAAATTGCGATTCGACGAGTCAGCGATACGAGGTTCGAAACTATCTAAATTAATATTGACTTTCCAGTCTGATTAATCGAAGATCTCGGGATATTCTTACGTAATTATAAATACTGGTTTATTATTTATAAGATTTATCGCTTCTTCTTCCCTATCTTCTTTCTTAAGTCGTAAAAAAAAAAGAAAATCTCACGCGAACCTTAACAGATTTCCAATAACTCGTTGCATCAAGTTGCTCTTCTTGTACCAAGCAAATTTTTCTTATCTTCATTTTCATTTATTTATTATCCCAACAACAACAAAAAACAGCCCTGTGTTTGAAAGTGTAGCAAAGAGAGACGTCGATGAGATGTAATTTTGTAGGACAGAAAAGCTCGCGAAACGTGGCTTAATTAAAAATGAATAAAAACAAAGAGTTAACTAAATGGAAAATTAGTTCATCGATTATCTTTGTGTCGATGAATGATATAATCGTTATAAGGGAAAATGGCAGTGCCAGGGAGTTTATAATTCGTAAATTGTGATAGAAAACAGCCTCTTTTACAAACTATCATCAAACGAGGACGATTAATTTACACGTTCCGAGACCTTCGATTACCGAGTTTCACATCACGGTAAATATTTTGACGCTGTTGTTTTCTAACTCCTCTGTTTCTCTATCACTCACTCATTCATTTTCTCATTGTGTGTGACTTCATCGACACACATGTAAACTCATCTCGGTTCAAACGGTTCAAAAGATATTGATACTTCTATCTATTGTGTATTTATAAAGCATATCGTCGCGGTTGGACAGACACCGCGACGGGGACATTAAAGTAATTTGACAATAACAGAAATTTTTATGACTCCTCGACGCATACTTTGATTAATTGATTCAATAAAAAATGAATAAACAATTATTCATGTTCAATTATTTAATCCTGTTCGTTTACTCTTTTCTCAGACAGGATCTGACTCACAGAGTTGTATTAGAATCAAAAACTAGTTATTCAAACGGTTTTCGAATCCGACAGGCATTATTTACTTTTACTGTCGATAATTAATACTCGATTCTCGTTTGAGATAAAAGAACAGGAATAAAATAATTAGCGAGGAAAGTTTATCCTTATCCGGCTCGATTATCCATTAGCTATGTGCAACGCGACTCGACAATTGTGTTCTTGCGACGCTCATAATGCGCGCATACTCTGACAGCGAACACAGGACAAACGAATACATAGTGGACGTTCTGCATGGATCGTATTCGGACAATCGATTCGCAATAAATATTTATATATAGTATATGTTATATATAACATGCAGGTTAATGTGGATATACCTATGCAAAAGTTACAATTATTTACAGCAATTGATGGAACATTTAATTTCAATGTTCTTTCAGGTGGGAGAGCGGAGGGAATTCAGTCAAACTTTTTCTTATGTTTTACCTTTCTATGCGTATCGGACTCGTCTTCCACGCCGTAAAGGTGACATCGGTGCTTCATTTCAGTCGCCATGGACTTTGTCAATCAAATAAAGCGGAGAACAAACAAAAGGATAAACAGAAAGAAAGAAATGATTAATTCAAGTATGAAGGAACGAAATAAAAATTGGTAAAGGAGAAGAATATGGTATGTATGTGTATGTATATACGTACATAAAATATATATACACGTACATAGCACATTAACGAGAAAGGGGACAACCGATAGAGCCCGCATGGCAGAATCGTGGGATGGAAACTTTTGTCGTTCTCTCTCTCACATATCTTTTTTCGACTCCCACTTCCAGGTTTTCTTTTTAACTTACGACTAAACTCACCAAACGCGAGCGTACTCTTTTCGGCATGTCTTCTTGAAGACTGTAGATTTGATCGCGCTGCACAGTTAGCTGTGATCCATCCTCGAATATAACCTAGGAAAGCAAAATAAAAAAAAGGGAAATGATGCATCGTCAAGAAAGAAGACAATTGTAGGAACACTTGGTCATATATTGCTTCGTTTACTTACGGTATACATTATCCGGTGATTGGTACCCTCGAAGGTACCGTCGTAACTCTGAAGATCGGTCCAATTTACCGTGACTGCGGCGCCGATTGCGGGCAAATTACCAGGCTCGTAGTTCTACAAATCAAATTCAACATAAAAATCACCATGCGATATAACGAGCGATTAATCGATTGGAAATCGTTAGTAAGGCGAACGGAATATCCACTCACCGTTATATCCGATGGATAGAGATCATCGCTAAAGCTATTGTCACTAAACGTGACCATGTAAAAGAGTGTATCGTGGATGGAATTTACTTTGGCCTTGTAATACCGCTTGTTGCGGTGTTTTGCCCAGACCGTTTCCCCCTGGCGTATCATAGAGATTTTCTCCTTACCATTGTCATGGCCGTGACACGTTATCTGTAATCAAAATTACCGTTGTCATTATTTTGACGATGAAGCAACACATGCACCGTTTGCGCACCTCTGCATCATCACGAGTTTACTCACGTTATTACAATGCTTGAACTTGTTAATCCAAATACTAATAAGCTTCTCACCTTAAGTTCCTGAGAATTGTAGGCGGGTATGACGAATGTCGCACCGGCAACGAGACCGCAGTATGGATGAAAAAGAGCATTGCAACTGTGACAACTGAGACAAGCGCCAGTTTTTTGTCCACAACAACAACACTGTTGCTTCAGTATATCCGGCTTGATCGTCAATACGTTTATCGGATCTTTATTGATGGGATCTTTGAACGTAACTCCTGGTATAAGAAGGGCGCACAGCATATGAGCCCAACGACTGTCGCTCGTGCGTTTTAGCGCCCCACCTCGCATCGGGCATAAACAGCAAGACTGTTGGATATTGAAAAAACAAAACGTATTAATTTCCAATCATTTTCAAACGTCACTGATAAATATACGTTTGAACCAATTATAACAATAATAAACAACATACAAAACTGAGGACACAAAAGTAATGAAGCAAAGTTTCGTCGGCATTATTGCTCTTACAATCTTTCAAATCCACTCTTGGAAGGAAAGTATTTTAGCGAGGAAAAGAACAAATACTCACAACATGATTCATGCCTGCTTTGCACTTGTCACAGGCCCAATTCGGTAGATCGCTTGGTAATACTGTTATGCCGTAGCAGGATGCATGAACTGTGACGTGACAATTGCGACAACTCAACAGTTTGTCGTTCTCGCGCTCAAGACCTTGTTCCTTCGAGTTTGCGGCAAATAACGTTGAAGAAACCTGCAAAATTTTGTTTCGTTTCATTAAATCAGCTCGGCGATATCCGTACTTTTCTATCGTTTTGTACATGCGGAAAAGAAGAGAAACAAAGAACTGTCTCCTCACCCATATCGGTGAACTTTCAGGTAAAACGGTGGGTTTGCAATATTTCCAGTCCGGTGGCATTTGTCGACTTCCACCACTACTCGTCGATGTGAAAGCGGCGCAAACCGCACAATGAGATACTTGAGCGCTCCAGTAATCGTTGAACGCTTGCAGAAGATCAAGATCAGAAACGCTCGGATAGAGCATCTCCGAAATGTGACCCGGTATAGCCGGATGACCGCTGAACAGTGGAACCTTCGTCGATTCCTGATGATCGTTGCTCCTTCCGTGATAAGTTATCTGTGGTATTTCCTCGATACTGAGAATCGGCGGTGGCAATTCGTACATACGTGGCTCGTTAACGCTCTTCTCCTTTTCTTTGCTTTTCCTTTTGTTAACCGGTGTTTTCTTCGTTTTGGTAACAGTCATTGCCAAGTATCCCGGTGGCGGCACGATATTTTGTATCTGGGATCTTATCGTCGTCCCCGTTTCGCTGGTACAAGTGAACGCCGACGAGGAACAGCTCAGGGGTTTCGGTATTATCTTCGGTTCCGAAGTCGTGATATCGACGTGTATTATACTCGGTTCCATTCTCGGTTCCGGATTATTGTTCGGCTTGGCGTGAGTACCGCAATTCAACAATCCGATCGGCATACGATTGTCGACCTGTGTTGCTATCGAGCACATCTTTAATTTGCCATGTTCCATGTTGACGTTGTTGGGCCGATCGATTAAATTATCGATGGTTGGTTTGATAAGTTTCATCGGCATTCTCTTCCTCGGCTGTCGTCCAGGAGTTTCGGACGTTGGCTTCTTTAACAGTACCGTCACGGTATTCTGCGACGGTGCTCTCGACGTTGAAATCTGTATGAAAGGTATGGTAATGTCATTTTTAGTCTTTACGTCGAGATTCGAATTTCTCGGTTGAGTCGTCAACGGAATAACGGCAGAAGCTGCGTTTACTTTGGATCCAATGGTGTATGGACGAGCAGTTGCGTAGCCATTCTTCTCAGTCGTCGTGAGCATAAGCGAGGTTTGACCACCGGCTAAGTGACAACTCTGACCACCCATTGATTTCTGAGATTGTGTCACGTCCATTGGCGCTTTGTCTGTAAAAATTTGTGATTGATTGTGCCATATTTTGTTAATCACCGATATATTTGGCTGTTCAGCAGGACTTTTCGATTCCCAAGGGACTGTCTTATCGAGACCAAAACTGAAGGCGTGACTCGTCGACGATGGGCACAAACTGGTATTTGCCAAGTTCGTTTTATTTAACGTTGCCGATTTTTCATTAGCCTGCAACTGTCCGGGTTTTATTGACTTGTTAGCCAATTCGATCTTGTCCCGCCATTCTTTGGGCTCGAAAGCTGCGGGTCCTTTTAACGAGCTCATATCCTTGATCGTGACCGGCGTGCTCGTTGTTTCGTTAGTTCGTGAAAACGAGGGAACGAACATGGTTGAAGTATTATTGTTCGAGCAGAATCTAGCATCTTGAAGGGTCGTTCGCGAATTGGCATGAAGAACCATCAAACCATCGACCGCGTTGCAGACATCCTTGTCCTCGGTGATCGAGTTTTCCGGAATTTTAACGTTCACGAATTGGCTCATCTTTCCTTCGATTGGCTGAAATTCTTTTTTCAACAGACTGAGGCGAGGAGCTTTGATCAGATCCTTTCTCACGTAAGAGACGATCGGCTTGCCGAGGAGACTTGTGCCGATTGGTTTCTTCAAGATATACGCCAGTGAGCTCGAATCGGTCGCCGGATCGTTGGTGGTTATCGACGTTGAAGCGCCACTATATTGAACCGGAGTGTCTATTATTTTTTCTTCCTTCATTGGAATTTCAATATTTTCTTCCTTTATGGGCACAACGATCGGTCCTATATTTGAAAAACTCGTAGGCGGCGGTGGAGACGGTGAAAGCGGCATCGATTCCATCTCAATTATCTCATCGTCCTCGTCGAACTCTTCCTTGAAGGACATGTTTTCTCCGGTCACGTCCTCCTCCGGTCTTATCGTATTCGTGATTATACTCATTTGTCTGTGACAAGGGGAGTCAAATTTATGCCCCGACAATGCTGGCATCGCCATAAGTTTTCTCTGCACATCGGCATCGGAAACATCGAGTGGCTCGGTCGTGCTGAATACCGGCACGTTCGGTATCACGTTTTTGTTGCCGCGTTTATTCTTGTAAACGTGTTTCTGTTTGTTCCTCTTGTGTTCCGGATTTTTTGGCGTTCGCTTTTTTCGCTTGGAGGATTTATCGACTATTGGATCTGGGTGTCCCGAGGTAGACGCGACGTTCTCCTCAGTCGTCAAGTTCTGTTCGTTAGACTCGGTTATTGAAGTTCCCAAAAGCTCCGGTCGATGCACTTTGAGATCAGGCAACACCAGACAAGGTATTGGGCCTCCCATTATATCGTGATACTCGGATTTGACACTCGACGTCGCAGTGCTCGATGCCGCTTCCTCATTGGCGATCGCTTTCGCCGATAACTTTTTCGTTTTCATTTCGCGTCGTTCCTTATCGACGCCGCCTGGAGGCTTCTTCTTTCTCTTGCGACCCTTCTTACGAAAACCTTTCTCCGAGTAGAGAACCGCGTCGTTAACATCCAATTCACCAGCTTTCAGCCAAATATCCTCGAGAACCTCCAACTGCTGCTCGTCCGGTTGTTCTTCGGTTTCCTCGAGCTCGAGATCTTGCAGTACTTTCTTGACGTCAGCTGGAATATCAGGACGGTTCGCCAAGTCAGCCATGTTGACGTCGGGATTCGTGTCGGCTATTGTTTTCTTGCGATGTATAGTGTGCCTCTTATTTTTCGGTGCGCTGAGATAACTCTGAGGTAATTCACCGCTGCTGTTGTTCGCGCAAAGAAGATCCATTTGCGAAGGCAAGGGTGCTGCTGTTTGTCGTGGATCTTCGGGATGAGGACCGACGTCTTCACCACGTAACCAAAGATCGTATCTAGGAAAATGTTTATTTTGTAGTTTATTGTTTGTTTTCGAAAAAAAATAACTTCTTCCTCGGTCTTGCGCGTTAGAATAACGAAAAACGAGTACAAGAAGATCTTTTACCTTTCTGGTTGAAAGCGCTTAACGAATGTGTCCATTGATATCTTCACCATGTCTTTGCTACATGTGCATTGAGTCGCTCGCTTTCCATACTCTACCCAGCGAGGCGCTGCAAAATTGGTAGATTCGGCACAATTGAAACCGTGATTGAAACCTGCGTGATAACCGTATGGAAACGTAATCATTATTTCGCCAGCTTCTTGTGTGATCTGAAAAAGGATGGAATTGAGATTAGTTTAAATATTATCCTTTCTTGTTTCAACATTTTTATAAACGACGACGATGATGATGTGAAATCGACACATACTTTGTTACAGGGTATCGAATACTGTCTCAGTATCTGAGGTGAGATGAGCGACATTTTGTGTCGCAAAAAAGCCGGACAGCTTTGGTAGCTGCAAGGAAAAAATCCGCTCGCGAGTCGCTCGAGCCTCCTTCCATGCTCCGGTGGGATAGCGTACCAAGTTTTTGGAGCGCCAAAATGTAGATAATTTATAGAATAAAGATCCATATCCTCGGTATGCCAGGCAAACGTAGTTTTCCACATTCCAAAGTAGAGATACGCTGTGTTGACACCATCGATCGATATACCATAATCTTTGTTGACGTAGTCGAGAATAGTTCCCAGATGATTAATATTCCATTCTGTGACTTCGGGATCGGTAAGCGAGCCTGATACATCAGCGCCGTATATGGGAGCGACGTATGTTATATTTTTCCAATATTTTCGTTCAAGATCCTCGTAATCAAAGTGACGAGGAGTACTATAACGTTCGGAGAACGCTAGTTTTTTGTACTCCTTGATAGTCATCGCTTTTTTCTGAATATTTATCTGCTGATAGAGTCCTTGTTTGCCAGTCACGACTTGGCATATAGGCGCTGGTATTGTGAGGTTCAAATCGTCTATGTTATAACCTCCTTTTCTTGGTACCCACTCTGGCGGCGGTATGACCTTAGCCAATCCCGCTTTATGAGCACCTTGGCTCTCCATGTACAAGACATACTTGGAGAAATCTTTAAACTCCTCGTAGGTAGGTCTGAATACCTGAATGCGAGGCGTTCGTCCCGAATTGTTGCTCACCATTGCAGCTTTTCAATTTGTGACTTCCTTCCGTTACAATTTATCTGTGGTTCAAAAAATAAATCCAATTAGTATGGCATTACACTCGTCCACGTTCATTGTATTTACTAGCAAATATCGGTTCCTTGATGCGGATAGTTCTTAAAGTAGAGAAATTTTGATCTTTCCCAAACTTGTAACAAGGTACTTGGTATCGTTTTCTAATTATTTAAATGATTTCGTAACGTTTACATCGAGCAATTAAACCTTTTAACACGTGGTCGTTTAACATTATTCGAGATGAACTGTCTACCATCCATTAATCCAAAGTTGCGTGAAACGATGATGAAAAAGAGAGATCTGTTTACATGTATTATTTTGACAACATACTTGTATCAGAGATCAAGCGCGTTCCGACATCATAAGCGAGCCGAAATAATAATTAGCACGAACATGGCAATCTTTCCGAAAGTACACGATTAAAAAATGCATTTATTTTTCGTAATCTCTTGTGAAAAGTGAAGATAAACGAAAGCTTTCCCAACATTAAGCGGTAGACACACGGGACGAAGGGCAAGAGGGTAGACGCGCATGTTTTTGGAACGAGGCGTGCGTGAAAGGTGCATAAACAAAATGGATGATGCTTATTGACAGGGATGCTCTGCAAAAGTCGATTAATCCAGTGATGCAATTTTTGGGATGGAGTTTATGGATCGAGACAACGAATCACATCGGACGAATTAATCGAAAGGATTACCCGAACGCGATAGCGTCGATCAGCTTTTCTTTTTTTCTCGCACCTACGTAATCGGGTTCCCGATTTGCACCGAGAGTCTCTAGATGCTATGGGTCAGGAGAGAGCCCACACAACCACTCTTGTGTCCCCCCGGGCCGATGCACGCGTCCTGATTATTTTGTAATCCACACGCGAAACGAACTGCTTACACTCATGTCAGTTTGAAAAATAAACAATCACGCATCGTCGATCACGTGGATCATATTCGGTTTGAGTATTTCATTGAGTTCTGACAAGGACGAACGAGACAATCCACGCACCAACATGTATACACTACTCAAGATGCCTGCCTATACGTGAAGCCTCCCCCACACCGCGCTCTGTCATGCGCTCTCCGACATCATGATCCCGGGGCACGTACACACATCTGCGCACGCCTATTTCCTGCGTCCACTTTTGAAGTCGAAATTTTTTCAATTTTACGCTACACTAGGTTCGCTTCTTTTACCAGATGCAACCTTATTGTCCTAATAATAATTTATGCAAATCGAGATCGCAATTTGCAAGTGAAAATGGTGATGTCTAATGTAACAGTGGATTTATGACGAAAGTCACTTTACTTTGGCATCGACCGATGTCGGTAATTCATTGTTCGTGGTGAAAACGTGCGAACGATAATAGTAATTTTCGACAAGTGAGACGGAAGATAATATGAAATGCTGATTTGCCGATTTGAATTTTAACGCCGGTAGAACAGGGTTCGGATGTTTTTAACGACGCGCGAACGATAGTATACTGGGATGACGCTACTTTTTGACCGACCTCTCGATTGCAGTGTCCGTATGGGTGGATGTGCGTCCTTGTGCGATTGCAGCGCCTTGAATTATCTAGCCGGCGTTCTGTAGAACTGCAACAAATAACAATATGCGCTTTGCGTGCGTTTGCTATTGTGGTTGACAAAGAGCGGGATTTTTTCGGAACAACTGCATATCAGCCTGTAAAACGTAACGATTACGTAGTATAGAGAAAGTAGATTAATCGTTAATTTAAAAAAAAAGGACGCCGAGCTGCCTTCCGAGCTGTCTGTTGTAAGCGTCAATTTATTACGGAATACATCATGTCGGACGAGAAGAAGGTAACAATTCATAACCTCAAATTCGGCGAATTGTCGTCAACTATGACACGTTTCTATGTATATATAACCACCGATGTTCTTGATCGTCTTAGGAATCTAAAACTGAGTCTGAACACATAAATCTCAAAGTTTTGGGCCAGGATAGTGCTGTGGTTCAGTTCAAGATTAAAAAACACACACCTCTTCGAAAACTGATGAATGCATACTGCGACCGGGAGGTAAGTTTTGTTTCTTATGAGTTGCCCTTTTTAAAACCTTATGACTGGGACTCATTCTATATTTTGTTGCATATATTGCTCATCGATAGGCATGCTTCAATCACCACTTGTCTCATTCAAATTTGATCTATTCAAGGGCTTGGCAATAGCTGCCGTGAGATTCAGATTTGATGGTCAGCCCATAAACGAAGGGGATACACCGTCTACCCTGGAGATGGAGGAAGGAGACACCATAGAGGTCTATCAACAGCAGACAGGTGGATCGTGATGCAATATGTCGCGATAAAATCTACTTTTTAATCAAGTCCCATATTTTTTGTTTCTTTTTTTAAATACCTTTTAAGAATTTTCGTTTATAATTAATGTCATAATTTCTCGTTCGAATAACGCGAGTATGTGGAGCATACACAAGGTAGGATGTAGAAATTCAAAACATCCATTAGATTACTGAGGAAGAGAAACAAAAGATGAACGAACATGTAACACGCAGAGACCATGTACACAGACTCACACGAACACAGACACATCGCACACATCGATTGTAACATATTATAGAATTCGACAAACTAAAAGGAAAAAAAATATAACAGAATAGAACAGAAACAATTTGGTACCAAATGATTACTATTACACCATCGAGATATCAGTCAATGTTCCTATCGAAATCTATTGCATCATCCGCGAGTGCGCGTAAACCACCCACAATCTTGATGATATCGATGTTTTTGTTGATGATATCAAAAGCTTTTTTCGACTTTCCGTTGGAAATCAGAATCAGTGCATACGCCATATACGTGTGACCAGTTATTGGATGCGAATTGCCATAATAATATCTGAAACGATTTAAGATACGGTCATCGAGAATACAAAAATTGCCGACGATGCAAAAATGTTCCTAAACGCACTCATATTTTTGTAGCAACTTTGCCGAATATATCTCAGCCTCGTTCCAAACATGCAAGTCGTTAGCGGTTGGCATCGCGATTTCGAGCATACGAACGTGCAACGTATTTAAGGGATGAAGCAGATCCTCTTGTTCCGCCAGGCACGCTCGGATGCTTTCCAGTTCTGTGGGCGAACAAAAAATTCGATACACCGCATATTATAATTGTTTGTCGCGAATTTTCTTACTTCGTTCATCTGTCGGTTGCTCAAGGTAGTGATGCGATCGTGACTTTATCATCTCGAAGTTGTCTTCAAAATCAAACGGAAATTTCTGACCGCACTTGGAGCACTCGTGATCTTCGGGGAAGCACGGATTTGTGCAACTTTTATTTGGACAAGCTGCAGCTGTTTCGACTGGATCGGGATTCGCACATCCATCACAATTGCACCAGAAGTAATAGCTCAGAAGCTCCTCTCGTCTCTCATCTACTGATTGCAGCGTGTCGATATAAGATAGCGACACCTGTTATATATCCAATGATATTTGAAAGAAAAAAATTCATTCTGCGTAATGATTCTCGAAAAACATTTGGTACGCATTGAGGGACATACCAAAAATTGAACCAAAGATAATTCAAGTATATGGGAATAAAAGGAACCAGTTCTTCTCTCCCCATCCTTCAAAGACTCATTACATAAAATGATATACTGAATATCTGTAAACCATACGATTCCCTTAGGCTTACCTTGGTCCAGTCGAAGGATGGTATATCACGAACAGCATATATGGTAAGCGTTGTACCATCGAAAACGCTTGAGGCATTTGGTTTGCAGCTGTGATTGATTATCGACGGTCCCAAATAAATACCAGATCCGATAGTGTCATAGCTGCTATTGCATACTTCAAAACAATTGATGATCATGCGACCATATATCGTTAGCAATTCATGCCTGTTTGGAAGTATGTCTTGTGGCAAAAAATCGTGCAGCACCACGTACAAAGACATGAAATGTTCGAGTGCCTTCGAGTCTTTGACTATGTCGCAAGTATCTTAGAGCAAGGCAGAAATGAAAATGAAATTGAAGCCAGTCTGTACCACACGAGATCGATGAATCAGAAGGTGCCGCAGAGAAAACTTACGAGACATTAAATCTCCAAAGGTTCTGGATTCGTTAGGGCCATAATACCCGCGTTCTTGATCTCCTCCGTGTTGAAGCTTGATTATTATATGTGCCATCATACGCGCGGCGTTCGGCAATGGATGCATCGAAAGAACTCTTTTTAAATTTGAACATTCCACTTTGTGCACGGACCACGACTTTCTCTGACAATTGCGACCACAATAATATACGTACTGACAACCTGAGCACCTTGAAACCTTACAACTGTAAAAATGGTGAATGGAAACACATTATGGGTAAAAAGTAGAACGAAATTTCACATCGTCAAAAAAATTAAAGGTAAATAATTAAATGATTAACGATGACATCGTCCATATACCTTCTGAAACAAGTATCGCATCGTTTATCACGAAATTTCGAACTCAGTACAGCAACGAACGGTTCAGCCTTGATTATGGCAGTTCTTTTTTTCACATAACTTCCTTTTTCAATAAATTTTTGTCCTTTGCTCTCCATATTTTCCATTATATTGTCGTCACTTAACATCTCCATTTGGAAGTGAAAAAGAAACCGAAAATTACGTTAATCGTATAACTCGAGTGGACACTTTGAAATTGTTGTTAATTTATTCGAATGCCGCGAGTATGTGCGATTATGAGGAAACTTACTACGCTTACTACGGTATTAATTCTACTTCTTGAAGAATATCAAACTTCAGACTGTTATTGAATAACAGGTAGTTTATTGAAAACAAATATATGTCTTTATTTTCCAGCAAAAACGTACAAATATGTGCAACGATCGTTCAATGTTTATCAACTTCTATCTTCCAATGTCTTTGTTATTTTTGCACCATAGTATCCATAGTTTCTGATTACTCGATAGGTAGACTCAATTTGTCGTTTGTTTCCTACTCCTCCCGTGGCACTAGTTGCTTATTCTGTGGCTGGCGTGTATGGTAGAGCGGCAATTTCAAACGCGAGACAAGCCTGCCCCAATAATAGCCGTTAATAATTCATTATATGGAGGCAGTCGGTGTCAAATCGCCGGTTGAGAAGACACGCAAAATTAGACGATATCATGCCATGAAAAATATGAGTTGTTGGTTTTGCAGCTTCGACAGAATGTCATGCCATGTAGGGCCCGGTAGCTGGTGCAGTGTTATCTTTCATTCATATGTCGAGCCGTTTGTTTTTTGTTTATTCGTCTTGGGTTTCTGCGCATGACGATTAACGATAAATTTCAAGTTCCGTATGAAACTGGTGCTCGATCTTTCACGTCACAAGGAATCCGTTTTTTTTTCATCACTCACTTCACTCTCATAACATTGTTGTTTATCGATTATCACAAGACTGATAAGGATGATAGCGACGAAATACAGGAAGCATTCTCGTTTTTGTTCTTTCGTGCTGGAGCTCAGCAGGTGTTGTTTCTTTCGTGGTCGCGACGTTTGGAAAAATATTCCAATTATATCGATCATATCTATAAGAGAGGGACCACAGATCGACTGGAGAAAGAGGTTCGCTGATTAAGGTTCACGAAACTGCCAATTAATTTTTGAGACAAGACTTGGTGCATATATCGTACCGCAAAAGGCTCCACTTCGTGTATGAGTAACGACTGTTTTCACCCCACTATCGCATGTGCCAACGCGTACACTGTACACTTCTCAAACTATACATACACGTCGCACGCGTGCACCGCGAACAAAAATGAGAAATAGTGTAATAATGTCATGGTCAACAACGATGTAATTCCAATTGTCGAAGCTGATGATTTGAAGAAAAGTAGAAAAATCTACCGTGAGACAGACGCAAAACGACGTTGAACGTCGAAAATAGGTGAGGTATCTTGTATATCGGTGTCTGAGTGACGTTATAGTTCGATATTTTTTTAATTTATACTTCCATGAGGTTTTTGTTGTAAGAACGAATATTGTTTTGCTAGATAATAGCACAGTGGTGTCGTAGTTGGATTTACAATAGTCAATGCTTTTATATCACATTTTCAATTGTTTTACTGTCATGCGATGTAACAGACAAATACAGTCGGTTGTCATTCCTTTTTTTTGGTTATCCCCTTGTTGACATCTTCGTTCCCAGTCAGTCATTCGTCGCCACACGTCGTCGTTCATTAAAAAAGAACCTTTGTTTTGGACATGTGTCAACATCCGGAAAGACAATGGCGGATACTATTATGACCGATCAGTTTTCCCTGAGATGGAACAATTTTTCAAATAACTTGACGAGCGGCTTTATGTCTCATCTGAGCAACAAGGATCTAGTCGATGTTACCCTAGCTGTGGATGGACGATTGGTACAGGCTCACAAATTGGTACTGTCGGTGTGCAGTCCTTACTTCAAAGACATTTTTAAGGTACACAAGTTGGGGTAATGATGAACACTGATACAAGTATATCAACGATCCCTGTGTGTTTACAACGGTGAAATATAAATCATAAATAACCAATCAATTTCTGATACAAGTAACGATAAATAAAATGGCAGAGACTGTAAAAACAAGTCGTGAGTACAATCCTGGTTTTTTTATTTCTAGAGCAATCCCTGCCAACATCCAGTCATCATTCTCCAAGATATGGGCTATCCAGAAGTCGATGCATTGCTGAGATTCATGTACCAGGGAGAAGTCAATGTTAGACAGGAAGAGCTTGCATCGTTCCTCAAAGTCGCTGAAATACTACGGGTTAAGGGTCTGACGGGGGAAGGTGCTAATGAAAAAAACTACATCAAGGGAGAGGATGTTCGTTCTTGTTCTCGAAACGAGATACAAAAATTCGATCAACATTCGGACAATGGTGAATTAATAAATGCTGGGAAATCCACAAATTTCGAGGAATACACACACAAAAGGAAGAATCGCGAATCTGTGAAAAAATACGGGACAGAAAATTCTGCAAAAAAGGGCAGGTTGTCTATGTCGACGATGAATGAACCGAATGCTGAGATCACGAATCTCAACAGTACAGAGACCCAGCGATCGGAGCTACTTCGCGAAGAAGATAAAAATAATGCCAAGTTTTGTCTCGAAAGATGTTCCGATGATTGTGATATTCACGATGGTGAAACAGGAGTCTTTGGGAACAACTCAGTGAATCTAACCAGGGATGTTACAGCCGATGAGCAAGACATACGATTAGTAGCTAAGAATATGGGAACAGAAGTGCTGTTGCCAGATGAAACACTCAGTACAGGTCAGAATTTTTTATGATTTGTGTTTTGAAACATAATCTAATATATCTCGTAATATAGCTCATGACTTTTTGGCAATATTCTATTAATCGTTCGACCAACGATCTTGTAACTAGCCCTCTATAGAAATCTACTGTCTACCAACGATTTGAACGCTGTGTTAGTATACATGTATACATAGCGGTGACAAGAGTTTAACAACGAATCCATTATTCTCTTTGAACTTACAGCTGTGGAACCAGTGACTTATAGGCTATCGGCACGGGGTCGTCCTCAGCTGGTTCACGAAGGATATGTGTATAATTTGACGTCGCGGTCAGAGGTGTTAAATCGTTCGCATTATCGCTGCGCCGAACAACATCGTGGTTGCCGAGGCAAATGCGCAGTGATAGCCGAGCGTTTCATGCCGACCGGCGTTCACGAGCACAATCATCCACCAGGATATCAGTCAGAAAACGATTACAGGAAAAAAAAAAGTCACGAATTGGATCACAATTGAAACGGGAAACAAAACGACCATTCCATTATTTATTACTAAAGTATCTTCCATCCAAAAAAAAAAAAACATTGGATGGTCCAAAACATTCCCAATGCTAGTTAAGATCGACGGTGATAATGAGTATAACATACGATTTAGTACTATTAGAGTTTTATATGTACGGTGTTATATATTCCAGTCATGCAAACAGGAAAGTGGAGCTTTCTTTTACAGGGAACCAAAGGGTCATTCGTCGAAGTCGACAATTTGGCCCAGCGATAAAAACTATCGCTATCAATGGCGTCTAGATTTCTGTATAGCGATTAACTGTAAAAATGGAAAAAGTGGTGATCGTTTCAAAGTCTCTCGTCATGTTCTCGATAAAGAGTATCCAGAAATGACCTGCATCTATTTTGTGATACATAGGAATATATGTTGAATGATTCATCGCTATTGTAAACGCAAAACGAGAAATATAATTATTTATTATACCGACCATGCACGTTCGTTTTCTCGAGTTATTTTACTACTTGGCCGAAGAGCTTTCAAATTTGTTCATTTCGATTGCAATTTAATTTATTCATATGATACATTAACGCAGTTTCCCTAAGAAGCCATTGCATTTATCGATAATTTGGATTATTCTACACTCAAAACTTTTGTCCACTGACGTATTTCCAGAATAAGAATTTACGACGGTCTCCATGGCTCAACTTTCGGCGGTGTTGTACTGTAAGGCATGTAAGCCTCTTTGGTACCGGACATATTGGGCTTATACTCAGCCATCCATTTATAATGTGGTCTATTCGGATCTTTATGGGGTGGTAAGTCCGTCTTGTAATGCAACCATCCGTACCAATCCGCGGGTACTTGAGACGCATCATAATTCATCCAGACTCTGTCAGCATACTGTACCCATCTGTTGCGCCCTTTAAAGTAACAGAGTATCGAAGAAATATGTAATTAGTACAGTAATCGAGGGTACACATTAATAAAAGAACACTTACCATAGAAATAATAGTTGTTCTCGTAATATCTGTTACCAAATTTATCTTCACCAACTAGCGTACCCATTTTGAGATCATCTTGCCTATTTTGTTGTGAAAGAATGTATGAAATATTTTTTAATCGTGAAAACATGAAATTGACCACATGAATGCACCGATGTAAGAGAAATTTGACAGTTTTGACACCAACTGGAGAGGCCAGAGATATCCATTGTGGATTACGTTTTTGATCTACTCGTTTTATGCCTAACATAAGTTTCTGGCATAATACCGTAGTAATTACCACATTTTTATTTAAACAATTTTTGATATTTGCATTGAAGGATTTTCGTCAGAATAAACAGTGGCAGACACTTTCAACAAGAAAAATATTTCCATGTATAACCAAAAAGTCGAAGAAATTGTTACTTTTTACTTAAAC
This sequence comes from Netelia fuscicornis, assembly GCA_946811545.1. NCBI lineage: Eukaryota > Metazoa > Arthropoda > Insecta > Hymenoptera > Ichneumonidae > Netelia > Netelia fuscicornis. The sequence goes on along the minus strand of OX328012.1, from coordinate 51,459,663 downwards.
ACGTAATGCACGGATGTGTTGAATATTTTACTACTATAAAAACCTGTAAAGAGTCCGTATAGCTCCGAATGGACCACCATTCTGTTTTATTATTTTAAAGAAATTCATTAACTTATCTATACCCAAATACTTGGCCATTTTGGATTCTGTATTATGTAAATGTCGCACGTAGTTCACCGTTTGTCATCTACAGGCGCTTGTGGGTGATGTAGAAAAGGCCATCTTGCGGCAAACGATAGAACCATGCACCTGTATCCATCGACGATGCTCGTATGATTACCATTATCGTCACAACTTGTTTATTGTTTTGATTTTGAAAAACTCTCCTCTATATCCTTTGGTGTCATTGGTAATACTATGAGTGATTCACATTTATAAACCCCTTTAAAGTGATGAAATTTATTGCAAAACATCCCGTACCTCTTTAGGATCGCGATAAAAACGTGATATCGATACATGTAATATAGAAACTCAGTATAATGGAAGAACGAGAGACAATGAAAAAAATATGTCTCGAACAACAAATTTGCAGGTTGGAACGAAGTAACAAATCTACTAAGGTAATAGCCAACAATTAGTGTTTTCTTTTCTTATTTCGCGATGAAAGTGCTTCCGGTTCGTTAGTGCTACTTTTTTTGTAGAATAGTCGCTCCGTGTAAGAAGTAAAACGTAATTGGCGGAAGGCGACAATGTTTCAAGGTGTTGTATGTGTACATATAGAATCGGGTTTACAGCATATATCGAAGGAAGGTTCAAAGATGGGAGACAAGAAATCGTCGCAAACTCTCGCGACAATCTCGATACCCAAAGTGAGCAAGTAACATTATAGGAGAAAAGCCGAGGCTAGGGAGACGAGAAAAGCCAGGACGGTACATGTATACGCAACGTGTACAATAAAGTGGCAGGAAAGCCACAGCGGAGCAACGGCGAGGAGTGGAATTGTGAAAGAGTGGAGGGGTGGGGGAGAACGGGGCATATGGAAAAGCGTATAGCAAGTGTCCGGTCGGCAAGTTGTCCTTACATTACCATATCATTGAAACTTGTAAGAATTCAATTTGTATGGCACACGTGGCTGGATGAAGGGATATTTGCAGATGGTGCCATATTCTCCCCATGGGCAACAGAGACCGAGATCCCATCGTCCATTATACAGATAAATTCGAGCATCGTATAACGTGTATAGAAAAGTGTCCAACCTACAAAAGCTCAGCAACAAGAGGCAAATTTTTTTTAAACGTATCTTAAAAATGGTTATCGTATCGCATTTATACATTGAATTGTTTTTGTACATGTTGCAGGAAAATAAGGAGACGATCCGCATCAAATAAAATATGAAACATAAGAAAAGGAATATGGAAAGAATATCAGGAGTTGCGTAATCCTGGATTTAATATAACCGCATTACAAATTTACCATCTCCGAAGTAATCGCCGGAGGATTTGAGTTCTCTGATGAGATTCGCAATTTCCATTTGCCTTGGGAGGATTTGAACGTTGAATTAGTTCATTTCACGGGCTATCTCAGTTTCTCTCAAATCTATAATCTTCCAGGGGCTGTTTGATTGCGAAATACATACCTCGGCAAAAATATAGTCATTAGTGAAATGGAATTTCTTCGAAGATAATGTTTGAGGAAAATACGCTTATTTCTTAAGGTATATCAATTTTTATTCGTTTCGATATTCGACCATAATGTCTAACGATTCGTATCTTGACGGGATTCTCACGCATGCACTATGTATCAATTAAACGCAGATGCACCGAGCTGTTAATAGTGCATAACTGACCGTTGGGCCATCGTTGTACGATGATCCGGTCGTATCTAATTAGGTGGAGGATACCAGACAGCTGGACGATACTGTTGCTACGTTGCGTTCATACAATATATACATATATATGTCTTCCCAGCACGGGAGAATTATAGGTGAATCTCGAGGGACCGAATACGTATACATGCGATGTGGTTCGCAGACAGAGAGACGAGATACAGAGAGAGATGTAGAACATTTTCTTCCAAATTTGTACATTCCACTGGTAGTTCTATGAACGCATTTTCCCTATTGAATCAAAGAGAAAAAGGTCATTTTGACATGGTAACAAAATGTATATTTATTTCAGCTATTTTTAATATTCCATATGTTGCCATTAAAATAATTGCTAACTCTTTAAATTTCACAGGAATTAAGCGACTGGCAAAAAATATATATGTATGTACTGCAGCAGAAGCACAGAGAGATTTTTACTATGCCTATAATTACTCATTGTATTTTTTTGTTTTCTTTCTCTCTCCAGGAAACATTCCGGGCTACCTGAGCAAATGAATGTAGAAAACTTTGATAAATAAGAAAAGGAAGCTGCTGATCGTCTTTTACCTTCGTCTCGTCTCGCATCAGAGTCGGTGAAATAATAAATATGGTAAATATACGTATATACATGTGTATAATATACGTGTATACGTGGATGAGTAGCAGAGTCGAGGTTCGTGACTCCACGAAATCTTTGCTACCGGGCTACACGACGTATAGAAACATTAACATGTACGTTACCGTATTATATACGATTGCAACGAGTGTGCTGTATTTCGTACACAGATATGTACACACACAAATGCATATATGTATATGAAGCTCATTGGTCATCATTAGCGGAGTTAAGCCGGGTGAGAGAGAAAGAGCCAGGAAAAAAAAATGATTTCGTCCTATCTCATCGTACGTAGGTACATACATACATATTTATGAGTATATGTGTATACAAAATAGGTAAAAGCGTCGGTTTCGCTCGCGTCGAGGAGTCGACGTATAGAGAAACGTTACTCTCCTCGTAGCATTCAGAGGGGATTACAACATGGAAGAGATGCAGAGCGAGAAACTCTCCGGGACCATGACGGAAAGGAAAGAAATGTATATATGTAGTATAAAGACGAGAAGAATCGAGTCGAAGTAGATGAACGGAGAGATGCGAGGGACGCTACGTAAAGACGAAAAGGTGCGAAAAGGACGAAGAAACTCGTTGTATCGTCTGTGTATGCGTGATCCTTTGTAGTAAGATTATAGTCGTATGATGACCAACCACCAACGTCTTTTTTCCCATTCATGCCTGGGAGATGATGCGCTTTTAATGTTGATTTTATTTACGAGCCGCCTTCTGTCTTTTGTTGGAATTCTCTCTCTCATACACACACACACACCCGTACAAATACGCAGGCGAACTCTAATACTCCACGATATACAACCACGTATGACAATATTCGTACGAATGATTTTTTTTTGACCAGCCTTGAACCATTCGGTTCACTGAAAACTTTCAATCCAGTTGCCAAATAATTATAAAACGAAACTCGATATGTGTATCGATTAATAATGTTTCATAATCGTTATTAATGTAATAACGATAATGGTTTTAATTTTTGCAGGTGTGAGAGAATTTGGCCAATTATAAATGATCAAAATCGACAAAAGAAATAGGATCGTTAGCTCTCGAGGTTTAATCATCGTACGCATCGGAATCGTGTGCACATGCAGAGGGCAATACAGCATATAATAGAGGAGAACGAGACGAGTAAATAAATTCGCGAGACAGGGAAAAAGCCATTCGAGTCGGCGAGATGAGATCCAACACTTGCCCTCGGCAGAGAATCGGATTTAAATTGTGGAAGCGTGTATACGCGAAGAGTCACGCTGGGACGTAATATGCGATAGCTGTGATACGACCACGCCGACCAGAATAATCAGGACCTATGGAAGTCGCTTGTACTCTATATGTATCAAGTGGCGCATGATAAAATATATTAGAGCAAGAGAAAGAGTGAGGGAGAGGCCTGCGCAACGGGGCAGCCAAATCGGACGATTTAATCTCAATCAAAACACGGAGGGTGATAGAGAATTTAGAGTCGGTTCGTTTGGCTGCGTGAACTTTTCATCTTCTCGTTTCTCTTTCCATCTTTCGGTATCTCTCGAGGGACGATGAGAATGGACGAGCGACGTTCGGCACGTGTCGAAATGACACCCTGTACACACATATACAGGGTGAATCACATAAAGTGTCGCACAACGCATTCTGAGGTAGATGAGGCCATTACAAACAAAAGTTGCAAATAAACATTAGGGATATTGTTAATAATTTACGAGACATACATTTTTTTAATCGGTCCAATCAGAGCGCGCCGAGAAGCGTTGAAGCCGCCCACCTCCCACCCTAGCCGTAGATATAGCATAGATTAGGACGTTACATTTGGGTTTGCAAAATTCAGAGCAAATAAACATTAGGGATATTGTTAATAATTTACGAGATATAAATTTTTTAAATCGGTTCAATCAGAGCGCGCCGAGAAGCATTGAAGCCGCCCACCCCCCACCCTAGCCGTAGATATAGGATAGATTAGGGCGTTACATTTGGGTTTGCAAAATTCAGAGCAAATAAACATTAGGGATATCGTTAATAATTTACGTGATATAAATTTTTTTAATCGGTCCAATCAGAGCGCGCCGAGAAGCATTGAAGACGTCCACCCCCCACCCTAGCCGTAGATACAGCATAGATTAGGGTGTTACATTTGGGTTTGCAAAATTTAGAGCAAATAAATATTAGGGATATCGTTAATAATTTACGTGATATAAATTTTTTTAATCGGTCCAATCAGAGCGCGCCGAGAAGCATTGAAGACGCCCCCCCCCCCCCCCCCCCCACCCTAGCGTGTAGATACAGCATAGATTAGGGCGTTATATTTGGGATTGCAAAATTCAACGCAGTCAATTTTATTGATTGTATTAGTACGCAGTGATTTTTTGTTCGCGGTCATTGGTTGCTTTGAATTTTGCCCAACGTGATGACTGTGGAAAAAAATGACTGTGGAAAAATACAAGCAATCTAGTCGACTGCTCTGAATTTTGCAAACCCAAATGTAACGCCCTAATCTATGCAATATCTACGGCTAGGGTGGGGGTGGATGGCTTCAATGCTTCTCGGCGCGCTCTGATTGGACCGATTAAAAAAATTTATGTCTCGTAAATTATTAACAATATCCCTAATGTTTATTTGCAACTTTTGTTTGTAATGGCCTCATCTACCTCAGAATTCGCTGTGCGACACTTTATGTGATTCACCCTGTATATATACGGGAGGGTTAACGTCGACAACAAGAATATTATATACAATTTTTACATCTTTCTTCTTCGTTGGGACTAGGGATAAATACGCGGATAGATTGATGTTTATGTCGATAGGGGGAGGAAAGTTAAAAACTAAATTCAAGTCTTTTCTTTTTGTTATATAGAATTTTACATATTTTTTCTGCGAATTGTTGGAATTGTGGATAAGTAAGTGGATAAATTGATGTTTATGTTAATAGGGGAAGGAAAGCTAAAAAAATCGAGTCCTTTTTAGGCGTAAGAAACAAAAGTATAATACATAACACACATACAGAGTGCCCTTAACCCTTAGAGGCCTGAGAACTTTCAAGCCTACGTGGTACGCAGACACTTAGGCTGACGCATATATGCGTCCTTAGAGCTCAAAGGGTTAAATATTTTATATAGTGTACAAAGTGCCGTAAAATTGTAGATGTATTTTCCACACCGTGTCATCGATGTATGTATGTATTGCACGTGCTATCTCATTCGTCTCGTAGCGTAGATCCGTCCTGTCGTGTGATACAAGGGTGTGTACAATTATTAGAGGGTTATTTGAGGGAGGATTTTGCGGGTTTCGCGCGTGTTCACGCAACGGTTCTTGATACGCGGGTGACCGAAACTCGAGGTTGCTTGTATCGGGTCGCGTGGCGCGGCACGTGACCGAAGAGCTTTTCCGAAGTGTGCAAGGGGGATCAAAAAGTCATCTAATCTCCTAAACGCGTTTTCTCTCTTACTCTCCTCTCTCTTGTTCGCATTATGTTTTGCGGATCGTAATCGAACGAGCGAGTATCGTACGACTATCGAATCTCGGAACGAATTAGAACAGGGTAATACCTTTATGCTAAATTTATCTACCGAGAAACAAAAAGTAAGTCTAAATTGTGTTTCATTCGATCACACGTTTTAATCTTGATGTGTTTAAAACGATTTAAAATATTTCATTCATCTTATCGCAATAACAGAAATTTTTTGTTCACCAGTGTTATCAACGACGACATTTGGTCCGAGTTTGGTCTACCTGGGATTCCCGTTCGAGCCTCGTTATGCACGCACGATTCAGTGCCAAACGTGCCCGAGAGCTACCTCATTCTCCCCTCGTTCTTCGCACACCCGGAACGGTGCTGATGATTGTTAAATCGCACGGGGGATGCAGAAGAAGAATAGGGACGAGTGCTGGAGATGAGCGAGAGAGAGGAGGAGAAGAAGAAGAAGAAGAAGGAGGTGGATGAGAAAAGTATCAAAGTCGAGTTTGCCACAGACGGGAGATAGCCCTCTCGCATTCTGCCTACACACGTGTGTACTCGGATGTTTGTTGTACCACATACCCTCGAGCATACCATATACGGTCGATCTTGTTTTATTTAAGACCTTACGCCTCGTATGTTTAAAACCGAGGTTGTAAAACAAGAGGGCAGAGAGGAACATGGATTTAGAGAATTTTTTCTCAACCGAAGTAAAAGCGCAATAATGAAACAAAGTGATTGAAGTACGAAACATTATTTACTAAATATTGTTCACAGGATGGCCCAGGTTGCAAGTTTTACTGGTCGTCACAATCTCCTAGAACCTATTTCCTTTGTAGTGCACAAGCCGCCTGCCTCCGCTCAATGCCAACGTGCCCTCAAGCTTGAATCTGGGGGCATCACGGACCCTCCGGGACTCCGCTCTCGATGCCAAGTTCGAAAAATGCACCTTCCGTGACCCCACTCTCGATACCAACTTTGCCCTCACAAGGCCGTTATGGGAGGGTCCACGGACCCTCCAGCACCTTCCGCTCAATCAGAACGTAAAGTTACTGCCATTTTGGTGGCTCTACGAGGGCGACGTATACACCGTCTAGTATACATTGAATCCTCGCCTCGATCCTCACCACTCCGCTCGATGCCGCTTATTCTCGATTTCTCAAAAAATTTCGACTCAAGGGAGTAGCAAAGATCAAATTAATGGAAGGGGGAAATTAAAGCGCGTTAAACGTAATTCGAAGATCGATCCTATCGAAGACTTCTCGATATCTTTGAAAAAAGGAGTGTGTCATCGGGATTACGATTAGTCGTCGTCGCTTTCTACCGATAGGCCGTCGCCGGAAGAGGGATAAAAGGGAGTCGAGGTTCGGTGATGGATCGAACTGTTCGCGCTTCTTCGTTAGTGATAAGAATCGTCGTTCGACTCCGGTAGAGGTGTATACCCTAGGAATTTTCCGTCTCTTTTAGGGAGCTTGCTCTCGCATTTTTCGCGGTATTCCTCGAGCTTTTGTCGCGTTCTTTTATTCTCTCTCGCGCTTTCTCTTTTCTACTACGTGTATAACGCGAGCGGGTTTTCTCCGGCGAGCGCGAGAGATCTGCATGAAAAATGTTCCACCGGTTCGGGGGAGGGTGGTGGGGGATTTAACCGTCGTCACTCGCGAAAGGCTATGATAACGATAATGCGAGACGACAGTCCATTAGGGAGAGCCCGCGGATTTCCCGTTACATTACGTGTGTTCAGCCCTACCCTCCCCGCCCTTTTCTCTCTCTCTCTCCTCTCTCTGCTTTTGCTGAATCTTTTCCAGACTCGCGCCACACTGGAGAGACGCGTTGGCCAGCGAGCTTTTATACTCGTAGCCGAGACAGGGCTGGTGCCACCACGACTCTTAATGCATCTTTCACCGCGACCCTCTCTATCTATCTCTATCCTTTCTCTCTCTCTCCCTCTCTCGCTTGCTCTCTTACTCTCGTCCTCCTGTCATTAAGAGAATGAATATCGGAAATGTACGTGACTTATTATACCTTTCGAAGACTCTGTCCCGTTTCTCTCCGGTTCGAAATGTTTCTATACGAGATATTTATAACCAAGAGCATGCGTCCCCGAGCTAGCAGAGTCATCGTCTTTAATTCTTTGGATGAAAGATTAAACATCCCAGCCGCACGTAGCCATTTCTTTCTTATCGCCCGGAGTTTATTTCTCAAAATATTCATATTTGCATTGTTATATCGGCAAAACGTGAGTATTGTGCGATATGATATTATTTTGGGATATTAGCCAATAAGAATTAGAACTCGAGTTTTAAGAAGTAAAAGAAATAACAATTTATTGTAAAGTCAAGAGTTTAACAGGTTACAAGTGTCGTGGAAGTTATAGGAAGCGAGATTACATTAGACCAACCGATTAGCTCTGTTCGTCAATTAAGACTGACTTAACTCTCTTACTGACTGGCAATCCCGAGTCGCTCCCTCGAGTTGCTATGCAAAAGTGTCAATTCGGCATTTTGGTCGTTATGACCATATGTGGTCATAACGATAATTTCGATGGCGTGATTCGCCTTTGAACTAAATTGCCTATTGTGCAGTTTGGGAATTTCTATTTTACTTTGTTTTTTTTTTGACCATATATAATTACGCCAAATTTCCAGTGGCGTGATCCTCACGCTTTATTTTTATAAGTGATTAGTTTGCATTTTGTATCTCTCATTCGATCTATTGGAATATTCCATTGGAATGTTCCTTCGTTGTATCGGGGTACAACAGCACGATAAAATAATAATAGAAATAAATCACTGTGATAAAACAAAAACAAAAATAGATAAGTCGATGCGATTGTCGAATAGCGAAGCTATCGGAGAATCGTTGATTCTCGAAGCCCGTTGGTGGATGAATACGAGTAGACTGCCGGTAGATAATATTTAGACATTTATGATAATTTCTCTATTATCGCGGGTGAACGGAGTGGAATATAGGTAATACGCGCGAATCGAGAGTACCAGGAGAGAGAGAGAGAGAGAGAGAGGATAATATTACAGGAGGCTTGACCGAGAGTCAGCAGAGGGATCAACGATGAGATATCTAATTGAATCGGTACGCGTATGGGATTCGCGTTCTACGATTCGTGCCGAAATCGTACCGGTCAACGATGATACTTTGCGAGAAGCGAACATCGTAACGCGTACATCGTTATTCGTATCGCATTAGCATAAATTCGCCCTCCCCCTTTGACTTTTGACCACGCGAGTATACAGGTATTATATCTCATCGAGAATATATGTAGATGGGCGGACGTGTACGATACACACTTTGGTATAAACACACCTCGTATAAACATATCGTACTCGGGGAAACTAGATTTTGGTATTATCGCCGGATATTTCGGTGATAGGGGAAACGATATCCCGTTCTGTGAGCGTCGACATTGCGAGGGAGAAACGCTACCCATGAATAACGTTTCGTTCCAAATGATTTCGGATCCGATTTCCTATGTGTGTATTCGTTTGAGAGAGAGAGAGAGGGAGATTATGTAATCATGTTTTTCATTCACCAGCTTCTATATGCGTGCGTACACGATCGATAAAATAATTATCTGCGATGATTAATGTTACGCGTATTTTCTTCCACCTTGTTGAACAACTACGATCACAAAATTTGTATGAAATTTTCTTGACATAGAACTTTTGGTACTGTGTTTATTATTATTGTTATTATTAGGAAGAAAGTAAAACGAAGGACTGTGAGAGTCAAGGGTGAGAAGAAGAGAAACGAGTCAATGGAAGATACCTAGATATATATTTGGATGGAGAGAGAGAGAGAGAGAGAGAGAGGGAATGAGCAGGATCGTGGCAGCTGTATATCCGCGATCATTGTGAACGTCACGTATTAGGTCTCAGGACACGAGAGGCAAGAGATCTCTGAGCGCGTTAAAGCAACACACCGTTGACTTTCGTCAGAGCCCAGTAGCGCGTCCCTTTACTCGTATAGACCAAATATTCGTATGTATTCGTATTAGCGTTGTACATAGTTGAAAAAGCATACAAGAATGACAGAAGTCAGTCGCACCCTAACTTTGACGCTCTCTCGGTTATATACTTTTTGGTACACTGCCTCCTGCCGTTCTGTTTGATCTGGTATTGAGTTCGGATTGAACGGGAGAGAGAGACCAGGCGAATCAGAGTAAATATGACACTTTTAGCAACGACCCCTCACTATTCGAAATTTATATATACATATACATACATATATATATATATATATATATACGTATTATGTCATGGGAGGCACTTTGTGTCAAGCACCGTGCTCCAATAATTCTGAACGGCTTAGCCAGTTGGGTTTCTATTATTACATATTGCGATTAAGCACATTTAATCTTGTAAAAGTTTTTTTTTTTCATCTTGATTATTTCATCGATTTTTTTAAAAACGAGAATCGATACAAACAACTAGTCTAAAGTTTCAATGTTCTTACGATGTCATCATCCGGACGATAACATTGAAAATCCTTTTCAAGGTAATCGTATCGGTGGGGCAGGATTTTAATTTTGTTCCTGTATTTTCTAACATTCCAAGTGGACCGAGCGTTTAAGTTTATTAAGAAAAATTGTTGCAAATCGATTAAAGAATAACATACTGAAAATTCAAATTGATCCTACGTAAAGTTTATTAGTTATGTTATAAACAAAATCATGAATTGTTGTTTCCATGAGATTTGTTATAAAAACTAATTAAAGCTTCTTTGATGTCGTATAAAAATGTGTGTAGAATTTCAATAGACTTTATCGACCAAATAATGGAGATACTCGTATAATGTTGCGATATTTAACACGTGCTCTTATGGGAGATTGCGAAAAACGACAATTTTCAAGAATAAATATCGTGATTTTTGAGTCGATAAAGGTCCCAGAAATTTTGCACACCTGTCCATACGACATCAAAGAACGTTTCTGCAAACTTCCAGTGAAATCTCTCGATTAAACACATCCAATCCTATACAAAATTATTCTTTTTCAATCTCAACTATTTCATCGATTCTCTAAAAAAAAACGAGAGTCGATAGAAACATAAGTCAAAAGTTTCAATGCTCTTACGATGAAATTGCCCTGACGATAATTTAGAAAATCCCTTTTAATGCCTACAAAAATAAAAATTAACACCGCGAAAAGAATCGCGAGGGAGGCACAGAGAGGCAGATAGAGCGAGATAGAGCGAGAGAGAAAAAGGAAAAAAACTTTTGGGCAACATAAGGAGCTTATTATATTAGTTTGCCTTTGTATAATGAATTGATAGCTATATGTTTACCGACGTGCAATAACTGAGGAACGCGTACCCGCGCCAGATGGCAAGAAACGCTTCGTCTCTCTCTCTCACTCTCTCTCACTCGAGATACCGAGCTGCTGCTTGATCCTCGTGTTCGCTGTGTGTATATATGTGTGTGTGTGTGTGCAAGCTCGGGAGAGAGAAAGAGAGAGAAAGAGCGAGAGGGTAGGTAGCTCCGATATTACGACTCAATCACTCCCCATCGATCACCACATATATTACATTATTACTCCACGGTCTCCACGGTTATTACACGAACTAACTTTAGCCGTGTGTGCTGGCCCCTTTATCGCCCATATACAATATGCCTTCCTTTACTATATTTGCCTTTTTCACTTGGACACATAGGAAATATGTGCATAAAATATAAAGGCGAAACAGTGCGTGTTTCTTTATTTTTTGTATTTATTTTTTTTGGAAAAACGAAGAAGGAAAGGGGGGTGGGGGGAGGGGGAGAATTTTATAGATTTGGGTGCGTACTCGATACGCGACGTTATATATACCACAATTGGTGGTCCCTTTGTGGTTGGAGCCCTTTTTTTGGACCCTTGTCTCTTTGTCTCTCTCTCTCTCTAGCTCTTTGGCTCATTTTGACCGCCACGGTTCTCATAACTCTCCGGCGATAAACGTCCAGCTCGCAAAAATTCGTCTCGTTCATCGCCCTTGCGTCTCCCGTTTCATCACGCGAGGATCGTAAATAACCGAATACAAAAAAATAAATGTTCGATAGTTTCGGAGCTGTTCTGTTTTCCGTAATAAAGGTGACATAACAAGCGGCGAGAGAAAGGGGCTGGACGAGGATAATCCGCGAGTTGGTTGATGAATCCTGATAAGATATAGCTAAATGTCTATATACCTATATGTATATATGTATATAAAGAGGATTAGGACAAACAAATCGCGCCAGATGTAACTCTAACGAGAACGAATCGGCCGATTATAAATGATCGCGATTCCTCTCTTTACATCCTCTCAACCTTTCGGGGAATCTTGTCTCCTCGCCCTCGTCAATTATAACGAATGAGATCGTACAAACTGTATCTTATATTTAATAATATTCCCCAATTTTTATATATATATATATATATATATATATTCGAATTATCGATTCGTTCAATTTGCAATAAAAGATTCATTGATAACGGACAAATTTGTTAAAACGTAGGTCGGTTGAAAAATGTCGAGAGATCCTTTTTTTGGCACGATGACACGATGAACGTACGATAAGAAAAATGTAGCGCATTCGTGTAAGCGCGTGTTATCAATATCGGTACGATTTCAATGCTTGGTCCATATCCATAACCACACACACATATACATATATGGTGCGGGGGTGGTTGGTCGTGCGGGCTCTCGAGACGAGAGAGAGCGACCCCAGGTGGCGCAGATCCTCGCTAACAGTATCAGTTTTCTCCCTGTAAACATGTCTTATCCCCCTTCCCGCAAAAGCTCCGATCCCAAGAGCGCGACGAGATTCCCATCTCTCTCTCTCTCTCTTTCTCTTTCCTTTGCCTTTTCCCAGGGTGAAAAGCGTAGAGTGTGGAACAGCCATAGTATGTACTATACCGCTACTAGTGGGGATACTTTTGTTATTCAGAATCTCGTGTGATTGCCACGATTTGTCTTGGCGGGCGTGGGAAGGGAGGGGTTGTTGGGGGTGGGATGGAGGGGGGGGGGGGGGGGTAAAAGCGTTCTCACCACCCCCGAGGACGACGAGAGGAGAAAAGCTTTAGCGACCCCCGCTTTTCCACCAATGGAGAGAAAGTCAAGAAAGACGAGGAGAACGGGAAAAGAAAGAGGGGGGCCAGAGGGGTAGAGGAAAGGAAACATTCTATGTAGGAGGTAGAATTTTGCTGCTAGAATATATAATAAGATTATGACGAAGCTACGCGCATTTTTATTCCTCGCTACTTTTTATTCATCTCTATTTTTCTCTCTCGCCGACGCCCTTCTCTCGATCTGTTTCGTTGCTTACGACCCCCCCCCCCCCCCCCCCCCCTTCATTCTCTTTCTCTCTTCGCAGCTTGCCCGACTTTCTTTTTGTGATATTGTACACGAAAGTAAACACTTTCAAGTACACAAAGTACAAATTATATTGGACTAACATAAGTATGTAAATAAATAAAGGTACGGGCACAATCGACGATGTGAAACTATAGAAAATCAAGGTTTAGTAAATGTTGCGGTAGCGTAAGGTAAACTGGGACAGGTGCACCACATCGGGGGAAAAGAATCCTTTGTCGGCGAAATCTCGAATGGAAATACCTGTATAGGTATTTTTATACTTGCGTACGTGCCACGAGAATCTCGTTCATTCATAAAATATTCTTCGCACTGCCGAGTCATTCACGAAACGATCGAGAGAGAGATCGCGCGATTTTTTGACTTTTTCTCGTATTTTGGAAGAAAATCGGAATTTTATAGCAAATCTATAAACAATCCGATCACTGGGAATAGGTCAAAGAAATCGAAAAATTGATTTTTTTCTTCGTAAAAATTATATCGAGATTGTAATTCGCGTAACTCGGGAAATTTTCGATTTCGAAAGCTTTTTTGGTTGGAAACAATTTTTTCCCCCACTCCCGAACCCCCAAAGTCCCGAGAGTGAATTACCAATCTCGACTATCGCTACTTGTAGAGGGTTAAAAATTGTTTTCCTTCAAAAATGCTTGGAATTTGGCAAGTTGAAAAAAAGTTATCTACAAAAAACTTCCAAAATCAAAACAAAGTTATCACCGTTCGATTGTATACGTCCAGGAAGGAAGGAAGAAAGGATAGAAATTGAAGAGCAGGCAAAATATATACCGTAGCATCGGGTTAGTATCATCGAGGTACAACAGGTTTCTCTTGGATACGAGGAATTGCCTGTCTTGCTCGTTCGTTGCTATCGTGTGTATGGCCCCTCTTCGATATTATTCTCGTTATCGAAAGGCCTGTCAATGTGTCGACGATCTATCAATTATCCTTTAACCATCACAAAAAAACATAATTCTTGGATCCAAGAATTTTTGATTTTTTAAAACTATCAACGAATTTCGATCATTTTTATTAAAATTTCGACTCGAATCTTCAATTTTCATACATCTTCCTCCCTAAAAAACGAACCAAATTCAAACCTTCGGGCGATCTAAAATCGATATCGAACGTCCTTCGTAATTTTCATCTTGTCCAAACACAACGAACCCTTCGCGAGTCGAGAATAATAATAATAATGAGAAAACTAGCGCTCGTCTCAATTTTAGTTCTCTCCCAGTGTCATATCGTACTCTTACTATCTATATGTATATACATCTATGTCCAGAGATATTACGTATACATATAGCTAGATAGTAGTGTGTTTGTCGACAGGGAACAAAAGACAACGAACGAATGGGTGGCGCGCCCATTGGAATATTAAAATAATCCGTGATTACTTTAATAAATCTGCCTATTCCTACTCTCTCTCTCTCACACACACCCATACTAATATCCTCTCGTCGCTTTTTCGTTTCTCTCACACATATATATATTTATAAAAGTCTGCCATTCCGATTTCAGCACCCTCGAATACGTTTTCTCTGTCTCTCGCTGAACACGACTCGGCTCGAACAGGGCCAGCTCGGGAGTCTCGAGCCGCGAGTGGAGGCGGTCATGGCACAGTCGCAGATGTGACTGTACCCCTAATGAGCGCGCTATTTTTCACGAGTATTTTTATCCCGTTTATTGGCCAGCCCGCTTCACAAACTGTCGGCTGGATATTAATCATCCATGGCGGTTCTCTGTCTTTTTCTTCTTCTCTCTATCTCTCTCTTTCTCGCACTCTCGACGACTTTCGGAGTTTTATTTCTTCCAAGGATAAAGGCGAGATCTTGAGGACGCCTTCCTGAGACGAAGCGGCCGAGGGGCTGACAAGGACGCGGAGGAGGAGAAGGAGGACGATGACGACGGGAGAGATGTTCGAGAACGAGCTCCGGGAGTTCCTTTTCATTTATTGTTATTAAACCGGCTTCTGTGCTGAACACATTTAGTCCCCGCCACCATCCTGCACACTCGCGCGTGCACACACACACACACACACACACACACACTGGAAGTCTTTTTTCCAACCGGGAGAGCTCCCGGGGTGTGAGGAAAAATCGATTTACTTCGTTGAAATAATTTGAATTTTAACATCGACTTGGATAAAATATTGGTGTTCCTTGTATTTCTCGACTTTGTTCCTCTTAATCAAATGATAATGGCAATTAATATTTTTCTAAAATCCAAAAATTTTGCTAAAAATTTATTTAGAATGAAGAAATGCAATTGCATTTCAAATATGTATATGTGTATGCAGTAATGTTATAAAGTGGTTATAAATCGTCGAGGTGACAAACGATTCGACCGATTTTTCATTGCGGTGGTTTCATCGTCGACGTCTCGGTATTGCTATATAGACGAGGTATATTCTTCTTTAGGACACTCGTCCTATTCCTCCTATAATGGCGACGACGATATACACCTCGACATTCTTTCCTTCCTTCGGCCTTCATCTTTTTCTTCTTTTTCATTTTTCGTGCATCATGGAGACGAGATGAAATGTAAAGACGAAAGTATTTCCGGTGGCGAGGGCGCGCGGTTACCTGAGAGTCGAAACCTCGAGTCGGCGGGCTTTTCTGTTCATTTGACAAAAGGGGGATCGAGCTCTCGCCTGTTAAGCCGAGTTTCTTTCTCTCTCACGTTCCCATTCTCAATGAACGTATCAAACTACGCACCGATCTACCAAACTCGTCGTTTGTCGGATTTAAAAAAAAAGCTATTCAAGTATGTTTGACTCGAAAACGAGAAGTCAACGAGTCGACTTTTCATTTCGAATCGAACCTTCTTGTCTCCATTGAACAACAAATCGTATCAAAATTATCGATCTTCGAACAAATCGTCGATCACTTCGAAAAATATGATTTTTCGAGCCCCAAATATAACAATTCAATTCCAAAACTACCGAATCGATTCGAAAGAAGATGTCCATACTCGCAAGATCTTTCCCAAATGAAAATTCGTCTCAGCAAGAAAACAAAAAAATGTCAATGTTTATCTTTGCCTTTGGTCAACGAAGCAAGGGGTCATCGACCTCCTTCTCTCCATTGAACAACAAATAGTATCAAAATTATCGACCTTCGAGCGAATCGTAGATCACTTCCAAAAATATGATTTTTCGAGCCCCAAATATAACATTTCAATTCCAAAACTACCGAATCGATTCGAAAGAAGATGTCCATACTCGCAAGATCTTTCCCAAATGAAAATTCGTCTCAGCAAGAAAACAAAAAAATGTCAATGTTTGTCTTTGCCTTTGGTCAACGAAGCAAGGGGTCATCGACCTCCTTCTCTCCATTAAACAGTAAATCGTATCAAAATTATCGATCTTCGAACAAATCGTCGATCACTTCCAAAAATATGATTTTTCGAGCCCCAAATATAACAATTCAATTCCAAAACTACCGAATCGATTCGAAAGAAGATGTCCATACTCGCAAGATCTTTCCCAAATGAAAATTCGTCTCAGCAAGAAAACAAAAAAATGTCAATGTTTGTCTTTGCCTTTGGTCAACGAAGCGAGGGGTCATCGATCTTAATTCCTCCTACATAAAACCGACACGAAACGAGAGATCAAAGTTCGATCGTCTCTCTTATATCTCCCTTCGTTCGATAGAGACACGACGATCCTTCTCGTCGCACGTTTATACATTTCCATTCGAGTTCCCCGAAGGTATATAACGACATCGTCTCGTTCGTCTCCTCAGGCTCTGCGATATTATTATCTTAAGAAAGAAAAACACGTTGGACACCGATATACGTGAAATATTCCGTCTGTAAACCACGACATTTTTAATACACGCTCATGCGCGACTCGAACCAAAAAAAAAAACCCCAATGAATTCTCGTATTTTCGTGAAGAGTGGGGAGGGGGGGGGCGAAGATGGGAGGAGGAGGGGGCACCTGTAGAAGACTCGTCGCCCTCGAAAACTCGACGAGACGAGACCCAGCCGAATGAAGAGATTCGTCTCCGGGGCACGCACGCCCCCCCCTCCCCCTCCCCCTTCCCTTCCTCACTTTTGGAACAAGAAAAAAGACAGGAAAAAAAATGTCAGTGTTGTCAGAAACAACACGGGACGATTCTGCGAGGCGTAAACGCCCATACGGTAAAAGTTGAACGAGATGGATTGCACCCTGAGATATAAACACCCCCTGAGGCCAATATACGCGTACACGTTTGCAGGACACACCTAGTCACACGTAACAAGCTTCCCTTTCGCGTTCTTCCCGATTTTTGTCGACTCGATCTATCGGTCACGTGCGCATCCTCGTAGACTCTCCGCCATGAAATGTTTACTCGATAAACAGGGGAAATAATCCCGTTCCGCTCATCGATACCGATAAACGCATGAAAATATACGAAATTCTTTCTATTTTTGCTTCTTTTATGTGGGAAGTCGTCTTTTTTTTTGGGCTTTTTCTTTTTTGTCATTTTAGAACGAGGGGAAAGAAATCACGAATGGTCGTTATTTATTCCACAAAATTTCGAGTTTGTTTTCGTTACCGTTGGTCCGTTTGGCGGCTCGGGGGAATTTTTTTCTTTTTTTGGTTTTTTCGTTTTTTTCTTCTTGCATCCCTCCTTTGAACGTACGTTAATGGTATAGATACGAACTATACTATATTAGGTTTATATTCAGGATTCCCTGAGCCATAAGAGAGTCTTTCTTTCTTTGCTCCTTTCTTTTTTTTTTCCTTTTTCCTTCTTTTTTTTCTACATTCTACACGCGTGTGTGTATATACGTCTTCTTATACAAGCTTCTTTTTTCTGAATCCGTTCTTTCACGG
Source organism: Netelia fuscicornis (assembly GCA_946811545.1). NCBI lineage: Eukaryota > Metazoa > Arthropoda > Insecta > Hymenoptera > Ichneumonidae > Netelia > Netelia fuscicornis. The sequence goes on along the minus strand of OX328012.1, from coordinate 51,441,637 downwards.
CACTGGCTCGAAATCTTTTTCGCCTTCAACCGGATGAGCAACTTTGCTCTTTTCACCTTGCGTCTCCCCACGAGTAACCAAATGGTCAGGCTTTGAGAGAGAGAGAAAGAGCAACGGACCATCAATCTCCATACCATCTCGTTCGTCGACATTAATTTTATTGGTAGTTGAGGACCGTAATTCTGTGCTCGTATAATACTCCACGACACCTGTGTATATATACAGTCACGGTGCAAACTATAGGTACACCCTGATGTTTGTGCAACATATACATATGTGTGTGTGTGTGTTAGTGTTTCTATGCGATACACACGTGGAATACGGGGCTATAATTTCGGACGGGCTCGAGCATTTACAAGTTACGATAAAACTTTATACGATGGAGAATCAAGAATCAAGAAGGGTGAGAGGTTATATCGGATATTCGTTGTACACTTTTGGGAAGAAAAGATCGAGTCATCTTCCGAAGGGAAACCAAAAACTGTGGCAAATATAAGAAACAATTTTTTGAGAATTTACTGTAGGAGAGAAAAACATAAAATATCAAACAATGATAACAAGTAAGAAAATAAAAAAACGTGGCAAGTGTAAAATTCTATATTTTTCACAGGAATGTAGCGTTAAAAAAATTAAATACCGTATAATAATATCAAATAAGAAGGGAAATGTAAAATTTAATTTTTTTTACAAGAATTTACCGTGGGAGAAAAAAAATATCATGTAATAATACCAAAGAAGAAAATCAAAAATAGTGGCAAATATAAAATTCAATTTTTTTTTCACAAGAATTTACTGTAAGAAAACAAATAGCAAATAAGAAAATCAAAACCGTGGCAAAAATAAAATTCAATGTTTTTTTTTTCACAAGAAATTACCGTAAAGGAAAGAAAAATAAAAAGTGAGGGAATATAATGATAATAATAATAATAATAATCACGTTCATAGGGAAGAATTTGCGGAGAAAGTCCCATGGGAAATTCGATATTTCAATGTTTTCGTGGGAGAGGAGACATATATCTCGGTCCCCGAGAGAATTTCTCGGGTGTTTGCCTGATCGACGTTATAAAATAAGAGGCTGAAAGTGGACAGTGATCACCTGAACTATCGATCGCAAAAGCGGCTTAAAAATTATCCCTTTCGATTAAAAAGAACAAAAAAAACATAAACAAAGAAAAACAAAGATAACTTTTCAAAATGCTCGTCAGTTTTCCCGTTTCTCTTAATAGTTCAATAGTGAAACTATTGAGTTTCGACTGGTTGGACCGGTGAGCGACGAAGATATATGTGTTTTTTCGTGATGTATCGGCGATTCGAAATAGGGAGAAATCGTAAAAACTAACTGGTAAAAACGATATTTCAGTGCACTACGTGTTATTATTGCGGTATACCTATATTTTATGTACATATGGGTATATACGTTGGTAGAAAGGTACTAGAAAAGCGGAAGGGTCGCTACTACCTAATCGCGCATCCCTGCTCGCTATGACGCGAAAAAATACATATATATACAAAGTTATTTTTCATATATCTATATATATACCTATATATACCTATATATACCTATATATACCTATATATACCAATATACACCTATATATACCTATATATGCCTATATATACCTATATATGCCTATGTATGCCTATATATACCTATATATACCTATGTATACATATATATCCCTACATATACATATATATATGGTTATGTATCGCTATGTATACCTATATACGGAATTTGTAGTATCTATAACGATGGCGGTGCACGGTAGGGTGATCGTAAAATTACGTCACGGCTTTTGCTTTATTGCCCTCGGTGGATCGCTCCCACACAGACATAGAGATACACACATGAATTTTCCACCTACTCTCTCCTCCGTTCCATTCTCTCCATATACCTCTCCGTTTCTCCGTTCCAATAAAAGTCCCAATAATAATGCCGGATGTTTTCCGATGCACCATATTTGATTTAGTGTCGGCCATTTTGTGATCACATATCTGCCTCGTAAATCTCCGCGTAGCAGTGGCGCCACCGCATAAAAATATCAAACGTCGATGCTGTATATGCCCGTCTTTTCCGGGCACACACATACACACGCACACGCACACACATGTCCGTTCATCCCGATCCCTGTTCACCGAGAGTGAGAGAGCCCGCAATCCTATGTAAAATATTGCTGCCCAGCGAACTCGATGGCACAAGCAGCAGTAGTAACAGCAGCAGCAGTTCAACGTGTGCATGCGATAGCTCTCGTGTGCTCGAGGGACGCAGGGGGATGGAGCTGTTCCAACATTTTTCCAAACCCAAACCCTCGCCTTTTTACCGCTTGCGTTTTAGCTCCCTTGCTTTCTCTCTTTCTCTTTCAGACGCGTTGTCGCCATCTTGGAAAAGCGCGACGATACTCGTTCGATACGATGATAAGGGTGACGATCAAAGCAATTCAATGATTGTTCTTTGATTCCTTCCTTAAATAAAGTGTTGAGAGAAGAAACATGAAGATCAGCCCTTTCGTTCCTTTCCCTTTTATTTGATTTCCCGCTGGTCATCGAAGCGTTCTGGCAAGAAGCGTGGAAAATAATCCAACAAACTTGAACGTAGACCTCTCCGATATGTCGAAAAGTTACATATAGCTTTCTCTCTCTAGGTCCCATCGAGTACAACTACCCAGAGGAGAGTCAGTTTTTCAACGACCTCTTCGTCCATGGGGCTAGATCTCTATGGCACTTGATGCCTGGTCAGAGGAAGATATAAAACAAGTAGTGCTTGGAGACATGCAAACGCTTCATTTCGCCTCATTCCCTAGCTCGATAGAGTCCAAGGATGATAAGGGTGATGATCAAAGAGATTCAATGATTATTCTTTGATTCTATCCTAAAATAAAGTGTTGAGAGAAGAAAAATGAAGATCAGCCCTTTCGTTCCTTTCCCTTTTACTTGATTTCCTGCTGGTCATCGAAGCGTTCCGACAAGAAGCGTGGAAAATAATCCAACAAACTTGAACGTAGACCCCTCCGATGTGTCGAAAAGTTACATATGGCTTTCTCTCTCTAGGTCCCATCGAGTACAACTACCCAGAGGAGAGTCAGTCTTTCAACGACCTCTTCGTCCATGGGGCTAGATCTCTATGGCACTTGATACTTGGTCAGAGGACGATATAATGCGCGTAGTTCTCGCAGACACGCAGACGCGTCATTTCGTCTCATTCCCTAGCTCGATAGAGAAGCCAAGGAACGAGAGCAAAAGGTTTTGGTCTCGCCACGCGCGAGAGGGAGAGAAGGAGAGAAAGCTCCCCTGACTATGGACGAGGCAGTATATCGCAGTTATTGTCCATTAGGAGCGCGAGAGGCGGCGATCCACGCCACAAACTTACTTTATGATATTGCTCGCTGCTTGCGCGCACTCCCGCCCTTTCCTCTTTCCTCCATTTTGTCTGGACACCACCAAGGTCTTCTCTCTTACCACTACCAAGAGCTACCACAATTTCCCCAAGCTTTCCTCTACCTCCTTCGAAGAGACTTCTCTCCCTCGGTGGTGGGTGCGAGAACGCGTGGTTCGTCGAAAGAGCTTCCACAGTTCGTATCCCGAGGGTTTCATCCCCGTCGTCTCTTTCTCGTTCCTCTCGTCGTTCGGGACATCGCTCGGGACATCACCGTGACGTACACGTCCTCATCCAAGCTGCCGTCTGGCTCCTCGATGCTACTGCGTGTGCGTCTCTCTTTACCTCCTTTCTTCGTTGGAAGATTCTTCCTCGAGGAACGAGGAAGGAATATCATCCCCGGGCAATGAGCCTCGTACCGGAACATCCTCTTATTCTCTCCGAGATATACGAGAGACCCTTGCTAAATTCTCTCCTCGTTCTTCTCTCAATTACGATGCTACTACAATTTTTTCCAATCGAAAGATTTTAATTTGTTCGTTACACGACCCGATAGTGAGACACAATTATCGATTATATTCTTCCCAAAATTGATACCCCAATCAAGAGAAATCGTTATTATTGTACAATTCTCTACAAACGAGAGAGTTAAACTTATTCATTCCACAAGTTGATAGAGAGGTAGAATTATCGATTAAATTCTTCTCAAATTTCATTCCCCAATAAAAAAAAATTCATAATTTTTGTACAATTATCTCCAATTGAGATAAATTTCTTAATTCCACGACCTGATAACGAGACACAATTATCAATTAAATTATTCCCAACTTTTATTCCCCAACAAGAAAAATTCATAATTTTTGTACAATTATCTCCAATCGAGAGAGTTAAATTGCTCAATTCCAAAACCCGATAGCAAGACACAATTATCAATTAAATTCTTCTCAAACTTTATTTCCCAATTAAGAAAAAACTCATGATTATTGTACTTTTCCCCCGTTTTTGTAATCGAAACAAAAAGAAGGTCAGGTTTCAGTTCTGGAGATTCTCGTATGAAAAAGATATATTTTTATGTATATCGCGCTCGCACTCGTTTTATAAAACTCTTATTCACATGTATATATCTATATATATATATATATATACATACAGTTAAATATATAGGACCGAGAGAAGAGCACTAAATGCAATGACACTATAGCGACAGTTAGAGTCGGTGAATTACGATTGGTCGCGGCTCTCGTTCTCTCGCTCGCTCGTTGGAAACGTTATGGTTACGAATTGAAAGGGATACGATCGGCGATGGAACGAAACCAAATGGAATGCGGAGGGAAAAGGGGTGGAGGGAGAAAGCACGGGATGTGAAAACGCTCGGAATGGAACGAGTCTCTCGCGGCTCGCGCCCGTCTGCGCGCGCTATACGCTCCGAGTAACGACCAATTAGATAACAAAACGTCAAACAATAAAACCCGTCATGTTTATACCGAAGGGGATAAAAGCCATGGGCTCGCGCGTGTATCTCCTACATACGTATATCGTCGGGGCACATGCACGCGCCCGCGCTCGACTATATTTCCGAGAGCGGCGGCTGCCCCCTTCAGCCCCCTCTTCGTACCGCCGTACGGATCTCCCATAAACTACCCGGTACACACGGATGCGCGGACGGACCTCCTATATAACGCGACTCCTCTGGCTTTTACTCGGAAAGGACACGAAGGACGAGTCGCCATTATATTCGATACTTTCTGTTCGTTTTCGCGAAAATTTAATCGTTAATATTATTATTATTATGTTATGTTTTATAAGGGAGAAAAAGTTATCGAGGTTTTTTTCAATGGACGAATTTCTAAAAAAATTTCGAAAGATTGTCCTATGTAACGCGACTCCTCTGGCTTTTACTCGGAAAGGACACGAAGGACGAGTCGTCATTATATTCGATACTTTCTGTTCGTTTTCGCGAAAATTTAATCGTTATTATTATTATTATTATTATTATTATGTTATGTTTTATAAGGGAGAAAAAGTTATCGAGGTTTTTTCAATGATCAAATTTTTAAAAAAATTTCAAAAGAATGTCCTGTATAACGCGAATCCTCTGGCTTTTACTCGGAAAGGACACGAAGGACGAGTCGCCAGTATATTCGATACTTTCTGTTCTTTTTCGTGAAAATTTAACCGTAAATATTCTTATTATGTTATTATGTTTTATAAGGGAGAAAAAGTTATAGAGGTTTTTTCAATGATCGAATTTCTAAAAAAATTTCGAAAGAATGTCCTGTATAACGCGACTCCTCTGGCTTTTATTCGGAAAGGACACGAAGGACGAGTCGCCAGTATATTCGATACTTTCTGTTCTTTTTCGTGAAAATTTAATCGTTATTATTATTATTATGTTATGTTTTATAAGGGAGAAAAAGTTATCGAGGTTTTTTCAATGAACAAATTTCTAAAAACAATTCGAAAGAATGTCCTATATAACGCGACTGCTCTGGCTTTTACTCGGAAAGGACACGAAGGACGAGTCGCCAGTATATTCGATACTTTCTGTTCTTTTTCGTGATAATTTAATCGTTATTATTATTATTATTATTATTATTATTATTATTATTATTACGTTATGTTTTATAAGGGAGAAAAAGTTATAGAGATTTTTTCAATGAACAAATTTCTAAAAACAATTCGAAAGAATGTCCTATATAACGCGACTGCTCTGGCTTTCACTCGGAAAGGACACAAAGGACGAGTCGCCATTACATTCAATAATACTTCCTGTTCGTTGTCGCAAAAATTTAGACATTATTATTATTATTATGTTATAATGTTTTATACGGGAGAACAAGTTTTCGAGCTTTTCCTAAACGGGCAAGCGTTTAATTTGAAAAGAAAGTGATCCATGGATGACGTCAGGTTGTAAATTATCGTTTTATCTCGTTTGCATATATTCGAGCCTCGGTGAACAAAGCCGAAGATTCTCTTGGAATCGGAATTGGCCGAAGTGAGGGTGTTTTGTTGGGATCGTCCAGAGGGGAGACACTGGGACTGTTCCTATCGAATTGTAAAATCGAGACGCGTGCGCGGCTTATGTTCTCCCTCTCGCTCTTTTGTACAACGTTGCTTCTCGTAAACTCATCGATATCGCGATTCGAGCGGGTAACTGGTAACCACACCGACGAGGGATGGATCGAGAGATTTTAAAATGGGAACGATCCGAGAGAGAGAGAGAGAGAGAGAGAGACGAAGTTAGATAAGCTTTTGTAACTGGGGTGGACCAATCTCGAAATACATTGTTCACGAATCGACGGATCAATTTTTATCATACAGTTCGAAAAAAAGATCTCTTATCGGTTGTAAAGTATTATCGATATTTAAGAAATATTCTAGGTTTTAACTTTATCTACGTGAGCAACGAAAATGATGACGAGAACGATGGAGACGACGAAACGAGCAGAGATCGATTAATTGATTGGTTTTCCATCATGTCCTAGCGAGCTATGAGACAATTTTAGAATTGCAGTTCACGTTTCAGAAAAAATGATCGATATTTAAGAAATGTCGTAGGTTTCAAGTTTATGTACGTGTGCAAAGATGACGACGAGGACGATGGAGACGACGAAACGAGCAGAGAGGGATCGAGTCGGAGAAGACTAGCGGGGATGAAGCCGGTTAATTGGCATGACGGATAGAGGGGGTGCGAGAGAAGTTGTCGCTTAGTAACATTACGCCGCGATGAAACTGATACGCAACCACCCTCCGCAATCTCGTTCGCTTGCTTCGCAGACCGTTCTCCCTGACGTGCAGACCTCCCTCTTCATCCCTGAGCTTCCACCGTTTACCCGACACACTCGAACAGACCGTGTCCTTCCGTCAACCGCGCCACAGTTTGCTCTCTCCGTCTCTCGTTCTCTTCCACGGAAACATCCTTTCTTGTCGTACACATCGCGTCGTTTCTCTCGCCCTTCCTAGAAATCCTTCGCACAGATGATGCGCTCTCGTGGCTAATGTTCTACATTTGCTTCGAAAAGAGAGACGGAGAGAGTCAGAGAGAGAGAGACGGAGAAAGTCAGAGAGAGAGAGGGAGAAAGTTAGAGAGGGAGGTGACGACACGTAACTATACTTACATGTGTACAAACTCTCTAAATCTGAATTAGTGAAAAATTGACTAATTCAATTAGTAAATGCACGTTCTACTGGTGAAATAGTGATAAACGCATCGCATAGAATAGTAAAAAATAGTAAATTAGGCTTACTGAAGCAAATTAGTAATACGATTGACTATTATTTAGTCAATACAGTTTACTAATTCGTTAATGATATTGCACGATCACTAATCAATTAGTACAGGAGTCAGTGATCGACCAATCACACTCTCTAAATCTGAATTAGTGAAAAATTGACTAATTCAGTTAGTAAATGCACGTTCTACTGGTGAAATAGTGATAAACGCATCGTTTCACTGATAGAATAGTAAAAAAATAGTAAATTAGGCTTACTAAAACAAGTCAGTAATACGATTGACTATTATTTAGTCAATACAGTTTACTAATTCGTTAGTGATGTTGCACGATCACTAATTAATTAGTACAGGACTCAGCAATCGACCATTCACACTCTCTAAATCTGAATTAGTGAAACATTGACTAATTCAATTAAAATGCACGTTCTACTGGTGAAATAGTGATAAATGCACCGGTTTCCTGATAGAATAGTAAAAAAATAGTAAATTAGAATTACTAAAGCAAATTAGTAATAAGATTGACTATTATTTAGTCAATACAGTTTACTAATTCATTAGTGACATCACACGATCACTAATCAATTAGTACAAGACTCAGCGATCGACCAATCACAGGCGCCAGCTCCTGACCCGATACTTCCTTTGTTCTACCATTGTCATGTCGGAGGCGTCATTTTCTCATGTCAGTGAGTTCATGTACAGTGCGAAACGGCGAATCTTATTTTATAAACGTTAGGGAAAAAGCAAAACAATTGGCAATTGGCTGGTGCATGAACGTATCAGCTGTGCTGACTACTAATTGTAGTCAAATGTTACTAATTTTTAAAGCGATCATTTTTGACTAATCGAATTAGTAATTTTTCACTAATCATTAGTGATCCACTTTTCGCTAAACGAATTACTAAAATATGACTAAAATTTAGTAAAATTTCACTAATTCAGGTTTAGAGGGATTAAAGTTTTTTTAATTGTAGGAGACATTAACATCCTACAATTAAAAAAAACCTCAATCCCCTGCATGAAAATCTTTCCAATCTTTCAACCATTCCGATATCCCAAAAAAATAATAATTAAGACTCGAACGGAAAACATTTTGGACGAAACGAGTGGAGGTCGTATCTACGACCGATAGAAAACCGGTACCGGGCGCTTGTAGTTCTTCCCTTCTCCATATAGATCATCGCTCCCAATCTCCCCTCGCTGACTTGTTATTAAATTAATCCTTCGTTTAGCCAAATTGATGCATTGATATCACAGAGCACTCATAACTCACCCTCGTCGCCCACCCATTCTCGCGATCTCTCTCTCTCTCTCTCTCTCTCTCGCTCTCTCCCTCGCCCTCGTAACAACAACCCCCTGCACCAAATGTTTTCTCACCCGTACGAACGGTTGGCTACCAACGGTATTATATACACAGTGTCACATGGTATACGGTACTCTGTTACCCGTGTTGCCGTACAATATAGTACAGTATACTCGACTCGCAGCATCAGCAGCAGCAGCAGGGGTAAAAAACGGGGGCACACTCGACGCGTCCATGGACGAGCCAACCCTCCGATCTTTATATATGTATTTCTGTATAAATTTGATTTTTTTTCTCGCCACTCGCGAGGTGTGCCGACCACACCGTGCTTCGAAAAACTTTTTCCTAATGATTAACGCGAATAATTGTATTTAAAAAAAAAGGCAGATTTATTTAGCGATTTTGAATGAAATATTCGATTCCATTTGATTCAATGTGAGAATAAAAAAGAAGGTAGCTGGGGAAATAAGAAAAAAATGGGAAAGTTCTCGAGTGTTACCGATATTTAATTCATTCGAGGATTTTGCGGATATTGGACAAAGTATTTTTGACCCTCGTCCATGATATCCCTCCGTTCGATGCGATCGAACGATACTTCGAGTCTGGACGGATTCAACCCCGGAGACAGGAAAAGCGCCGAGTTTAGGAACCGGAGAGACGAACGAACCGAACAAAAACACTCGGAGCTTTTTACAGCCTGCTCTTCTTCTTTATCCCCTTATCAGCTTGTGAAAAAGACTCTCCACTAGATAAAACAAGATTGATCACCAAAGAGTTATCCATCGTTTGATTTTGTGTCCTAAATTTATGCGAACTTGGCACCGCCAATTTGTCGATTCGTTCGTGAATTCATCGATGAATTCTACTCGACAAATTGAAAGAATAACGTTACGAAGAAATTACCAACGAAATCGGAGAAACTCCTTTGGAATGGAGGAAAGATCCTTGGTAGGATGTTGAAGTAGAAATTCATTAGACCCCAAAGAGGTTGCCGCATGTTCGCTGAAGTTATCGCGAGTAATCGACGACGTCTCGCGGTAACGACCCTCGATTATTTGAAACACGAAGGACAGAATCGGGAGGAAATGGAGGGAGGGAGCGCGAAGTTTATCCGTTCGCAAGCACGAGACAAATTGTTCCAGAGGCCGAAACGCGCCGTTCGCTTGGAATGGAAAGGGCCAGAAAGGGCTGTTCTCTCTCTCTCTCTCTATGTTCCTCTCTTTCTCTCTCCCTCTCTCTCTTAGATACATCGTTCGGTCTGACAAACTGACCAACGACCGCCTCCTCCATTCTCTCCGGCTCTCGGGGTCCGCCGCATTATCGCACCACTGCGGACAGCCCGGCAAAGACCATTTGTAGTTTGAGAGAAAAGCCACACGCGCGATGGGCTACTCCGTGAGAAAACAGAAATGGATGAGACGACGAGAGAGAGAGAGGACTCTCGCTCCATCGGTGATTGTTTTTCCCTAATACACGGGGGAGTTAGTTCGACCGGAAAAACTTCCAATCGATATACGATCGTATTCTAGCTTCGTTAAATTTTCATCCAATCTCCGAATCGTGGTTCCATTATTTTCCAAATTTCATTCGTTTTATTTGCGTGACATGATTTTCCTCGATGCCGAATCTTGAAACAGTCTTCCGGATTGAATTGGTAAAATCGCTTTGTTTCTTATAACCGTCGTGAAAAATTATTGGCCCCCAACGTTGGGCACGAATCTTCCTTTCTCTGTCTCTCTCTGCCAACGGTAGAGAACGTAGCATAGAAATTCATACGGAAGCAATTTTATCTCGAGCATAACCGACGTATGAATGAATGCATGTACGTATAATATAATAGAGCGAAATGGTTTCTTTCCATCCGGCCGAGTTGGTTCTCTCTCCCTTGCCCCCCCCCCCCCGACCCCTCCTCGAGATCCGAACGAGATGAGAGCACGCGATTTGGATTTTCAAATTCGCCGTTGGAACGGCTCCAAGAGAAGACTGTTCCTGGAATCTTCGAGAATGATGTACCGCCGACTCCGTTACTGCTTTGCCCCCTCGGAGTAAATGCCTCCCTTACTTACAGATTTCGCCTGGCGCGTCGTACTTTCGAAAATTGAAATAAATTTCTCGAATCTTCATTCGTATGAAAAAAAGAAAAATCTGATTCGAATATTAGAAAAATGACGAGGAGAATTGATAGTTCTGGGAGTAAACTAATTCGACGTTGGATCGCGGTTTGAGAAAAAGTCAAGAATAATACCCTTTTATATATTTGCCTGGCGCATCGTATTTTGAAAAATGGAAATAAATTTCTCAAATTTCCATTCGTATGGAAAACAATGAGATTCGATTATTAGAAAAATTACGAGGGAAATTGATAGCCGTTTATATATTTGCGAAGAGACGATCCCCCTCGTGAAGAAACGATCCCTATCGGAAGATCCTGGAAATGCTTATTACAACATCGACCATTCGGTCGCTTCGGTATTGCGTTCACGCTGCTCTATTAAATATATCTCTATATTTACGTGTAGAGCTTTTAGTCAGTGATGGAAGGAGAGACCGGGTTCTCGTCGGAAGTTGCTTTCCCGCTATAATATTACGTATAAAGTAATTAAGGACATCGGGCGACGGAGTAGCGAGGAGGAGGATGAAGAGGATGAGAACGAACATCGTGAAGCTTCGTCGAGGGTTTTGGTTTGGGGACAATTTGAAGAGGGGGAGAGAGAGAGAAGAGAGAGAGAGAGAAGAGAAGCTGCCCACGGCATGGAGAGCATGGCCGACAGGTTGGGGAATGCGACATTTACATAGTAATTAAATCGCTGGAGCAAGTGGGTACCGTTGGGGGAGATACTGTGTGCCCGCTTCTGCTGGCTGCTGGCTGTTGGCTGCTGGCTGCTGGCTGCTGCTCCCGGTGTGGAGCCTCGAGCCATTACAGACGCATTAGATTGCGGTAAGCACTTGTTTATGGCGGACCATCCACCCCTCTCTCTCTCTCTCTCTCTGTCTCTTTCCCTCGTTCTCTACATTGGAAAATCCCCCCCTGGCAACCCCCAGCCAGTCAAATTCTCCGTGCTCTTTCTCTGTATCTACGATTCTCTCTTTCTCTCTCTCTATACAAAAGCTCGGTATATCGACAATGGAGCTAGCAAATGGGCCATGGACCTATCGATACCACCTATTTACCTCTTGACCATTTTATTTGGGCTTGTTGCGAGTTTAATTTTGATTCTTTTGGTTTGATTGTAAATGGTGAGTTAACAAGTAGCGAGAGGAGTGAACGAGATTGTTCGATCAGTGTGAAAAGGAGGGGAAGAGAATATTTCAGAAATGAAGATAGAGAGGAGAAAAGTTGAGAGAGGGTGGAAGATTTTGTAGATTTTGGGATGAAGTTTAAATGATAAAGTGATGTGAGATTTTCCAACAAGAAACGAGGGAAAAGGACTGCTCCGTGCCTTACGTACGAAATTGAACAAGCAGAATCCTGGATTAGACAGTTTCTCGTTACTTCGAACGGTTCGCGTTCCATCCTGGATTTGACGATTCGACTGTGCGAAGGTACGAGATCGAGGGGCAAAAATGAAATCCAGCGTGCAAATTCCATTCTAAAGCAATTTATCGTTTGTTGCCGAGACAAAACTTCGCGTTTGAACATGAAGTTTGTTGTTTCGTTTCGTTACAAAACGGATGAGACGGAAGATTTGCATGTGAGCCCGGAGTCGAAATTTTTACTGCTAGGTCTCAATCTCCCATAGCCTATTTTGTTTTGTAGCGCACAGGTCGTCAGCCTCCGCTTAATGACAACGTGCCCTCCAGCTTGAATCTGGGGGCATCATGGACCCTCCGGGACTCTACTCTCAATACCAACCCTGCCTGGTGAGACAGTTAAGGGAGGGTCCACGGGGGAGGCCCCTTTAGGTCCCTCTGGTCAGTCCCAATGTACAGGTTCTGCCATTTTGGAGGGTCTCCGAGGGGGCCTCTATGTACGGTCTAGTCCCTCATTAGACCCTCGCCCTTATCCTCACCACTCCGCTGAATGCCGCCCATTCTCGATGCCTCAAAAAATGTCCACTCGGATTGAGCAGATACCACCCGAAATTTGTACTGCTCGTCTCAATCTCCGAGAGCCTATTTTGCTTTGTAGCGCACAGACCGTCGGCGTCCGCTCACTGGCAACGTGCCCTCCAGCTTCAATGTGGGGACATCACGGAACCTCTGGAACTCCGCTCTCCATTCCAAGTTCGAAAAATGTGCCCTCCGTGACTCCGCTCTTGATACCAACTCGCCTTGACGAGGCAATTATGGAAGGGTCTATGAGCCCTCCAGCACCCTCCGCTCAGTCCAAATGTAAAGTTTCTGCCATTTTAGAGGATCTAAGATTCCTGTTCTCGATTCCTCAACAAATTTCGACTCGGGAGTCACCATAAATCGATGTTGCAATTTGGCGTATCGGACAAGAAGGGTGATAAAAGTCGAATATATAAACCCCTCCTCCTTCCCCCTCTTTTTACCTACCGAAAAATGGAAATTTTGTTGTTGGAAATTGAAGAAAAAACTAAAGTGTTCGAAGCGTGTTTTAAAGGCGTAGACGCAACGACAGAGGTCAGTCTTTTCCCCAGTTATTGGCGACACCCTTCGCGAGACACGAAGCTCGTGGTGAACCTACACCGAGAGGAAGCCGAGGGTGTGGGTCGCTCTCGAGCCAACATTTACATTTTTATTAAAAAACATTCACAAGTCCGCGACACGACGGTATAACGCGGAGATAACGGATATATGCAGGGAGAGGGTGGAGGGCGAAAGGGCGACGCGGGGAGTGAAGCGTACGAATGCTTTCTCTCTCTTCTTCTCTTCTTCGTCTTCTTGTTCGCAACCGCGCGCACGAGAACATTCAATTATCTTAGTAATCCTACAATTATAGCCAACGGATTTACTAGGCGAAGCTGGTGCTCGTGCTCCCCCCCCCCCCCGCATCCCCGTTACTAGCGGAAAATCCTTATATATATACAACATATCTCTCTCTCTCTTCCTCTCTCCCTCTCTCTCTCTTACTCAGAAAGAGAGAGAGAGAGAGATAGAGAGAGAGGGAAATATATATATATGTGTGTGAGCTTGTACCATCACAGTTACCCAGTTCCGTTTTCTCTCGCGTTTATACAACATGCCCCCTCCCTGCTCTCCTCGTACGCGAGCGACCTATTTAAAATAGTCAAATGGAAAAAATGAAGGAAAAAGTCGTTGCAGCCGCTATAAAAAAAAATACCGAAAAGATAAACTAGATTATGAAAAAAAAAAAAAAATCGTTAAACAGTAATGACATAGGCTGTATAGGCCGTCCGATTTTAATTCGACGTTATATCTAATCGAATATATACTGTACTTGTAGTAAAAAGGAGAAAAAAAAGAAAAACGAAAACGTTATCAAAGAGATAATATCTCTATAATAGAATTTATCGCGATTCCGTCGAGTGTCACCTTCTGTCGTTTTACAGATAAAAACAAAAACGCAAACCCTAATATAAACAGGAACGAGATGTACATATGATGAAAACATTGATGGAAATCATTAAAAAAAAACGAAAAAACAAGGGAAAAGCTCGAATAAATGGAACTTCGTTTAATCGCTGTGTTCTTTTTTTTTGTTTTTTTGTTTACAAAATATTTTCAATAAATATAGGAGAAGGGTTGGATGGCGGTGGTGGTGGGGTTATATATCGAGGCGATAGCACGATACAACGTTCCGATTCGATTGGGTCCTGCTCGTTTTCCGGGTTGCGCCAGGCGTACCTACCCACGAGAGAAAGAGAGAACAAGTTTACGATGCGGCGCGTGTGCATACGGGAACGAAAGCAGATGGAATGATTGGTGGAGCCACAGGGATGTGTACCACCGTGCACACTGTGCCATTGCGTATCGTTTACATACAAGCTGCTATCACACTCACGCCGTATACGTACTCGTATTTTACGTATCCAACGATTGCATTTCACCGTTGCGCAGTGTTCCGGTTACTTTTCACGCACCCTTCTTTCCATGTATAGACAGAGAGAGAAAGAGCGAAAGAGAGCGGGCGACCAAGACAAAAAATTATACATATATATAATATATATTTTTTTTATATTCAATTATATTTTATATATTATATATATAATATAATATAATATAATATAATATAATATAATATGATATAATATAATATAATGTAATATAATATAATATAATATATAATATAATATAATATAATATAATATAATATAATATAATATAATATAATATAATATAATATAATATAATATAATATAATATAATATAATATAATATAATATAATATAATATAATATAATATAATATAATATAATATAATATAATATAATATAATATAATATAATATAATATAATATAATATAATATAATATAATGTTAATTTAATATAAATATAATATTATATACTATAATATAATATAATATAATATAATATAATATAATATAATGTTAATTTAATATAAATATAATATTATATACTATAATATAATATAAATATAATATTACATACTATGATATAATACTAAAATATAATATATTATAATATAATATAATAGGTATAATATAATATAAAATATATAATATAATATTGTATATTATATTATTAATATTATATTATATTATAATTTATAAATATAAACATATATATATATATATATATATATATATATATATATATATATATATATATATTTCTGTTTCCGTCATCCGTTCTCTCTCTCTCTCCCCCTTTCTCTCTCTAACATGTATATATATCTATAGAGAGAGAGATGAGGCAGCTCATAGTCCGATATACGCCAAATAACGATTCGCTCTCGACCACCACGGTCGCCAGCTTCTATCTATCGATCTGCGTTTTAATTATTTTCGCGCAGCGCCGCCACGAGAGTACTCTCCTGGTCGCGTCTCTCTTCTCTGTCCCTGGATATATACGTATATATATGTAGGTTAGGTATACGATACCGCATCCATGTTCTCTCGTACGCTACCTCGCGATAAAACCATTCCGTTTACGTTATTATATAGCTCTATGTATATCGATGGGCGTATACATACAAGCTCGACGTTACGTCCAACGCTTCACCGAGAATGAAACGCGACCGGTAAAAATCTGATCGTACCCGGAAAATCCTCGAAAACCTTAATCCGAGAGGGGCAAGCCACATTCTATGTAATAAACGTACGTATCTCTCTCTCTCTCCCTCTCTCCATATATATGTATATATATATATATATCAAAGAGAGATAAAAATAGTCGAATTGCAGGATTTGGATTAAAAGGTGCACACTTTGCACAAGAGCGAGAGAGCGAGAGAGAGAACCAAAAGAAAACAAGAATTTGTTGACGAAGAAAAGTTTACCTAGTCGTTTACGTAATATCGAAATGACATCGATCAGATCGAATCGAAAATTGTACCTAGGGAAAGGAGAAACACGAGGTAGGAGGTATCCAGCGATTAAAAGTGCATCGATGCACCATCGGCTACAAAATATTTCAATCTATATCTATATATATATGAATACATTTTTTTTTGTTCTTTCCATTGTTGCAAATCAAACGCGTATCAATTTCATTCCGATCGTGCAAAACGTGTATTATACTTTCACCATTACACATACTCGATGGTGCACATGCGCTCGTACTTTCGGTGCGCCTGCTCTCGTCGTAGTCGCGAGAACCGCGAGTGTACGGGCAAATGTTTGCATCGTCGTTCGGCCAGCGAGATGAGGGTTTCGGCTCGGTCGCGTATATGGACGACAGGTGACATTGATTTGTCGATATGTTTTGCCGATAAGAGGAATTTATCGCATACGTTTTAACGCGATGGTTACTCTCCACTAGCGAGAATTATCCGCGAGAGAGGATGAATCGTGTACACGAGGTGGCAGAGAATTCCATCTCTGCCTTTTGTATATGGATATATATGCTTCATATTCATATATATATTTAGGTACGTGTACAGAGTAAAACATATATATGTATATAGACAAACCATCGTGTACCTATATAACCGCCTCATATCCCAATTCGAATTATGCGGTTCGACATAATATAGTTAGAACGTTATAAATACTCGTCGTCGCGAATCCAACTTCAATTTCGTTTTGCGCCCATCAATTCCGATCGTGATTATTAATGCCGGGCTAATTTATACTCCGATGCTCGATCGAGGATAGGAAATAATATCAATGAAGTATCTTGTCTATCGTTATCAGACTCGTTACAAACATCGGATAACGATCGTCGTTCGATCGTTTGATTGTCAATAAAAAATCGTTACTACGACGAATTTTTTTTTCCCAAAGATCTTTGGTTGTAAAATCGTAGCTCATATGCCAATTCGGATTATGCGATTGGACATAATATAGTTAGAACGTTATAAATACTAGTCCTAGCGAATCCAACTTCAATTTCGTTTTGCGCCCATCGATTCCGATCGTAATTATGCCAAGCTAATTTACAGCTCGATGCTCGATTGGGATCCGAAATAATATCAATGAACTATCCTGTCTATCATTTGATTGTAAAAAAAAATCGTTATTACATCAGATCGATGATCGACTTCTTTCTTTCCCAAAGGAAACGATTATTCTCGCATAAATCTACGGATAACAATGGAAGTCCGTGAGAAGAGCAAACGTCGGATGCAAATATTATTCGGGTTTGAAAGAAGCATCTCTCTCTCTCCCGTTGAAATCGAATGTCTTTAGTTATAGCTAGCCCCTCTCGCCTCCCTCTCGTACTAAAATCCTTTGCACGCGTTTTGTCCTCGAATTTCGAGGGGTTCGAATGTTTCGCCACTACCAAAACGAATGAACCGAACGACGAGAACCAGGTAGAAAGCAAATATGTAGTACGTAACGTCCTATAGTTTGTTACGAATCGATTTTTACCGATCTTTTTTTTTATTATTTATTTTATTTCTGTTTTTTTTCACCAAGAGCGGCTACGTTTGTTGCATTCGTGTGAACGTTCGAGTTGCCTGGTATCAAATTTGTCAGAGATCGAACGATTTTTAATGACCTCTCGTCACTAGCTCCCACCACATACCCAAGAATATCACGAAATTCCTGGCCCAAGAACGAAGAGACATTTATAATAGATCGAATCTAACAAAGCCCATTCACAAATTTCTACGACGAGCTGTCTAATATTCACTCTCAAATCTATATATATATATATATATATATATATATATATATATATACTTTTTTTTTATAGCCATATTATTCCGATCGGTAAGTATCGTTGTAAGCAGCTCGAGTGAGAAAATAAGTGAATTTATCGTTTCTTTATTTTCGTATCATTCAGCCAGCTTATTGTACACCTGTGCTCAGGCGCAAAGACTTTTAGCATGTATATATATATTGAAATAAAGTGACAAATAGTTGTACGGAGGATCATACTGATCCGTCGCGTTGTATAATTCGATAACGAAATCCCGACGATGGGGGCTGTGACGAAGTGAAGAAAAAAAGAAACGAGGGCTAGCCACTGTAATACAGAGGGAGCCTGTATGAAAAACAAAAAAAAATAACCATCCCTCGCCGAAGAACAGGCAGGGAGTCATCGCGAAAAATCCCCCCCCCCCCCCCCCCCCCCCGTATCTCTGTCTCTCCCTCTCTCTTTCTCTCTTACTCGATATTATTGTTGGTAAAAGGCGAGAGTGGATTATTAATGCTCAGTCGACAGGTCGTAAAGAGGCAGAAAGTGGAACGGGGGAGGTGAAAAAAAACGAAGGGGGGCACGAGAGAAGATGAAAAAAAGGATGATAATGCCGGGTGAAATATAGCGGCTGGCGCACGCGAGAGCAGAATCCAAGAGAGAGAGAGAGAGAGAGAGAGAGAGAGAGAGAGAGAGAGAGAGAGAGTCGCGTATTAAGCCTCTCGCAGTGAGCGGAACACCGGGTGCGGGCGCATTTGCGATGTGACAGCCCAGCGAGCCAACGAGCAAAGTGACTGAGAGAGAGAGAGAGAGAGAGAGAGAGAGAGGAAGAGAGATGCTGCAGCAGGAGGAACAACGAACGAGCAAAGCTGGCGGAATTAGGCCCTCGGCAAGAAGGACGACGTTTTTCTCTTTCCTTCGTATCTCGGGAGAAGCTAAAACGACGCTTATTAAATTAGTGATCCGTTTGGAGCGCATTAGTCGCGTACAGAGTTTATACAACCTTGGCAAACCGTTCCAACGACATTCATTAATTCGTTCGAACTATTTAAATCTTACCGACAAAATTACTGGCTCCTCGTCATAATATTGAAAATTTGATTATGTAGGTATAAATCGTTAGATGCAATTTTTTTAAGATAGTCGTATCGGAAGGGGGGGGGGGGATTAAAATTTGATTCTTGTTTTTGCTCACATTTCAAGGAGACTGAGCGTTTAAGGTCGTTAAGAAAAGTTGTTGCAAATTGGTTGAAGAATAACATAGTCGAAATTCAAATTCATCATAGGTAATGTTTATTTGTTATTTAATAAACAAAATCATGAATTTTCTTTTCCGTGAGATTTGTTAGAAAAATTAATTGAAGCTTCTTTGATGTCGTATAAAAATGTGGGCGAAATTTCAACAGGATTCATTGAGCAAATAATGGAGATGCTAGTTGTATAATGTTGAGATATTTAACACGAGCGTCTTATGGGAGATTGTGAAAAATGACGATTTTTAAGAATAAATATCGAGTTGAGTCGATAAAGTCGATAAAGGTCCTTGAAATTTTTAGTGAAATCTAACTCAAACGTCATGGACGTGGCAAGGACAACGTTTATCTCTTCTCTTTGAATCTTGGAAGAAGCTAAAACGACGTTCGATAAATTAGTTTATTCAAATTTATATAATTTCGACAAATCGTCCCAACGACATTAATTAATTCGCTCAAACTATTTAAATCTTCCCGCCAAAATTGCTCGTCTCCTCGTCACAATATTGAAAATTTGAGGTACAAATCGTTCGATAGATGACATTTTTTTAAAAGAAATCATAAATCGGTATTACCCCTGTGGTCACTTTATTAAAATGGAAAAAGAGTGTTTATAATTGTGAGAGTGTGTATTACACGATATAGTTGGATATAGTACATCTACGATCTGGGACTGTGGCTGAGATAAGCTCGCTCTTGTCATTCGGGGATGAGAGGAGGAGGAGGAGGAGGAGCCCTCGACGAAGGGAGCGAATGGCAGAGAGAAGATGCAAATTCGTATGGTAGGGACGTGTGGTATATAGAGGATTTGAACAACGGGGGATTTCGAGCTGGGTGGAGGAAGAGAGAGGGAGAGAAAAGGGAGGGAAGCAATGTGCAACAAAAGCCTTGTGTGTATGATCGTCCATATACCTACGAGACTTTCATCTCTCTCTCTCTCTCTCTCTATCTCTCTCTCTCTCTCTCTCTCTCTCTCTCTCTCTCTCTCTCTCTCTCTCACTTTGACCCCCTAGTACATTTTGATTTAGCTGCATACGTGGCTTACTGACGGATTATTATAACGAGGCCACAAAGAACGACGGACGGGGGTTAAGAGGTGTTACAGACTGTACCGGCTCGTTCCTATATCCTTCTGGTGCGACGAGTAGACGAACGACAAATTTCCAAACTTCACCCTTTATTCAAACTCGAACGGTCGATGGGGGGACGATGACGTTATATCGTTGTATAAACCCTGAGTTAAAGACACTGCGGAATATTCAATTTGACACGCATTTTTGACTTATTTTTTAAGAATAAAAAATAAAAATGTAAATTTTTAATCAGAGGGAAAGAGGGAGGGAGATATGAGAAAATCGAAACGTCATCCATCGCTGTCGACTGTTATTGTCTAATTTGACTCGATTTAATTTAATTTTATACGCATTTTTGATTAAATTAATACGCTTATATTTCACAAATAAAAAACAAAAATGTATAATTTTTATTTAATTATTATTTATTATTAATTATTATTAATATACAAGGATAAGAAAGACGACTTATGCGCCTAATTTGACTCGATCCAATTCACTTTTGATTGAATTAACTGTTTAATTTTCATTCGAATATTAAATTTTACACCAATTTTTGATTTATCTTTCAAAATTCTTGTATCAAAAATCTATATTTTTGATACATAGAGAAAGAGGAAAAGAGAGACGAAAAAGTCGAAACGTCACCTATGGCAGTCGACTTATACCGCCTAATTTGACTCGATCTTTCAAAGGTCTACCTATTCCCTATTGTGAAAAACGACAGATTTGTGTGGGCCCAGTAAACCATTGAAGACGTTGTAAAGGCTCTCGGGCTCGTAGACCACGTCCCATTACTATTATAACCATTTACCTGTCTGCGTACGTATAAAACGACACGACGAAAGACTCTCGGAAAGTTTTTCAAAAATCCCATAGACCCGTCATTGACGACTTTTATACACACGTATATGTCTAAAGATCGGTATACGTACGTTGGCAGGGTCTGGCAACGAGCCGGATGCGAATGCGCATACATCTCGTTCGTTCCACCGCTCTACCAACGTCCACACAATGTCTATAGGACCGAGTCGATTTTCCCCTGGGCATGCTATACGTAGGTAGGTGATGCCCGGGTAAACTCGCCAAGGAGATTATTCGATGATTTGTTCGACGTGGCAACTCGGAAGCTGCGCCACACGTCCTTGTTGCCTCGCGACGTTATAGCTTATATATATATATATATATATATATATTAGATTTGTGACTCTAGAGCCACGAGCGAGTTTACCGATGACCCGAGAGCGTACGCTCCGTTTCGCGCGTTATTCCAGGATTTCACCTACGGGATGAAATTTTCCGTGCATATAGACACATCTCTATCTCGAAACGGCTATTTTGTTTGCGTAAGAATTATTATGAAACACGCATATATACCGATGTGATACGATTTTGATACAAACATTAACGATAATTGGAATTATGATTGTAATCGTTGATTAATTCGATAATGCGAAAGGATTATACTTAGATAATCGAGGGATTTGCTCAAGGAAAATTGCAACGAAGATGAGCAAGATGAAACAATTATTTGCCTATTTTTCGAAAATGATCGAATGGAAAATTGATAAATTGATTGGAAATCTTTGATAGCGATCGGAAATATTGTTTTGATTATTATTTAAAGATGAAAAAAAGTTATCAATTTTTTTGAAAATGATCGAATGGAAAATTGATAAATCGATTTGAAAACTTTGATAGCGATCGGAAATATTGTTTTAATTATTATTTACGGATGAAAAAATTATTTTTCGAAATTGATCGAATGGTAAATTGAGAAATCGATTTGAAATCGTTGATAGCGATCGGAAATATTATTTTGATTATTATTAGAGATGAAAAAATTATTTTTCGGAAATGATCGAATGGTAAATTGAGAAATCGATTTGAAATCTTTGATAGCGATCAAAAATATTGTTTTGGTTATTATTTAAAGGTGAAAAAACCATTTTTCTATTTTTCGAAAATGATCGAACAGAAAATTGAGAAATCGATTTGAAATCTTTGATAGCGATCGGAAATATTGTTTCGATTATTATTTAAAAACGAAACAATCATTTTTCATTTTTTTGAAAATGATCGGATGGAAATTTGACAAATCGATTCGAACACTTTGACAGCGATCGGAAATATAGTTTTGATTATTATTCAAAAATGTAAGTTTCACGCGTCGCGAGAGAGGTTCGAGCATTTAAGTAGGTACGAAGCGCGCTCATAAAATTGTCGCAACCGGATGAATCGCGGCGCGGGCGGGAAATTACCGGCACTAAAGCTGGGAATAAGATCGATGAGTCCGACGGCGACGCGCAACGATTCACGATTGCGCCGCCGGAGAGTCGACGAGAGGTTAGCAGCTTGGAGAGATTAGTCGCATCTGCCATATCCTTGTGCAGGATCGAATCTCGTGTTTGGCCGGGCGGTCCGACCGCCGATATACCGATGGATATATTCCCTTTCCTCCCTTCCACACGTTCCTCGTATCTCATCGAGAATACATCGTCCAACTTGGAAAATATCAACCGCGCGCAACAATAATGATGTCGGCTTTCCACGCGGGCCTCTTCTTCGCCTTTCTCATCGATCATCGACCGGTTATTATTTAAGCCGCAACGTGACGTCATTAATGTCTCGTTAGGGAGAAAAACGTACCGCATTCTCTCACCGAGGCTGCCTTCTCTCTCATCGTGCGCAGTTTTCGTGTAACGAAAGTAACAAAGTCGTGTGACGAGACTACCGCGTATTGCATAAACCAATACGCGTGGTTGCAATTTGACGGGCTGTGACCTTGACTATGACAATGATGTATCGTTTTTTTCAGATTTTCCCTTCGAGAATGGAAAGCTAGAATAGAGCGAGGCTAAGAAATACTTTGTGGTTGAGAAATAAGTGCGAATTTAATGAAATTGTATTTTTAATGAGATTTATATTTGTTTATGACTAACAAATTTCAATATTTGTTGAAGTATGATAAAAGGATTGCTAGAAAATTAATAAGCAAATTACATAATTCTTCTAAACGATAAAACAAAACCGAAGAAGATAAAGAAAAAAAAAATTCCGAATTTTTTGATTTTTTAATGAAAATTATATTGTTTATATCTATAAAAATTCAAAATTTATTGAATCATAATAAAAGTGTTGGTAGGAAATTGATAAACAAATTACACAATTATTCGAAATGATAAAACAAAGCGAAAGAACATAAAGAAAAACAAAATTTTTGTATTTTTTAATTTTTTAATGAAAATTATATTATTCATTTCTACCAAAATGCAATATTCATTGAAATATGATAAAAGGATTGCTAACAAATGAATAACCACATTACACAATTCTTCGAAACGATAAAACAAAGCGAAACAAGATAATGAAAACAAAATTTTCTGAATTTTTTTATTTCAAAATGAAAATTATATTGTTTAAATCTACCAAAATTCAATATTCATTGACATATGATAAAAGGATTGCTAGCAAATTGATAAGCTGATTACACAATTCTTCGAAACGATAAAACAAAGCGAAACAAGATAATGAAAACGAAACATGAAGATAAAGAAAAAAAGACAAAGAACCGTATGGACTGTTACGATATAAAGAGACAAAGTTCATATATCTACCATAACACCGTACGCTTACACCAAAACAGCCTTACCGTATATCGCATAATGAAAGGACTCGACGACGAGGGTCGGCCAATTTGTAGGAGGGGTGGCGATATTGTGTAATATAATTTCTGTGGAGTGCCAAAAACTCATTCTCTCTCTCTCTCTCTCTCTCTCTATCCGGGGTGTGCAAAGCGGACTAGGAAAAGGGAGAGTCGACCAACCCCTCGATATATTCTACGTCCTTTTGCCTTCAATAACACGAGAGGAGATCCGGTAGTAGCAGTGCACTTTTGACTGCGCCCGTGCCGCAGCTACCTCTCCGAAAAGTCCAAAAACGTCCCCCTCTTCTCATTCTCTCTCTCTCTCTCTCTATCTGTTCACCGCATCGTTGACGACCACCGGATATCTCCTTTGAATCGAGACGCCCCAATATAACGCTCGAACGCGTTCGCTTCTCTCGCTTCGTATATTTAACCAAAGTATATAGTGCGCTTATATAAAGCGCAGTGTGCCGATGACTGATTGGCTAAAAAAGAAAGAATATCACTTTTGACTCTGGGAGTTCCTTGCTGTCTATTTCGCAGTCTACAACCTACGTGCGTGTGTGAAATACTATATTTCTCACCAACGCGTCAATTTCCATAGATCTCTCTCTCTTTCTCTCTCTCCCTCGCGTGCGCACGTTCCCGTTTTCTAACCGGAGCGGCAGCTGCCTGTATTCGGTGGTCCCTGTTGCTATTCCCCACACGCATTTACGTTACACAGACAGTGTTCTGTAAACGCAGTGCGTTCAACCCCCGTAAAGATCGCGCGGTCCTTTTACCATTGGCCAATGGGTAGTACATAGGTCTCGAGAAAGATCGACAATGGACAATGGACACGTCCCATTCCGATGGTATTAGCGTTAAATTTGGGCCTTCCGAAACGTTTTAATAACACAAAATGCGACACGAAGTCGAGGATTTCTTACGCTCGAGTTATTCCGGATCCGCTACTGTGTTTGTGTATTTTCAGAGTCAAAGACGAGCCTGATGCGTCTAGGAGTCAAAAATTTCAATTTGAGATCAGCCGATAATCCGCCTGAGAATTATCCCTTCGCCTCCTCGTACCGACTTTTTTCTCTCTCGATAATCGAGAAAAATTATATTCGATCGCATCTCATTTGTGTTGAATAATAGAGTCCGCTATATACGGCAGGGCTTGCCAATTGACACGTTTCGTACGAGCTATTACCAGGATATATATATATATGTATGTAGTAATAGTTATAATTATTCGAGGTTGATGGCGCGCGCGTTGCATTCGGATTATCCACGCCCGACTAACTACGTACCTAATCCAATTCGTAATAATAGGGTCGTCGCGCGTGTGACGATCTGTTCTGCTTTTCGATCCCCCCCCCCCCCCCCCCCCCTAAATATCGTATAAAAACGTTGGGCGCGAATGCGAGACATGCACAATTGTGCAGGGCTCATGGATCGTTCGTACTCGCACGTCGTATAAGCTTGCGTATATCACGATAGATGCAACGCAAGAGCGGAAACTAGTCTACTCGCAGGAAACTATTCTTTACCTGCCAGTTATGTCGTTAATAAAGTTTGATGTTGCGGAAAATTAGGTCTCAATTATCCGTTGGTCCGTCCAAGAGGGGAGGAATGGATTGGAAATTTATATATATATAGAGAGATGGTTCGTCGTAGGTCCGCTTTCTTGCTGGAACATTATCATCCCCCCCTGGGGCAAAACCATAAAGAGAGTTTTCGAGCGACAATGAGACGAGGTTGGAAGCATGGGGACATAATACGACGTGAAGCTAGCGCGAACCTGGCATAGAACGTCGAGAAATTTCACGAGTGTCGAAAAGTCACGTCGGCCGATCTTCCCTTTCCGTTTTAAGGATCCCCTCGTCACAGGGGTAGGACTATTCATGGATGGACTTTGTATCCGCGTTACTCGCCGCGTTTCCGCCTCGTTCGACACGGCAATGAAACACGGTTGAATCTCGCAAAACTAATAACGCCCCGACAATGATTCGCCCCGATTGACGAATATTCCAATAGCCAAGATCGTAAGATTCGCCTGGGTATGGGATCGATCGAGATCATGGAAGCGGTGGTGAACGTTCGAAAAAAAAGAACACTCGGTACTTATGGAAAGGGAATGAGAATTGGGCGGGGAGCAAACGAGAACAGGATAAACAACTTGTTTTGCCCCGTTTCCGCAATCGCGCCTGCACCCCTCTTCTATCTTTATTTTCGTTTCGTCCATAGCGTCCATCCTTGTATAGGACACGTACGGATACATTTTGGATACGCGCGTAGGTTAGGGAAATGGGGTTGAAACGTGTATCGCGTCGTGAGAGGGTGAGGAGGGTGAGACTCTGGATTCGTGCTGGCTCCGGAGAGGGCTGGACTACTGAATTATAGGTAGCTACCGAGTACGATACGTTTACGTTACAAGGTGTCCTGTGTATCCTTCGCCCAGACGGGGGTTTACTTAATCAGGACAGCATGTAGTAAACACTTGAGAGCCTAGTGGGCCAAATCCTATTGGTTATCCCAGTCTACCGTCGAATCAAACTTTACGAGGATCCGATAGGACTCGATAAGACGTTCGCTAAGATGCTCGTGTCGAGTCTGAAACGTACGAGAAGCATTTGGAGGATCGTTAATTATCCTTTCATCGGATACACGTAGGTACGAGTGGAATAATCAAGCTTGGAGCGTAACCCGATCGAATCCATCGGTCTCTCGTTATTCCAAGAGCCGAGTCGAGTCTTCCGCTCAGACTCTTTGCCTGGTATCTAGTCGAGGCCACATATCTCTTTTTAAGTATCCCTCAAACACCCAAACTCCGAAATCGGAGCTAAATTCTCTTCCATGCGAGTCGGCGAACGAAACTGGTAAAGTTGTAGTAGTAGAACCGAAGTAGTAAACTATGGTATAAAGTGTCCAGTAGCGTCCGGTGCCAGCCAACCGTGTATGTATGGTATACATGTGTGTGGGCTCTCTCTCTCTCGGAGCTTCAAGTGAATGTATTCGAGCGTTTTGGCCGGTGGTACTGGTCAGTCGAGAGTTCCGGGTTTGTTGGCGGTGTGATGTGGGCTATGAGGGAGAGATGGAGAACGGAACTCTCATCGTGTGCGCGACTATATGGATGTGTGTGTCTGTGCATTGAGAGAACGAGAGAGCCAGAGGCTAGAGAATAAGAAGAGGAAAAGGGGAGTAGAAAGAGAATGAGAAGGATCATGAGGATCGTGAAGAACCGAGCGAAAAGAGGATGTGGAAGGAGGGAAAGGAGAAGGAGAAAGAGGAGGAGGAGGAGGTGGAAGACAGCAGCAGTGGTCGATGTGCTATATCGCGAATCTCGTTGCCGGAGCTCTGAGTTGTGCTCTGTTGGAACCAGAGAGAGAGAGAGAGAGAGAGAGAGAGAGAGAGAGAGAGAGAGAGAGAGAGAGAGAGGGAGAGGGAGAGAGAGAGAAAGAAAGAGAGAGAAAGATAAAGAGCGAGCGAGAGAGGAAGCGAGAGAGCCCCTAGAGCGCCCTAGCCTCTTGTTTTATTCAGTCGGGATCATAAATTACGAGTTTAAACACACAATGAAAGACGCTTAACAAGAAGCTAACGCGAGATTGAGAGGCCACGCCTCTCCCCCTTCGTCGTGCATACGCCGAGAGCATCGCACGAAAGCTCTTCCGCTGGAGCAGATTCGGAGCGACCAATGGGAGAAACGGTAACGCCCATTTGCCCCACTGGATCGTACCCTCGCGAACGAGAAAGGCTCTAACGTACTCCGTTTTCCCACTCCACGGAGCCAAGAAAGCTCGCCTATCGGAGCTCTTCGTTGGGAAAGCACGAGAGAGCGAGCGAGAGGGGCAACGAGGTGGGGATGGAACGAGAATCGAGTGTGACGGAGGGATGCTGCGGAACCCAACGTGCCGCCGGATAATCGTGCAAGAGCGAACGCGTCGTCGGCGCGACAACACGACAGTCGATTCGATCCCTAGTCTCGGAGAGAGTCGATCGCGCGCATTCACCCCGTTGTCACCAACGAGAGTCTCGCGCCGGAAAAAAAAACAAATCAACCCGATTCGCCGATTTCGAATCTCGATCAGCTTCGGTTTTGATCAAAGTTTAACGAGTATTCGCGATAATTTAATTATAACGAACTGTGTGAACGTCCTAATCTCGATAGGAAAACTTTGGGAGGAAGATATTCCAAGGAACGGTCCGTTTCTTCGACGAGCCAGAGTGCAGTGGTGGTTTTGCGTTGATCGACAGTGACAAAGTGATCGGTCCAATGGGACCAGGAATCTGGCGTATTACTGGCGCAATGTGCAGTGATAAATAAAGGAGAAACGAGTGTCGACGTGAAGGATGATTCGAGGAGAGACGATGAAAGACTGATCGGCGTGTGAGGGCGAAACCGCGAAAGTTTACCGCGACTCATCGCTTGGAAATAAAAGAGCGTGTTATTATGCGCGGTTCGAGATGGTTTGCTCCGTGACCAATGTGGCAAAGACACTCTGCGGTGAGAATAGCAGCAGCAGCAGCAGCAGCAGCAGCAGCAGCAGCGGCAGCAGCATCGGCAGCAGCGGCGGCAACATCGGTAACACGAGTAGCATCGTGAACGATCACAATCTCGCCAACGGTATACTCAATCTCGAGACGACACATCGTCGTTCGTTAGATGCGATAATCGATCTTCACAACAATCATCATCATCATCATTCCCATCGTCACGCAACCCCTTACAATAGACTGAGAACTCGACGTTCCAGCAGTAGCAATAGCGTGAGCAGTAACGACGAGCTCCACGGGAATTCTCAGTCTCATTCGCGGATCATCGAGAGACCGATAAGAGACGGGATGTCGTCGCTGAGCGACGCTCATCGCCGGAGCAGCAACAGCGCCGCGAGCCACCTCGTAGATCCTGGTGAACGCAGCTCTTCGGCTGGTTCCTCCCTGGGCTCGTGTTCGCCACCACCTGCCTCGAGCCACTCACCACCACCCCCGAGGCCACCCTGGCTCCACGATTTTCACGCGGCGGCATCGCCACACGTTCTCCAATTTTTGAATCTGAGCGCCGCCGGTGGTGGTATGCTCGGTAGCCAACCCCTTGCCGCCCTCCACTCGATGGCCGAAAGGAGTCACCATCAGCAACAACAGCACCAGCACCAGCAACAACAGCAACAACAGCAACAGCAGCAGCAACAGCAACAGCAGCAAGCCGCGCAACAAGCTGCCGTCGCTGCTGCCGCCGCACATCAACAAGCACACGTTGTTCAACTCCAGCAACAGCAACAGCAACAAGCTGCTGCAGCTGCGGTTGCCCATCTAACGGGAATCACCGGTACCGGAAGCACGCAACCTCAGGGACAATCCTCACCAACCGGTAGCGGAAAACACAGTCCGGCCACCTCGATCACCTCCGTCGGTAGCAATCCTCATGGTATCGACAATATTCTTTCGAGGCCCGCGGCTGCTATCAACGCTCATCCTCAAGTGCCCGTCGCGGCTCCTCATGGATTACCGCCCGCGCCGCATCCACAACATCTCACAGCCCCGAGATACTCGATGCACGCTGGATTCACCGCCTCGGCAGGTTTGCGGCTTTACCCTCTTTTCTTTCTCCTCTTGTTTTCCGGACGATCCAGGGAGTACGGAGCTTTTAGCGGTGGTTGCTAGATTTTGTTAACATGAGGAGGATGAGGGAGTTGTCTCCTTTGTAAAATATCGAAGCACGTATTCCGTTTATGGGCAGAAAGACAGCGAGAGAGAGAGAGAGGCTCGATATTTGGGAATGGAAGGCTCGTACGAGACAAGGGTTTCTTTTTTTACAAATTGCTACATCACCAGAGGATCGCGTTCG
Source organism: Netelia fuscicornis (assembly GCA_946811545.1). Lineage (NCBI taxonomy): Eukaryota > Metazoa > Arthropoda > Insecta > Hymenoptera > Ichneumonidae > Netelia > Netelia fuscicornis. Next base: position 51,411,735 of record OX328012.1, on the reverse strand, counting down.
GTGCGTCGCGTCGCGTCGCTTCTCTCCGTTTAGAATGCTTCGAAGACAACGTGACGCCGAATCGTATGGTGTAACAGGAATCGTGCTTCAATATCGAAATTCGCATTCTCGGCGAGAACCCTTCCGTCGAATATCTTTCTCTCTCTCTCTCTCTCTTTTTTCCCTACAAGTTTCACATTCACCGCATAGCTCCGGACTTTCTCCGAATTCTAGGTGTTCCTTCTCGATAATGCTATATCGATATGTTCGCATATTTGTATCGCGCGACTACAGTGTTTTTCTTTTCACGAAATATTTCAGGAATCGGACAATTCCAACAGAGGACGGAACCCCGCCATCCCGCTGTTTATTGGCCAGGACTTCAAGGATTGGTCAGCGATCCACTCGCGTGGCGAGCGAGGCTTCACTCGTGTACGTATATATGTTATTTAAAATTCGGTTATTGATATTATTCCAAATCATCCCGAGCAGAAGTTTGATCAAACTGAAAACATTCATTGATTTCGTGATGATAATTCGCAATAACGCAACAGTGAGACGAATTGGAAAATCGTTCAAAAATAAGAAGAGGCCTACGTCAAAAAATTCACAAAAATCGATATTGCGGTTTGAAAAATTTCTGAAAAGGCACTAAAAGATCACATTGTTATTCAGTCGCCATAAAATATTGAAAAACTTGATTAATCTTCCACTCAGGATCTGGAAGCAACGGAATTACCAAACTTTATGAAAAAAAACACTAAATATCTTTTATAAAAAATGTAAATAATTTGAAAAACAGTGTCGCATTTAGATCGTTTCGCTAGAAGATGATTTTGAAAAGGAGAATGTCGGTCGTACGGATAGTCACGGTGGATTACACCGGGTGTGCGCGACCCTCGTTCCGCTCGACGCTATCATATATTCAATATCACGAGCGAAACCGAGATAGAAACCATGTTTTCCATTCTCCCGGGCTTTCTCTCAGTTTCTTCCCAGGCTCGTAACGCGGACCAACTCGTTTCGTTCAAAGTTTGCCGAGCCTCTACTCAAAGGGCTTTTCTCTACATTAGCGCGAATAATTCCGCGACACGTCAAGTTGCGCTTCTAAAAGCGAATAGACCAAACGCGACATCAATATCGCGCGGCTGATTCGATTCGATTATATTATATCTTTAGTCAAAGAAACAAATATATATACCGAGAGTTTTCTCATCCCTTTTTTATCGTCGCAACTGATTGTCCGGTATAACCTGATACGATACCGTGTAGAAAAATTTATGTGAATTTCGGTGGACGATACGAGAGAGAAGAATGGACGAGAACGAAGGTGTAAAAGAGAATCGAGGGGCGTTTCGCATGTTCGCGTATGTTCGGTAATAACGGAGCTTCCGTCATTCGTCGAGGAAGAGCCACGAAGAAACGATCGCCACGGGAGCAACATCGACCCTCTGTTTATACCCAGGCCGCTCGCCAATCCTCGATAAAAACAGCCCCCTGAACGTTTTTCACGCTCTCGCGACGCGCATTTTCCCGTAACGTTATGGGACCTATATATCCATACTTCGTGCCCGATATCCTGGACTTGTTCCTTGTATATATCCGACGTAAAAGCCGCTATATCCCGATCGAGACGAACCTTCCTTCGTTCTCCTTGCGTTGGTCATCTAGGGATGCTTTCTTATCCTCGATATACCTATGTAGGGCATCCACAAGGTTCAGGGAGGGAGAGAAAGAATCACCTATAGAATCAGCTCGATCTCTTTCCGAGTTGGAAAAGTTGCTGACTACGCCATTTCGGACTCTCGTTCTCTCGATCTTCGTTCTCATTTATGTCCCAGGAATATCGTCCCGTCGGAGCGATCCATTTGGTACTCCAAATTAAAAAAGAAATCACACGAACTACTCGAATCATTTCCATTCATGCCTCATCGGCTATATTTTATTTTCCAATCTACAATAGAAAACAATAATTAATAATGAAAAACGGAAAAAAGAAGAGGTGATCAAGATGATAATCGAATAAATTGTTTCTGGCACTCGTATTGCACTCGGAGAGGGAAGAGAGGGAGAATCAAGAGCGTGGATTAATAAATGTACGCGGTCGAGAGGGTCTCGGTTCGGCCGCCTCTTTCTCATTAGTTAATTCCACCCGGTAAGGAGAATATCGTACTCGTCGCAGATGTGTACTCGACCTTCCTCATCCGGTGTCCTCTTCGTCCCACAGTATCATATCGTAATACACGTGAGCGTAAACGAAGAGGGCGAGTCCTTGGATTGGAGCGGAAGTAGGAGACCCGCTGTTGCGAAACTGGTCGCTGGACCAAAAAGGAACATATCGGTTCACAAGAGAGAGAAAGAGCGAGTCTCTCGGTCCTCTCGCTCATAATAACGCGTATCCGTGTGAATGTAGGATATCTCGTGTGCACACATACATATATACATATATGTATATCAAATAGATGCATATAAGGCAGAGAAGAGAGAGGTGGTGGAATGCGGTAAGCAGCTCGTTAGAACCCTCTCCGCCGACTGGCCATTATTGCCTCGTTCCGTATTCCGTTACAAATTGCTTTATTAAATTTAAGTCCCGCAGGCCTCCCGCCTGTGCACCGACCCGGACACTTGCTTCTCGTTTTCTCTCTCCCACTTTACCAAAACCCTCTGTTCGCCGGGGGTCCTTATCCCTGTCTCTCGCATCACCGTTTCCCTCTTGCGAGTACCAGGGGGAGCCCTTGTCCACACATACGCCATTAACCAGAGCGGTGGCCAGTGTCCAGTGACCAAGAGCCATATATACCTTGTATATATATCTATATATAGCGAGCTAATACCAGCTGGCGAGCTATGAAAAACTCTTAATTGCCGATGCCAGAGGGATCCCGAATAATGGCAAGTAATTATTTCTTTTATCGGCTCGCGATTAATTAAGACAGGACGAACTGCCAAGGTGATTGTCACACTTGGATTATTCGATTCCAGTTAAGTGCTCTCTGGTACCCCGAGTCGAAATTTTTACTGCTCATCTCAATCTTCTAGAGCCTATTTCCTTTGTAGCGCGCAAGCCGTCAGCCTCCATTCAATGCCAAGGTGCCCTCCAGCTGGAATCTGGGGACATCATGAACCCCCCGAGACTCCGCTCTCAATTCCAAGTTTGAAAAATGCGCCGGCCGTGATCCCGCTCTCAATACCAACTCTGCCTGGCGAGGCTGTTATTTGGAGGGCCCATGGGCCCTCCAGTACCCTCCTGTCAGTTCCGATATCCAGTTTCTGCCATTTTGGAGGATCTCCGAGGGGGCCCCTATGTACCATCTAGTACACCCTTGTTTTGACCCTCGCGACTCCGCTTGATGCCGTCTATTCTCGACCCCTCAAAAAGTTTGGACTCGGGATAGCCCGAGTCAAAATTCATACTGCTCGCCTCAATGTCCTAGAGCCTATTTCCTTTCTAGTGCTCAAGCCGCCAGCCTCCGCTCAATGCCAAAGTGCCCTCCAACTCGAATCTGGGTAAACCCTCTGCGACTCCACTCTTGCTGCCAAGTTCCAAAAATGCGCCCACCGTGACTCGGCTCTCGATACCAACTCTGCCTGGCGAGGCAGTTATGGGAAGGCCCATGGGCCCTCCAGCACCCTCCGCTCAGTCCCAATGTAAAGTTTCTATCATTTTGGAGGATCTCCGAGGATGCCCCTATGTACCGTCTAGTATACTTTGGATCCTCACCACTCCGCTTGATGCCGCTTATTCTCAATCCCTCATCAAATTCAGAGTCGGAATAGTTCACGGATGGATCTTGCAAAAAATAACTTCTTAGTTAACTGGTAGTTGTTATCTCGCGTATGTGCCCGTATCGGGCTAACTAAATTCTTCGAACATCGTCCATGAGTGAGTTCATGAGCGTAAATTGCAAATGCACACACACACACATACATACATATCGTGGTGGCGCGTGCGTTCGGCCGCGTGGCTACTAGCCTACCCACAAATGGTGGAAATAAATGTAGTGCACCGGTGAATACATTATAGCACGGTCGAGAAATGCATTATGCGTATATATATAGGTGTATATAATAGCAGGAGGGATGGGAGCAATCTGGGTGAGGTGGGGAGGAAGGGGCTTTAATTTACAGTAGAGAACTCGGTAGTAATTCGGCGAGGTTAAAAGCATTGCTTTGGCACATATACGAAAAGCGTATGTGTATATAAGTATACCTACACCGGGAAAACTCCTCGCAATCTCATCGCGATGTTGCGGGACGAGGGAGCAAGAGGGCTCGTAAAATTTTCGCAAAAAAAAATGTGGACCAAAAAGAAAACGTCTCGGTTCAACGAATTTTTCATAACGGCGAGATGCCTCGCGCTTGCTCTCCACGAGATATCTCATCTCTCGCTCTTCTCTACCCCTCGAACATGAAGCGGAGCTAACATAATTACGTTACAAGGATTTTACGGCAACTCTTTCTCTCTCTCAGTCTCGCGTTTATCCCACCGCTCGCCACCTTTCGCCAACGTGTAGCACGAATAGCAACCCTTTTTTCCGGGCGGTACAAGTACCGGCTGTTCATAATTACGTTTCTTCTTATTCCTGTTCGTCTTCCTTTTTTTTAATACCCAACACGAAAAAATCCCGAGCACCCCTTTTTTTCCCTCGACTTTTACTTTTTTTTTGGGGGAGGTGGGGATGTATATAAAGCGAGGATTATCTCATCGAGAAAATCCTTTTCTCTTCTTCCCGTCTGTTGAGAGGTAACGTCGCTGTTTGCTTCCTTTTGCTTTCCATCGGAGTAAATAATCCATCTCGTTTAAAATCCTCGTAATCGAATATCGGATTCTTCGTTGCAGTGTCGCAGCAGCTCGGTTGCCAACAGGCGATGACAGGAGCGGGTGGAGGTGGAGGAGGCGATCACGAGGGTGGCAAGAAGAAACACACGAGGCCAACGTTCAGCGGACAGCAGATATTCGCTCTTGAGAAGACTTTCGAGCAAACCAAGTATCTCGCTGGACCGGAAAGAGCCAAGCTCGCTTATGCCCTCGGTATGTCCGAGTCCCAAGTCAAGGTAAGAAACTGAAACAAAGAAAAACCACTACTTATCGAATTATAATTACAATCCAATCCTCGATTAAACAGCAATTAACGTATCGACATTCGATTATTCACTTCCCCAGCGATAAATACAAAACCCCTAAATTTTCTCTCTCAAAAATCTTTCCAAAAAACGATTCCTCCCGAGATAAGAAAAGGATAAGCTTATAAAAGACGCGTACGCTGTGTTTTTTTCGTTCTTTGGGATCGTATAAGATATAACGCGCGTGTACCAAAAGCAATATTCCGCGCTGTCTTTCCATTCGCAATATTCCACCCCTCGCCGATCTCTTTTCGTTCGTATGCCTCCTCGGCAAACGATGGGGCTTTTCTCTCGTCGCCATACACGCAGAGAGAAAGAGAGAGAGAGAGAATGCTATATCTTGGCCGAGTGGGTCGTGTCCACCACCCTGTCGGTGGTGGAAGCGAAGCGCCATTCACCTCTTCATCCTTCTCGCCGCATCGCTACCGCGAGAGCTTTTATGTACGTGTATAGGTGAGCTATATATATATTTTATGCGAGCTATATACAGCCGCGGGGCTTTCGCAACCCCCGGGCAGCCTCGATCCCTCTGGAGCCGCCAGCATCTCGCGGTGGAACGAGGAAAAAGTGAGAACGAGAGAGAGGGTAGATTCGCGGTGATGCTTCCTCGAGCACCAATACGATACCACTACCAAATACAAATATATATATTCGCCTCTACATATATGTATAAAAGACCGTCGGTAACTCACTCTCTCTCTCTCTCTCTCTGTCTCACTCAGTCTCTCCCGTGTCTCGGAGAAGGGGTGGCAAAACTGTAGCGGCGTCGATGTAGCGCTGTCATTGGCTCGTTCCACGCGGCCATATTTACATTTTTATTGAAAGCTACAAGTCTTTCTCTCTCAGCTTCTCTCCTTCTCTCTTGCGCTCATCGGATGAATGATGTTGCAAAGGGGATGAGCGAACGGATGCGCGACGAGGGAGGGAGACAGAATCGCGGGGGATGGTTTTGTTTCAGGTTTCAGAGAGAGGGAGAATTCAGAGCTCGCGAGAGGGAAAGCTCAGAGAAACGTTGTATGGATATGAGTTCTATGTATAAATGGAGAGAGTGAGAGTGAGAGAAAGATTCGTATATTTGAGGAGATATATGTATATAAATATGGAAAGAGGGAGAAAGAAGGATTTTCAAAGGTGTGGGTCTCCGGCATTCAATTACCTCGGATTTTCTCGGCAAACTGCGATTCGCTTCTAGCCGAGTCGCGCGTTTCTCTCCGTGTGCGTGTATATCTATTATAAAGCATATATCCTTGGCATCCTTGTCGTCGTCCTCGTGATGGTAGAAGAGATACGTAACAGGAAAGACGCGAGATTGCCTCATGGATATCGCGAAGCCTGAGTGAGAGAGAGAGATATTTTGTCGTCATAGTTTCGACAATATGACGAGCGAGTGTTTGCGAAAAGCTTCAAGCCCCACTGTAGACGAGTCATAAATTATACCGATACGATTCTTCTTATAGCTCTGACTCGTCTGGACCCTACGTATAGTTTTATAACCGTCAAGAGTTCGAGAAAATTTGATCCAGAAAAATAAGCGTGAAAATGCTCGCTCACTCGTCTATGCCAAGGATATTCTCGGCATTCTGTATATCGACACGCGGTATTAACGATTCCCTCGAGAACCAACGAAGATCCTTTTATTCCCCTTCGATTAAATTGTAATAGGATTCTCAACGAAGGGAGATAATCGAAGCTCGAGTTCCTGAGTTACATACCATAACACCCTCCAGTTTTTTTCTCTCACGTCCAAGAATTATAATCAAAATTTGTTTGCTTCTGATAAACGACGATTTATCTCATCCATCTTCAAAGAAATATTGTCAATCTCTCAATTATTAAAATCCCAACTATATTTGCAATTGTTTACAACAATAATAACACATAATATGTAAGAAACGTCGTATGACCAAACGTTTCCGGTTTCGTCCCTGTAGGAGAATACCAACGGAGCAAGCGCACGAATTTGAGTGTGCGAGGGCGTAGTTGTTTACGGCGGGGTAATCTGCTCGTCGACGTATACCAATATCGATGACGTCAATTAGTACGAGAGAAGGCTCGCTTCGGATTTTCCATTGGGAGAGAGAGAGAGAGAGAGAGAGGTGGTGCGACGGCTCCCCAACGTGTCTAATATATATATATATATATATATAGAAGAGTGGTAGCAACCCCCAGCAGCAGCAGCAGCAGCAGCAGCAGCAGCGGCAGCAAGCATAACGGAGCAAGAGCGTGGCAGCATTCGCTAGCTAGCTCGAACCATGTATCATCATGGTGGTATACTGAACGGGCAATGGCATGGCACGGCGTGCGGCGTGATAAATCACGCCAGCAGGCGGTGTTCGCCCTTCATTCACCTCCTCCCACACATACCATACACGCACATATCTCTCTAAACGCGCCGTTACGACACGCACTCTAACTCCTCTCTCTCTCTCTCTCTTCTCATTCCTTCTCTCATACGCCACGCAATGTCGAGAGCACGTTGTACGCTATCATTATAGCGTACAAATTCGTTCATATGCACTGGACGAGTATGGACTCTAATACGATTAGGAGAGGCTGCGAGCCGCGACCGCCGGCTCGCGGATACGATTAATATCCTCCCTGCCAACAAACCGCTCGTCTCTTGTATAGTCGAGGGATTTTTAAATTGTAGAGAAAGTGTGAAAATCAAAATTTATCGAATTGTTTCATTAATATTAATTGTTTGTTGTAAATTAAAATTGAAATTTTTCAAGAGAGAAGAATATTGGGACAGGGTCGTTGAAAATTTGATTTGGAAGATCTCAAGAACGATTTACGGAGAACGCAAGGTTCAATCGTAATACGCACTGAAATTAAAAAAAAAATGCGAAAATAAAAATTTATCAAAGTATTTCACTAAAATTGCTTATTTATCGCAAAAATCGAAATAAAATTTCACAATAGAAAAAAAATCAATCTAGCGTGTTATTTAAAATTTCATTTGGAAAATCTCTTGAACGTTTTCCGGAGAACGCAAGATTCAATCGTAATACGCACATTTGGCGTCTTTAATTTGCAATTTTCAAAAAAAGTGTGAAAATAAAAATTTATCAAAGTTTTTCACTAAAATTGCTTATTTATCACAAAAATCGAAATAAAATTTCCCACCAGAAAAAAAATCAGTCTAGCGTGTCATTTAAAATTTCATTTGTACGATCTCTCGAACGATTTACGTGGAACGCGTGCCGATACGATCGTAATACGCACATTTGGCGTCTTTAATTTGCAATTGTAAGAGGATAATATATTCGATCGTATACGAAAAACGTGAACGGAGACGCGGAGAATATCTTACGAATCGGCCAGACGGCCGATAAAATTTGTGCTCGGTGCTAAATTTGATTCGGGAATAAAAATAGAATATTGGAGTGAGAGCTAAGGGTAAGGGGGTGTGTGTAACACGAATCGGTGAAGCCATTTGATCTCGCAGTGGCCACGAGACCCGACGGTTCGGTAGGGCTGAAACGAGGAGGAAGAGGAACGGGCTGAGGAAGCAGGAGGAGAGAAGGGAGGTAGACACGAGGTATGAAACATATCGATATGGGGAGCCGGTCTACGAGAACGGAATACAGAGGAGCGCATTATCGAGATTCTCCGATCCTCCTGCGAGAGCAACAGAGACAAAACCTTCCCTCCCTCATTCCACTTTCTTGCTCTATCTCTACGCGCGTTCTCGCTAAACTATCTTCCGTCATTCAGCCCCAGCATCCTTCTATCTCTCTCCTCCTTCTCTTTCTCTCGTTGGAGCATTACTTATTCTCGCGGCACTCTTGTCTCGTCAGTGCGTGACGAAAGCTTCGAAACGAATATCGACGCCTGGAACGTAACGTTGTGACAAAAAAAAAGAAAATATTTTCGCGATGAATTTCGACATTTTTTCATCGATAATAAAATCACTCGTCACCTTTATCACGTTATTTTTTTCATTTTCTTACGAGCAATTTTTTCAAACTTTTCCTAAAGACAGAATTCGATTCGTTAAATGAGATTTGAATCGATTTACACTCGGACGAGAATGTTCTCGCATCCCCTTTACATCTCGAATATTTCTCTCCTCCTACGTTCTTTTTTTTTTTATCTAGAAAAATAGATCTCTATGTCGCATGCAAAATTTATTATCCAAACCCTGAATAAATGCTGGAAAAAATTCGAAGCGTGTCTTCCCGAGGAATGGTTAGGAGCGAAGTAAGCGAGGTGGAAGGCTTTAAAAAAAATCGAGGTTGACGTAGGCCGCTGTGCAAAAGCAGAGCGAACCAAAAGTCATTCGTCACGGATCATCGAGCAAGATTTCTCTTTCCCGCAAGTTCCTTCCCCTCGTATTTTCGTTTGGCTACGATCAATTCGATAAAAACCCACGGCAACGCGATTGTCTCGCCGAAAGTTTAATTCTTATCAATTTAGAACGTTCCTAGATCGATTCTCGCACGGCTATCTTCATTTATCAACCAAATCTCACCCCTCCGCCCCCCCCCCCCCTACTAACCCGGATGATAGTTGGATACGATATAAAACGAGCGAATCATTCGGCGAAATATTTTTCAATCCGTAAAGCTCGTTCGATGACGCACAACTGCGGTTTCCAGTGTTTTATATACATATAGATATTGCGAGGACACATGGACACGGATTTACAGAACAATGTGAACGGGGCTTGGATAATCTTGATTTAATAAATCTAACAGTTGGGCGCGACGAGGTTGCGCTTCGGGGTGCGTAGAAGGTGGAGGGTTGTCTCGCCGCAAACACACCCTCAACGCTGTGCCTAGTAGCAGGCAGCAGCGGCACAACACGCGTGCGTAACTAATACGTCGGGGTGAGAAAAAAAACCGCAGGAGTAATCCTGAATCAAGGACGAACCTCTGGCTCCCATTTCCCTGCTTAAAAGCAAAAATCATGCGAGAGTTAAAGCTCGCGGTCGCTTTTACGCCATATTCCTGCATAAATGTCTACCGGACAAGTTGTTTGCGTCGTATTAAAAATATGCAAACAACGAACGGAATATTTTTTATTCAACGATCAAGTTTTTTTCATGCGAGAGTTAATTTCGTCGCGAGAAAGAAAATTAATAAAAGGAGACAGGGGAAGGAGAAACGTTAATAATAATACGAGGAGCGAGATTGTTCGAAAGGTTTGAGAATATAGGGGTGGAAAGGGGAAGGTAGAGAAAGAAACCGAGAGGATCGAGAGATTTGTGGTCGCGTGGTCAGCTAATATCGCCAAGGGGTTGATGTATCGACTTTTGGTCCGTGGCTCGTGGGAGAATGCGAGACGTTCTCCTGGTGTTTAAATCTATCATGATTTATTAATAAATATCTTTTTACTCTTTAACGTAATAATGTTTTTAGTAATTATAAGGTAAAGACGATTTTGTTCTTTTCGGACGGTTTTGAAGGGATGTTTCGTTCACCCTGTAACGGGGGTGGAAGAAAACATAATAATTCGCGCGATAGCGAGACCGCGCTCGATTCCCAGATGTCTATTCTTCTTAATCCCCTCGCGAGCTTTCGAGTCACCTTTTACCTCTCTCTCTCTCTCTCTCTCTCTCTCTCACTGTCTTTCTCTTTCAAGGGTGTTCTCTTTTTTCGCTCCGTCGAGTGTTTTAATTTTCATCCGAGCAGCTATTAACTTTTACGAGAGCCGTTTACTTTTTAATCCGTTTAGCGTTTCTCGCTCGATCGTGAGCGGCGCTCGGGAACCGAGGAACCGACCGCCCTGTGCTTATATCTTTAATTTAACTTCTCTCTCTCTCTCCCTCCATCCATTTCTCCCTCCTAACCGACTCGACGCCTTGCTCTTTTCTCTCGCGAGCGAAGAGCCAAGCGCGGGCGGCGGCCATTGAGCTGCCCCCGGAAGGGGATGAAGAGGTCTCCAGCCTCTCACGAAGGCTCGAGTCGCTAAAGTGGGAGAACGAAGAAGTGAGAGCGCCAGCGCGAAATCTCATCGTTGAGAGTGAGATGGAGAAAGAGAGGAAGGAAAGAAGGAAAGAGAGAGGAAAAATGGAAGCGTCTGTGACGCTTTTCGCGGATTCAACCCCGTGGTGTTACACGGCATTTCCTCTTTTCCCCTCGTTCTCAACTGCATCGAAGGACATCCGGATAATGCGCTCCACCATTTTTACTTCCATTCCATTTTTATTCCCTCCCGGATTGCAAAAGTGCAAGATGTATTTTTAAATTCTTCGCTTCTATATTTAATTTATTTAAAAAACTAGCGGTACCCCGCATGCGTTGCAATGCTGTTTTGGTGTCATAATTCATTTGACACACAATATTTTTTTGTTTTTGCTCTCCATGTGTGAAGCATGAACTTTCCAAATTATAATCTATACTATACACATTTTTAGCGATTGTCCCCGTGCTTCATTGATGGACATTGCAAATGCGAGTCGCACTGTAAACTGCAAACGTTTGAAATCGAATGACATATATTTTGGTATCATTGGCACATACGTGACAACAGTACATCGTCTTTTCCTTCAAATTTTCGATTTTAAGGTAGTCCTATCGTTACAACGTTTCCGTTAGATTTCACTGAAAATTTGCAGAAACGTTCTTTGATGTCATATGTATATGTGTGTAAAATTTCAGGAGCCTTTATCGACTCAAAAATCACGATATTTATTCTTGAAAATCGTCACTTTTCGCAATCTCCCATAAGAGCCCGTGTTAAATATCGCAACATTATACAACGAGTATCTCGATCATTTGGTCGATGAAGCCTGTTGAAATTTTGCACACATTTTTATACGACATCAAAGAAGCTTCGATTAGTTTTTATAACAAATCTTATGGAAACGAAAATTCACGATTTTGTTTATTATATAACAAATAAATTTTCCGTGGGATCAATTTGAATTTTGAGTATGTTGTTCTTTAGTCGATTTGCAACAACTTTTCTTAATGAACTTTAACACTTGGTTCACTTCCAATGTGAGAAAAAACGGGAATAAAATTTTAATCCCCCACCCAACGATAGAACTATCTTAAATTGTGGTTTCGCTGATCTTGTTCATCATATTTTTCCCTGGAACCCGACTACCGTTGCAAAGTCGTGGTGGATTGATGTTTCGTAAAAGTATGAACGTGCGGCGCTATGCCTGGCAAATGAAACGAATTTAGAAATTCAGTTGGATAATTAACAACTTGTTCTTGATTAATAAAAGCAGCAATCGACTTGTACGTTTTAGCTTCTCTTGATAGCTTCTCATTTTGAATCGTGAAATTTATATAATTGACATTGGTGTTTTTGCTGCTAATATAGCACGCTCCCTTAACCACTTATGTTTTTTGCCAGTCATGTACAATATTTTCAAAAACTTTGTGAATCAATTCGTCTGTTGATGCTGTCATTTTACGAAAGTTTGTACTTCGTCGTACATACTCTAATGGTTTTCAGTCTTCCTTCTCGATGCTCGTCTGTTTCTGAAACTCGTAATGTATGTTTCCTTTTTGATCGAGGTGTAGATCTTTCAATCGCTTCCCGATTAAGAGTCACGATTAATTTGACATTCGCTGTCAAATGAATTATGCAACTAATATATAATATCGAGTCGATCGAGTCGTTGAAACAAATGAGTGTCATTTATATCGCTTGTCATTTTGGTAGCATACTTTGACAACTGTCAAATAAACTCTATATATAAATATACATATCATCATGTCATACATGTCATGTCATACATGTCATGTACATGTCATGTCATGTATGTCATACGTGTCATGTAAAATATTTTCAAAAACTTTGTGAATCAATTCGTCTGTTGTTGCTGTCATTTTACGAAAGTTTGTACTTCGTCGTACATACTCTAATGGTTTTCAGTCTTCCTTCTTGGTGCTCGTCCGTTTCTGAAACTCGAAATGTATGTTTCCTTTTTTGATTGAGGTGTAAATCTTTCAATCGCTTCCCAGTTAAGAATCGCGATTAATTTGACATTCGCTGTCAATTGAATTATGCAACTAATATATAATATCGAGTCGATCGAGTCGTTGAAATAAATGAGTGTCGTTTATATCGCTTGTCATTTTGGTAGCATACTTTGACAACTGTCAAATAATCTCTATATATAGATATACATAAATGTTAATTTTGTTTTGCCTCGTACGCGTTTATTTTGGCAAATAAAATTATTATACTAACGCAGAAACCTTCTCCGGAGTGCGAACTACAATTCGCCAAATTTTCATCGCAATCGGATGAATGGTATAGGAGCTTACTCGTGACAAACAGACAGACAGACAAACAAACAAACAAACATTCTTCCATTTTTATATATAAGATAATTGATCAATTCAACTATAATAAAGAAACAAATAAACAAGTTGGACCAATTGATAAGGACGTTTTCGCTCAACTAGCGAGATTACATCAATCCTTGATTATCGCATATCTCGCATTGCAAGGTAGAAAATGAAGTTACTGGAAAATGAAGTAGAAGAAGAAGTCGAGATAGGTAACGTCGCATCGGCGGGGAGCCAGACGAGGGTAGGGGGAATTTGTAGTGAACTAGCTCGGCTTGGATCGGGGGTGGTTTGCGGGTGCAATCGGGCTTGGCTCGCTTCCCTCTCTCGCTCTCCCGCAGCTTCGGGTTACTCCCCTGACGCCCGTTACGTTAATTAAATACATTGTTGCGGGGACACGGAGACTGCCAGTATGTATTTCGTGAGCTTTATAGGTGCAAAGGGGCACCTTAAGTGAGACAGAGGGAGAGGAATATCACGTGGCTCGAAACGCACAAAATCATCTCGCACGACTCTGTTCTGTACACGTTATACGGCACACACGTATAAATATAAAGAGGCGCAAACAGGGTTTAATTTTCTCAGCTTCCCAGCTTGATGAATTCAAATTGAATCCGAATCAACTTTATTCGGGGTTGGAAAAAATTCTCCAGACAATTTTGTTTTTTAACCGAGGAAAGATATCTCACCATTTTGGATATTAAACGTGTCCTTCTGGGAACGAAAAAACAACTTTTTCGCAAGGGGAGACACGGTGTCTCCTGGACAATAATAATGCGAACTAAGACGTTTTCTCAGGCAAGAGTCACGTCCCGGAACCCCTTTTGTGGCTTGACTGAACGTTTGCCTCGAGACACCTGCTGTGCACGCGGGGACATCAGTTTTTACGACGCACGATGACGACGAAGACAACGATGAAAAGTCTGCCCGAAATCTACCGCATCCTTTTTCCATGAATACACACGATTTTATATTCGAAAAGTAACGCAAAATTCGTGGAAAAATTGTTATAAGACAGGAAAATATTAATATTGCTTTGTTACAAAATAACAGGACTATTATTAGGTGTTTTATGATACAATTCCATATCGACATTTAACCATCGTCATTATTATTCCATTATTCGCGACTCTTTTCGAATAAAACAATTTTCGATGGACTTTTGGTTAGAACGAGGGATGAATCCAGTATAGTGGCATCAAGCTTGATGATCAAGGTCGAATTTGATAGAAGATAAGGCCGAAGTTCTCGGCCACCTTTCCCATTTTCAGCCTGATCAAATATCTGCTCAAGATGATTCTCCGGTGATATATTCGTGGCAAGGTCAAAGGGCGTGCGCTTCTGCAACACGCTCGGGCCTCTCTCGCCCCCGTTTTCATTGCTCTCGTCCCGAAAGCCCACCAAGTATTAACTATATCACTGAACGATGCTCCCTCTCTCTCTCTCTCTCTCTGGTCGATGGGTTCACCGCTGGCTCTACGGCCTGCCAATTCGTCGGGACATTATCCCGCTCGTAAATTTCAGCAGTAACCGGAGCTTCGACAACGAAAAGCCCGAGTGCGCGAGCTTTCGCGAAGAGCGAGAAGGACAGAGAGAGATAGAGAGAGAGAGAGAGAGAAGCGAAGCAAGTGGATTGCGGGGAGGGTTGCTCGTTCTGTGTTCTCTCATGTACGCACACTCGTTGCTTCGGTGGTTGATTGAGTCGCGTGTGTTCCACCACCACCAATCCAGGAAACGTCGAGAAGCGGGGATGATCGGGGACAATGCACTCGGGGAATCCAACGATCATCCACCAGATTTAATTAATGACTCGATATCTCGATTCCCAAATCAGCTTACGATCTATTGATTCCTCCGCGCTTTCGCCCAATGAAAATTTCATTTTCTCTTTCCTCCTGTAACGAGAGATAACAATATTAATAATAATAATAATAATAACAATAATATGAAATTTGTTGAAAAATTGAGAATTTAAATTTATTTAAAATCAAACCGACCGAATAAAAAGTCCTATTATCCTACCTACACTGAATGAAAATTTTATTTCCACTTTTATCCTGTAATGAGAGATGCCAATATTAATAATAATAATAATAACAATAGTCCCAAATTTGACGAAAAAATGAAGATTTAAATTTATTTAAAATCAAACCGACCGAATAAAAAGTCGTATTATCCTACCTACGCTGAATGAAAATTTCATTTCCTCTTTTATCCTGTAACGAGAGATACCAATATTAATAATAATAACAATAATAATAATAATAATAATAATAACAATTATCCCAAATTTGTCGAAAAATAAAAAATTTGAATTTATTTCAAATCAAATCGACCGAATAAAAAGTCCTATTATTCTTTCCTATTATCCTACCTACGCCGGATAAAAATTTCATGTTCTGTGTCATCCTGTAACGATAAATAACAATATTAATAACAATAATCCTAAATTTGTCGAAAAATTGAAGATTTGAATTTATTAAAAATCCAACCAACCGCATAAAAAGTCGTATTATTCTTTCGTTTAATAGCTCTTTTACATTTGGAAATGTTGCAGGTGTGGTTTCAGAACCGTCGAACGAAATGGCGAAAGAAACACGCCGCCGAAATGGCGACGGCGAAGAGACGTCAGGAGGAAGTGGAGGGTGTCGCGGGCGAGGGTGAGGATGGTTGCAGCGACGGAGAGATGGACGGTGGCGGTGAGACAGCGGCCAAGAGGCTCAGAAGGGAGCTGGAGCAACAGTATGGACCGTGAGAAGAGAGATCCTGTTCCGTTGCTGCTTGAGCACCGCAGGGTGGAAACGCAGGCGTGGCCAACCTCTGTACGAGGGGGCGTTTGTACAAGCGCAGAGTCAGCCTCGCACAGGCGTACGCGCCGACACTGACGCGCGAATACACCGGAAATTGAGGATTTTCACTAGGACGAGATGGTCCAGGGGCTCGGGGGAGGAGAAGGGGAGGAGGAGGAGGAGGAGGAGGAGGAGGAGGAGTACGCGAGATTCGTGAACGACCGAGAGAGAAAGAGAGAGAGGGAATGAGAATCGTGCCTGGAGCTTCGCTCTATAGTCCGGGCCCCTGTGCACCTCCCGACGTATATATATACATATGTGTGTATCTGTGTGTTTGTGGGTGTGAGTGTGTGTGCGCTGGTATGCAAG
The DNA here is from genome assembly GCA_946811545.1 of Netelia fuscicornis. NCBI lineage: Eukaryota > Metazoa > Arthropoda > Insecta > Hymenoptera > Ichneumonidae > Netelia > Netelia fuscicornis. Next base: position 51,395,219 of record OX328012.1, on the reverse strand, counting down.
TGAGACAGCGAAAACGAGAATACGAGGCGGAAAGAGAGAGGGTGGAAAAAAAGAGACCTCTCGCGGAATAATACGCGTACCACCGACTCTCTCTCTCTCTCTCCCTCCCTCCTTCCCTCCCACCCTCCCTCTCTCTCCTCTTCCTCGGCGACTCTTCGCTCAGGATATAAGGGAGAGGAAAAGCAAGGAAAACGCATCGATGAATAAGAAGGAGCGAGAGAAAGCTTACGCGAAAGCTTTTTTTGGATCTTTTACCATGGATATCGCCCGCAGAGGACTAGATATGCGATAACGTTGTGAGAAAGAGAGAGAGGAAGAGATTCTAATGGAAGTTGGCACGAGAGAAGCAAAGAGAGAGGGTCCGAGAGAGTTCCGCCGGTCAATATCCACTTCTTCCACTCACACTGCTTCGTGCTTTTTTTCTTTTTTACGTCTCTCTCTCTCTCTCTCTTTCTTTCTCTATTCTTCGATATTTTTCTCGGACATTGTGCGCTGTCGCGAAATTTCATATTTCTCACGGAAGAAAGAGAGAGAGAGAGAGGGGGACGAGAGGACGGTGAATTTCCACGTGATAAATTCGTGGATCGAGAAAACGAAATTTTATAAGGTGCGCGAAGATGAAAACGGGGGACAACTTCCGGTTCGTTGAATCTTGTTCCGGAGGGAAAAACGCTTCGCATTATTTTTCTTCAATTTGACGTCTCGAGCGGGACGAAGATTTGAACGCGCGATCGTTCCTCGACCCGGAGAAATCCTTCCTCGTACTCGGTTCAAATCTATGAAAAATAATACAAAAAAGAATTGAAACGTTTTTTCTCAATAACAAAAATGAACTATTTCATCGGACGGTGCAATAATTATTATATTTAAAGAAAAAAACAAAAACAAAAAAGTGCGACCAGCTGCTCACTATTTCGAATAAATAACCAAAAATAATCGTGGAAAACGATAAAGTGAATTTGAAAAATGAGAAGAATGTGTGGGAGAGAGAAGGAGGGAGAGGGAAGAGAGAGAGAGAGAGAGGTGACGAGGTAGGTCGAAGACCGAGTCAAGAGACAATTCTCAGCCTCGTCGAGTGAAGAAAAAAAATGTATATATTGCTGTAGATATTTAATAAATATAGAAAAAGACGAAGAAAGAAAAAAAATCTGATTAAACGTGATTGTGATATTCGGCGTTTGAAATGCGAGCTCGGTGTAAGTAGGACTCGAATTTATTATTATGTATATACATATATATATATAAATATATGTATGTATAACGAGATAAAAAGTTTGAAAGAGAAGAAAGCAACCAAACACAAATAAATGCAGCAACAAAAAAAAATCGATCTGAAAAAAAAGGAAAAAAAGAAACGCGCGATAAAATATTTACAGCATGCCCAAAAAAATTTGATCGTTGATTGCAAATATTAGCGAAGCTGCTTTTGATCGAGGTGAAAGGACGACGAAGAGAAAAAAAACTGAATTGGCGTCGAAGAAAATCGTTACGACGCGATAAATTATTAAAAAAAAAACAACAACAACAACAACGTAACAACAATCAGGTAAATTGAATTTTAATAAATCGTCGAAGCTCTCGTCGAGGTGCGACGAAATTCTGAATATTCTCGTTCTCGATAAACAAATTTCACACGCCTGCTCGATTATTTATATATATATAGTATATATATGGATAATAATAATATTAAACAAAAAAAAACAAACAAAAACGAAATAATCGATTGTACAGTATATGGCTAGATAAAATTGTTGATTAACCGGTAGCGACAATCTGTATAAAATGAATGACAAGACAAAGACGACGAATCGCCCAATTGTATAAATTATACATAAATGTTATCTATCGCTTGTGTATTATATCTCTGATTTAATAAATGGCAAATATGATATCCCGATTACGATTACTGCGTTCCAATTAAATCCACTGTTATTCGTTATTTTCATTATTTTATTGTCTACCAGCCATCAATATTTTCAACTAATCCATCAAACGATGGTAGTTATAATAAAAAGAATAATTATGACCATAATAATAACGTATTATTAATATTAATATTATTATTATTATTTAATTTAGTAGTATTATAGTAATATACTATAGTAATAATAATAGTAATAATAGTATTATACTATTATTATTATTATTATTTAATAATAATAATAGTATAATATTATTATTATTAAATTTATTACTGTTATTATTATTATTACTTATTATTAAATAATAATAATAATAGTAATTAATTAAATAATAGTAATAATAATTTTAATTTATTACTATTATTATTATTAAATAATAATAATAGTATAATATATATAATTGTGTAATTTTAATATAATAAATATATAATATTTATAATATTTATTATATTAAAATTATAATAAAAATAAATATTATGATTATAATAATAATAAGAGTAATATCGATATCACGAAATTCGGGTAAAATGTAATTCTCAAACATTCAATTTGATGGTCGTCGTCGTCGTCGTCGCTACGAGGCGGACCCAACAGTGATTTATCCCGGCGGGAAAGCAAGTTTTCGACTCGCAAGTTATCCCTTCGTCCTCGAAGTACTTCGTGTGCGGGCTTTCTCTCCCTCATTTTCCACGAGTTTTCTCTCTTTCTCTTCCGAAACGTATCTTGTCGCTCTTGCCTCTTCCCCAAAAAGCGCGTTACAAATCCTGACACGATGTTCTCTCGCTCATCCTGTCGCCGCTACCACTACCAATACCAATAACAGCGCGCGCACCCCTAACACACCCTCTTATAGGAACGAACGACACCAAACTTCCCTTTCTCACCGAGATCCGCATTATTTTTGCTGACTCGACGTTGCCTTTACAGTGCGTGTTATATTTTTATTATTTTCATCGTTGAGAACTGAAATGAATTTTCGAAAAAAGATCTTTTAATATTTTTTATTTAAAGCAAAAAGATCAAGTACCTGGTAAAATTAACATGAAAAATTGTTGATAAGTTGATCCAAAATAGATATTTTTATTATTTCCATCGTTCAGAACTGAGATGATCTTTGAAAAAAATTTTTTTTTAAATATTTTTTATTTTAAACAAAAGTCGAGTTCCTGGTAAAATTAACGTGAAAAATTGTTGACAAGTTGGTCCAAAATAGACATTTTTATTATTCCCATCGTTAATAATTGAGATGCATTTTCAAAAAAAGTTTTTGTTTAGTATTTTTTATTTAAAACAAAAAGATCAAGTTCCTGGTAAAAATAACCTGAAAAATTGTTGATAAGTTGGTCCAAAATAAATATTTTTATTATTTCCATCGTTGAGAACTGACACGAATTTTCAAAACGTGTTTTTACCATTTTTTTATTTAAAAAAAAAGATAAAGTTCCTGGTAAAACTAACATGAAAAATTGTTGGCAAATTGTTCCAAAATAGATATTTTTAATATTTCCATCATTGATAACTGAGACGAATTGTCAAAATTTTTTTTTACCATTTTTTATTTAAAAAAAATCAAGTTCCTGGTAAAACTAACATAAAAAGTTGTTGACAAGTTGGTCCAACCTAAAAGATTGACTTTAATTGAAATTCTCGATTTGTTTCTAATGATTTTATACCGATTACTCTCCCGGACTAAAGATAGAGACACCGAAAGGAAAAGAGGGAGATGAGCTCGCACCCTTCTCGCTACGCGCTATATATTTTCTCAACTGCGCATACATCAACGGAAGACAGGTCGTGTCATCGAGATGCGAGTGCGGATGCGTCTGGACCCATTTGTCCGAGTGATTACTTTTCTCACTCAACGAGAGTCTTGAATTTCGTCGAAAGAATAAAAACAAAAAAAGAAATAGAAAAAAAAATTACCGACGGTTAAAAACCGGATGATGATCGTCGTCACCGATCTTGCGGTTGATACTCGAGCGATATTTATACAAGGGAAAAAAATCAGGAAGATGAGAAAAAAGTATTATTTACTTTTCTCGTGCCACGACGTCGACGAACGATCATCGCGCCTTCTCCATTTTGGCTCCGATGTTTTTATTATTTTTTTTCGTCAAACACGTGCTCTCGATTAGCCTCAAAAATAATAAACTATCTTACGAACCAAATCAAATAAATAAATCGTTCGAATGTCCTTCCAATAAAAAAATGGAAAAAAGAATGATTGAATTTTGATTAAATCGTTGAAGGAAGGGGGGGGGGGTCATCGAGGGTGATAAAAGAGTTGGATCGTCGCGATTGAATGCCACGCGCGAATATTAGGAACGATCTTTCGACGTTGAGGGGCGATGGAAACGTTCGAGAGTAAAGGGACGAACAATTCTATAGTAAATTACTTTTGGTCTCCATTACTCCCGACGTTCACTTTCTATCGGGTTTCGGTTCTCACTCGCTCTTTTTCCGGAAACGTCGTACGGATAATTCGATTCTTCCGAAACGAGATCGAACGTCTCGTCGATGCTCGCTCTCGCGTGCCACACGACGGAGCAGTCCCCCTCCTATTTCCAACTAATCCTATTTATCTCTCGCGTTTAACCGTGGCTTTTGTACCCCCGATCCCTCGAGTAGAAACGACGCTCTTGATTAAATGCTACCGAGCACTTTTCTTCGTGGTATAATATCTACGTCGAATAGTTTCTTATTACGATCGAAAATTCTCTCATCTGGAAAGATTTTGATTACGCGATGATACTTCAAGATCGATCGATCGATCGATTCCTCGATCGATACGATATTTAATTAAAAAATTGTTTAAATCATAAAAAGTGTTTCGATGAAAAATAAATCGTATCGTCTCGTTAATTCTATCGTTTCTTCTCATCCAAAAATATTACTAAAAGTCACGATATAAAGATAGAGCAATCTTTATCTACCAAAAGGGAGAAAATATGTATACTAAAGGCGAATCTCGTAGGAGCTATTAGCGAGTGATGAATACCCTCGTATCGCGCACACTTCGAATCAATTTACTAAACGGTAGATTAATTTAATAAGGGGTGTTCCCCGTCGAGCAAAAAAAAAAGAGGGAGAGAGAATTCGGGGCGAAAAGTTGATCGAGGCAAGAGAGGGGGCGCTGCATTGTATGCGTCGCTCTGACTACGAACCAACGTCAGAAACGCGTTTACGTAGTAGACAAAGCGTAACGGAAGAGCGACGACGCGGATGCTGCAGAAGGGAGTGAGGGGAGGGGAGAAAACGAGGAGCGAATAAGACCGAGAGAATGATTTCGACGAGGGCTACGTGTATAGAAAAGTGGTCGTGGTGGTGGTGGTGGTAGTGGCAAACTATAGTAACGGGTACAGGGTAAGTGGCTCTCTCACTCGCCACGACCCCACACTCGCCATCTCTTTCCCAAAACAGCTCAAGCAGAGAAGTCACCCTGTTCTCCCAGCAGCTATTCATTTAGCTAACAGGCTGTTATGATTAAGTTTGCTGGCGCGCGAGAGCGTTCGGGTGTACGAACTAGAGAAAGGGAGAGAGAAATGGATAGACAGATAGATAGACAGACGTGGGGTAAGAGAGGAGAGTGTAGCATAGCTTTCGGTTTTGGGAGGAGGGTGGAAGGGGAGGCAAAGGGGAAGAACGAGACAATCCGAATGTGGCATTCGGAGTTTCGCCGGGGACCGCACCACGAGGGGAAAGGGACTATAATATGCTTTCGAGAGAACGTTGTATACACATGCTCGAGCTTTCTTCCTCGCTCGAGATGCTTTCCACATTTCCCTTGCTCTCGTTCCAACTTGAGACAATTTACGCAACTTGGAATTTCACTGGAGTTACGCCACTCGAGGAAATCATGGCTTTGATTCAACTTTCGTGGAAGACAGTTTGATTTTTGTTGTATCGAATAATTGATGTTACTCCGAACAATTGGTCGGATATTTTCAATCAAATAAATCAAGCAATTGGGCATTTCCATTTTCCCGTGATTCGTTGCGTTTACATTCAATACCCCAAAAAATGACAAATTCACATTTTATTTTTCCAACGTTCTTCTCTAATGGATTATTTAATGGACCATCCGGATGAACCATTCGATCCATTTATAGGCAGACTTTGAGGAAAAAAAGTGCTATAAGATTGATACGATGTCGCGTCGGTGTAATAACGCTCGGATTCGTCGATGGAAAAAGAGTAGTTGCATGTACGAGGTATACGTAGAAGCCACGCGCTATATTCCCGCGAATCGCACGAATGGATGCCCATCCATTAATATTTATGTCGATATCCGAGTTAAAGCCAGAGTGTTCGAGGGCTATGACTTTTATATAAGAGCCTTGCGTCACTATGGCGCAGCATCGCGTGCTCGCTGGACCGCGAATCGCTCGTTTTCGTTTCCTTTTTTTTCTATCGCCCTCTAGTGGCAGTGATTTTAATCGATTCGTATTCCCTGACTTCGAGCTTTGCCCACGAATCTTTTTTCTCAATTATGTATAAATATTTAATTCAAATTCAAATTTCTTCCAGTTATAATTAATTGAAAAGTACTGTCAAAGAGGGATACTTTGACAGGTTATGGAAGTTATTTGTATGTAACTTTTGTCTAACATCCTAAATCTCAATTTGTTTTGTTCCAATACACCAATGTGTTCTTTGGCTATGAAATGTATAAGAAAATCAAGCTCTCCCACTACCCCGACTATTTTTTATATATTTTTTAAAAAGTGTTAACCTTTTGATACCTGAGTACTTTCAAGCTTATGTGGTCCGCAGACGCATAGACTGACGCATATATGCGTCCTTAGGGCTGAAAGGGTTAAAGTACCCTCGGTATGGGGCTTCTTTAACAAGACATTAAAATGCAATTTGTATCCAAGATTCAAAGCGTAATGGTTACGTTTGATATCATTTTGATAACAAAGTTAATATTTTATGCATTCTACATAAAATGAAATAAAAAACAACAATTTTTTCCTATCAAATTATCATCTTTATTAATGAAACATTTTACATAAAAATACGAAGTACCTAGGGTAATATTATAGGCACTTAATCAGTCTCATTATTTTTATTGAGATCAGTCTTCTAAGTCTTGCAAGTTTTATATTATCAATCTTACATTATGTATTATCACTGAGATCAAAATCGAGTTAAACAACATTAAAATCAACTTTATAATAAACTGGAACAACGAATTGGAAATAATAGAAAAATGTTTAAAAATAATTATTGTGTATTTTCTCACACCACACATTTATAGGCAGAATAGGTCGCATGCATTTAACGCTGTGTCAACGTAGCCCCAAAATCTGTCAAAGTTACCCGCATTGTCAAAGTAGCCCTTTTTGACAGTAAGGTTTAAATTATCGGGAAATTGCCAAGTATATCGTGATCTGGCAATTGGCAATTTTCAACAAAATCTTCGTAGACTCGTGGTCTCGTTCAGCCACCCGGGAGAGAGAGGAACATCATTTTTGTTTCCATTAGGAATGTTTTATCACGCGTTGTCACAAACGTTCCAGAGCGCATGCCACACCGCAGTGTGTTGGCGGCGGATGGTACGCTCCGCTATTGCCATTAGAGTTCCCAAATCCGCGACGATAAATTATCAGAGAGAAAATATATGTATATATACCTAAGTATAATATATCCATGTGCCATATACATAAAGCAGTATGTATAGAGCGAAACTGTAATGGAAACTTTTGCCAAGAATTACTCTCGTATCAAAACGATCATGTTTATAAGATGTCCCAGAAATATCCCTATTTTCGCACTTTCAAAATTGAAAGGTGACTTTTTTTATCCCACGTATAAATGGTTTTCTCCCAAAAGCGAGAAATAAATTGTCTATTATATTGTTGTCAACTTTCGTTACGTGGGAACGAGAGATTTGAGGACGGATTTTTGGAATTGCCAAAAACGAGTAAAAGTCCAATTCCGAATTATAATACTATATTGGCGAGTTTATTAAACTAAAGGCAAAGATTCATGTTACAGCAATGAAAGTTTATGCCTCCCCTTTTTGGTTCTGGAGCGACGAATTATTACTCGTGATGTTACTAAGAGACTGATTAATCGGAGTATCGATTTATTAATCGAAGTTCCGCCATTTCGGCCATCTCCCCACGTACCTTCATTTAGCATTGCATTTTCAATAACACGTGCTGTCCAAAGTCACCTTGAAAATCCTGAGATTGATAAAAAGTGCTGATTGTTTCCATCGTATGATTTTAGAAAGCTTTTCTATCTGTAGCCAGGCGTTACAGTTGGTCAATGGTTTATGTTTAAATTCAGATCGGAACAATATTTTCAAACAAAAGATCGCTTTGTATCTTACATAAAAAAAGCCAACGTTTAAAAAACATCGAAGCTTTTCACGTTGTTCGAAAACACAAAAAAGGCAAAAGCGAAACAAAAAAAAAGACTAAAGTTACCGATACATCAACGGAGAGGCTACATTTTCGAATCTCTCCCATAAATTTCTTTCATTCTCCTTTTATTCCTCCGCCTCTTTTCCAATATAGCCGCGTACCGTGGATGAAAAACATTTAAACGATCCAATATATACGAACAATCGTTCGGGGGTGAGACGAAAGAGCACAATCTCTCTCTCCCTCTCCTCGTTCTCTCTCTTGAAACGAGGATGATTCAGTAACGATCGCGTATATCCAACAGCCGCGAGAGGGCGCGCGCGATCCTATCGGTTAGATATCGCGGTATGTGGCGGTGGCGATGGTGGTGGAGGCGGCGGCGACGGTGGCGGCGGTGGCGGTGGTAGCGGCGGCGTTGGCAACTAGACGGGGGGCAACACCGGCGGCAGTACCATCGTAGAGAGAGCGACATTTTTATGCTTCGGACTGGGCGCCACCGTCGAGATTTACTGCCGTCCGCGGTGTTATAGCGTTTGCTCTCTGTTCTTTCTTTCTCTCTCTCTCTCTCTCGCGTTGGCACACATGGAAAGCTCCTCGATTCCTCTGTCATATACATATGCCTGTATCCATTTGTGGATATATGCATGCCAAAGCTCCGAGAGAGAGAGAGAGAGAGAGAGGGAGAGAGAGAGAGAGAGAGAGAGAGAGACGCAACATATCAACTACATCATACGCGGAAAATCGGAAAACATTCGGCGTTATTATACTTTTTTATTGTAAAACCGATAAAAACGGATAGATGGCTCGCGACTGGGCCGCAACCCGGAGTAAACGTGCAACCGACCTCCACCTATATATATATATATATATATATATATTCGTCATATAGACGTGTACCATGCATACCTATATATGTGTAATAATGTATAGCAGTACGTAGTATGGTAATATTATAACCGTGGCATATACGAGCCGCAATCTCGTCAAATATCAAGCATACCCCTTTCCTCTTTTGCCGCGATCTCTCTTTCTCTCTCTCTCTTTCTCTCTCCCGTCCTCACGCGCGCGCCATCTCTAATCTTTCATCCGCCCTGATGCCATGCGCTCGTCTTGTCAAACATCCCCTCTTACACGTGCGATACACTCGCTCGTATAACGCCTCGATTATGTTTCTCGCCGAGTTGAACCTCGATAAGCCGTCTTTACGATTGCTTTTTTTCCATTTGGCGTATCTTGTTTGTCTTTTTTTTTGCATACGACGGGTTATTTTAATTTGGGTTTTTTACATTTTTTTAGGTGTTTTTTCTTCGTTTTTTTTTTTTATTGTTTTAGTTTCGACCAAAAGCACTCTACTCGACAAAAGTACTTGACAATTTTTTAACTGTGTATTATGTAACAATCGCTTCGTTTTTCAATCTTTTTGAGAAGATAATTTAAAAAAAAAGCTAATTATTTATTTTTGAAAATTGAAATATTTAGTTTGAAATTGTCGAACGACACAGCCAATTCTTTCGCCGAAACTCCCAAACTAATTTTACCATTTTATAGTTGCTTTTTCATTTTTTTTTATTGTTTTAGTTTCGACCAAGGGCACTTTACCCAACAAAAGTACTTGATAATTTTTTAACTGCGTATTATATAACAATCGCTTCGTTTTTCAATCTGCTCGAGAAGATAATTTAAAAAAAGCTAATTATTTGTTTTTGAAAATTGAAATATTTAGTTCGAAATTGTCGAACGACTAATTTGACCATTTTATAGTCGATTTTGTCTTTTTTTTCTACTCGACTCGACAAAAGTATTTGAGAATTTTTTAAACGCGTATCATTTAGCGATCGAATCGTTTTTCAATCCTTTTTCTTTCAAAGAAAATTAAAAAATACATAAGAAATTTGTTTCTTCTCGAAGATTGAAATATTTACTTCGAGATACGACCAACTCGTTCGACGAAACACCGAAAGTAAATATATATAACGAAGATAACTTCGCGACGAATAAAATATGCTTTTGCGTGTACGAGTTTCAAGCTCAGCGATAAAGATGAGAACGGAGAGGGGAACGATGAACACGCTTCCGTGAAAAACTCTGCTTTAGCTATTTCCACCAATGCCGGTATAATCTCATCTATATACAAGTACTTTTCTTGCCAGGAGAGCTCGAGATTCGGCAATAATGTAGAGAGAAACCGAAAAACCTCAAGAGAGGAAAGAAGCGAGACAGTTCGAAAGAAAATCGTGAAACCTACTATACGTAGCGGGAAAAGGGGAAAAGCAACGAAGGCGTGCACACTAGAGAGAGAGAGAGAGACAGACAGACAGACAGAGGGAGAGAGAGAGAGAGAGGGGGAGTATCCCAAGGAAAGCCGAGTGATTGCGAGTATGATTGCGAAAGAGAGGAAGAGAGACGAGAGGAGAAAGAAAAGCGAACGGAGAAGAGGAACACCACTTTTATATCTGGCTCCTGGATTTTCATATCGTTTTATCGCTCCTACATTCGCTATCCCAGTCATGTTTATCTTCCTACGCCGCAAGGAGAGAGAGAGAGAGAGAGGGAGAGAGAGAGAGAGAGAAAAAGAGAGAGATCTTCTCATCTCTTCTCCATGCTTATTTTTCTCTACTTCTCTCTCTCTCTCTCTCTCTCCCTCCCTCTTCTTTTCTATCTCGTATCTTTTTTTTTACTCTCACACTAAAAGAATTTCTCTTACCACGACACTTCCGCCTCCCCCAAACCCCCGCAGCAATATCATTCTCATTCATTTTTATCTCCCTCTTCTTGTTCTATATACGTATACATCCCAATCTCCTCTTTCGGTATGATCAGCGACGTTTTCGTTCCTTTACATATATATATGGGGCATTCCAGGCCAAATCGACTGGCGTGGGACGCCTATGTATATATTTTTTTACTCTTAATACGCTATGGAGCGATATAAAAAATAAGGGCGTTACATTCATCCATCGAGCTTTTCGATCCCTTTTTTTCATTACATAGTTAAAAATATCGAAAGAGCAGGATCACCTACTCGTGAGCAATTTTTTCTTAAATTTATACAAAAATTGATTTAGTAAAAAAACACAAAAATGGGACCAGTTACCCACAAATCTTAAATAGTTTGCTTTTCAATGAATAATTTTGATGATAACGTTATAAAAGAGGTCCCTAGCATCCAACATTTCAATCTTTTCAATTGTAACAACTATGAAAATACAAAAATCTGAAAATTTGCTTAACTACTCTTTTTATATCGCTTAAAAATATTCCAAAATAAAGATAACTAAATAACAGTAGTCTAGCTGATTAAGCATGGAATGTCCCATACATAAACTATATTAACTCGATGAACTCTGTGCTTTCGTCCACTCACAGACACTACAATATTATCTTCTCTCTCTCTCCTGAGCACCACGGGAAGAAAAGAACTTGATACTTACGGCTATAACATTGAGGCTGAAACTAATAATATTATGCTTGCCAAATTATTATTATTATTATAACCATAGCCAGTACCTACTCTCTTATTAAATAAAGAGTTTCGCTGCTCCTCCCTATATACTCCCGTAAGTGATTCGGGACGCTTTCTCAACGATCTGCAAATCAAATAAATGTACTTATTTTTATGATAATGAGGCAAGTCGCATGACCTTTGTTACACAACTATATAAATATTAATTCCGTCAAAAGAACTAATTTAAACGAACGGTTTATAAGTCATCTCCATGGCTCGTTGTGTTTTTTTGAAACTGTTCCCATCGATGATAATTTCTATGAAAAAGAATCCGATGACGAGGGCGTTTTTGTCCATCTGTAAAAATGTAAAATGATTTTTCAGTTGAAATAACTTCTGTGGCGTTGCTGGTGTGTTCGTGTCGATAGGGAGGAAGGGAGAGAGAGAGAGAAAGAGTGCGAAAAGACTCATAAATACTTGGTCGGCATTTTTACGAGCGATATACGTTTTTCCTAACGTCTTTGAGCGTACGAGTGGGCTTCGAAGCCACCCCTCCCGGGCCAGGTTTGTGATTAATATTACGAGAGTTTGCGCAACTCTCGTAAAGTTAGCATACGTAGTTACGAGTACTTGGACTTTTGCGGGTGTCGAGCGCCGCTTTTCTCATACTCTTGCCTCCAAGCTTTTTCTCGCGCTTGCTCTTCATCCTCGAGAGCGCTTTCGAGGGGTAGTTTTCTCTCGCGCGTCGTTCCTTTTTTTTCTTCGAATGGATAACAGGAGGCCATGTACATATAGTCTTTCAACTCTCTCTCACTCTCTCTTGCTTTCGACATTTTGCCACCCCTTATCGTGGCCAAACTACCCCCATCGACACCGTGAATTTATCGTCAAGTTAAACCGTTAATATCTGCTTTCGCAGGCTCTAAATCAATGGAAAATATTCTAATTGGAATATGAAAAAAGTTGGCGCAGCTTGGTGAGTCTCGGTTCCTCTTAATTTTCTTTTCCCTCGGGCCAATCTACGTACTTCTTCCTACTTTCTTTCTCTCTCTCTCTCTCTCTCTCTCTCTCTCTTTCGGTAGGATCGCGAATACAGGCGCCAAAGGGGCGCGCGGCGCCCTCTTTTCAACCACCCCGCTCTCGCAAAAGTCTCTTGTATATCGAGCAAAAGCCCCAAGAAGAAAAGAACGGTAAGAAAAACTCGGCGCACTTGCACCTCATTCCTCTCCTCTCCTCTCTCCCACTCTTTCTCTCTTTTTCTCCCAGTATCAAACCCAAGGGTTGTACACTCACGGTTCGTACGAAACGACGAAAATTAAATTACATCTAGCTCGAAGCTTGACAGGAAAAAATGAGATACAAATTTGCTTTTTTTTTCTTTCTAAGGTTCAGCTGCAGATGTCCTTTCCGGTCTGCCTAGGCTGAAAAATTATCACAGCTGCCCAATGATTCCTCTCCTATTTACTTTTATTATTAAATACTTGATTAGTTATCGACCAAAGCTACAAAAATGAAAATTGAATAATGGGAACGTTTTGTCGCCTAAATAGAAAAATCATTACAATTCTCCAACGACTTGGCTCCTATTTCTTTTTATTAATAATTAATTGATTACTTACCGACCCGAGGTACACAAATAAAAATTGAATAATGGGAATATGTTGTCGCCTAGACAGAAAAATCATTACAATTGCCCAACGACTTGGGTCCTATTTACTTTGATCTATGAACAAATAATTGATTACCTATCGACCAAGGCTACAAAAATGAAAATTGAATACTGAGGATGTTTTGTCCACAATGCTCCTGCCGGAGGTTAAGTGTACTATACGTGTATTCGTAAATAGGTTCGAGGCGGAGATTTCGCACCGACTACACGCTCGTGACGATAAATTACGAAAGCGGAAGCGGGTAATAATAATGTGGCAAACGGCGTTGAATATGGTCGGTTGTGACAGGGCTAATAGGGGAGGAGGGAAAGATACTCCTGTTCACCTCCACCCGTGTTTATATATCCATGCATGTATATATATATATATATACAATACAAATTGTATAAAGGCACAAGGTCGGAGAGCTCGCAACTCTAGCTCTTATACGCACGAGAAGTATATGTACATTATAGAACGGTATGGAGAGGAACGTAGGGTGAAAGGCAGGCCCGTCTGCCACATTATCCTTAATTTATCGTCGGTTCATTGTTATCGTACACCAAGAGCACGATCAATTTATTATTAAACCTGAAAAAGAAAAAAGAGAAAGAGAAATTAAAAACGTTGGGAAACAATCTCAAGTATAGTAAAATGATTTTATACGTACCCTCGAGCCTCTCTTTAGATGTAATTTCGATGAAATAAAGACTAGTGGGTATGCGTGAACGAAATAACGATTACGATAGTTTGCCAGAGAGAAAGATAGATAGAGAGGATTAAAATGAAACGTAAACGAATATTTGATTGGCCGATGTATATCCGGTTAACGAGAATCCCTGTGCCGGATGACGAGGCTGTGTTCACTCGTTCGGTCAAAATCGCAACGAATTTTCGTCGAGAGTGACGTTCCATCCAAGGGATGGAAGGAGAAAGCTCGTCGAGAGAATTCACCAAAATGGATTGGCTCGTCGTGTATATATCCGGATCGCGACACCGCCCATACCGTACCGCTTGTACCCATCGTACTTGTATAGATAGATTTATGTTACAGGAAGAGCGTCGAATGCTCCATGCGAAAATTTCGTTGGATAATCGACGGTGACTTTGGCTCGAGTGGATTTGATCGAGGCTCATGAATTAATTGGCCGGCTTAAACGAGAGTGGAACAAGGAGCAGAGTTTCGCTCGGTGCAGGTCCAAGAATATAATTAGTATAATCGTAATGGTGAGCGTTACATCGCCTCCGAATAGTATTTAAGGCTATAAACTCGCGAGCCAACGAGCATTCTCGCACTCGGCCCGTCCCTTTATACATAGATACCTATATCTACGTACATACAGGACCACGATGGATCGTTGGTGGCTGTGTTGGTTCTGGGAGCGAGGGAACGTGAACGGGAGAAAAGCTCGGTTAGTTATACTCCCTCTGCTTCCAGCAACCAACCCTTTTACACGCCTGTACATTATAACATTTTAAAGCCCTTGCACCGAGTACACAACTATAGTTGTATTATGTACGTACGTGCCTTATACATATAGATATATATTCTATATAAAATTAATATGTATGTAGCCACGCGCTCTACGATAATTATTATTTGACGACCTAATTTAAAGCCCATAAAGACAACGAATCGCTTTTCGTAAATGCACAAGCCAGGGCACACTTTTGCACGCCGTCTCGTATCAGAAAGATGATGTTCTTTCCTTATCCGATTTGGTTCTTAAGGTAGTCCTATTGTTACAGCGTTTCCGTTAGATTTCACTGAAAATTTGCAGAAACGTTCTTTGATTTCATGTGTAGGGTAAGCAGGAAGAATAGCGTTCACTTAAGAAAAAAACGCTGTATTTTTTAAAATATTGTTTTTTTTTCAAAATTAAGCAAATTAATAAAGTCTTTAACTATGAAATAAACAACTTTTAAACACGAATCATATATATCTTTGACTTACTAGTGGTAGGAAAACTTTATATATTTTTTGATAACGTTATAGAGATGAACGCCATTACCCAGTGAGCGCTTTTCCCCCTGCTTACCCTATATGTATGCAAAATTTCAGGGGCCCATAAGAGCACGTGTTAAATATCGCAACATTATACAACGAGTATCTCGATCATCTGGTCGATGAAGCCTGTTGAAATTTAGCACACATTTTTATATAACATCAAAGAAGCTTCGATCAGTTTTTATAAAAAATCTTATGGAAACAAAAATTCATGATTTTTGTTTATTATATAACAAATAAACTTTCCCTAGTATCAATTTCAATTTTGAGTATGTTGTTCTTTAGTCGATTTGCAACAACTTTTCTCAATGGACTTTAACGCTTGGTCCACTTCCAATATGAGAAAAAACGGGAATAAAATTTTAATCCCCCACCCCAACGCTAGGACTACCTTAATACGCATGCGCAAAAACGAGGTTGAAATACGTAAATAACATTTTCACCTTCAACCCTACGTCCTATTTTTTTCTTCTTTATCTTTCCTTCCTTTTTCTTTCGTATTTTTCGTCCAACTTTCCATGCCCAAACTCGCCATACTTTTCTCCCTAACGATTTTTCAATCGGGCGTATTCTCGAAGTTGAGAGCCGCTGAGAAAAGTTTGCAATTTTTCGAAATAGGACGAGAGTCAAAATTGTGGATTGAAGAGGTCGGCGTGTGCGAATACAAAAGTATGAAAACGTACCGGGGAGTTATGGATCGAAGTATCATATATGTGTAGCTCTATAAGCAAATGTCACTCGGACACTTTTCAAAGAGCGTTTTAAACTTATAGCCTAGCTACACTGAAATATGATAAATCCTCTCGGTTCGTTTTTTCTTTTTACTTTAACGCTCCCCAATGTCGTTCGTAATTTTACGAATACGGGATACAGTCACGCTGTACGTCCAAGCCGAGACGATATATATATATATATATACGTACTATCGCTATACCGACGACCAAGTCGACGAAAACGACGAATATAAACGGTACGACGGCAAGGCGCTAAAAATCTACTCGTTCCTCACCATCTCACTCTCGCTCGATACGAGATGGAACGAGATAGAAGAAATAACATCCGAGTTTCGATAAACGGAGCGAGACGACGAGAATTCAGCTTTCAGCAACGCCCTGAAAACGTTTACAGGGCGGAGTTTTCGACCGAAACGCCCAGCGTTAAACACATTTCACTACCACCGAGACACTAAAATTCTACACAAACACTGTGCGGTTCTCGATGGTCCACATTCGACGCTGACAAACTAACGGAAATTTCAACCACGAAGCGTCGTCTCCGACCGCCGCGCCATCTACCGGTTTACCGTTGAACTCACTGCGAGTGTCCACTAACCGTCGGTAAAGCTTCTCGAGTCGTATGAATTTCTACTACGTGTGACACGAACGGTCTCGATAATCGTCCAGTCAATTCTTACTTTTACCATCGTCTAGCAATTGCGAGTAAGAAATTATTGACTCGTCGAACGCTCGAGTACATCAGCCAGGATCGAAGAATGTTTTGGTGTATTAGGAGAGGAGGAGTGTCATGATCCATCGACGATTCGACACTGACTATTGTTCGGTAATATCGTACGCTGAGCTTAGCAAAACGACGCTTCACAATTTAGTAGTTAGTACGATTCAGTCACATTGATATCGTAAATGTTACAAAAAGGATGAAAACGAAAAAAAAAATAAAAGTATTACAATAACGTCATGTTGTTGCTTGAACGAATATATTGGGTATGGAACAATTTAATCGAAGATACGATATGTCCGTATATAATCCTTGTAGGAAACTTTTCTTAAACTTATAAAGACTTTGAGAGGATTAGCACTGTGAAATAAACAATACAGCTACGTTGCAGCTTCTATCGTTTGTTTACGGGGACAGCTGATCTCGATAGACTGAAAATGGCGGCAGCGGTGTTCAAAGACATTATAGTTCTCGGGCGTGCCGTATCGCGGCAGCACTTGACGGGGCAATTGAAACTGGAGTGCGTCTATACATACATATATGTATTTACGTATATTGGTGCGCGAGGCAGCGTGTATAAGCAATGGAAATATGTGGTAATCGTAGGATGAACCCAGCAACAATCCATTAGTGTGTTATTAGACATTTCGATTCTTATGTTGAATAGGACAAACGCATATTTGGCAAAACCATTTTACAAACCAGAGGCGTCCATGATCCTCGAAATGTTGAAACCTAACAAGATTAAACTTGAACATTTCGTATGAACAGTTAATATTGTTACAGAAAAACATCTTTTCCACAATGTTTTCATCGTGTACAACTCCTCCAAATGTCATGGTGGCAAAAAAGATTCGAAATTGGAAATGGGGAAGTTGCCACTGTTGGCCGCGCGATAGCAGCACCTGTCGGATGGTACAGGTAGAACACTACTTATCCCATCTGTTAGAAGCAGCCCTCGTACAGGCACTGCCGACACTAAAAATATTTTTAATAATATATATCTATGCGTGTGTATGACAGATCTGCTGCCAAAAAATGTGATTAACAAGTGTCGCAATTTTGTTTAAATATATATTTATTAGTTGCAAAGCTGTCTAAGTAGACAAAGCTTTCGGATAGTCACCACAACGTATTTAAAAAGTTCTTATTTCTAAACGAGACGATGATCGGGTGATTTACCGAAAATTAAAGACGATCTGCTGTAATGAAGTTTTTTGAACGAAATAACGCGAGTGATTAAGAAAATATGCATATGATAAAAGTACAAATATAATCAAAATTGCGAAAGAAGCTAACAAGGCACAGTAGTACAAAAAGCCGACGACTGACTTCGTCGCTTATGACAGTGAGAACTTATGTCTTTAGGAGACACACAAGTACGAATGCAATGGCACAGAGAACCTTTTATAATTTCGTTGAAGTTCGTTGCAATGCTGAAGGAAATGTATAATCATGACAAATGCATTAAAAGGAAAATGGTTCCACCCGCCTTACGAGATCATGAAGCTTATGCGAGGCCTATGCTCCGGGGCCTTTGTATCTTTGTGAATAATCACAGTCTGATCGTGTCGTTACGATAGCATGCGTTACGTTTGCACATACACATAGATAAGCTATTATATGTTCTTATTAACTGTTAACTAAAATTAAGAAATGCAAAAAATTAGTCTTGTCAAGTTTTGTTCTATGAAATAACTGAGGCGCAGCTTCCTCCCAATGTGCTCGCAATTAAATTTCTCCATTTTTGTATTCAGGAGAGCATCGATGACTGGTTGATTTAATGACGCTTCAGTTGTTATGATCTTGGAGAGCAAAGTCGATAATTCTCTTGTCTTTGAACAAGTCTGTAATCCTCTGTTTGTCCTCGACAGCGAGTGAACGCCAATTTTCCTCGAGTTCCTTCATTAAGTCCTCGCGGCGAAGATACACATCCTCCAGGATAGATTTTTGATCCTCGATAACCCATTGATCCCACAGTTGCTTGGCCTCTTCGCTAAAAACATTCGAAACAATAAATACAATCGTTATGATATACTTGTTACAATAACAAATACGTATTTCAAAGCAGAGTATAAATTCAATAATCAGAATCGCTCCACGTTTCGTGGTCAAAACTATGTATACGAGAAGTAGTAATAGGGCGTTTCGTGACACACCCCTTTTGCTACGAAAACAGGTTACACTCTTGGCACGTTCTTTTATCACCAACGCCAATGACTATGATACACTCGACTGCAAATGAATCACGAAGCAGTTATGTTGAAAAATAGCACATCGAATCCTTGGCATTGCTTGGCATTTTTATCTCTCGATTAGTTTAATGTTATACTATCGTCAAAAGCTCATTTGCACACTATCGAGATCGACATTATCATGTATGACATTATTACCTGTACATGGACGAATTTGTGCAAAGCTCTTCTCGCGCCTTCAGTAATTTGCCCCTGGCCTCGACTCCAGCCATTCCAAGCTTCTTAATTTCTGGATCAAGCAGAAGATCGTCTCTCCTGTACAAATTTCTCTCTCGCGCAAGATCCAATCGGTTTCTCATGTCCCTCAGACGCAAAGCCTCGTCCCACTGATGCTTCGAACATGCCTGATTCTCGCGTTTCTCCAGATCCTGGATTCGAGCTTTCAGCTCAATGTGAGTCAGATAGAGAAACATTTGCTCAGAAAGATTCTTGTCGCCAGGTATCATGCGCAACCATGGCAAACTTCTTTCGCTTTCAAAGTCACGATGGTTAGAACGTCCGGCCGAAGCTTTCGCACCAACTTCCCTATCGATGTCCTGCTGCTGCTCGTAACACTCATTGTCGTAAGCTGCCTGTTCACGTTGCTGGTGTTGCTGATATTGTTGGTCGTAAAGTGTATCCGGTGAAGCATTGCCCATCCGTGATGGGCAATGCTTTGAACGCGGAGATTCTTCTGGATTCTCCATATCTTTTGCTTTATTTTCTTCATTGGCATCATGACGATCCGCCATCTCTTCCTTGTGCTGCTGCTCCTCGTTCCTTATTTGCTCATCAATATCATGCGCAACCTCGTCGGTTTCATCAGCACGCTCGTCAAATTCTTCAGATTCTTCCTCATTATCTTTGTCCATCAAATGTGCCGAGGTCTTACCGACGTTTGTCGTCGCAAGACTGGGATGTGCATATCGATCAGTAAACCTCGGATTGGGTCCCTTATGAAAAGAATCTTTTTCGTTAGAATCATTCTGATTTCCAAGCATAAAATGTGAATCGTGAAGTACCCTGGATCGAGTACGATGCTCAGTCGATTCTGTAATTAAACTGGTGGCTGGTCTACTTCCATACGTCGCAGCCTTACTTACTTCTTTTCGCTCAGATGTCTCTACTTCATAGACATTCGAGGCTCGGGAATTTCGTGAATTTTCCTTGTACTCGTCCATTCTCTCGTTGTAATCTTCTTGCGCATGTTCTAGATCATTCTCTTTATTGATTCTATCGATGACATCATCATGCTCGCTCCGAAGATTCGTCCTTTCCAAACTCATTCTCAACGCTTTTCGTTTGGCTTCCGTGCGTTTACCTTTAAGCGCAAAAGGATAATATTCCTGACTGGACTGTGGCAGCGTTCCGCAGAAGTAAGATTGTATTCTTGGGCTATTTCGGAGATGATAGCGACTCTCGTCTTCTAATTTCTCTCTCGATCTATCCCCGATCGCTATCAGTGGGAAACGAACTCTTGGTGAGCTTGAAAACTTCAGTTGTTCCAACTCGCGTTTGTAGATTTCCTCCTCTTTCACCAGCAGATCTTGAAGTCTGATTCGTCGCGCCCTGAGCGATTCAGCTTTTCGCAAAATCTCTAAACCCTTGGGCTCTTTTGCAGTTGGTAGATTCCACGCGTTGAATTGCTTTGCTCTGCTACACTCGACCTCAAAGTATCTAGCGGTCTGACGAAGATGGTCAAATTTTATGCTTGCATCGTTGTGTCTATCAGCGTTTAGTTGATATTGTTTCTCGCGGAGCCTCCTTATCCTGAAACATGGTTCAACGAATACCGAATTAACAGAGTGTCAGCTGCAGTTTATACATACATATATAAATAAAATGAAAAGAAAGAGAGAACAAGACATGTAAGAAGATGAAACAAACTCCCAGGATTGTCGAAGGGACAAGCGTTTCATTATGCACTTGTGGAAATGTAAGGGGGAAAAAAAGGTAATGCGAGGAGAGGAATGCATGTTGTGGCATATGCTACACAGCAAATGAGGAGCTTGCGGGAAGGTGTTGGTATTGGTGGAGGTGGCAGTGATGGTGGTAGTGGTATAGTGCTGTCCTAGAAGACGCGGTTCTATTTTCATCTTCGGGCGGCACTCCTGACGTCGTTGGCCAAAAATATCAAGTTTTTGGGTGGCAAGAGCGAGCGAGATACATACACGCGTATGAATACGCATTTTGTGGAGGGGAAAAACAGCTAAGCATTCGCGTTCACGGAAAACGAGTCGGCGCTCTCCGCCTCAATCTCAGTCTTTTCCGAAGACCGGGGGAAACCGTGATTTCCGGAAAGACTGAGAAAATATCTTAACCAGTGAAGCCAGTGAAGGCAATCAATACGGGAGAAAAGTCTTGATCCGCGAAGAAGGTGCGATACGGACGATCTCCAGTAATTGAAACTCCAAGGAAAGACAAGATTGTAAAAGAGGACCGAATAATCAATCCGATATATTCAGCAAGAGGACAAGTTCGAGAGCGAAGCAACAAGATGCCGGGAGCGGGCGGTCAGCAACCCCAGAGGACGACGTTCAGACCACCGTGGGTCAAGGATGGACCGAATCCATTACCCATGCCGACCGCACCGTGGACTCTAAACTCGAGGCGAGATTCCAAACCGACGACCGACGACGCACCAGCTTTCACCAAGGTCACTTTAAAGGTCAGCAATACACCAAACCCTCCTTCCATCGATGCAATATCAATTCAATTAATAGATCTTGAATCATTGTTTCACCGTGGCGATCCGCGTTCTCTTTCTTTCTTTTCAAGATCAAAGTCTCGGTTACGAAGTTCGATTCGCTCGCATAGACTCCCCGATGTTTACAATTATAGGATGACCGACGAAGCATTCGCGTGTTTTGGCCCGTATGTTTGAGCTCCGAGGACGCTTGAAACAAGAAAAAACAAATAAGTTATAAATCATAATAATAAATAAAACAGCAGCGTCCGCTACCACAAGGGTATAGAAAACTACTGGTAGGCAGTGGCACGCTGCCACGTATTAATAATAGATCTATTTCATTGTTTGATTTAATATCCGCGCGGTGATTTTCATCGACAAATCTCAAGCTCGATTCCATATGATTTGAAATAATGATACCACTGCTGGGTTATTATTAGAATTTAACTGACTCTTTAAAAAAAAGAGATAAATAATGAAGAAAAGAAAGATATTCACCCAACGCTATACCGATTGGTGAATCAACGATCCAAGATACGTTGTGATATCGCAATACTGGAAGTACACGGAAAACTGTGAAAGCTGGTAAACGATGAGCTGCACCGAAGATACGTCGGAAAAGTGTTTCGCGTATAAGCCTTTGGGTCACGATTATTTCAAGACGCCCGTCTATTTCAAATGTGTCCCGTAGTAAGCAGCTGCGTCTTCCGTCTTCCTCTCGCTCTTCCCTTGCTGCCTACCTCATGAAAGGCGGCCAAGCATAACCAGCCACTTAATCTTTCTTCCTGAAAAAATCAAATAAAATATTGCAATAATCAACTTAACGAAACGAATCAATTTTCAATAGCTTGTTCCAAAAACTTTCCTTCAAACTAATCGTAATCCATCGTCAAGGGCCAGAAAACAGTCGTTTGCAATGTCAGAGACGTCTTTGTAATAAAATCTTAATGATAAACAAACGAGAGCTTATGCATTTCTAACGGGTCGTCGAACGTCGGTATACAAGACGGTTGGCGTATCAATAACACCCAAGAGCCAGGAATAGAAAGTACCAAATGCAAATAAGAACGGGAAGACGGTTCTGCGATGCGAGAAAAGCCTGAAACATTAAAATGACGATTAACGAGGATTCATCATTGGACGATTTATCGTTTACTAAGATTGTCTTCTATACTTGCATCTCCAAGGATAGAAGTTAACGTTACAAATTACCTGGAAAATAATCGACCGATTAAATTGATCGTCCGGGAACGAATTACTACGATTATACATCCGGAAGATATTCTCCTCTCTCTCTCCCTCGGTCGAAGATTATTTATAAAGACGCGTTGAGGTTGAGATACAAACGACGATCTGAAAGACTTGCCAACTGTCCCCTCGTCGTCAATCGTCGCGGTGGTGAAAGAAACCTGTACGTTTTTCTTAAATCAGTCTACGGGTCTGCATCGAGCCAAGCTGTATAGACGTATAGATTCTCGTCGTGAAGAGATTAATGATAAAGTAACGGGAAGATAAATCATACGAGTAAAGAGTTTGAATTTAACAAAGTATCAAATTCACGGTGTGGATACTTAATGAGATTAAAGAGGCATCGACCTAGTTGCGATAATAGTTGTGCAAATCGATCAGTGACACGGTTTTGATATTATCGGTTCGAAAACCGTTTGAATCATGACTATTTGCTATTAAGACTGAGAATCTTCATATGTAAACATCTAAGGGTGTAAGCTTCTTGGTAAGATTAATCTCAAGTATGAAATTGATTTCATAGAGCGTACCAAAGCCCGTGGAGAACGTGGTACCTCAGTCGGACCCAGATGTGCAACAGCCTCAGGCAAGGAAACAGAGCAAAATAACTATTATTCCTGCCCAACCGAGGAACGAGAGAAGCGAAAAGAGTGGTAAACCCGGCGCATCAGCGACGGGAAAACCAACGGGAGAAAACGGACGTGCGGAATCTCCTTCGCAGAGACCCCAGCTCGAGCGTCAAATTCGTGTGGAAAGGTCACGGTCGCGCGGTGACAAGATGCCACCGATCTCGAAAAGCGAGAGCACTACCGGTAAGTGAAGAAAATAAATAAGTGAAAGAAGAAGAGGGCCGAGGGGGTTGAATTAAAAGCGACCAAGAGTCACTTAACAATTCTTCCAACGAGGATCGATCGATAGCACAGAAGACCGATGGTTATTTTGATCGTGGCGTGTCCCCGTTGAATCCGATTAGAGCAGTAACGCGCGCGCACGTCGGCCTCTTCTCGATCGATCAGTCACGACCCTCTTCCGTCGTGTCGGAACGGTACACGCGTTTATCTCGTGTCAACGAATCGTTACTTCGAGCCTCCCATCCGCAGGTGCACCAACGCTGTCGAAGAGCTCGTCGAGAGCGGCAATACCTCCACCGCCACCGCCGAGGCCACCTCCACCGCCACCGGGTAGAACGATCCTGAAGGATCTTCCACAGCTCACGCCGGAGCAAACCAAGGCTCTCGAAATGCTAAAATCAAGACCAAGAAAGCGTCCAGATTGGGCATGTATGATGAAGGAAGTAGAGAGTGGCAGAAGGCTCAAGCACGTTCAGTGCAATGATAGAAGTGCACCGCTCATTGAAACAGTCAACAAAGTAACTGCGGATCCAGCAGGTAAGAAAGTTCATTTTGTCACGTTTACCTTTCACATATGTTTCTCTTCTCTGTTTGCCTCGCTTACTTGATATGCTTGACGAATACGTTCTCACCGCAGGCAAGGCACACTTTGTCTTCGAGTCCGAAAAGTCCAATATGCACAATCAGCTGCTGAGACAAATTCAATCAGGTGTTAAATTGAAAACGGTCAAAACCAATGATCGTTCCAGACCGATACTCGAGGGATTGAGAAAATTCAGACGACAATTGACGATAGAAGAACAGATGCAGAAAGCGGAAAAGGCACCGGTCGATGAAGTCGTGCCTGACGAGCTGGATGACATTGATGCGGTTCGGGATGATCTTCAGAGCACGAAGCAAATGTTGGCTCTTGAATTGAGAAACAAAGAAGCATTAGAAAGAGACAATAAAAGATTACAGGTGAGTCATTGAACAACAACGCCTTTATCTCGGTTCTTGCGATAGGTTTGATTTGTCTTTTATCCTCCTATCAACAGGCGAGAATTCTCAATCTCGAGGTCGAGGTCGAACGGGCAAAGTCCCAGAAGAATGTTGAGGAACACAAACAGCAGGATGAAAAGTTGACCGAGGCATTGCGAAATGAGGCGGAACAAGGAAGAAAAGATGCTGAAAGATTGGAGAAAGAATTTGCCCGTGTTGCTGATGAGAGAGACGAGATGAGGAACGAGCTCGAAGAAATGAAGCGGATGTACGCTGCTCTGGAGAGACGCATGAAGGCTGGTCAGTCTCGGAATAAAGTTGGTTTTTCGTTGCACTCTTCGCTCCTCCGTCCGTTCATCCATCCTTCCAATCTTGTTTACGCATTAATCGGCCGATGTAGCTGCTGATCTAAAACATATTCTTTCAGGTTTAATTATGCCATAACCGCTTTGATTAATGCTTCGCTTTCTTTCTTCCTTTGTTTGTTTCTTGAATAACGCGCTTGCAGAATATTGGGAGAGCATAGAGTGCGGCGAGCCGATTATACTGTTTCCGGACGAAAACGTCGACGCATCGTGGTACGATGTTTCAGGCATGGCACTTGCTGGTTGTCCAAGTGCCAAAGACGTTGCGAGAATCGCTTCGCAAAAGAGTATGGACAAAGGGGAAGATCGAGATGAGGACGACGAGAAGCAGCGAGAGGAAGAGGAGGAAGAGGAAAGCAGCGAGGACGAGGACGAGGAAGAAGATTCAGATGCTGCGGCTGAAAAACGTCTTGTCAGAGAATTCAAATTGCTCAAGACCAAAATCAAGAACTTCAAGTAAGCGTCTTGTGTCTTATCGTGATGAAAATAATGAAATCTTTGTCGCAATTGTACAACTATCGACACGAACCATGTTCTTCTTGAAACAGGGACAAGGCATCGAATGCCAAGAAAGAGCGACACGCGCTCAGAGAACAAATAAAGCAACAGAACAAACTGCTCAAAGAGGAGAAGAAGAAATTCAAGCATCTCCAGAAGGAGGTCGATAAAATGGCAAAGCTCATGGCCGATACGGACGACGAAGAACAGGAGGAAACTGACCACGACGAGGATGAAGAGGAGGATGATGAAACAGAATCCGAGGAAGAGTCGGAAACCGATGACTCTGACCTTGATGATGTTTGGGATTCCGACGATGAGGATGATCCACCGGAGAAACGTCGCAACAAACTACAGGTCAGCTGGCCGCTATCGACTCGTCACATTTGTACTATTGCGATCAATCTGTGGATTAACGCAGAAAACTTTATTTTTCTACAGGGAACGGTGAAGAAACACGAGGGTCGTCTTGCTGCCCTGAAAAAGGGCAATTATTTATTGAAAGCACAGGTTGATCGACTCAAGGATGATTTAATCAAACAGAGAGAGGAGAGTTTGTCATTGCAGGAGGATTTGGATTCTGTATTGGCTGAACTCGGTTAACGACAAGCATTACATACCGGCACCTTTCCTCCCTCCGCCCCTTGGCCCGTTTAGTAGTGAAATACAAAACTACAATACTATTCGCGTACACGATATACATCGACACACAATATATACACGACAAGCCAGTGAACAAGAAGATAACCTATAACACACACCTTGGAAGAGAGATCGACGATGTCGGTACAATTTTCGACTTTGTTCTTTAGGCAAGAGCACCGCCCTCTCAATATATGTACTATTCCCGGTCTGTCTACCGGCGAAAAGTTTGAGACACGGCCGAAACTGTGACCGACGATCGTAATCCAAGGTTAGCCAATTCGCAATATGATTAAGATCGTCCCCGATGGAGAGCATCTTTTTCGCAATTAATGTGTAAGATATTTTTTAATAAATATACATAAATATTTGTCATTTACTTGAGAAGTTGCGGAGATATGGATTGTAGGTTATGTTGGCTGATTCGACGTCCCTGCGATGTACCGGTGCGTATTATTCTATCGGGTAAAGTTGTACACGGCTACTCACATTTTCTTACGTCACTAATCCCACTGCGCAGATGTCAGTTTTCCCGATCGATGCGACGTTCAACTCGAAACGTTCGTTACTACTAACAAAACGATACGGGAGAAACGACCTTTTGTTGACCTCTGTAGGATGATGTGCTGCGATAGCAACGGTAACAATGCACTGCATGCTATGGGACGCTATTCTTCCCAATATCCATCACCGCGATCACACCCTACACATTTGTAAACTGCGCATTTGTAAACTGCGCATTTACTGAAAGTACGTTGGTCGCGACCATTTTCAAATGATCAATGTGGTTAAAAATTTCGCATAAATACTTGAGACTGTTATTAAACAATAGTTTCGGACTCTAAAAAACACGTAGAATTACTCAAGGTGAGTCTTTCTTGAACTTGTTTACTACTGTAAAAGCAAAAGTTATTCAAATTAACGAGTGGCAATAATTGTTGCTACTAGCCGAACGATGGCAGAATCCAACGGACGCCACATGAAACGTACATTTAAACGTCGATCGAGTACTTTGCGTGTACAATTTACATGGACAAAGGATTATTAATTGTAAGCAAGAGCCTTTGTAAATAAGTTCTGTAAATATTTGGTTCTACAGTCGGTCGAGAAGAGCTTGCTTTTGACGGCAGGGCAGTATGGGTTCCGAAAGACAGTGCCCAAAGCTACAGGCAGCAACAAAGAGCACCAACGGCAGTAACGGTCAATAAATTTGAAACCAACTTAACATGAGTACAAACAAGTTCATACGTTGGCCGCTCAGATGTCGCAAAACCAACTCTCGAGGTTTCAATTTTTGTCGAGCGTTGCTGATCTCCCTTCTTAACCCCCGTGAAGTTGGCCGGACAACTTGCACTTTATTAATTGACTTTTTTTATATCGTTAGGTGATCGTTAGGTAATGTTAGGTAGTCTAATTAAAACGTTAGGTAGTCAATAGTTTTTTCAAAAAAAAAAATAATTAAAAATGTATGTGAAGTTGACCGAATTTTATTTTTCCTTTATTTATCTTTTCAAGATGCTCAAATGATGCGTAATCGTTATGTGATCATGAATAGACTAATTAAAACGTTAAGTAGTCAACTAAATTCTTGCAAAAGCCAAAAAACAATTTTGAAAAACCTACATGCGCGACGCATGCGTAAACGCCTGATGCGCGACGCATGCGTAAACGCTTGATGCCCGACTTGGTCAGGTGCTGAAAAAATAACTAGACAACCAACTTAAGGTCAGACTGAGAGGAAAAAGTATTAACCTTCGATCCATTTTGATTAACAATCAAACGATTTAAAAAAACAAACTTAAAATAATCAAAGTCGGCTAACTTTATGGGGCGGCGTAAACTGAGAGATCAGAATTGGGTCAGGAATACAGCTTGAAAAACCAAAATACTGACCCCAGATCCAGTAACATTTATGACTGTCGGGTTTTCGAGACTGGTAAAGAAAAAATGGCGATATCGTTTGGTCCTGCTAAAGTGTTATTAAATACAATGCTCGGTTATAAATATATCCGAGGCTAGGTTGCAACATGTTGTTCTCCAGATAAAAAATCAAGCTGGTAAATTCAGGCAAAAGTTCGCCGAAGGTGATTCAAACGACTGATGAGGGTCCTACTCCATTGACGGCTAACATACGAGTCCCCTATCGAGTCAGAGTGATACGTTTCTGACAGCGTGTTCACAATGGCCGATGATTCCCCGACGGTTCCCAGAAGGCGTCAATTGGTAAACAAAAATTATTCATACAACGTGGATTTATGTTTTGAATGATTACAAAAGAGACGTGAAACGATATTTCATAGCGCGAGCGAACGCGAAAGTTGTACACGGATGATTGGACGCTCGGTGATGAAGATATCGAGGGAAGAAGAACCTTTCAGCTTGATGAGAAGATCGAGTGCGAAAGATACAACCTCGAGAACTTTTCGGGTCTGTTTCGAGAGATGAGCGGAGCTGAGCTGAGCCTTGCTTATCTCCAAAAACATGGGCTGGGTATTCCCTTGCTATTTCGAGACAAGGCGGGCTTGGGTCTCCGAGTACCCAGTCCTAATTTCAGCGTCAATGATGTGAGGACTTGCGTCGGTAAATATCGCACAATTCTATCGTATAATTTTCGTCATTCGATAAGTGTTGACTTTTTTGGCTCGTCGTTATTCGTCGGTGTGACAAATGAGAGAATACGTATCATAGATGAATGTCAGTGCGCTTGTCAGTCGCTTAATGCTGAAAGCAAAGAGATAATTCATGGATCAATGGTGTTTGCAGGATCGAAAAGAATCTTGGATGTTATGGATGTGAATACTCAAAAAAATGAGGACATGAGCATGAAGGAATGGCAAAGATACTACGAAGATTTTAACAAAGACCGTCTGTTAAACGTCATATCGCTAGAATTCAGTCATACGAAGTTAGAAAATTATGTTCAATCTCCGACAGTAGTGAGACAGGTTGACTGGGTCGATGTCGTGTGGCCAAGACATCTCAAAGAGGCTCAAGTCGAAGCCACGAATCTGTTGGAGGATATGATGTATCCAAAAGTACAGAAGTATTGTCTCATGTCGGTCAAAGGCTGTTACACAGATTTTCACGTTGATTTTGGTGGAACGAGCGTGTGGTATCATATTTTACGAGGGGGCAAAATATTCTGGTTGATACCACCAACGGAAAAGAATCTTGCGCTTTATCAAGAATGGGTACTCAGTGGAAAGCAATCGGATGTATTTTTTGGTGATATGGTTGATCGATGCGGGAGAATAAGCCTCAAAGCTGGTATGACGCTCTTCATTCCAACTGGTTGGATTCATGCGGTCTACACGCCCCAAGATTCCCTCGTATTCGGTGGAAACTTTCTTCACAGTTTTGGCATTGAGAAGCAGTTGAAAGTCGCCCAGGTCGAGGAGCACACCAAAGTACCCCAAAAATTTCGTTATCCCTTCTTCACAGAGATGCTCTGGTGCGTCGAATCGAATACCGGCAATTTTAATCATTGAGCATGAACGAGTAATCGGCATATTTCGTTATCTCCCACGAATCAGGTACGTTCTCGAGAGATACGTTCACGTGCTGCTGGGACGCAGTCATTTGGACATACCAGAAAATCAGCGGCAACATACGCCGACCGATACGCAAATACGTTCGCATCTTCATCTCACACCGTTCGAACTGCATGGTTTGAAATCAATAGTGATGTACCTGCACTCGTTACCCTCGACGAAGAAGAACGTGCCAGAGCTGATAAGAGACCCGGTGGCGTTGATTCACGACGTTCGTTGTCTGGTCGAGCAGCATAGACACGACAATCCTGAAGCAGCTGTCACAGGAACACCAATTTTACCACCACCCCCACCCTTGACGATAGCCGAACGGGTAAGTCAGGAACGACCAGCATTCAATGTACTTTTATATCAACCAACATTCTCTACTGTAAATTTATTTCATCGAAATTTCAATCAATTCATTAGACCAGGAATGCTCGGTCCGATCTGCCGGACCGTCTTAGAATTACCGCAAAGAAAAATTACGCAAAGCCGATGCAAGCGGCATTGCATAACGCGAATGACAAGGTAGATGGAAAGGCGAGCTATCCACGGAGAAGACGAACGCGCTGCAAAAAGTGTGAGGCTTGTACACGAACGGATTGCAGCGAGTGCGCTTATTGTCAAGACATGGTGAAATTCGGCGGATCCGGCCGAGCGAAGCAGACATGCCTGATGCGACAGTGTCTCAGGCCTATGTTACCAGTTACCGCTGCTTGTAAAGTTTGTAGACTCGACGGTTGGGGTCAACAACCGGCTTCCCTTATGGGTAATTACTCGATACATTTGCCAATATGAAACTCGAAAGAAAAAAACGGGAGAACGACCAACGACTGGCTTTACAGGCAAACCGACTCCGGGTACACCATCGAGTCTGATGGAATGTTCCGTCTGCTTCGACATCGCCCATCCCGAATGTGTCGGGGTAGATTCACAGAGCCTGGCGGTGAGCGAGGACGTGCCGAATAGCTGGGAATGCCCGGAATGTTGCGAAACGGGACGAAATCTTGATCCCCGATCGCGACATGGAAAAACTCGGGCTCGCAAAGTCTCGGTATCGAGTGCTGCATCGTCCGCTCCAACTACCGATTCCGAAAGAGCGACGACACCGAGTAAAAGGCCAAGACCTGATCCCAACGAGGTCTGCGTTATGGCATTATTGATCGTACCGTTAAGACGTGGCTTCGATTCGTGTCAATTAAAACTAGATAATTTGTCGTTGCAGGCGTGGAACGAGCGAGAACCTGCCGAGGGCGAGCACAGAACCGCACTCAGAAGTCAACTTGCTGTTCAATTGATCGGCTCGAGCAACAAAGCCCTGAAACGTCCGCACGTTGTTGTACGACCGGCTCAGCTTCCACCTATACAGAGAACGGACAGCATCGGTCAATCACTCGCTTATGACAAGAGTGTGATTCTCGGAATTTTCGGGTATTTAAATCGGCGAGACCTTGCGCGATGCGCTCTGGTCTGTCGTGCCTGGGCGCAGTACAGCATAGAGCCAAGTCTTTGGCGAAAGCTCGATATGTCCCACGTGCACCTCACGGTATCGCATCTTACTGGGATAGCGCGAAGACAGCCGGAGAGCCTCTGTCTTGACTGGTCCGACGTGACGAAGCGCCAATTAGCCTGGCTCCTCGGTAGATTGTCGCAGCTTCGAAGCCTCTCTCTTCAGGGATGCTCATGGTCAAACGTTTGCGTGTTAAGATCTTGCATCTGTCCTCCGCTCATAAATCTCGATCTGAGTCACGTATCGGGCTTGAACGACTTCAGTTTACGAGAGATGCTCAGCCCACCGACTGACTCTCGTCCGGGACTCATCGATAAAACCTCCAGGCTCAAATACCTCAAGAGTCTGTCTCTCGCCGGTTGCGACGTCACAGACGTTGCATTGAGGTACGTTACCCAACATCTGCCTCACATAGAGTCACTGGATCTGTCGTCTTGCGGTCGGTTGACGGATGCCGGAGTTGCCCAGCTGACAACGTCTCCAGCGCACGCACTCACCAATCTCGTATCCCTCAATCTTGCGAGCTGTCGACTTCTCACGGAAACGAGTCTCGATCATCTTGCAAGATGCAAGGCCCTCAAACGCCTCGACTTGAGACACACGACCCAAGTATCGACCCAAAGTGTCATTAAATTTGCAGCACGTAGTATACACAACCTTCACGTGACCGATGTAAAGCTGGTTCAAGAGAAAAGGTCGAAACACGACGTTAAAATCACGTGAAAGTATGAGAATACACGATCCTCGTGGAGACGACTCTCTCCATCTCTATACCTGCTGCTACTACCGTCGCTGCTGCTAGGATTGATGATTCTTTTTCTTTTTTTTAATACCATACATCGTCGAGGACTCGTTTGTTTGTTCATCGTCTTATTTATTGCAGAAAAACGACGTTGCTTGTTGGAGCGCGATGTGAACAACGAGATTAATCCTCGGTAAAATCATTCGGCTTTTGTGCTTCGCCTCTTGGTCATACTTATTCCAAAGGTATATGCAAGAGGCGTGAGCGCGTGGAAGGAAGAAAAAAACATTACATTTTATTGAGATAGATCGGCACATGATACTCATCGAGTACATACGCAATATCGCTTACTAGAAAGTGTACACGCATCGTGTCTTTGATTAACGCGATTTCATACAAACTTGACACAAAGTAAGCCGGTAGATGAGTGTTTGCATAACGATTAAAGTCCGGCTGTATTTGTCATGGAAAATCTAACAAGTCGTTAATTGACAATGGACCGCTCAGCGTTCGGTATGATCAAACAACACATGTATATGTATATTTTGCGAATTATCTTACATAAAAGTTTTTCCTCAGTCCCACGTATCGATAATTCGAATGCAATTAGTGACGAATCGGGAAAAATAAGCTTTCTACGATTAAACTCTACTCGAGTGATGCGAAAATGGAAGATTAAAGCGTACGTGTACTTGTAGTTTCTGTTGTTGTTTTACAACCAACGTTGTATCATATGTAATTCACATGAAGCAATATAGCTATTCTCATTTCGAGATATCATTTGAAATTCTGTGAATATATTGACATCCTTACCATACATGTATATGGGATGTGCACACTTGTAGCATGTCGACTGCTAACAAAAAAGTAAAAAATGATTTACAACTTAACCTCAACATTCGTAACTTGTGATTATAAAACGTTTATTCGCTTTTGATATAAACTCCAAAATAATATTACATGAATATTGACAAAAAAGCAATTAAATTTTGTAGGTTATGTCGGTATCGTATCCTGCGGATAGGTAGGTACATTGTTAACTACAGAAATGCAATCGTACCGACCGATAACTCCATCTATCCTAACCGTCAGGTGCTGCCACTAGCGGCAACTATTGTAACTTGGAATCATTTTTGCCGCCATGGTGTTTGGAGGAGTTGTGCAAAAAATCGCGAACGTCATTCTGACGTTTCCACGTCTTTTTTATATCACGAAGAGACGAGTATCACTATACACGATCCAAAACTGTCGTTCACCAAGATAAAAAACTGCTTTTATAATGTTTTTATTATAATACGAACTCTTCGTAGAAAATTTTCAACTTTCTTCGCATTGGTTCGTACGACGTTTGGAGAAGCACGAACGCGCACAAGCTTCACGACAATTTCACCAAATATGTATTCTTGTATAACGCAATCAAAATATTAAATAATATATATATAGAGATTTTTGCTGCACTCAATCAAATTAATACACACCATAAATATATAATATATTAGAAGCTGGTCAACTGCAACAAGTGACAAGACAACCTAGTGTTTTCACCCACAACTTCACACACCTCGCAGCCACACACACACATCTATATTCACACTTGTAATTTTTCTTACTTTTGAAATTTATTCCATCGATCACAATTTTCTACTTGACATTTGTTGGTACTGTAGATTGATTGTTTTCGTTGAACAGAGTTAAGGGAGGTGGCTCTACTCGTGCACACATCTGAGAGTATAACCTTATCCGCAATTTTTATGTTTCAGCTTCATGTCGTCCGAAGTACGCCAAGTGTATTTTTTTTTGTGGCAGCTGTGAGATAACAAAGTAACTCTCTCACAGTTCCATCTTCTAATTTATGTCGTTAGATCAAAGTTTTGACATAGCCAGTATATAATTTTGATCGATAGGTCTGGCTGGAATGTTCAAGCTTGTAGTGACAACAGCAGTATTATTGACAATAGCGGTTATGAAGTATACATTAATTCTATTGCTTATTGAAAGGTATCAAGTTTTTTTTCAATCTTTGATGACTCTTTTGGATATTAAGTTATAAAATATGTCAAAATATTGACAATGACATTACGTCGGTATTAATGTGGAGGCGGCGTACATTGTACACTCATATTTACTTGTATGCTTAGATCTAGAGAATAATGAGAGAAGAAGGAAAAGGAGACGTTCGGAAAAAGCGTTTTCGATGAAGATCACAAGGAGAAAATGAATCATGATATTTGAGGTTTCATCAAGGCTGGATCGACCATCGTTAAGACTTGTCCGTTCTTCAACCGGAAGCTGAATTATGGCAACTTAAAATTTCGCAATTTGGACGTTACGAGAGTTGCGAAAAGGGTGAAAAAAATGTAATTTTAGTTTAGTGATTTTGGAATTCTTTCATTAGGTATTGAGAAAATATTCGTGGGCAATTGAGACAAAATTCTTTTTTTTATATTCTGCCTTTTTTTAAAAAAGATTGGCAAATTGACTCTGTGCCAATTCTGATCACAGCTTGTCAAGCTTCAAAATGTCATGACACAGATTCACCGTACTACAATTTTTCAATGATATTTCACAGATTTAAAAAATTGCATAATCGATTCTTTGGCGAATTTTGCATAAATACATACATACCCTTCTCATTTATTTCGCCATTTTTTACAAGTGTTCTCACAGCCTCCCTATTCTTTCCAGCTCCATACATTCAATGGCATTCTCTAACCCATAATCAATGCTGATGCAATTACCAAGCTGGATGATTAGCCGGGTCAAATTTATGGAATACAAAAAGTCGACGAGATCAAGATTTTCACCTCTGAAAGAAGAAAATTATCGACAGAACGATAATAACAAAGCGACGTATTTGAGTACGGCAGCATGTCGTCAGTTATAACGTGAAACGTATAGGAGATGCGTTATTACAAGTTATTATCCACCGAGTCCCGAGCCTTCCGAAACGGACGGAAGCTTTTTTTTAATTTATTCGGTAATCCATGAGGCAGCTCCTACTGATCCGCGTACCCGCTGCTTCCGTCCTTTTCGTCTCGTTCCTCGTTTCTACGGCTATATATATAAGCGCGGACTTATTTTCGAGAGACTCGAAACGCGTTTAATTAACATAGCTGAGGCGATGGGTGTGCATCCCTCATCTCGGATGGTGGCAGCCCGTGAGCCGGCTAGCCTGCAGTCTCGCGGTTTCACGGGTCATTGCGCACCGTCAGCCATGCCATATACATGCTCGAGCTACCGTGCATACGATGCACCACCCTCGTACCCGCGCCTCGAAAGAAAGCATATGCGTAACCATCCGCCTATACTATTTCAGCGTCATCGGTTTTCTTTTCAAAGCGTTAATGTGGCGACTTTGTTATTTCTTTCGGCCTTTCATCAATCGAACATCAAAATCTGTAGTCCGAAAGCTCCATTGATAACTAAATTCGCTATATCCGCACCGATGAGCTGAAAATAGTAAACGGTCGACCGATTTTACGTTTCATCCTACTTGCTATTGCAACGATGAAACAAACGCGTACAGAGAAACGTGGATATTTGGAGATAATGAATAGGGATAAAGCCGGAAAGGTAGAGGTATCGACGCGCAAAGCTCTCTTATACATAACGGAAGAATAACAAACTACGCGTTCGTTTCCTGGCACCTTTAATTCATCGGATGAATTAAAGAGGTCGCAATCAGCTTGGGATTAGATCTAGAACCTCGCGAGTCTCGGCATGTGACGAATTAAGCGTCTAAAAATAGAAACTTTTGTAATACATTAACGAGAGAGTATGCAAGACTTTTCATCCTCTCCCAATGTTCTTCTCGTCACGTTTCAAATCTTTGTTCGTACACGTAGACGAAAGATTAAGAAGAGATGCTTTGTAACGGAATCTCTCGTTTTTTTTCGTAGTTTTCAATCGGTCGTCGAAGTTTACGTACAGCGATGTAAAATAAGTTCTTGAATACGACGTTTGCTCGCTAGAAGGATGTTGTTTGTCCTTTCTACGAATGAACATTGGCTAAAAAAGCTCTCGAATTAATCGAGACTCGAGAACTAATTGAACGCAGTGTATTTCTCGATGGTTGTGCGTGGAAATTGATGATAGAAATAATTGAAAAAAGCAGACAGTCGTTGACAGTAGGAATGTAAAAATTTCAGTGCGAAAGGAGCCAAAAGCTTCTACATTCATCTACATCTGGAGCGGAGAATTTCACGGAAATGCCAACTGGTGTGTGCCCGGGCGGACGAGAAAGCAATTATAACGCGCATCGCACATGGCCGTGAAGCGCTCCTCCTACGTTCATCCATCGTTCTCGGGGTGAGTGAAAAGAAAAAAATCTTTCCCGTCGCCAAGCTGTCCGATTTATCGCGTCATTCGTAGCTCGCACTAATTGGCCCCGATTATACACGTTGAAGCGTTCGTCACGCGATGAAGATTCATCCCACGACCCTCCAAAAATCTTGGCACGTCCCAGGAATTGGGCTCTTTCCATCGAAACGAAGATCGGTAAGTGCGATCGGAGGACATCCATCTCTCCAGCTCTCCAGGATTTCGTCGGATCGCGAAACAAAAATTGACTCGATCGTTCGTTCGCTGACGATGCCTCGGTCTATTATCACAAGCATAGCGATAAAACGCCAACTTTTTCATCGAGCCCGGCGATAACGAAACAAATAAATTTTCGTGCCGCTTAACTTTTCGCAACGCTCCGCAGCTACTTTCGTTATCTCCTCCTCATTGGATCCGCTCCGCCCGCCAGACCGATAATGCCAGTGTGCAACTTGCGTGCATTAAACAAAAATGAAAAATCGTCGAATCGAACGTCGAGGTGAGTGCCGTCGCGATGGCCGACGATCGCGTTTCGCATACGCCAAATATATACGATTCTCAAGTTCTTCTCTTGCTTTTTCTCCAGGATTTTTCGCACAAAGGCCAGCCTGGCCGGAACATGCGTGCGTGGTGGACGAAAAAAACGGACCAAGATAAAAAGGATTAAAAGAAAAAGGAAAATCCGTACGTATTGCGAAAAATAAAAGAGGAGTTTACGCGCGGTGGCTACGAGCGCACAGCGAGCTCTCGATGCGCTCACCTTATTTCTCCGCGCGTATAGTCTTACCTATGCGTATAGATATATACAAGATGTTTATAGAGTATAAAAATAATACATAGACGGAATATACGTGTACAAGCGGGAGCGGGTAGACACGGTGTGCGGAATATACGCCGAGAGTCGCTGGCGTTGCCGCTGGGAGGGTATATCGGACGCTCGGGGCTCTGTACGTGTTCGCGCGTACATTTATATAGGTATATAGCCCCGTAGCCTATAGGTACCAAATGGTAAATGAGAGGGTAGACG
Source organism: Netelia fuscicornis (assembly GCA_946811545.1). Taxonomy (NCBI): domain Eukaryota; kingdom Metazoa; phylum Arthropoda; class Insecta; order Hymenoptera; family Ichneumonidae; genus Netelia; species Netelia fuscicornis. The sequence continues at coordinate 51,357,726 of OX328012.1, read as the reverse complement.
CGAGTTCCGGACGCCCGGAGCTAGCGGCGACCCAAAGCTCCGCGTCTACCGCGGCTCGTATATGTGCGCGCCTCGCGCTCCCTATACCCGGTGTCTCGAAATACGACACTACACGCCTGCTTGTCTGCCTGACTGGCTGCCTGACACTGGTCTCTCTCCTTCTCCTCGTCTCTCCTCACCTTTCCCAAACAAATTCTCTCCTCGTCCGTTCTGGCGACAACCCCACAGGGCCAGGATGCGGATTCGAATTAAACATATTCCCGCACGTGTACGGTACGCACGTGTCCTCAACGGTGCGAAGATTGTCTCTAAGAGGTTTCCTTTTCTCATTTTTCCAGGGCTTCGCTGTACGCTGGTTCGAAACAAGGAGGTGGACGATGTACAATGGTTTTTGGGTAGTAACGTCCGTTCCATCATCATCGTCCTCGTCGTCGTCGTCTCTGTGCGAAAACACGGAGAGGTTTTGAAAAAGAGAGAAAAACAAGAAAGCTTGAGTGGGACTTGAAGAGCGAAGAAAAAAAAAGGATTCGAGCGACACCCGTTGTATGAAGAGTCGGGTGTGTATCGCGGCCACGAGCACAGACGCAATCGGTGTACGGGCGCGTATCGGTGTATAAGAACGGTGTGGGTCGATGGGATGAGAGAATCGGGCTCGTCCGGACCTCGCGTCTACCCACCGAGTTGATAGGTTGTTCGAGCGAGAGAGAACGGGAGGCCGCGAGATAGAATTAGAGGGAGATGGAATCGTCCGCCGTTACACACGAGCGGAGCCTCGAGATACGAATACACACGCACGCACGCATACATGCGCACTCTCATATACGGAGATACACAGAGTGAGAGAGAGAGAGTGGCAAAAGGCGTAGCAGTAGCGTTATAGTGGTAGTTGGTACTGGTAGCAGCAGCACCAGCAGCAGCAGCAGCAGCAAGTGGTCATGGTTGTAGTAGTAGTAGAGAAAGAAAGAGTGCTTGAGAAAAAGGGAAAGAGCGAGCGAATACCGAGTCAAGAGAAAAAAAAGGTACAGGAGGTGGAGCAAAGTGCGAATAAGAGAAGCGCGCCCGAGAAAGAGAGAGAAAGGGAGATAGAAGGCAGAGAGAGATCCCTTCACTCGACTCCTCTTTCGATCTCGTACTCGTCATACACATCGGTACGCGAATCCATAGACAGAGGTGTAGCTTTGCCGAAGCTCCCGATGTTCGAGGTACGCGTCGAAGCACAGGACGAAAGGAGCGACTGGTTGCCACGGAATATACACCCTCATTACGCAGATGTAGCCGACAAATTCGATTAAAGAACGAGAGAGAGAAAGAATCGTAGCGTAAAGCACGAAAGAACGCCGTCCCTTCGTCAGGAAGGCTACGCATATCGTAGAGAGAGGACGAGACGTGGATCGTTCGACCGACTAAAATCGTCGAGCAATTTCCGCGGTTGCGCAAAGGTCGTACTCCCGTGGCGCGGCGCGGCGATTCTCTCGCGGTGGTCCAACAGCCGTCTCTCAAAGAGGCGCATTCGAGGTCTCCTCGGTCTCGAACAACCGGATGTCACTCCAATATACCACCTATAATTATATAGTATACCAGCCCTATTATCGACAAAGACAAATAAAGTAACGCTCTTACCAGCGTTTCGACTCCGTGGGTTCTTCGCGCCTGGATTTGAGGGGCAACGCAAGAGAAAAATTTGGAAGCCGGTACGAGGAAACCGATACACCGATGGGAGATTATACAAAGGATTCGAATCTAAAAGTCGCGAGAAGTTGGAATATTGGATTTGGTTATATCGCGTGTATAAGCGTAAGGATATATCTACGCGTATACACGATATAGAACGAAAACGAGTGAGTGACGGTTGACGCAGACGGATGCCACTCATTTGTCTCGCTTCGAGATCAACACCGTATACACTCGCGCTTATACGGCAAAGGAGGGACTCGGGACGAGGGCGAGGAAAACGAGAGGACCGATTCACCGCGGTCGAGAATCGGTGAGAGGAAGGGAGACTCTGGGAGAGAAAGAAAGAGGGAGAGAGAGAGAGAGAGAGTAAGGAGAGAGAAATAGCCGAACCAACTGACAAGTTTTTCGGCCAAGAATGCAAGACGGACCCCCGTCGGGTCTCGCTGGCATCCCGCTGACTCTCTGCTCAATTTTATTCCTCTATTTTTTTCCTCCCCGGCACCTTCTCCGCCGTATCTCTATTTATCCTCCTTTCCGCTGGTGGACTCGTGGATGAGGGAACCCCCTAGTACCTACCACACGTATGTCCAATCGGTACGTACCGACCCCCGAATTTTAGAGACTTGTCGAAAAACTAGAGATCGTCGACTTGCTCGCGTACACGCGCATCCTCCGATCCGCGTTCTATCGGAGGATACGTATAGGTCGGCGTAGCGAAGAGACTTATGGATATCCGTGTAGGAACGAAAACGTCAGAGTCATTAATAACTCGAACGGAAACGCCCATCCTCGCTACGCTCTCGCGTCGTTTTTTTTCCCTCTTTTTTTTATTTCTTCAAAGTCGAGCGTGTATGTGCGCTCGCGTTGTCTATACACCCGCGATATATATAGGTATAGGTGATATAGAGGGGCACTGTGGTACCGCATCGGGTACCTGCCGATGCGGACTCGAACCGGAGGATAAGAATAAGAGCAAGACAAAGGAGGTGGATAGGGGGCGAGCGCGAGGTGCGCGTATATATACTCACGTGGGAAACCGGTAGAGATACCGAACCGCCGAATATATATTGTTTGGTATACCTGAGAAATTTAGTGGTCGGCGAGTAAATTTGTTGGGCGCGGCTGACCGCACTGATGTGCGTGGCTCGGCGATCTTCCGAAGCCTCGGCATCCGCGCGCAAGCGGTACTACTTTGCGAGCGGCCCCCGACGTTGCTACTCTCTCGGAAAAGCTCCTCTTCTCGTTCCCCCACATTTCATTTCTTTCTTTCTCTCTGTCTCTACCGCAATTTTGTTTATCATTTGTTTATTAGAATATTGCAAAGTAGTTCAAGGGATGAACATCTTGAAAATGTTTTGTTTTTTTTTTTCTGGAAAAAGAAACAAAAGTTAAAAGTCCGGGTGCTTTGGATGCGAATGAGGCGGCGTGACTGAGCGAAATCGCGGAGCGAGTCACTGATTCTCCTCTCAGCGATCATTCATCTCCCCCGGACTCTCATTTTCTTAATGATGGAAACATATTTCGTAGCTCCCGGGGTGCGTATCGAAAGCAGGCGGTTCTCTGTATGAGTACCGACTTGTTCGATCGCGGGATTCGATTGTTCTCCGCCGCGTTGAACACCCTGCAACCTGCTTTCGCTTCGTTCCTTGTAGTACGAGAGCCGGCGACCAAAATTTTGACATCATAGCATTACGGCGAAAACTATATAAAGTCGATAGCTGGGATTAGCCCAAACCAAAAAATAATAATATCAGAAATTTTCTGCGTAGCGTCTGACCTGCCTGCATTTTCGAAAATGTCAACAAATTTTGCCGACCCGAATCATAGTAATACGCCTGATTTTCGAAATATAGTTGAATGATAGATCTAAAACACCGAAAAAACGTTTTTCAGATGCCAGTAGTGTAGCGCCTAGCAAGGAGACCACTTTCAAAAATTAAAAATGTGACAAAAAAAATGTATAGCAGCCCGTCTGAAAATCTTCTTTACAAGTTAATTTGGATTAGTTGATACGAAAAGATCAGTTTCCAGAAGAAAATGTGAGCACTTTATGTTTTGAGACCATTTTGAAAATGTTAAAAAAATTTACCGATCGGTAACATAGCAATCTGTCTGGACATTGTTCGACATGATGAAATGAATTATCCAGATGTAGAGGCCAGATGCTACGCGCAAAACGTCTGAAAATATTTTTTTTTGTAATAAAATGACAAAATCTATCTACATTTTCAATATTAGACGCATTGTGATAATACCGACTACATTTTTTGTTTGACATAGCAGAAACGGACTCCCATCCAGATGCTACACTTTGACCGTTAATACCCGACTAGTTGGGTTCAGAATCATCTAATCTAACGATTTTATACGGTTTTGGCCGTAAAACATTCATGCATGGTTTTGGTTGTGGGCTCTCGTGCTATTGGCTAATAACCAATGGACCAGATTCGACGGCTTCGGCACGCATATATAAATCTACATAGACGTAAATAAAGCTGAGACTTGGACTCGATACATTTCGATGATATCGAATCGATCTTAGCCCAGATGTCAATTCGATTCACGAGCTTTTCCTTTATGCTTCAGCTTTGACCCGAGTCTACGGAGTTTCCATAGCGTCCCAATTTTTCGCCACTTTACATTCATACGCGTTATACGCGGTTGTACACGTAGATGTGGCGAAGCAGAAGCTGCACGGGGCGTGAATGGCACGGCTGCGTGGCCCTTCTCGGCTCTTCGAGTCGGGAATGAAGGACCGAGTTGACGCGCGTGAACACAAGATGGGAAAGACAGAAAGAAAGAAAGAAGGAAAGAAAGAAAGAAAGAACGAAAGAAAGAGAGAAAGAAAGATAGAAAGGGGAGGCAAGAAGAAAGGCGTTGTATATGGGAAAAAGAGAGAAAGAGAGAGGGTGGAGAACGTACGAGAGAAGAGTCGAGCGCACGCGGAGGCCAACTGATGATCGCATGCATTTAAATTGGTTCATTAAGGCCCCCGTGTGCGCGCGGTGCTCGCTGCGCACAGGGCTCTAGAGCCTTCGCTCTTTCTCTTTCTCTCTCTCTCTCTCTCTCGATCGTTTCTCCATCAACCCCGCGCCACTCCGATTCTCTCGCGTGTTCTATGCGATTTCAGCCTCTTAACCCGCGATGTACCATTGACGCGTGCGCCAAACGCGCCTCGCTTATCGCGCGAATAAATAAAATTTTCCCGGCATAATGCACGTATATACAATCCACTCACAAATTTATCAACACTCTCGAGTAAACTCTTTCATGTAAAAAATAATACGCTAATTTTAACTTATAAAATTCTCAGGACGATCGCCAATGCACCATGGTACATTACAAATGCTAATCTCCATAAAGACCTCGAAATCGACACAATAAAGGCCGTAGCTCTGAAATCATGCACAAGCTAGGAGCAAAGGCTCATGAGCCACCCGAACGAACTAGAACTCAACCTTCTAAACAGAAGGAAGATTGTCAGACGACTTAAAAAATGTAAACCAATGGACCTACGGTCAAGATTCCACGCGGTATAACCGCACAACGAAGAGTGTCAACGTAAAATGTGTGAGTGAAGGGTGAAAGTGCAAGGACGAACGTAAACTGTTGTATGATTGTATGAATGTATATTGTATATATGGCTATGAAACCAAGAGTGAAAAATAGAGCAGAGCAAATCATTGGATTTGCCCTCTAAATCGAAGCATCCTTCACGTCACAAAAACTTTTTAATGCCATAATAATGGTAGCTTATAGTTAAAAGCTGGAAAAGTTAAAAAAAAAATATTTAAGTAATCGTCCAATGATAAATCGTTTAAAAAAAACGAGTGAACATTATCGGCCATTGGTCGGAGTTCGACGAGCCCTTCGCGCTCCTACGCTTTTACGCCTTTTCGTGATGAAAGCTCCGTACCTACGGATATAGAGAAAAAATTATAAGAGAAAAAAAGGCGAGAAGCGACGAAACCCTCGCGCGGTTGCTGAATTATCTCGATACAAAGATTGTATAATCGACGAGGCGTTTCGAACGCGTTTCAACACGCGTTTGTTGCACGCGCGCGCACGTGCCCCTGCTCTTTCCTCGTTCATTCACTCCGCTGGTGGACTCCCGCAGCCACGTTTGGCACACTCGTTTGAGCGAGAAGGGAAAGCCGCCGGGGTAAGGGGAGAATTGAGCGAAATTCGGAAATTAGTTGTTTCCCGATCACGCAAGGTGTTCGAAGTAGACGTGTCTCGCTCCTTTCGTGTGCATGCACTTTGTAGTTATACCAGTGTGTGTGTACGTACGTATTGTTCGTAGAAACACGGAGGAAGCTCACCCGCGCGACCCTGGCACGAACCTGGTTTGGTTCTTCCTACGCGTTCGTGCGCACTTTCGAAAAACGAGACGTCGGTTATACGTAGCCCGACGGTGTTGGCTAGCAACCCCCGCGTGTACTTCGTACATGCGCCAAATGGTACTTGGCAATAATCCATCAGCCACACGAGTTTGCCCTCGAAACGAGCGGATTCGATATTTAACAATGTCTCTGATCTCTCGCGCGATACAAAATGGCACCTCGAGGCGAATCTAGACTAAACGGAGTCAAAGTATCGAACTCGAGGCACCAATGTTCGACTCCCATCATGTAGCAACCCCTATTCTCTTGCTTGTATTTTGATCCCTCTCTCTCTTTCTTTCTCTCTTTCTCATACGCTCGATGCGCGGAACGAAATAAAGCAACGAGCAGCGTGCAAATGCGTCAGGCGTGAGGGACCCGCGCGTGGGAAAGGCAAGTGTGTTTCTTCGCTTATTTCGGGCCCTTTTGTTCGTTATGAAAAAGTGCAATGATGATATTATGTATTTCGATGAAATTGTAATCGCGGAGAAAAGCGACTTTTTATATTCTTGACAAATTCATATTTCAATGAAGCTTCGATTGAAACCCTCGCTTTTATTCGAACGCATTTGGCTCTGTAGGGTGTGTGTTTATATAGACATACACGAGGTTCAAACGGAGTACAGGGTTCGTGGAAGTGCATCGATACAGAAATGTTTGCTGGGAAACATCCCTCGTATTTGCAAACACCAATTGGGATATTTACCAACCGCGAATCCCCGAATGGGACGACCTTTTCTTTTGTTCTCCGATTCGTACGAATGGAGAAGGCGATTAGACCTACTGAACTCTCTCTCTCTCTCTTCGGTTAAATCTCATAAACTTCGGTATTTGTCGCGTCTCAAGCTTAATGACATTACTGTCTATTTGAAGAACTTGTCAAGGAGCAAATTCGTAACGGGCACTCGCAAACGTCGATTGCTCGTCATTTTATATACGCGTTTGGGTGAGCATTAATGTTCGAATGGCAATTTTCGTAATATATTCACAGCGTGCGAGAGAGAAAGAGAGAAAAAGAAAGAGAGAGGGAGTAAGAGAAGAGCGACGATTTGTTGGATGTAGGGTCAAGGGTGGGAGGGCTTCGTACCGGACCCCCGATGGGCTGTTTTGTAGCGCGGGAAAAATAGGTGGCCAGGCGGAGAAGAGCGGGGTAGACCTGGGTCGCTCGCGCGCCTCGAGAATAGGGGAACTCCCGCGGTGATAATTAGAGGCCCACGAGTGTTTCTTGGCCCGTTGAACGACGCGTCCTTGAAGTTTTGCCGTCTCCGTTGATGCAGCAGCGGTTGCAACGACTCGTTCCTTTCCTCACCGAAAACATATCACCCGGTTTGCATCCCAACTCTTGTTCTCGCTCCATCTCTCTTTGTTTCATCTCTCTCCTCGCCGCGACGATATCCGCGCGTTGACGTATACCCTGAGCCACGTGGCTCTGATATCAAGCTAACCGTTTGTTCGTCGATTGACCATTTTTCCCAACGCGTAACACGCATCGCGAAAATGGTCCGCGGTTGATAAAAATGAAAGGCGGCTGACGCGTGACGTAACATCGTCCTCGCTCTCTCTTTTTTTGCTTCTTACTCTCGCTCTAGGTTCTTATCTCTGGCGAACGCGGAGATAAATCCGAGAGCGGTACAAGGGTGGCTCTCGTGGGATCGAGCCCTCTCCCCTCTACCTCCGGGTAAGGATACAGCGTACAGATATCTCTCCTATATTTGATATATACAGTTATATAGATAACGGACTGTGTATGTAAAGAGAGGCGGATGAGAGGGTCGAGTCGCGTCGATCTCACGCGTCGCGTTTCGTATCGCGAGTCGGGACCGCGCACCATTCCCCGGGACATTTTCCAAGCGTGGCTCTCTATATACTTCAATATATATATATATACATATTTGTATATAAGTGCACCCCCGCTTGTCCTATCAAGATCTCTTCGTATTTATACCAAGAGGGGGATCAAGCCCTTGCGGGGGTTGGTTGAAGCGAACGCGCGCACTGCTCCCTTATCTCGGCGTTATATTCCCAAAGGGCGACTCCCTGCGACTGCCTGGCACCCTGCAGATAACGTTTCTCCACCGATCAACCCCCTATGCCCGCCCCCCTCTTCACCCCCCACTTACATCACTACATCCCTCACGCCGCGCGGAACGTTCTTTCTCGTCCGTTCTTATTTTCTCATCAGTCGCGTACTCTTACCGTATCGTTTGCCAATTTTGACATATATTTTAATTAGCACCATCGCGTTGTCTTCTAAACGGTGACGCATTAATCTTTGTTCTACCTCGTACAGCCCTTCGTGCCGATGCAGCAGGTATGCTTAAATTCATGCGCCAATTTTTATAACGTTTACATATATGTATGAGTATATATGTATACATATATAATATAAATATACATGTCTTGGAGTAAAGTTGCGTGCCTCGCGTGCGCCGTCAACCCCAAAGACCCTAACCGGCCCCCGTTATTCGCGCATCGAGAAAGAGAAGAGCTATAGGAACGAGGGTGCATGCTTGCCTGCCGGGTGGGTGGTCGGTCGTTCGTGAAATAAGCTCTGCAGACTGCAGGGGTTTTGGTGGTTGGGCTTTGGGTAGGCTTATATATATATAAGCGTCTATATACAGATATATATATGAGTGTGTATGTAGAAGGGACGCGAAGCGACCGAAGGCATAACCAAACCCAGAGGCCTCTCTCAGCGTTTCTTCTTCGTACACAACGGAGACTTCGCTCCCCCAAACTCAAAGCCTCCCTCTCACTCGGGCTTGTCCCGCAAACCAGCCAACGATCACCACGATGGGTTTATACACGTATTTATGTACATATATATATACTTGTATATGGGGGGGTAGTCGCCGTCACTCCGTCACCCCGACGAGCAAACCCCTACGAGTCGGTGCGAGAGCCCAAGCGCACCCCTCGGCTGGCCGCAACCCCGCGAGATCCCAGCTGCCGATGACGTTTCCACGTGAGTACCCGCGAGGCTCGCGTGTTTTCGACATTGGCCGCACGCCGATGATTTTCATCCCGTTCCCAACATCAACGCCAGCACCACTCTCTCGTGGCTTCTCAAACTCTCGCCCTCGTACGTCCAACAGCAAGCGCGACTCGCGCTCGCGCACACTTCTTCTTCGAACGAGAAGAAAATGTAATCTTTACTTAATTTTAGAGCTCTCTGTCTCGTATCAATGGATAATCGAGAGGTCGCGGATTCTTTCGTCACGTTCGGGGATGGAGAATGTCGGGTGAGAGGAAGTCGTGTCTCGTTTTCCTCGATACAAACTTACCGGCACTGGTACCAATAAGACTGGGGACACACGATCGTTTTCCTAACGGCCGTTACGATCGACGTTTTTACTTTGACTGGCGGACTGAGATGAACGCACAAAAGTAAAAAATGAAGTTCGTTACTAAACCTGCTAATTTTTGCCACCGCAGCTTCCTTCCGGAAATGATTTGACAAAACGTCTTCCCTCAATGAAAGCTGGTACAAAAGTGCCCTCGCGGGATGCTTTTCGAACGCTTGTATTTAACAATGTATAGTGCTACAACGTGCGTTGACACGTTCGAACGCCTATCATAGTGACAATACGCTCCAGCAATTTCATCAGACGTTACAACGCACGTTCTTCGTAACGCAGAACGTTCGTGCGAATATCGCTATAGAATCCAGGAGAATGCTACAACGTTCAGTTTGATGGACGTCGTAACGAACCTTCATTTTGAAGGACATACTGTCATGGACAGACGAAAGTCATAAACAACGTCCGTTACTAAACCCGCTATTTTTTGCCACCGGAGCTTTATTCCAAAAATTTGTCGCCAAAACGCCTTTCCTCGATGAAAGCTGGCACAAACCTGCGCTCGTCGGATGTCTTTCAAAGGCTCGTATTTAACAATGTATATTGCTACAACGTGCGTTGACACGATCCAATGTCCATCGTAGCGAAAATACGCTACCGCAATTCCATCGGATATTAAAACGCACTCTCTAAATCTGAATTAGTAAAATTTCACTAAATTTTAGCCATATTTTACTAATTCATTTGGGGAAAAGTGGGTCAGTAATGATTAGTGAAAAATCACTAATTCGATTAGCCAAAAATGATCGCTATAAAAATTAGTAACATTTGACTACACAATTAGTAGTCAGCACAGCTGATACGTTCATGCACCAGCCGATTGTAATTCTTCGCGTGAATAATATGTAATAATCTCATACGTACCGACAAGAAAACGAAACGTTCATACATTTTTTGCTTTTCCCCTTAAAACTTTTATAAAATAAGATTCGCCGTTTCGCACTGTACATGAACTTACTGACTTGAGAAAATGACGCCTCCGACATCACAATGGCAGAACAAAGGAAGTATCGGATCGGGAGCTGGCGCCTGTGATTAGTCGATCGCTGAGTCCTGTACTAATCCTGTACGATCGTGTAATATCACTAATGAATTAGTAAACTGTATTGACTAAATAATAGTCAATCGTATTACTAATTTGCTTTAGTAAGCCTAATTTACTATTTGTTTACTATTCGATCAGTGAAAAGGCGCATTTATCACTATTTCAATAATAGAACATGCATTTTAATTGAATTAGTCAATTCGTCACTAATTCAGATTTAGAGAGCGCGTTCTCTGTAGAACGTCCATGAGAATATCGCCTTAGAATCCAAGAGAATGCCACAACATCAGTTACGACGGACGTCATAACGAACGTTAAAAAAACGCTCATATGTCCCGAGTCTAAATAGCGCCCAGATTTGCCGTCGGTTTGAAAATATCGGTACACGAATTAAAAGAGCATAGAAGAACAGAGGACATTATATATGTGCGGAAGAAGGATCTGGCCACACCTTTGGTACTACGATAAGTTCGACACGGACCACGAGAGAGAGAAATCAGCCGATGCCCATCGCTGATGTTGGTCCACGCGAGGGGACCATTCGAGACATTATCCTTTTTCGCCATGGGACATCTCGATGCGTCACACTTATATAGATATATAGATTAATATCAAAACCGTTCGTCTTAACAAGGTGGTATTCTTCGACCGAAGCTCCATCCGGGACGACCACCATCACGAATAGATACGACGACTAGGATGATATCTCTTCATCGTATCACCCTGGAACACGTGCGTTCTTTATACAGTTCGTCTTTCCTCTCGTTTTCATCGTCTCTCGGACGAATTACACGCTAGTATGCGACGATACGAAGAGGGTGCGGTGCGTACCTGTGCCTGGGCACGAGTCCTCGACCCACGCTTCCCTTCCCACCTCCTATTTCGTAACAAGTGGTTTCCGGCTTTTTCAGTCATAATCGTTCTACGATTATGTTCGGGTATAGCGTCTCGTCGGCTGGCGAAACCCGTACAACCCGCCGGCTTCGCTCCCCTACTGTTGCCCTCCTTCGATTCCTCTTCCCTCTCACTCCTCTTCTTGCATCGTTCTTCCGAAGATTCCTCTTTGCGGGACGAGCCACGAAGCAAAGATCCGAAAGGTGAGGGTGCTTTCGTATCAGAGGCGTCTAATGTTTCATGTCGTATACGTGCCTCACGAAAGAACCATCTTCCTACGGTTATTGTACTCGTTTTAGGTGTATCTTGTATATACGAATGAACAGGGAGGACCGAAACGTTGGTGCCGATGATCGTTCAATGTTGAAGAATAATCCTCTACAGATATTCGCCGGTCTCGTCTCTGCTTATTCTTCATCCCTCTATTCTGCCTCTTTTCAACGATACATATATATATGTGTGGGAGAAGTATCGGTATAATACACGTAGATATATACCCAAGCTGGACGCGAAACCGGGGCTTTAATCGGAGGAGCTATCACGGTCCCTAAGTGGGCTTCCTGCCCGCTTCGGAATTATAGATAATGTCGGATAATAATAACACAGTGCGAGCAGAAGCAGGAACGGCAGCAGGAACAGCACACGCTGCTCTCCTTCCTTATACATATACATATATATCCATACATATATGTATATAAATATATTTATATACACGTTGCCAGTTCGAGTTACACCCACACTCATAGGTACGTAACAGCGATAAGAATTTCGAAAGAAATATACCAATAGCTCACTCGTTCTCCATTCCTTTAATCGAGAATACAATCGATAAAAATACCTAACGTCACCAATACTGATAAACAAAACAACAAATAATCCTACAAAGCTTCCTTCGGTAAAACAGTGAAATGTTTCCAGTCTCGGTATGACACCTGTCTCGCATAATCTTGCTCGAGTCACCAGTTTTTTTTTTCACCAAGGATATACGTATACACAAGGTATATACTGGTAAACAAGAATAATACAGACAGTCTCAAAGTATTCTCGAACCGAGAATACTTTTTTTCTGGCTGCGGGATAAGAATAAGTATAGGGTTAAAAAGCAGGAGGTGGGCCGTGCGCCGGAGGGCTCGAGCCATCGGGCTTTTATATACGTAAGGTAGGTAGGTAGGTAGGAAGGAAGGTAGGTAGGTAGGCATATACCATCCGCCCAAGCGGGAGTAGCCGCAAGACGTAGGATCTAATATCGAAGCTATAGTGCCAGCAGGGCGGTATCCACGTGCAACGATATCTATATACATGTATAGTCATATAGACGGATGAATAAGACTGAAACCACGACGTATGTGTGTGTGTGTGTGAGAGAGAGAGAGAGGAAGACTACTGCTTCTCGAGTTCCTCATCTTCGCTTGAGGCTTATGCACAGGGGGCACGAGAGTCCGAGGATCTCGCTGATCGTTCCTCGCCACGACCGGCAGCGTATCGGCATCGCGGGTCCGAGCGAATCCGTCGAGCCTGGACGTGCCGGGCCACGGGGTCAGCCTTCGATACCAGTAGAGAGTCCCTTATTTTCCTTTTCGCCTTTCGTCGTCGTATCGTCTTTTGCCGTTCGCGCGAAACGCGAGACACGGCTGGAACCAAGATCCGCGCTTATCTCGTCTCTCTAGCACTGTTTCTCAGTTATTTTGTATCCTATTTTATCTTCCAGAGCAGAAATTTCATTGAGTTGAAAGTTGATCCGGATTTTAGGTGTCTTATTGAAAATTCGGGGGTCATCGGCTTTGTATAATCCAGATCCAACCCGGATTCGGTCCTCGATCTAATCCCGACTTCGTCCTGAAAATATCCTTGGATTCCAGGAGAACAAAACATGTTCCAGCTTTTTCAGCCATTTTAGGATTCTCGAAATCGTAACAATGGCGAGATTTAAAGTTGCGCGTATCGTTGCCAATATAGACGGGTCCTGATGTAACCCGAACACTTACACCTACATACTAGTTTGGTCGAGGCACCAGCTAGGGTTTCCCTATTATATCTCACCCCCACCACCGTTTAACTGGCAAAGATCATCAACCAGCTAGTATTCCATGCCGTTTCGAACCAGCTTTATTCTCTCCTCGTACGAATCTAACCCTCGTGTGCCGAGTCGACACCCTCCCCCCAATAACCCTCTTCTACCCAAAACTATGTATGTATACGCATCGACGAAGCAGCCTTGCCATAACGAACCATCAAGTGGCGATATGATATTCACCCCTCGAGTTATTACAAGTACGAACGAGCGGAACACGCCGTGGAGCGGAAAGAGGCGCAACGGGATAACGCCGAGTGCTCCTTCTCCTTTATTCCGACGCGCCTTTCGACACACCCACATTTTGCAGGGACACCTGTTTACTATTTGTCTTGTATTTGAGCGATATACGTATGTACGTATATCACTATATACATATATATTTAATGGATCACAAGAGTTGCTTTCCTCTTGACGATGTCTGTCTGTCCCCCACCTTTCTAGTTTCTGGGAGAGCTCGCTAGTGACTGACAAATTCTGCATCGATCATTGCGCCAAGATGAGACCAGATGAGATTGACTCGTTGGAGAAGATGTCCGAGGAACCGTGGATGGGAAAACGTAAAAATAAATCTACCATTAAAGAACGTGTGAAAGGTTTGCAAAAAAGAAAAGCCAATATAAAACGGGTCTAGTTTTCGGAAGCGCTAGGGAGATGCGTCGAGGGTGCGGGAACAGATGGTGGGCGTGCATGTCTTTAACCGCTCAATGGCTCTCGCCGAACTACAAAAGCTCCCTGTTGCCCTCTCTCTCTGGCTCTCCCTCTCTCTCTCTCTCTCTCTCTCTCTCTCTCTCTGATCCTGCCACATTTTGATTATTGTTGTTTAGTATTTAATGATCTTACTGAGTGCTTGAATGTCAAGCTTGAAAGAGTGCTGTACTTTTGCATTCGGTTCATATTTGATTTACGCACGAGATCTGTCAATTACACCTTATAGACAGCGATTGAACTGGCTCTCTGTGAAGAGTCGTCGCATGTACTTTCTGGGTATTGCTGTGTACCGCTCTTTATTTTTAAGCGTGCCGCAGTATCTGCGTGAACTCCTGCGCATAGAAACGCCGGAGGTGCGACGGTCTGGGAGGCATGTCTATCAGACGACTTTTTGCATCCCTATTCATAGAACGACAACGTTCCATCGTTCCTATCAAATCGCAGCGGTACAGCTCTGGCACACACTGCCAGTTAATATTCGAACTTCGCCATCCATTATCACATTTAAGGAATGCTTATACAGACACTTGCTGCAATTGGAGCGTTAGGGGCAGTGGAGAAAGCGCAAACATTGTTAATATATAAATGGGACAAAATCGCGACTCCGTACGGTGTATTTGTAATGTAAGGCCTAGTTGCTAATTTTAGTTTTTAGTTGTTAGAACAACTTAGTTGTAATCTTAGTTGTAGGTGCATTTTTTTAGTAGTAAGCGGGTCCTAATCGTAAGGATCACTTGGTGTGATTATTCTGTATTTGCCCTATAGCCTAAGCCTGGGCATAAACCATTAAATCAAATCAAATTCCTCTCTCCCGTTCAATATCTTTCCTCCGTACTTGCTATTGTTGCAAGAAAAAGGATTTTTAAAAACGAACGTTGCCCCATGTTCCTGTAAGTTGCTACAAATGAAGACACTACCATCCCACCCAGATCCATGTTACAAAATTTTGCCGCATGGGTATCGAAACGTCCCGTTGGCGTTATGTAACGATTCATTCCATCCATAAAAAGTGTATTTTTTAGCAAAATTTGATTTTCGTATTGTCTATGTGAATAACAAAAGCGGTAAGCTCGAAGCGAAAGAAAACAGAGAGTCGAGTGCAAAGTCTTGGGAAAGCGAGTGGAGACGAGGGATGAGGAAGGAAACGGGACATATGTACATACAATAGTCGTGCCAGGATAATGGCAAAGCGAGTTTTAATGCCAGCAGAGTCGTAACCGGCGCTAGGGAAGAAGGAGGGTAGTGGTCGAATCTCCCCAAGTCCGTACAAACTGCAAGTGCATCATCAGCAGGACGAAGGGGCACGCAGTTTCCGTGACGAAACGGCTCTCACACTTGACTCGTTCCGTACCCTCCGACAAAATCCTACACGTTTCCATCTCTCTTCCCAACGTTCACCCTCGAATTACATTTTTCTCATTCTTCTAATTTTTCTTCTCCTTGACTAATTATAAACGCGCTCAAGATAGAGAGAGAAAGTGCGCGCGATCATCGCTTGATCGCGAATACGCGCGATGCATGACAAGTAAACACTCTTAACCGGTGTCGATCGAGATTGCCCGTGGGCGGTCGGGCAAACGGATAAAACAAGGGAGGAAGGGAAGCACGAGCAAGTGTGCGCGTTTACGAAGTAAATGGCTCGAAAATAAGCGAATCGTATGCCCCGGGGTTCGACTCGACGAGGGAGCAAAAGTACGTCACGGTATACACGTTGTGTTCTCTATACGGGAGAGAAACCAGTCCAAACGTACGAGGAAAAATAATACAAATGAAAAATAGCATAGCCCGCATAAGCACAAATACGATCCAAGAGAAGGGTGTAGGGGGCTAGAAAAAAAAGTGAGAGAGAGTAACGAAGACTCGAGAGAGGGTTGTGTATCGGCTGGTACTCGCACGCGTACATGCGTCTGGTACGGACGAACGAAACGTAGGTACATGCCATCGAAGCGAACCCGGGGTGCCGGCTATAATCGATTCGGACATGTGCAGTTCCCCTGGGCGGGTTGTGCTCGACAACCCCTGACTCGCCGAAACCTATTTATATAACAAAGCTCTTGTACACCCCCGTAAACCCAACGCGCTCTGTGTGCCAGCAACAATATTATCCACTGGCTCCTGCTCCGGCCTCACATCCCTTGCTCTCCTCCTAACGTTCTCGAAGTGACGCGGAATTTTTCTCCTTCCGCGAATTGACTCTGATAAAACAGACCCTCGTTCACGCTTCATCTCGCTAATTTAGTGACGTATACTTTATGATATCCGTGATACGAGATAAAGAAGGGGAGAGGGATGAGCGACCGTTCATGAATTGTACACGCAACCTCGTAATGAGCAAATTCGTTTTGTCTTCCACGGAAACTTCCACGAGGATATCGACGAAAAGGTCGATCGGAACGTTTGGAAGTCGTTGGGTAAGATTGATAATTCGTTTCGCACGTCGTAACCAATTTCACCCCCCGGATCGTGATTCGCGAGGTCGCGACTCACGCGCGACTTTTTATCTCGCTCGACGGTCTTTTTTTCATCTTGGAGGAGCAAGGGGGTTGCGAGGTTCTTTCTAGCAACTTGATACTGTGTATATATATATATATATTTAGCTGCTTTACTGGTTGTCGAGTCCGCGCTATCGATAGAGGGAGAGAATCGGGACGGTGCCACGCGACGTTGTTCGACACGTGTATCGCCACGTGAGCCTCGAACGCGTCGAACCGTGACATTTTCGTTCCCCGCGCTCCCGCCATTGCCTCTGTTCGCCACGCTCCCTTCCACATCGACCCCTCTCATAAAGAGGGGGTGGGTGGGTGGGCTTTTTTTTTGAATTTTTTACTAACTCGTACGAACTTTCATCCACTCGAAAATACTCGTCGTTCGTTTTAAATCCAATCGAAATTATGAATGAAAAACAAAAAAGAAGTTTTCATCCCTTATTCTCATCCTCTGTCTCCAATTTCTCTCACTTTGACCGGAGAAATGTCGGTGTACATCCCGTTTATGTCTCTTGGAACACACGCAGACCTAAGGCTATAAAAGCACTGCCCGTAATAAATATAATGATAAGAACGTCGAGGGGTGAAAATCTCGATTCGCAAAGATAGGGGGTTAAAGATAGGAGGGTTAAAATAGAACCTAGATCCCACGGGACGGTTTGTTCTTACTGGCCTCGTCCCAGGGGAGAAACGGGTAGCGTACCTACCACTCGTCGAAACCTCTGGATCTCCACCACTACCACCAACCACCCCCACAATATTATTCCTCAGTTATCTTGCTTACCTCATCCCTCTCATCCAAGACCCATCAACATCCATCAAATTTCCAAATCTATCGTACGTTTTACGATCAACCGGTCAGGTGCGAATTATAATCGAGGCGTAATTTCCATAAAACTGTAGTGTCATAGCGAGCAGGAGACGATCGGAGCAGGGTGCGGTCGAGCATCGTTGAAATAGTTTGCGAGGCTGGTTGCAACACCAGGGACGCCACATGGGGAACTAGAGGTGGGCGTAGGGGTTGCCGAGGGTAACAAATCGGCAGTACGCCGAGCGTTTATCCCCCGCAGGGAATTTCCTCGGTGCGGATACAACAGAAGCTTGTCTGGCGGCTCGCGTAGATACACACTTCGTATACATATACGATCTACGCTACTAGAAGAGAAGAGAAGGCGGCGCTAGCCCGGGGTAAGCGACCCCCCCTGGAGCCCGAAACACATCAAAATCGAATTCACCAGATGTCCGAGACAGAGACCGACCTCGCTATCGAGGCTTTCCTGGCTCGTTGTACGTATGTCCACACGACCGAGGGAATATCGAGGAGGTTGTAACGATGTTAGGGCACGCGGGGGCGCCACAACGAGGGACGATTCTTACACGCGTATGTACCACTAACTATATCTATTTTATTCCAAGATATGTCTATAACTCATGAGCGAAAACACATAACAATCTTCCCAATATCATCGCAACTTTGAAACTCGCGATTGTGCAACCAGGATGTCTTTATACTTACGTACCAATTTTCTCCCGCAGCCTCACTTACCTTCTTTCCGTCTTCTCCATCTCTCTCTCTCTCAAATGCCACTAACCATATGCAACACATATTTATATATAGGAGATGATGACTGCAGGTAGGTACGCGATTAAAAAATGAAGAAAACTCGTCGCATTTATGGAAATACGAGGTGGTTTATTATATAATGTTCATAATGGTAATGCATCGGTGGCGGAACTGGATGTCACGTTATAATAATAATAAAAATAATAATAATAATTAATAATTAATAATCTTATATATAAAAATGGAAGAATGTTTGTTTGTCTGTGTGTCACGAGTAATCTCCTATACCATTCGTCTGATTGCGATGAAAATTTGGTGAATTGTAGTCCGCACTCCCGAGAAGGTTTCTGCGTTAGTAGAATAATTTTAATTGCCAAAATGAACGCGTACGGGGCAAAACAAAATTAACATTTATGTATATCTATATATAGAGATTATTTGACAGCTGTCAAAGTATGCTACGAAAATGACATGCGAAATAAAAGACACGCTTTTGTTTTAACGACTCGATCGACTCGATATTACACATATCGATTGCATAATTCATTTGACAGCGAATGTCAAATTAAGGAGGTTTATCTGGTATAAAGTAAGTCAAAACAAAAATTTGTGTGACAAGCGTAGTCAATTCAGCATCTTTGACGGTGCGGCGAATGCTTAACCTCGCCAAAATTACTATTCTTCGAGACAAATTAATTTACTATGAATCTCATGAGTACTTAATCGATTTTATGAAGCTCTACAAATGTTCCTTAGATATTGTTTTATTAATTCTGCAATTTTGGTCGAAAACTGTTTGTCAATGGTTGTGAATTTAATGTTCGTAGACGGAAAAACCACTGAAACCCATAAAGGTACGTGTTAATTTTAGGAAAAATATGTTTTTATTAATATCTCGCGAACAAGGTATCCTCGAGACTTCAAATTTGAAGAACACGACTTTATAGATACTGATAACTATATTCTGATTTTTTAATCAATATATGTTTGTTAATTCGCTGACCAGATAAATTTACTTAATCGTGACATCAAATCGGAAAACGATTGGAAGATATGCACGTCAGTCACAAATGAAAAATACATTACGAGCTTCAGAAGTGGACGAGCAACGAGAAAGCAAGACAGGAAACAGTTGGAGTACGTACGACGACGTACAAAGTTTCTTAAAATAACAGCAGTAGCAGGCGAATTAATTAACAAAGTTTTTGAAAATATTGCACATAACTACAAAAAACATATGTGGTTAAGGGAACGTGCTATATTAGCAGCAAAAACACCAATGTCAAGTATATAAATTTCACGATTCAAAAGAGAATACCATGAGAAGCTGAAATGTACATTTCGATTGCTGCTTTTATTAATCAAGAACAAGTTGTTAATTATGTAACTAAATTCTTGAATTCTCTTAATTTGCCAGGATACCGCCGCACGTTGTAACATTAAAAATGAGAGTACCTCATTCTTTTATCGAATCGTTGAAACATCAATCCACCACGACTTTGCAACGGTACTGTGGTTTTCGGGAAAAATGTGACGAACAATCCGAATGAGACTACAATTAAAAATGGATAATTTAAAGGAGAAGATGTGCCGTTGCCACATATCCTAATGATATCAAAATATATGCCATTCGATTTCAAACGTTGGCAGTTTCCAGTGCGACTCGCATTTGCAATGTCCATCAACGAAGTACTGGGACAATCTCTCAAAATGTGTATAGTAGAGATTATATTTGGAAAGTTCGTGCTTCACACATGAGGAGAAAAACAAAAGTTATTAATTATCCAACTGAATTCCTGAATTCGTTTCATTTACCAGGCATAGCGCCGCACGTTGTAACATTGAAAACGGGCGTGCCTATCATACTTTTACGAAACATCAATCCACCATGACTTTGTAACGGTACTGGGAAAAATATGATGAACAATATCAGCGAAACTACAATTTAAAATAGAAAATTTGAAGGAAAAGACGATGTACTGTTGTCACGTATGCCAATAATACCAAAATATATGCCATTCGATTTCAAACGTTTGCAGTCTCCGGTGCGACTCCCATTTGCAATGCCCATCAACGAAGCACGGGGACAATCGCTAAAAATGTGTACAGTATAGATTATATTTGGAAAGTCTATACTCCGCATATGGACAAAAAAACAAAAAATATTGTGTGTCAAATAAATTATGACACCAAAACGGCGTTGCAACGCAAGCCGGGTACCGCTAGTAATTAATAATAATAATAATTAATAATTAATAATAATTAATAATAATAATAGTTAATAATAATAATAATAATAATAATAATAATAATAATAATAATAATAATTAGGTGTCTCTGCAGGGTGTATACCTTTGGACGTCTAATATTATACATACGACTCGCCACTTCCTCCTTTATCGTCACATCGTTTCACCATCAAAAACACACACATATATGTGTGTATATAATATTTATATACACACGAATATATATATATATACTATATCACGCGATCGGAACGCGTCTTCGCCAGCAGCAGCGAAACTTTTTAAATTCAATATTTACATCAATGGCCGCTCGACATCTTGACTCTCTCTCTCTCTCTCTCTCTTCTCTTTATCACGTATTCGCAACAGTTATATTTATATATATAATGCGCATATATCCGTCTCGATAATTTGTTCGCAAATCTTTATATTCTCCCCTCCCCCTCCCCCTCTTGTCTCCCTCTCTCTCTCTCTCTCTCTCTCTCTCTCTCTCTCTCTCTCTCTCTCTCTCTCTCTCTCTCTCTCTCTCTCTCTCTCTCTCTCTCTCTCTCTCTCTCTCTCTCTCTCTCTCTCTCTCTCTCTCTCTCTCTCTCTCTCTCTCTCTCTCGGTTTGTTCGCACACGTGCGTCGTCGAAGCTTATTTGACTCCTTTCAATTTCTCGAAACAAGGATTATCTACAGTGGGCTATGCTCAAAGCGCCAGATTTTTCGTCGTTACAAACTGTTTGGGTCGGTACGGGGACGAGGATTGGGATCGGTCGATTTTTATCAATTTTATACACAAAAGTGATACACGATGATAGATACGGGCGCGAGAACAATAAAGAACATTCGTCGATAGCGATCTTTCTTTTAATGGCAATAATAATAATCATAATAATAATAATAATAATAATAATAATAATCATAATAATAATAATAATACAATTATAATCTAACGGGTTTTATGAATGCTCGATAATAATGATAATAAATTCAAAGAGTACCAATAAAATAATGCAAACAATACGATAATCGATGCTATTTCACACGAAGGTTGAGAATTGGGTGGGAAAATGAAATGTAAAAAATAAAAAAAAGGGCACTGCGGCATGATATCTCTCTTATCTCTGTATCTCGTTTGTTAATTATGCCAAGAAATTTTGAGTTGCTTATGTTTCAAGATGTCTCGACTAGCCTCCCTCTCTCCCCTGTATCTGCCCCCCCCCCTCTCTCCCTCTCTCTCTCTCTCTCTCTCGTTGTTTCTCGCATACGCGCCTGCAGACTCTTTCCTCTTCCACGAACCTCAGAAGCCAGCGCTTTATTCGCATAATCGAATCCGGATGGATTGCTGAGTAAGAGAGATAGAGATAGAAAGAGAGAGAAGTCGACAGAGAAAGAAAGAGAGAGCAAGAGAGAGAGAGAGAGATTAATTAAACGTAAACCCGTTCTACCAGACGAGGCCCTCGCTCTGCATCTGGTGCTGCTCGGGGAAACCACCGCCCCCGCTTCCGCCACCAGGACCGCCACTACCGTTGCCACCCCCACTGGGATTACCCTGTCCACCACCTGAGAACGCAAATCAACAGCATACGCATACTTGAACGTAGGTGAGATGGAACGATAAAAGTACGACAGGCGAATATAGATAGAAAGAAAGAAAGAAATTAAGTCGAGCGTTTATTGTATGCATATATTTATATAAGGAATCGGATTATATATATATATGTACGTCTTGGTCGTCCGTTGGTCCGCGTCTCGTCGGATTAATCTTCCATCGCCGACATAGGAATGTTCGTATATAAATAATAATAGGAGCATGCCACATGTAAGTAAAAAAAAAGTACGTTGAGATAAATCGTCTTGGATCGAACATACCGGATACGAGAAACGATAGGACTAGGCACGTATAATAAAATCATGTCGCTTACCCGTAGGTGCGAGAAATTCTCCAGGACTTCCAACGGTCGGTGGTTGAGACCCCTGTCCCGGTGGTCCGGCGAGAAACTCCGAAGGTCCTCCCGCTGCTCCAGGGGGTGGATATTCACCAGCGACCGCTGCCGCAGCAGCGGCCATGCCAGCTATGCTCGCTGGATCGAGGCCTGTTACGAACAAATTTTGAACTGTTTTCAGGCAACGTCGTACCATTGTGCCATCTCCGAATTTATTCCAGGCTGGATTAATCGATCTGGGAATTATATTATATTCGTCGATGGAACGAAGAGGTCGTCATCATCGTCGAAAGTAGCCAATCGTCGATAGGTCTAACTCTATCAGAGAAGATACATCATCGAGAGAAAACCGATTGAACGAAAGCCAATCGTCGACAGGTCTAACTCTATCGGAGAAGACACATCATCGAGAAAAAAACCGATCGAACGAAAGATCGAACGATGTTGGCTCGATATTATTAAAGATTGTACGCGACGAGATTTTGCCGGAAGGAGAGAAAGAATCGTATCTCGATGAATTATGGAAACGTTGGTGCTTGAAAAACTCACCTGGATTTCCAGGACCTGGGAAGGGTGGTCCATGCGGATGAGGCGGTGGATGAGCACCGAAGAATTCGTGATGAAACGCCACGGGACCACCGTAACCGAATTCAAACTTGTCCGCAGGAAAATATGGGAATCCCGCGGGTGGTATGTCCTCGCTACCGAGAGGACCGTGATTCAGGTTCATAGGAAAGCCTCGCATCTTTCGCGAACCATTGAAAAACGGACTTCGGCCCATCGACGTCAGTTGCTTCAATCGACGCTCTTTGCTTCTTTTGTTTTGAAACCAGACCTGGGGGCATCAACAAATCAACGAGATGAACGTTTCGCCGGATCGGCTATTATTCTCTGCCACAAAGAGAGCGATGCTT
Source organism: Netelia fuscicornis (assembly GCA_946811545.1). NCBI lineage: Eukaryota > Metazoa > Arthropoda > Insecta > Hymenoptera > Ichneumonidae > Netelia > Netelia fuscicornis. The sequence goes on along the minus strand of OX328012.1, from coordinate 51,334,446 downwards.
TCGGATCGAATGCAATTTTCGATTGTACTCTTCGTCGTTCGTACGATGAGGAATGGAACAAAATAATAACAAGGTAACAAACAAAGAAAAGAAAAAACAAAATCAAAGGATATTCAAGTTTGTAGCTCGTTTAGTCCGATACGCCAGGTAAACGATGCAAAAACATAGATTACCTGTATCACTCTCATGGGCAAGCCGGTCTCTTTGGCAAGCTGTTCCCTGATGTGTCTTGTAGGTTTTGGCGTCGCTGAGAAAGCGGTCTTGAGGATTTCCAATTGTTTCGCCTTGATCGTCGTTCTTGGACCTCGTCTCTTGGAGCCAGCTCCACCATCTCCACTTCCGCCACCCGCACCACCATCAGGACTCTTGTTCTCGGTTTGACTATCCCTCGTTTCCGGATCACCGTCGAGCGAACCTTCGTTTCATCGATCACACACGTTATTTTTGATTAATTTTTCCTATAAATTTGTATCTTTTCATCATTCCCTCTATCTCCCTCTCTTTCTTTCAGGGTTTCGCTCTAGCTTCGTAATCCCGAGGATCATCGTCATCGTAGCGAGCATGATGCACGCTCCAAGTATATTTATAATGTATCCGTAACCCATCGACGCGTATCGCAGAACCAACAGCAGCAGCAGGAGCACCGAGGGAGTCCCGAAGCGTCGAAAACCCCACATAGGATTATTATCGGAAGCGCGCGCGCGTTCTCTCTCTCTAGCACGTTGCTAGAGAGGCCCATTGAAACATATAGGGCCTCCGATAATCCACTGTATATAGCGAACGGCAGGCAACCACGCGGGGAGGTCTTAACCACCGGACAAAGAAAATGTTTGGACAGTGTCACACCGCACAACGGGGCACCCCTCGAAGAGGACACCCTTGTAACCAACCCCCGGGTGCATAGAGATCGTACTAGAGTAGCTCTTTCGCGTAGCCCTGCTGTCTGCGCGCTTGTTTGAAAATCCATGTAGGAAACGGCGGGAGAAAGAAAAACATAAGCACAACGTATACCTATGTAACAACGAGTCGAGAAAGAAGTGCTCAAAAAAAGTCCCGGGGAAAAACCTCTACGATGAGACTGGGAAGTACAGCAAGATGGGGGATTCGCGAAAGTTGTATCATGAGAAGAGAAAGAGAGAAATAGAGTTGTGCTTTTATGTGCGCTCTCGTTGTTGGGTCCCACAAGTTGCTGCAAAGGATTGAAAAATAACAATCGGCCCGACATCCGAAAAAGAGGCGAGAGTGTGTCAGATATTAAGGAGGTAGTAGTGATATACATATAAGAAGAGAGCGTTCGACTCACCCTGATCCTCCGAATCCTCCTGTTTGCAAGAATCACTTCCCAGAGGCAAATCTCCACTGTGACCGACAACCTGCTCTCCGGGCCCACCGGGTCCTAGGCCATGGCCCAAATGAGGTCCACTTACTCCACCGTGATGATGATGATGATGATGTCCACTGCCCTCGTCATCTTCGTCCTCCGAGCCCGAGCCCATCAAGGAGTCACCTCCTTGAAGAAAAAAATCATCGTTACGGAAAATCACTTCAAAACATTCGTTTAATTTCATAGCGAAGCCTCAAAAGACGAGAAAATCTAGACTCGTCGCTGATTGGTTTAACTCAAGATTTTGGCACACATGTTCATCTCGATATCACGTATCCATTCACGGATATTTTTTTTATCGAATCCGAGGGGGTAAGGGGTCGCGTTGAGGTGTCGGCGCGCGACAAAAGGAAACCCGCTGCGTAACGTAACGACCCTAGGTATTCGTTTCACAGTTACAAAACGCGCGCCGCGGTGGGCCGTTCTGACGACGGGGGCCGATTCTCCTCCTCCTTCTCGAAACGGAGCGAAGCGGCACGGGCGTGCGCGAGCAAGAAGGAAAAAGAATTCTTAGGTCTGTGAATAAGGCGCGTATACGCACGCTGGCAAGAACGATGATGAGGCCCGACGGTGGGTGACGACGCGCGCGCACGTTCGTCTTTCTCATGGACCTTTCGAACGAATAGACTCCACATCTACCGTCTGTTTTCACAGCTTGCCCGGCATTTCGTTCCATCGAGCGCAAGAGAGAAAGAGAAAGAGAGAGGGAAGAAGTAAAGGACCCCGTCTAGGTCTCTCGCCACGCATATCGAGAGCCCCGCCACCAAAACTATGTATGACTATAGCTCATGCCACGGTGGTAAACCCTCGTGAACTGACTCCATCCCCCGATTCCCCTCCCAAGTTAAATCTCTCTCTCTTTCTCACACATACACACACGCACATAAATATATATGTATTACCGTGCGATGGGCCCGGCGGTCTTGTTCGACGCGTCGAAGCGTGACCTCTCGCTTTCGAGAAGCAAGGGGCAAACAGAAGAAAAAAAACGAATAACAAGACGGACTCTTTGATGCTCACCGAAAATTACGAGACACGGCCGCGCTCTTCTCTCCCACATATCGTACACACGCCTCATCGATACCGATATTGTTATTGTTTTCTCACGTGTGGGTGAACTTATCTAGGCACAAGTTAAAAACGAGACGACTCGCGTCGATCATTACTACGTACCATGATGACTGTGAGAGTGATGTGTGTCCGGCTGCAACGATTTGCCCGATAGGTAGTCCTGCTTGCAGATGAACTTGTTGTCATCGAGAACGTAGAGCTCCTCGCCCGTGCTTAGTTGCTTCTGACACGAGAGGCAGGTGAAGCATCTCAAGTGAAAAACCTTGTCCCTCGCTTTTCTGACGAGATCCTGAGGATTTATACCTTGAAAACAACCGCTGCACTTGGTTCCGTACCTCCTGCAAGCACGTAACACACACTTCGATCAATCGTCTCGTACAAAACCGAATCGAAGAAACGTAACGAAATTCAATCTTTATTCGAATCCCGGTGGATCGTAAATTGGACAAGGTGTTGTGGATCAAAACGACCGGATCGAGATGGTCGCATGCTCCGATTATTCTTTCGACTCGACCTCTTACAGTTTGTTTACGATTGGCGATTGTGATGAACGATATGTATACCTAGGTACGTCCAGGGAGGATTAAAAGGAGGTCGGACCAAGAGGCTAAAATCGCCGCGAGCTCAACTCCGAAGATGTTGATACGCCGTATAATACGCGAATAGACGCGAGAAGGTGCGCGAAACGGTAGCGATTATAGTAGAGGCGCGTAACTGTCTCCACACCCATCCATTTTTGCGTATCTTTGCCTTCCTTGGTACGATTGCCGACCGGTCATCCTCTAATTACAGGAATCATTCGATGAATTATAGCAATTAGTTGGTTCGGCATAACGGGAATTTTTCAACGTCGCTCTCGGCTTCAGGAACAAAAAAGGGAGGCTGCTGTTGGAAGAGAAGAGAAATAAAGAGGAACCGTAGAATGCCGTGGGCTCTGTGGTCTTCTCTTCTCTCTTTCTCTCCCTCGCTCTCCCACACCCTACCACCCTCTCCTTAGTTGCATTGTGTCGGGACGTCGAATTGTCGAGGCCGCGCGACGTGCGAAAGAGCGCGGTTCTTCCTACCGTGGAAAAGGGGCTGGTCGTTAAAAAATCATTAATAGCAAGGGTTATGTATATATACGTAGAGCGGAATGCCGCGCGTAGAGGCAAACCCCGAGGGCAGTACCGGACCTGCCCTGGGTGTGTGCATATTGTATATGGTAGTCGGGGTATATACCTGCTGGAAAACAAAAAGACGAATACGACCGAGAAATATCGGTGGTCGATGATGCCGCGAAGACCCGATTCGCGTTTTATCGCGTCCGATTCCGCCCTTACTTACATCGAGAACGTGAATTTTTGACCCAAAGTGCTACGAACGGAGCAGTTTTAGCTAGAAGCTTTCCATCCAACTCGATCCTTTCCCAACCCGAACTTTATTTTCAATATTCTTTATTACTTTCGAAAATTCGATCTCGATCAAACTTCGACTAATGGAATTTGCTCGATAAGCTTGATAACTCCGTAGCTGAAACGCCAGAGACGTTTTAAACGAATGAAAATAAGGGAAGGTATGAAAAATGGATGAGAGATCATACATTGGTCGAGTTGGCATGGAATAATTCGTACAAAGTTGGAGCCATCCTTCGACAGAGTTTCGCAATTTTGTCTAATAAATTTAATGTCGTAGAACGCCTCTTTCATCTTCTTTTTGATAATAATGAAGTCAAATAAAAGTCGGAGAGAAGGGAATGTTGGGGATGGTGCGACCGGGCGTGATGCGGCTCTCGGCAATGAGAAAGGCCGTAGCGATAAATCACAGCAACGACAAATCTCGCGGTCTACCGTGACCATAACCATTAATACTCGTCTTGCCTATTTTGTTGTTGACGCGCGCTTCTTGACGCCGGCGTCTCTCCGTCTCTTTCATCGTATGCATCATTTTAATCACACAGACATGCACATGCACAGATAAACGCTCAAATGGTACGCGCGATGCACACCTGTGCGATGCAACGACCTTCCCGGTCCTTCGATCATTATCTCAATTTTGTCAATTAATTAATTTCGTGCCTTTGAGCCAAATCATGAAGGATTCATGATTTTAGGGATTTTTCGTGTCGTCATGTCCGATTCGTATCGCGAACAAGGCGAGATATCGAGACGTTGTTTCTTGGAAGGAAAGTTGACGCGTACCAGGCCTCTCGCGTCCTGGAATCGTAGAATCTCGTCGTTCCTCGAGCCGATTCTCAATATTCTCTTCTCGCTCGAGACAGCCTCGACCGCACTCTGGCACGGCCAGCGGCGAGTCGACCCCGTCACGCCCATCAAACTCTCTTTCTCTCTCGTGAACATTCGCTCGTTCGTGTATAACGACGCGCGGCTTCAAACTTCACGGTACATTTACATGCGTCCACGTTCGAGAACGAGAGAATACCTCCAAGCTGACGGCGGCGACGGGCGATATTTCGCCAGGGCCTGAGATCCGACGAAACGCGTGACCGAGCGAAACCGAATTCGCATCCAACTTACGAACTATAAGTGTCTCATTCCGACGGAAGAAACGAAAAAAAACACGAGCTATAACGTCCACCGATAATGGTACGAGGAAGGACTCGTTGGACGTGTATCCCGATACTTTCATACTCGACTCGTCGATTTCGTCCTTCGACTCAACAGGAATATGATCGAGGGACGCGAAAAACTCTTCTCGAACGGTGTCTCTGTTGTCCCTATATCACACTCTGTTCTGCTTCTTCCCTCTCACCCAGATCGCTCGTTCTTATATCTCTATCCTATCAACGATATAAATTGAGCGATAATCGATAACCCTGTCCATGAATTATTAATGCGATCGTACGCTCGCAAGGAACGGATAGTTTCGCAGGCGTGTGTCATTATCGCGAGTACGCACGATCTTAACCCGATATCATCATCCATCTCGATCGATACGGCGAGTCGATCGGTCTGTTCAAGAAAAGGACCGTCATCGACACCGCATCGAAACCAAGGATTCCCTCCTCCCTTTTCCACTATACGCACGCGTAAATCATCGAATTATTTTATTTCCCGGTTTGAGTCGCGATCTGTCTTTCCGTAACTTCGCGTATCTACGAATGTTGTTATAAAAAAATGAGGCGCATTATTGGATCCAAGCGATCCCAATGTCTGGATTATATCGTTAATCTTCCCATCCCGACGGAAGTCATACATAATACAAATGTTGTTGCGTTCGTACCTGAAAAAGTCGTTTCTGCAGAACATCTTGGATTCCCTCGAGAAACATTTCTCCTGCAATTCCATACCGCAGTCGCAGCATCTGACGCAGTCCGCGTGCCAAACGCGTTCCAGGACTTTTGAAAAAAATTTGTCCAATATAGGCTTTTTGCATCCCGCGCATGACATGAGCATCGCCAGACCGCACCTTCCTGACGATCATTGAGTCGCGAAACGACGGATGAAACAAACGAACAAGCATTGACGTTAATGAGGATGATAAATTGGATCCATCACGTGCCGAAGGACGACGACGAAGGACGAGGACGCCACGACGACGATGGCTCTCCCACGTCCAAATCGCAACGCGGATCTCATAATTACCTCGCTTACCTATGTGATGTGCCTGCGTAACGGGTAACGGGGCGCAACAAGGAGCCCCCAGAGTGGCCTCCCTTATCCGGGGGTTGCTGGACACGCCGATTCCAGGGGCCCCTGCTCCCCCTGGTCCGGCGATCCCGTAACCCTCCACCTCCCCAGCGGGGGTTGCCTCCCCACCCAGGCCCACTCTTTCCACCCCGGTCGAGGAATCGGCGGTCTCCTTCCCTAGCGCGTATCGGCTCAATCCTCCCGAACGACCCAGTGCACTCGCTTATCGTCACGACGATGCTCTCGCGCAGTGCCGATCGGCACGCGTCTTGATAAATTTACCACACTTATTTCTATTCACTCTTTCTCATCTTCTAACGACATAAGTTTCTATCTCTCTATCACACTTCTTTATTTATAATCTAAGATTAACAATAATCTCTATGACCAAATAAACAATGGGCAAATCCACACTCGGAGAGTTCCGACGAAGAGCGTGCCGGCGCCAGACCGATCACTCGTTTCCCGATTCTTCCGTACTTCCTTCCTTTTCCTATTTGTTTCAACGCCCTCTTACGTCTCTTACGAGAACGAATCTCGATCGGGCTCCGATCGGGCTCTTTTTCCCATTATTGAGATTACCTAGACATCAACACCTTCACCGTCACCACCGTTATCACCATTTTATCCACCACCGTCGCCAACATCATTCTCACCAAACAACACCATCGACACCACTAACACCAACCACTGTGATCGTTAATTTCATTAGCACTTTATCATATTGTACGGATTAATCCTCGTGTTTCATAAACGATTGTTGGGTTTCCTTTGATTTTATGTTCGATGTCTAGGACACCTAGCGCCGACGCCAACACCAATGTCACCACTAGCTGCCTCACCGGGTAATCGCGGGATACACCGGATACGAGATTAAGAACGAGACTGAGGATCGTTCTTTATGAATCGCGACCGATCGTTTTGCTTGGGAGAAATGGCGCTAAAGAAAAAGAAAGTAGGGAGATAGGCGCGCGTGCATGCGGGACACGCGGCTGGGAGCGGAGTTTTTCGCGTTTAAGCCGGGTTAACGCACGCTCTCGGCACGAGGTTCGCCCGCCGACTGACCGCACCTGCGACTTCGCTTCCCCACCTTCGAGATCCTGCTCGGACGAGCAGGATCCTTGGTAGCTCGTCACCGCCTACCGATAGGCCACGTCCACAGGCGGGTGCCACCACTCTCGCGAAACAACGCTCCTGATTGGACCGCTAGCTTCGTAAGTGGGCGTTACGCGCATCCCCACTCTCTTGCACGAATGCTCGAGGAATGGCTGCGATAAGGTACGAGTGGGTGGTTGAATATGGCGAGTGGATCGCATTCGCGTCGAGTCTAGTCAGGACGCGAACGGATGCCGATACCGACGGTGTGGCTGTCTCGGGACTGGCGGGCTATATCGATCCCCTCGGCTCCCACGTACTCCAACTCCCCTTCCCAACTATCGTATGTACGCGCTATCTTCGATAGCCTCGTGCTTCTTCTTCTTTCTCTTTCTCTGCTTTTGCTTCTTCCTTCTTCTTCTTCTTCTAGTCTTCCTCATAATCGTCGACAATAAACGCACGTACCGATAGTTTCCGTACGACAACGAGCGCGCGTGCAACCTTTCGACATCCGCCTTTCGCCCTCCTTTCCTCCGTCTTACACCGTCTACCATTTATTTTCACCCTCGAAATTATTTCGACGCTATCTCGATTCTTCCAACGACAATAATAACATCTCGATACAGACTTTGATACTTGACGCATTCTCCAAACATTGGGAAGCATCCTTGTATCAAGGTCGGATCGCGTTTTTCTGGCGAGAAACTGCCGTATCTGCCAGCAACTTGTAAAGTACAAATTGCTTAGCATTATCGTTGTGGAAGAAGCGAAAAGGTCGTCTTGTATACTCTTGGGGAAAACATCTACGACCGGGCATAGAGGGATGTTAAAGGGAACAAAGCTACGCACTAGCCCGTCGCGATGCGTCCGTTCACGCACAGCGGTAACCACTCCTCCGCCACGGTCGCTACCGTCGCGGCAAGTGGAACGACTCGACCGTGTGATCAGACGCGTTCGAATACAGCGTGTGCGATTGCCTACTTGTAAGAGGTCAACGAGAGACAGAGGAAGGATTTGTGAAATTCGGGCCATTTTTTGAATAACGGTAACGAGCTTTATTCGGACAAAAGCGTCCTCGTCCGACCTCTGTCTTATAGGCTTATATATTTACATATATATACACGCGAGGGCAATATCGATACATCCATGTATCGCGATTATTCTTGCCTACGGAATGTCTATGCGTTCGCAATTTGTATCGATCTTGGATCGAGTTAAACTCGAACCCGCGTCGATCAATGCTCGGGTGGCTCATCGTGAGGATGATAGCCAGTCCACTCTCTGTACGTTAGGTTCATGGCATCCTCAACGGCCCTGTCTATGGGATGAATTATAAACGGAATCGACACGAGTCCCACCAGTGTCGATATCCATGGACTTTTCATGACAGGTTTTTTGGCATTTCGTTGAACGAAACGAATTGTCGCGCATATTCTGTTTATAATGATTCCAGGTACGATGACGGATGCAAAACTCTGCCAGAGAAGTGTGTCCATGGTCGAGAGAACGACTCGTTTGTTTCTTCCATTTCCAATGTCTTTCTGAAAGCAAACGGTACGACAGAAATTTGATAATCGCAACGCGACCGAATCAATGAGATTGATGCTTTTAACATGTTTCTATTTACCTTGTAAACGTTATTTCCCTTATGTACAGTATCTGCTACAACGTAGCCACTTGCCAAGACGTAACTTAACCTTACTATCGATCGTGGAACCAAACTTCTGAAAGCTTCTCCGACCTCGTTCGTATATCCTGTAATAATTAATTATTAATCAACTTTGAGTCGCGAGTCGTTGTCATACCTAAACCTTCCTCGAGACGCGCGTCTTGCCGCCAATACAGTAGGCAACGACGCGATTGATCGTTCCTTTTGCTCGCAATAAGAATTGTCACACTCGTAGCTTCTTCCTCTTTATTCTTACGCGTATAATCCTTGATACAAAAACAAAGAGCCATTACCCAAGTATCGAACAGGTGTGTCGCGAAAAAGATCCACTTCTCGTTGATTCGTCTTCATCCTGATGAATGTTTTCGTAGCAAAAAGCGTACAAGAAAATGTATCCGATGATGTAACCTCAAATTTATTGCCAATCGAGGGTAATGTCGATTATTCGTGCGCGCCGTCGCGTTTGTACAAAACTGTGCGTTTCGTGCTGTACGAAACGTGGGCTGACATCTATCGTCTACCGTCTCGAACTAATGCAACGTATCTCCCCCTAGCGAGCTGTCGATAAGACTCGAGAGTTACCACGAACCAAGATGGCGACCATCCGTGTATCGAATTAACATTCAGCGACACTGTTCGAGTCGAGCTTCTCCGACCTCGTTCGTATATCCTGTAATAATTAATTATTAATCAACTTTGAGTCGCTAGTCGTTGTCATACCTAAACCTTCCTCGAGACGCGCGTCTTGCCGCCAATACAGTAGGCAACGATGCGATTGATCGTTCCTTTTGTTCACACTAAAAACTGTCACACTCGCAACTTATTCCTCCTTATTCTTACGCGTATAATCCTTGATACAAAAACAAAGAGCCATTACCCAAGTATAAAACAGGCGTGTCACGATAAAGATCCACTTCTTATCGACTCGTCTTCATCCTGATGAATGTTTTCGTAGCGAAAAGCTTACACGGAAATGTATGCGATAATGTAACCTCAAATTTATTGCCAATCGAGGGTAATGTCGATTATTCGTGCGCGCCGTCGCGTTTGTCCAAAACTGTGCGTTTCGTATTGTACGAAACGTGGGCTGACATCTAGCGTCTACCGTCTCGAACTAATGCAATGTATCTCCCCCTAGCGAGCTGTCGATAAGACTCGAGAGTTACCACGAACCAAGATGGCGACTATCCGTGTGTCGAATTAACGTTCAGCGACGCGGTCAATCATATTTTTTTTCACATATCACGTTTATAGCGCCGTTACGTATCAAATGTGGGTTTGGATCAGCGACGATTTCGAAGAGATGCCTAGATCGAGAGTAAACGAAGGGAACGATGTACAAATCCACAAGCGTGTATCTCCTTAAAATCTTCCTCCCAATAACAGTCGACGAATACTGTCACTTGAGTACTGCTTATCAGATCCCATCGGACGAGAGATGCTCGCGTGCATGGTGCGACGTCCAAAAATTCTTAGCTATTCGACGCTATTGCGGATTAGTGGTGATTAGTACGTACGTCCACGTTGACGCGACGAGACACGACACCTCGACTCGCAGTTGTGTGGACCGAGGAGGTCGGTGGCAAGTCGTGAGTGGTACCGCCATCGGAGGATAGCACCGAGAGATTGGAAAACACGATGATCGCCTCGACTAACCTCTGAAACTTTAGAGAGAGAGAAAGAGGAATTTTTCGACTACTGAGAATGCCGAATTTCGATAGCTTGGCTGATTTTCTAAATCAACAGACAAACGAGATTACACAATGGTGGCGGTGGTATGTCAGAGAAATATCCTACCAATTGATCGTCGCTCTTGTAGCATACTTGTTTGTATGCGTCTTCCTCTATACGATACTGAAGAGAGTAAATCATCAGGCATGGCAATTGCCAGGTCCACCGTCGAGAATTCTCCTCGTCACTGCCCATCCGGACGATGAAATCATGTTCTTCGGACCGATGCTCTACTCGCTGACCAGGCTCGGGACTAGCGAGATATATATCCTCTGCTTCACAATTGGTACTAGTTCTTTCGTACAACTCGATTCATCGTCGCTTACATGCAGAATCATGTTCAACGGCGATGTGAAATTATCACGATCTTTCCCTACTAACAATATCCCAGTCAATTTCTTGTTCTCACGAATGCTTCGAGATTTCTTGGATAGAAAAAAAACGATAAACATCTTACTAAATTGACCTTGTCGGATGAAAATCATATTGGCAAGACTTTCTTGTCTTTTGCAAAGTCTCGAAGTGTCCGTGATAAATATTTATTCCAGTTTCTCTTATACGCCTTCTCGTTGGGGTTTCACATTGCTTCAAGCCTTCCGACTTTACAAAACGTATCGCGAACCGTTTATAAAAGTGTGTTTGTAGGCGGAGACAAAAGAAGGAAGGAGGAATTATGGTCTTGCACCAACGTTCTGGGTATTCCAGAATCAGGCGTAACGATCCTAATGTGAGTCGTATGACAGTGCGGAGCATGGAATACACGCGCAGCTTTGTCTCTGACCAAAAGATTTTTCAGGCATTCAGAGCTACCTGATGATCCAACAGTACAATGGCCAAGCGACACAGTGGCCGAACAGATATTGCGGCATGTAGAAATGTACAAGATAAATGCAGTTGTCACTTTCGACAAACACGGTGTGAGCGGCCACAAGAATCATAAATCTTTGTTTTATGGCATTGCCTTGCTATGCATAGAAGGAAAAATACCTTCCTGTAAGTGAATTTCCCTTCTGCCTCTCTCTCTCTCTCTCTCTTCTTACATCTGTCATGACAAAAATTTTTCTGAACCATCTTCTAAGATTTGCATTAATTTCAGATTGCAAATTTTACGTCCTAGAGTCGGTGAATATAATGAGAAAATATGCTCAGCTTTTGGACCTTCCGATCAGCTTAATGTCTTCTTCCTACTGGTATTTGGTTACTTATGAGCAGCGAAAATTAATAAAAGTTAGTTAACATTATGAGCCTTCTTGTTTACGGATGTTAGCTTATTCGGTATAACCAAAATCCATGACTATGTGACATACGTGTTGTAGAAAGCAATGGCTGCACATTGGTCTCAATACGTTTGGTTCAGAAAGTTGTACATGGCCTTTTCACGGTACACATTCATCAATACACTCCGGGAAGTAAACGCTCTTGATCTCGAATTGGATCTACAATTCGATGACGACTGATGACGAGATGGAGCCATTCAACCAATTTTTCTCAATATTAATGTACATATTCCGCTTGTTTCTACAAAACCGAAAATGTACATAGCCAATAAAGTTCCTGCTTTAATGAAGCGTATTCCAAGTCTCCTAGCATTTGATGCATGTATTGTATGTCATATTTATTTGCACTGCACCAAGATTCAAAAACGTCCGACGACCAGAAAAATCTATAATGAAACAGCATGTACGAAGCATATAGACAATTTCAAGCGTATCTATGATGGGTGTGGACATTTTTCCATTTAGCCTTTATTGAAGAGTTTGAGCGAATGCCAACCTCATGAGAGACAGGTACTATAACAGTTTTTGTCATAATTTTGTGAATTCTTTGAATAAGGTTTGGTGACAACCTCGATTTGCAAGTGATATTATAGACCATTGAGCTATTTTAAATTGTGAATTTTTGGCACGTCACAGAATCGAACACTTAAGATCTGAAAATACGAGATACTGTATAATAGTCGCGCTCCTTTGTAAATATTTCGGACAATATTTAGTAATCGCACTTGCCCTATTATAAAATAGTAATATTAAAAAGATCATCGTATAATAAAGTATATGGATACCGCGGTAACCGATATGTGCGCAACTTGTTGATACTGTAGAATTCGCAATATGTAATTTAAAAATATTGTATTCGGTATGACTACGCGTATAGAAGAGATTGATTAAAAAAAAATACAGGCCACCTGCAGTCTGAGCAGTTGCAATAAATGATGGCGTATCGATATATTTGTATATGTATCTGTTTGTGTGTATTGCAAATCCCCTTATTAGACCGGGAGATAATAATTTGTACTCGAGATAATTTGACCACTTTTGGGCCGATTTAAGCCCAACAGGGCAGAAACACCACCTGGAATCACTGCGACATGGGAAAACTCTTTCAAAATGTTTACTAGTCAAACACAACACACGTGCCATCTAGAAAAATAAATACCTTGAATGCAATTTGGTTCATTCGGTACGTTAATAACAAATAATTCAAAAAGACAAAACAAACAGATAAAATCAAAACTTCCCTTATCGCAATAAAAACCAGTGGTATGAAAAAGGCCAACGTTTCCAAGATTAGTATAAAAAAATGTAAAAAAACTAATGCAAACAAACAAAGGAAATGTAGTAAATGCGACGAGACTGATGAATCAATATCCAATCATTGTCTCAAGAATAGACTTGGCAGGCTAATATTATCAACAGATAGTGGTGTGTGAAAGTCGACATAAACGCGCAAAATAAGTCAGACCCGGGCGCGTACAATGGAGAATCCCGTTATGCTTTTGAATTTGTAATAATGAGATAAAGGGAGAAGGAAAGGTCTCCCGCGAATGGACGGCATGGAATGTTTTTTCCCGCGAGATCTTTCGTATGACGGGCTAACGCATTGACGGAATGATCGATCGTTGAAGACACGAGTTGAGGGGAGAGCGGCAATCGTACGAAATACGTGCCAAAAAGTTGTGATTATGGGAGAGAAAATCGATGATTCGCGATGCGAGAGCAACCTCGGGCGGACAAGCTTTTTGAGGCAAGCATTTACGAGGGTGTCTGGGCAAAGATCTCACGGGCTGTATCCTAAAATCTGTCCTTGCTACGGTGATGAGAACCCAGAGATCCCATACCGGGTTGAGGAGAATCCGGGTCACGAGGATCTTGCAGGTATTGGAGCTCTTGGAGCTCTTGAAATTTCTTATGATCGCAGATGTGAGCGTAATTTGCCGAGAGACACATGAGATAGTGAATCAAACTTAAAACGACCAGCAGCGATGCAACCGTTGCCATAATCAACATCACTTCGGCTTTCTCCACGTAATCTTTGCAGAAAAGTTTGACTTCCTGACCACCGCACACTTGCATGTCGTCGACCTTCGTATTACTTGGAAACATAAAGTCTGAAAAATATTCCATAACAATTACAACTGTCTCCGATAAAAGTCTTGAAAATCTTCAAACGTAAAGAATAACGACTTACAGAACTGCGTAAAGTTGATACACTCATCCAGTGATTGTACACGAGGGTTACTGCACAGACCCCAAAAGATTGTAAATATCAGCGTTGTTATAACGAGAAATGCAAATATCAACAACCAAGCAAGTTGTAGGATGTACGTAATCGTTATAAACTGCAAGAAACAAAGCAGAGGAAAACATTATTTTTCACCAATCGAACATGTGTACTCTTGGGTATAGAATAGTGTACAATGTTTATTAAGGCAGCACAAAAGAATATAGCCTCACCACTGCGCATGATATTCGCCCACCGACTCTCGATCTCCATGCACGATATACTTTGTGCCTGGTTGCACCAGTTGCGAGACAACCGAAGCAAAGAATGGTAAATCCCACAGCAGCCATGCTAGCTCCGATCGTTGCAAATATGAGTTGCACAGCCTCGAGCCACCCCAACCGGATATGAAATACCTATAGATTATAAGAAAACATTGAAAGTTTTATTATTTCATTATAAAAACAATGAGCCTATCAAGGATTACGGATAGCGATCATATTTGAATGAGTTACAATGCATTAACATTGGCTCAATTGGCTCAAATTGAACATACCTGATCCATCATAAGCGCGGATAATGTTGCACCTCTGTACATTGTGCCGCAAAATATTCCAACCCCCAAACAGCACATTATTGTTGCTATGAGAGTGGCATAAGGCACCCTTGCCATACAGTCGTTACACAAGCTCCCTGTAACATTATTAAAGAGACATAATAGATATATTTTACATAGAGACACATCGCAAGAACAAGAATTAAATTAACCTTCCCGGACGCTATGCTCTGATAATTTGTCTACGCTGATATTACTGGCTGATTGTGTATGTAAAGGAGCAATAACATTGGCCTCTTCAGAGGCTCTCCTGAATCTACTATGTCTAGCCATGATTTAAAGATGTATTACGGTAAAAGAGACAAATCTGAACTACAAACTTATCAAGAAGAAGATAATTGGTTTATGACTAATGCATACTCTTCATTAGATGAACACGTGATAAGATTATATTCACGATAGATAAAAGAGAGAGAGAGAGAGGGTATGGGAAGGAAGCACGCAAATTCCAAACAAACGACGTGTCGCTCGTGTCTCTTATCGGATAATTATCAGGTACTTTGTTGACACTCTAACCGCGAGCAAGTCAAAATACGTTTCAATACCAAAACCATACCCATTCTTGTGACTGGACCGTAGCACTGGATCTCTGGTTAAAGTTGTGCGAATGTGCCAATGTGGTAAGTGGTAAAATATAAGCTCTTAGAAGAGCATGCACCGCGAGTGTGGATGACAGAGCCACAACCCAAGAAAACGACGCTTCCTCCTTCCACTAGATTGTCTCGTTAATTAACAATTACCAGATTATCACGATAAAAAAATCTCGTCATTGAATGTATGTACATCCCACGCATAACCTAATATCTCTTGGGTTAACTATGCACACGTCGATCTTTACGTCTGTCGCGATTTGTCCGTAATGCACTCCTATGTTACACAGCGTGTATTTGTCACAATTACAGGCCAGAGTCGAGCCAATGTTCTCACTCGAGAAACCGATTGTTTACGTTCCAAAATCACACTTTCATTGAACTCGGGTCTGTCGACCCAACAGACATTTCGCGACAAGTACCTGTCAACTTTATTCAATATAAATATTACACAAAAAGAGGCCTTTTATTGCGAATTATTATCACTTTTTCCATAGGAATATTGACGTTCATTGCATCCATTACATTTGTGAATCCAAAATGGCGTCCAAGACGCTACGGGTCAGTGATTTTTGATACAACTGCGCGAACCACAGAAAATTACGAAGAGCTTTCCTTTTTTACCGGATTTCAACAATGACAGATAATTAATGTACAAAAGAGCAGCATCCTGCGATACTAAGAATTATCCATATTAATCGCTTAGTCAACGCAGACACGAAGATCGGAATGTGGTGATGAGAATACACGATTGAAAGTAGGGAGAAACTAGGACGATATGGAGGGGGAGCTGCATGTACCGTTATTAGGCTTGGTGAATGTAATACTACAAAATTAATGGGGTACATGGGGATACGATGTTCGTATCAATTATTGGCGTAGCGCATGATCAATGACGAATCGATGGTAACAATCTTTGTCACACGTCCGACAATATCCTGCGCATACCGACGAAATGCTTGGATAATCCGATCAAATTAATTTATTAAAATATAAAAATGAGATGGTCCATCATTATAGAGCTATATATATATGTATATATATATAACGCCATGACGATTTGGTCATGTAATGTCTCTTTGTTATAAAATTATTTATATTCTATAATTATTTATAATCATCTTTTGTATAAAATGTCTCAGTACACCCCGGCACAGCTGGTACCGATGATTTATAAAATGTCTAAACTACCGTAAATTTTTATGCTTCGGTTGGACGAGATGCTTTATGACCAATGGCAAATGTTTCAATTTTTCCCGGATCGAGTAAGGAACTTGAGTAATCTGTTGGTGATTTTGGTTGTATCTTGTAACAACACCGGTATTACTCTGATAGACGATTCCACCACCGACGCTTTGTGGGCTCACCTATAAAAAGAAAAGCGGCATTTAACAAGATAAGATGATTTTTGTTATAGCAGAAATCAGTAACTGATGAACGATGGTACACTCACCGTGAGAGTAGAACCGTCCTTGTAATCAACTTTAACATCACCGGACACTAATTGTGTAGCCAACCCAATTCCAGGAACTGTAACTTTGTTCACGGTACAAGATGAGACTCGTACTGAATTGGAACGTCGAGATCTCGACGTTGCAGTCGAGATAACGGAGCACGTGCCATCGAAAGAAGGCATCTGAAATATCGGTTCATTGCATTAGTCGACCTGACCGCTACACTCTGTCCTTGCATTATTGACTTACCACCGGCGGACTGTTGGTTGTTCTCGAAATATTCTCCTTCCCCAGGATCATGCAAGGCGTATCGTTCAGAGCCGTTGTGATCGGTCTTCGTCCAATGATAGCCGGAAAGTATGAATGACCAGTGGCCGATTCCAGCGAAGTCAAACTCGATTCCAAGAGCAAACAACGCTGATAGATTTCTGCATAATACTCATAATAATCTTCCAACTCCTGAGGAACGTCGCCCTCGGTGTAGGAACGACCTTCGTCTCCCTCGGTGGCAATTTTAACGACGCTATCGACCCGAGTCACCTGGGAATCCGACATTTCATTGACCTCTGATAGAGAAACAGTCAAAGTATCGTAAACTTGCGCCCACCTTTACACGATCGAAGAAGTAAACTTCACAATCGGGATGCGGTCCGTTCTCCATGAAAAGACATTTTGCTCTCGTCGTGTATAGCGTAATCTTGGGAGTTTTGGCTCGAACAAGATTGATAAATCTTGCTGCGTACAAGTACTTTCGATGATGCTTCGGTGGCAAACTTTCATAGGAATGTATAGCATCGGCACCACGGCTCGGTAATGCCGGAGGTTCGTTTCCCACATCTCGGCTTTCCGCGGGTTTGTACAAGATTATTCGCAAGCCGTCGCTTGATATTCTGCATACCTCGTGAACGCGATCCTGTGTCATGACGATCGAGGGAAAAAATCAGATAAAATAAACATTGATTCGAGAATTTTACAGCAGGATATTAAAAACATTGATATCTTACCGCCCCGCCTTTTTTCTTAATAAATTCAATGCATACTTCACCATTATCAAGAATAGTGAGAATAGCATTTTTCGTTCTGTGCCTCGTTGGTTGAAGTCGTGACGAGTTTAACGGGGGAATTTCGAGCTTTCCGTTTACCTCGATGAGCTTGTCCGCGTCTCGATCTCGAATGCGTTTCTGTCTCTGACTTCTTTGGCGATCCGATTCTTCTCGCATATCGCATTTGCTGTGTTGGGAAATTTCGGAGAATATTCGGCTCGTCGGTGGTTGCGGAATCCCAAATAGTATCGCACTATCATCCTCTCGCAAATTTCGTGACCGATCGTTTCGGCGATTAATTGACGAGATGCGAGATTCACCAATAGGTTCACTCCGAGCACTAAATTGAGGTCCAAGAGGATTGGGAGTGGAGGAGCTTGCTCGTTCCTCCGAGCGCGATCGTATTCTCCGCCCGCACGAGGAGAGCGTTCGACCCAAACCTGAATCAACCATCCCCTCACCACCCGACGCATCCTTACTCATTCCAACTCTCGACTGATACGGGCGATCCTTGTCGAGACTGGCGATAAAAGGATGCTTGGGAATGTCTCTAAGTTTTATCCTCTCACGGGGATTTTTTTTCAACAATCCGTCAATGAGATCCTTGGCATTGTCAGATAGATGCGAGGGCATGGCATAGTCTGCCATCACAACGCGAGTCAGAGTACTTTTAACGGCATCCGTGTCGAAGGGTGGCTTACCAATTAGCAGAGTGTATAGCATACATCCTAAACTCCAAACATCGGCTTCGAGACCATGCGAAGCTCTCGTCGCAACCTTGGAACAAAAAAAATGCTCATTTTGCAAAGGGCGGAGATTTGTAATATCGAATGAGATCCATCATTACGAACCATTGACGACGAGCTTACCTCTGGTGATATATAATTCGGTGTTCCACACATTGTCAGATGTTTTTCATCAGGCCGTGTCAGTTGTGTCGCTAGTCCGAAATCAGCGATTTTCTGTTGAGCAATGAAAGTGATCATTTGTTTATATATACATATGTGCTACATTATTTTCATACACAATATGATTATTTTCTGTTGCAATCAACACGATCGAACTTACCACTTGCATATCTCTGGTCAGTAGTAAATTCGAAAGGGACATGTCTCTATGAAGTATCTGGTGAGAATGCAAGTACAAAAGGCCCTGTACCACTTGCCTCATTATACGTCCAGCTGTGAATATGACCTATTCTTAGTAATAATGCTAAAGATATTTACATTAAATGAAAGGGAGACATTCAAACCATGTTCTTCTGGAAGGACGTGTGACCCCTGCATCTTCAGGAACCTTGCAAGTTCTCCATTATGACACAGTTCGAGTACTAAATAAACATAGTTCGCATCTTCGAAAAATGTGTATAGTTCCAATATCGCTGGGTGTTTCAATCGAGAATGTATAGCAACCTCTTGACGGACTCTAGCCACCATTCCAGCCGCTTGCATGAGCTTCTTATCGATCTAAAATAAAGCATTTGGCAAAGAATGCAGTCAAATTGGGACGAGCAACGTTCTTAGTTATCGATTTATTTGAAACAAGAGTATTGTTAATCGTACTTGTAATTCCAACTCTGACAATAATAGATGAAACAAATAATTATTAGTGACATTCCTTAGACATTGATAACATTAACTTGTAGGATAAACCAAAAGTGGTTGACTACAGTGCAACAAGTGTTTTTATGGTGGTCACAATGATAATAATCAAATGATGCAATTGGAAAAAGTTCAAATAATTTGTATACCATTTTTATAGCAACCTCCATCCCTGTCCGAAGACATTTCGCTCGGTAGACGCTGGCGAAGCCGCCCTTCCCAAGTAGATTCAACACCTGATATTCCTGAGTGAATAAGCGAAAACGATTGAAGTTTTACTCAGGTCCTGTCAACTTTTCAAGCCAACGACCTATGAATTACGTATCACAGTTTGAAATTCTAACCTCAATTTGTTCACCAAATCCCCCGGATAACGGAGGCATCTCTCCGATCCTTGAGACTCGGGCGAGCCGACACCGTCTTAAATCGCTGCCACACAAAAAATCCTTCTAATCGCTTGAAACATGAACCTCAAATGAGGGCAAATAAAGCCCACAAGATTAAACTGAAAAAGTCAGATGAACTTAAACAGCGGCGGGTCCCGCCATTTTGGATTATATCTATTTTCGTGTCAACGTTACCACGGAAAATTCATGTGGCGCCATCTGACAGAACCATCTCATAATCATGGTACGCTGGCTAGGAAGTACTTTATGTTGCCGCATCATCTTATATACACATGTGTGTATATATAAGACGTGTTTTATTTATATACATGTAAAACACACATTGTCAATGTTAGTAGCACAATTTAGCCGAAATTTTTCCTATTTCTCGACCGTGATTATCATTGGTTACTCGTGGTCTTCAAATGGGTACATACAGAACAGCTGATCTAGTATCACTTCGTGTCACGCGCGTCCAGCACGACGAACCAACCGTTATCAGCAGCAGAAGCAACGGCGTAGCTAAATAGCGAATAAGTCATCTCAACAATATAATTGTCACTGTCCACCAGTGTGCGATATACTTATAACGATAAACAATTCTCGAGCATCATACATCATGTCAAGCATAAAGGTTAGTGACAAGATTTGTTTGACTTTCTTTAATACCCGAAAAATATATGTTTTTGTTTTCATGGCACAGTTATACCGCCAAATTGTTGGTTAATTTTCAGGAACTTCCCGAGTTACAAGTATTCAGAACGGTACTATATCACTGCATAGGTATAATAGCTCTGCCAGTGTTATCGTTTTTCTGCAGCAAGGTCTTCATCTTTGACGGTATTAGTATACCCCATTTATGTAGAGTTGCAACAATAGCGGCAACGGTGGTCGCTTTTACCTAACCGCACACATGTGCGTTTACGTATTTTACAACTCATATATATTTTGTTTATTTGTTTTTCTCGGCTCCTGACATCTATTTACCAGCTCTACTGGGTTTGAACACAGTGCCCAGCAATGTTTATGCCGCTGCGATAGCAATTCTGGTGCTTCATGGTGCTCTCGCTGCATTCATCTACAGGGCGTACTTTGATACTAGCAAAGCACCGCCTTCCAAGAATGATTGAGTTGGAACAACTACATCTCCGAAAACAACGACGATACAAGGGAAAGGGGCCCACCATTCCATTATAAAATTGTCATTCGTTCACATGTTCGCAAGCATGTTAACAAGAGACCATTATAAAAATCCATTTTCATGTTCTTTTTTTGCCTACATCGGGCAATGTTTAAATTATTCAATCATTTAT
This sequence comes from Netelia fuscicornis, assembly GCA_946811545.1. Lineage (NCBI taxonomy): Eukaryota > Metazoa > Arthropoda > Insecta > Hymenoptera > Ichneumonidae > Netelia > Netelia fuscicornis. The sequence continues at coordinate 51,313,366 of OX328012.1, read as the reverse complement.
TTAGCATAAATAATCACATTGCGATATTAAACTACGACTGGTACATAAAGAACAGTGCCATCGATCAAATTGTTGGAATAGTTTGTTGAAATAGTGAACAAATAAAAAGAATCAGAAAAAATGAGCAAAATCGTTGCGGATTGGAAATTCTACGTGTAGTATGCATTTATGCAGGGATGAAAGATAAGTAGTACGACAAAAATTGTCAGCAGATATTCCTATATCCTGGATACGATATCTCGAATGGCAATTTCTCATTACTATCCTCATTCAAATATAACGATTTTTAACGCATCGACGAAGTATCGTCCTCTCCAAGAGAAACAAAAAAGAAATAAACAGATCGAGTGTGTCAAAAGACCAGTGGAATGAATGATCGATGTACCCCGTTAAATACATAAAATCGCCCGCGATATTACCTATTCCATATTTATCTTCTTTCTCCTTTCGGCATTTAATTTAGTTTGTTAGGTGTACAATAGCCACCATTGGTGTACCTCGGTAAATCCCTGCAACTTATTCAGCGTATCAATCTTTCCTCTTCCGTACCAGTATTATCATGTTCCATATTGACAAATATTTAAAAAAAAAAAAAAAACAAAAAACCAATTTCACCCGGATACGAACAATCATACCCAAACTGGCTCGTTCAAATTTTATACATTTCGTTATTCAACCAAGATGTAAAGTCAATATTTCGTCCCGTTCGCATTCTCATACGTTATGAAGCTAAACACACGAGAGGCCGTTATAATAGGAAACAAAATGTCAAAGGAAAAATCTCGTCACCCTTCCTTGGGATTTTTCGTTACGATCCGATCTAGGAATTTCATCGAAAGTGTGAATGTAGTGATGGCGATGTGGGGACTAGTAGATGCATGGTAGCTGTGGCAGTACGTATATGTTCGTAGCGGTAGTAGTAGAAGTAGTAGGAGTAGTAATGTAACAGCAGCAGTACCACCACGTATATGCAGCAAATAGGTGTATTAGCAATGATGAAAAACACAGCTGCATGCTTTTATCGGTTGTTTTGTCTCGAGTCGTTCGATCCGTGGTGACGAGAGGATGATGATCCGTTAATTAAGTACTCGTCAATTCTCGCTTTTATTTCCAGCAATTTATGCGTTTGGTGGATGAGAAGTTTTGTATGTTACGACGAAGTAGCAGTGATATCCGCGTACACCGAGCGTTACTCAACGTCCATCTTGTCCTCTTTCGCCGATTGTTGATTGTTCTGATTGTGTGGCTCGCCACTTTGACTGTTTGGCTGATGAGGTTTTTGTTCCTCGTTAGACTTTTCTTTTGCTTTATCATCGACCTTCGGGGTCTGGTCGACTTTGGGCTTGGGTTTGTTAATAATAGGCGTCACGGTGTTGTCCAACGTCTAGAGACAGAAAAGATTAATGAGTCGATTTGTTTGTAGTTGCCTATACACGCATACGTATAGCAGCAACTTACCTGTTTGGCAGCGCGTATATTCGCGACGGTTACACTCGGCAGCTGAGTACGGGGCGTGCTGGCGAAAGTTACGTGGGCATCGTCGAACCACGTCCACGTTTCTTGTATAACTTTACCAGCTTGTTTGAGTTCCTCATCGGTGATGTGCGCATACTTGTCATCCTTTCCATGAGATGCCTTGATTTGATCATAGCCTTTTTTTGCAATTTGTAGACCACTCGAGAGTTCGTTCAACGCATGATTTCTACCCTCAAACTCGAGCTTCTTCTCCTTTATGGGCTCTCCCTGAGACTGTGGAGTCAAATTGTTCATTTTAATTTCTTAATGCACACATAATGAGGATAACCACACGGGAATATATATATAATATCTCTCAAGAAGAACGAACCTTGAGACTCCCAAGGCGATCAGAGTAAACCTGTCGATTACATTCCTCGCCCTCCTCATACAGCCAATCCGCCGTCTCGTCGAGAATGCGACTAAGATTTTCCCTTTCCGATTCTACAACGAACGTTGCCAGTTGATCTTCGTCCGAAATCTTTCCACGAAGGTCGTACACGTATTCCTCCAGGGCGTTTCGAGCATCGATTCTTTCCTTCTCTTGTTTATCTTCAGCAATCATTTTGCACTATTAACAAGAAAGTACATTGTAAAATCAGAAGAATCGAATACATACCAAGTAATTAGATCCAACGAGTATGAACCTATGTATGAATTTTTATAAATACAACATACCTCTTTCTCCACCGCCGCATCAAGATCTCGCTGTGCAAGACCTCCAGCCCGGCAGACTATTGGAAGATCAACCAAACGTACAGGAACCTTCTTCTTGCCTTTACCATCCTCTCCTTTGTCGTCAGCCTATACAATAAGATTACAATTGTTGCATTATAACGTACACCCCAAGCAAGTTAATAAAATCTGATGGACGTACATATATAATATATTGTTGACACAAAAGGAATTTACAAAACTTGCACTTGCACACGCACACACACCCTTACAAACACACACACACACGTACTCACACACACAACATACCAGGAAAGCGATAACGGGGCGAAAAATAAAACAGTGTTTATGTGTGTATATGTGCAGTACGTACAATAAAAAGGTACTACTGTATAAGACGGTTCATTAATTTGACCAGGGATCAAGTTTCGCGAAAAAGAAAACTATTAAACTCGAAACGATTGTTATATCACTCCGCTGCCTATCTGCGATATGTTATCATAATCGTTAACATGTACCAACATCGACCGACTCTCGAAAAAGATGATCCAATACCAGATGCCATCGGAATGTACGGAAATCATGTAGTAGTATCAGTAGTATAGTAGGTAGTAATAGTGATAGTGTTATAGTATAAGTAATTGTCGGTACGTGCACGTTCTCATTCGTCCGGCATCTCTCGTTCTTCCATGGACCACCTTATTATTGGCTGACGAACGAAACAAAACAAAGTAAAAAAAATAATTACAATAAACGACACAGGGCACGGCGTGACACATCCTTTTCATTTAATCTTGGACCCACACGCATTTATCGGATACGGGGGCATGAGCGATTTTGTATATTTCAACCAAGCATCGCCAAAAAAGACACAAGAAAGGTAATGAAATATGTGGTATTGGTGGAGGAAGACAGAAAGAGAGAGGAGGAACTTTTTTGGTGAAGGTGGGAGAGACTGTATTATTGCAGAAGAATTGTGTTTCCCATTATAATTATTACGTCAGCTCGAATTGAGCCCACGTCCAAATTTGTCTTTCGTTCATCATTATTATCATGCTGTTGCCGAAATACATCTCATCACTCACTTTATCCTAAATATGCGTGCAACTAAATTATCAGCTAGCGTTTTCAATAATGATTTAAATAGTGATTGAGCGATAAGCGACAAATGGTGGTGGTGGTGGTAGTGGTGGTATGGTTGAAAATTTCAGATTGAGAGAGAGTAGAGGTATCAACTATGCCAGAATAGTGGCAGGAATTTAAACTGCGTTTGTCATTTAATGGGCGTCAAAAGCAATCGAATGTCTGGGTCCGATATATATATCTGCATATATATATTAACATAGAGAGTGACAGAAAGAGGTGTATGCGCATGGGTCCAAGTAGTGATTAAGTGTGTCGCGTACCGAACTGAACCAAGAGAGTATCCTGGATGAATATGAAGGGGCAGACCCTTTTCCAGTTTTTCCGGCATCATCGGCATCAGAGTCCCGCCGCCTCTTATCCGCCATCACCTAAACGATACAAACTCACATCGTCATGCGGCTGGAGATGTAAAATATATTCTTTTTCTCTTCTACGAGTGTTGCTGCATTTGCGATTTCTGCCCGACGTGACATGTGTTTTGTCTCGTCGACAACCGATGTTTATACGTATAATATATATATGTGGAAAGATATAAAAGTGCGTACAACCCTCAAAACCGTTGAAAACGCGGAAGGATCTTGGTCGATCACGAATTGAGAATAATCGTGGACGGATCAACATGCAAGTGCTTAAGGTGGAAGAAGAGGAATTTTATGTACCTCGGGTGCTGGTGGCTCATTGGCTTGAGCCTCCTGGTCCGCTTTGTCCTTCTTCTCTTGTTGACCCTCCGTATCCATGCTATTTGCGTGTTGTTGCTTCTCCTCTTCCTCTTTCTCCTGCTGAGTGAGCTCACGCTTTTCCACTAGCGATGCCGATGCGATAGTTAGAATACCATTAAGGTTCAAACGAACCTTTATCTTGACCTTGGAGGGTTCGCCCTCGGGCGTAGGTTTTACGTTATTGATTTCAAAATTGCCTGGAAAAGAGATTGCACAAATTTGAAGTTTGTGAGAAAAGCAAGCTATAAATTAATTCAGTACAATGCCTTACCGATGTGAGTCTGAGGAAATGTAGAAGGGGGTGTGACGTAACTCGCCGTTAAGCTGAACGGCCTTGATTGATACAAGGTCAAATACTTGGAATAAGGAACTGGATGATTGTATTCAAAGATCTCCAGCTCTCTGGAAGGTAATTAGAACATTCCGATTAGTATCAATTTTTCTCTGTTGCTTATACGTGATTACTGTTAATCATTAAATTTGTTATTTGTAACTTTAAAACATTATCATTATTTTAGATTACTAAATTATCGTTGCTAGTATAGTTCTTACCCTTTGTCCGTCGGACTCATGTGCCAACTGATCTTGATGGGATAAGGCTGAATGTCGGTGACGGAAAATTCCCGGACGCGAACAGCTGGACTGAGCATGGCGCATTGCAAGGCGCAACCACGAGCGACCGATTCATCCTGATTGAGAGTCGTCGACGGAGGCTTGCCAAAGACCTGTTCAACCAATCTTTTGATCGCTGGTACACGACTGGAACCTCCCGCGAGTTCCACCGAATGTATATCCCTGAGTTCCACTTCTGCTCGTGAATTTACAATTAGACTAGTATTATTATAATTCGAGCTAACAAGCGCGAGGGAAGTAATTGTCAGAAAATAGTAATAGTAATAATAAAAAAGATATAATAGCGACTCACTCGAATCGTTAAGACACTGAACGAGAGTTTTCTCGACTCGTGCGAATAAATGAGCACACATCAGTTCCATATCAGCACGCTTCATGTCGCCATGGACGTCCTTCTCTTCCATGAAACATTCGATATTGAGAGGCAGGTTCGTCGAATTGGCGGACATTTGTTTCTTCTGTTTCTCAACTTCAGCAAGGAGTCGTAAATAGGCACGAGGATTTGTATGAGCGTCGATCTTGTAACGTGATTGAAACTCTTTGGTATAATGATCGGCGAGTATTATGTCGATGTCACGACCGCCAAGATTGCTGTCGGATGCACTTGCCAACATCTGTCAATTGGTAATCAAATAATGAAGGATCAATCGTGTTTACGAAAGGAAAAACAAAGGCAATGTATACGCACCTTGAGCTTTCCTTTGTGAAAAGCACAAACGCTCACTTGAAGACTGGCATAACCGGCATCGACGAATACTACGTTTCGTGGTGGGGCTTCGATTGCTGGTAAGTCCTGTTTATAAATACCGTAACAGAGAGCAGTCGCGGTTGTCTCATTGAACAGTCGGAGAACATTAAGACCAGCGATACGAGCAGCATCGAGCAATGCCTGACGTTCATGTTGAGTAAAGTACGATGGTACTGATATTACACAATCATTCACCACAGTCTGCAGTGCTGTTTCCGATATTTCTTTCAGTTTCGTAAAGAGCATAGCTGTTATCTGCTCAGGTGAAAATACATGTTCATCTCCCAAATATTGTACCTATAACAAAATTGGAAAAATATACTGTTTTTAATTATTTGTTTCCAATACTAAGAAAATGGCAATACGCTATATCGACGTACGTGAATGCCGATTGATCCATCGGGTTGTTCGCTAGTTTTGTACGACAATGAACGTAGTTCCTGCTGCGTCTGTGGGTCGTTGTATTTTCTTCCCAACAATCGTTTGAATCCATAGACTGTATTTTTCATGTTTGTCACCATTTGATTCTTTGCCGCTACTCCCAAAATACGATTCTTCCCACTGAAGGCGACGCATGATCTGAAATTTAAAAACAATTTGTACCACGAATCAGCAGAAATCTTTCAAAAACGATCTTTGTTTTTTATCAAAATCGTCCGCAATATGTATAACATCCATAGAATTTTTGGTAGACATTCCAAATATATTCTCAATAAGAAAAGCTACTTCAGAATTTTTCTTTTTTAACATATTTGTCATGAATCTTTCAACATAATTTGTTTTTTAAAACTATTCTCCCACTACTCTTGCAGTTAACCATGTGCCCCAAAGTAAATTCTGCCATCAACTTTATTAACGACTTAATTCTGTCAGATAGCTTTAAGAGTCAGTGCAACTGGCGACGAGCTACTTGCACTTCGAAAACGGGATCCGTAAATTGTCCAGCACTGAACAACCGATGGCCTTAAAATTTGGAGGATACATAGAGAATTATGGCATAAAGTGCATGACAGTCTTATTTTTCCAAAATTTTGGAAAAAAATTTCCGATGGTAACTGAATCTGCAAAAATTTTTCCAAAATTTTGAAAAAATAAGACTGTCATGCACTTTATGCCATAATTCTCTATGTACCCTTCAAATTTTAAGGCGATCGGTTGCTCAGTACCGGACAATTTACGGATCCCGTTTTCGAAGTGCAAGTAGCTCATCGCCAGTTACACTGCCTCTTAACGCTTAAAAAAAAAACATCTTTCATAGAAAAACATAACCTTGAACTTCATTCATTATTTTTGCAGCTTGCAATAGAAATGACCATAAATAAAAAAAAAATGATATTACCGGCATTTCGATCACGATAATACTGCGCTGTTGTTAGTGATTTATCTTTACTCAATACTCTGAATAACCTAAAATTACATGTGGTCAAACACCAAATCAAACGCGTGCGCGCGTGTGTGAGAACCCGCGCGTGCGCACACACGTGTGTATTAGTGCGTAGACAGGATATGGCCTTTTTACCAGAAAAAAAAACGAAATGTTTCAAGTCCAAGCCCTAGATTACATATTCGTGGTTACTAATGGATCGTACACATCGTAAATGCGGCGATAAGCCGAATATGGTTTCTGCTTCCTCCTGGTCCTTTCCAAAAGTACGAAACTATAGACGCATATTTATATAGGTATAACTATAAGCGAGTACAGGCGCGCACGTTATTATTGCCAATGGCCGGTAAGAAAATCTCATATGATAAGGATACGCAAATTTATCGAAAGCTCTATCAGAGACAAAATCTAATAAAATATGAAAAAATGTGATAGGTACTTACGGCGTGCCCCTTAGGCTGTAATCGTTGGCTATAGTTTCGATACCTCCGGCCCTAGCTACCGCGACATAACAGCTCTCGTTACCAAAGTCGATTCCAATCACGGACATAGCGGCCATGGCTGCTCGTTTCCTTTCGACCGAATTCGATACACGCACACTCTTCTTCGTACTCCTGCCCAACTGTAGTAAACACTCGACGATATAATTTGTTGTACCGTTGTTCTATGCTTATCGTCTAGAATCGAGTTTGCCGTGTAAAACAGTTGCTATACGATAGTAATTTAAACGCTGTCGCGACACGCGTTTTTCCACAGTCACGGCCTTACGAAAGTAGTTAAAGCCGCAGCGGCTAATATTTTTTAATCTCGCTTCTCCGCTTTAAGTTGATTTGATCGAACTTGATCGGCCGAAATTTCTCAGTGAATCAGCAAACCCAAAACCAGTACGAAGGACGACACGAGAACGATACCTATTAAATGTTGCCGATGCAGCGAATGATAGACTGCGATAGACGTCTGGAAGAAGAAGCCGCGGTAGGCAGAAGTAGTCACTCCGATAAAGCAATGTACGTTCTCTCGCTCTCGCTACGAGACTACCGCCACGGCGCCACCAACCATGGGCTAGAGTCTTCGAGAACCGACCAATCACAAAGCTCCGACGAAGAATCGACGCAACACACCTATATACACATCCCTTTTCGATTGGGCCGGGTCTCGAAATGACGAGTCTGGAACATTCTAGAATATTTCGCGGCACTTGTTTGTATATTTTCTTCATTTAGAGCTTTTTTCTCATATTCGCATCGTGCGACATTATTCAATGGCGAAGTATCGGGATAAATAAAAATTAATGGTCGAGAGTAAGGACCCTTGTTTCTTTTAATGAAACTAGCTCAGGTAAAAGTCTACATGAGAAGAAATCTTTATACAAAATTGATTCTCAGCCTATATATGGATAGAGCAACTGTATTCGTTTCAACTATATATTGAGCAGAATTTGTGGTCACGGTCATTCAATCATCGAGCATTTCCACAGCTTGGAAAATGATTCAGATTCGTTAGAGCAACTGAATCAGTGTTTTGAAAAGAATTTTGCCTAAGGCGAATTAATATATTCTACGATACACCGATGAAACTACCAATGGAAAATACTCACTTTTTCTACTAACGAGTGATCCGTATTACCCCGTCAAGATACTTGGTGTTCCATGTTACCCTGCCAACTGTCGATACGATCAGAGGATTTTATTAGTTCACAAAAGAAAGTTCGAGGCTATCTAGAGGGCAGAACTGTGCAACATTCTTTGTTAAAGAATACAATAAGACAACACCCCATTGATTGAAAGTAACATTCCCGCTTTACAGACATTTTCCGTTAAAAAACAAATATGGATCGAACCGGTGGTTTCGATTAGGAAATATGCCTTCGAAACTATTCGAAAAGTAACATTTGTCAACACGAATGATAAAAACAATACGGATCGCGAATTCTTATAAACAAAATAAAATACCGGCGAGAGGGCGCGCAGATGCGCATATGGCCCAGCCGTTGTTTTAGCGCTGAGGTAAACACGACGGGGACATAGAGACGTGATTTGAGTTATGGAACAAGAACACACCTTCGTGCCTTGGAACACTGCACGGGACTGTATCCGACTTGAATTGTGTTGCTTGACGTCGCTCCGTTGTGAGAGACTACTACATGTCAAAAACGTTAAGTGCGGTTCAGTGAGGCAGAGGTTTTTTACTTTCCATCAGTATCCTCAGGGTTTCTAAAGCTTGAAATCCACGATGCTGGCCCTAATCAATCGAATCCTTGATTGGTTCAAGTCTCTGTTCTGGAAGGAAGAGATGGAACTTACCCTCGTCGGATTACAGTACAGTGGAAAGACGACTTTTGTTAATGTCATAGCGGTATGCCGACACTCTTTCATAGGGTTTTATTTATTTTCCATCGTTAGGTGGTCCTCCTCGAATGATTGACATGTAATTGTTAACTTTAACAAAGTATTGAATCCGACATGATTATACGAGAAGGGAAGACAATGAGCGAGAGGAAGAGAGCAGGCGATAGGGAGAGAGTGAGTGGGCGAGTGAGGGTGAGAGAGGGGCTCGCGGCTCGATGAGTGTATCCGCAGAAAATGTTGGTTACATCTCATTTGCACCGGTTTCAAAGTTCATATTTTTACTCGGGAATTGTAATTCTGCAATTGTCACTAATATGGACCAACGTACCCAAATGAATAATGCAATTTATGTGACGGATGGGATTTATGAAGAGTGCATAAATGTATGGAAGCTAAAAAGTTAATAGTTTGAAAAGTAACAGTAATAAGGGACTGCGGAGTAGGCAGAATTAAAGATTAGAGGGAAAGGAAATTAGGAGTAGATGAAAATGGTGAGAAAGGAATGTAAGACTGTTACGTATGTTTATCTGATTGTATAAATGTAAAATTCTTAAATCCCAATTGTATATTTAACTGATGTCTATGTTTCGCTTGTTTGTTCCTTGTTTCTTTCCCTTTATTTAGTCTGGCCAATTTAGCGAAGATATGATACCTACAGTGGGTTTCAATATGCGCAAAATCACCAAAGGCAATGTCACGATCAAAGTTTGGGACATCGGAGGACAACCAAGATTTCGATCTATGTGGGAGCGGTACTGTAGAGGAGTCAATGCCATTGTCTACATGGTAGATGCGGCAGATTCTGAAAAAATTGAAGCTAGTCGTAACGAACTTCACAACTTGTTGGATAAACCTCAATTATCGAGCATTCCTGTCCTTGTTCTTGGCAACAAAAGGGACTTGCCGCATGCATTAGATGAGAATGGACTGATAGATAGAATGTGAGTATAAGTTTACAATATATCTTAAAAAGTGGTCTTATTTAAAAGAATGCGGTTTGGTTATTACCATTTGGTCTTTCTATTTCAGGAATCTTTCTGCCATACAGGACCGTGAAATTTGTTGCTATAGTATCTCGTGCAAAGAGAAAGACAACATAGACATAACACTCCAATGGCTTATAGCGCACTCAAAAAGTGGTGTTCGCTAATGCCCCTGCCATTTTCAACTTTCCTCAACAACCTCATAGTCTGTGGATTGTGGATGGCGAGAAAAAAAAAATTAAAAATGAAACCAATTGACTTAGACAACCAGATATCAGGAATTATCGTTGGAGAGTTGGATGCTTGTGATTTTTTGTTTATAGTGTGTCACTTGTAAACACTCCCCCACACACACACATACAGAGAGAGAGAAAGAGAGCGAGAGAGAGAGAGAGAAATTGATCTTTTAAATATTCGCTTCAGCAATTACGAGCATACTACAATATAATAATGGTGCAAATCGTGAAAAAATTGCGATTATTGCTTATTGGGAGGAGTGCTCGTACGAATTATCATAACGGCACAATCGCAGCGGGCACATAGGCTGTAAGATTGTTTTTTTTTTTACCACGTACATATACACAGGCCCGCAACGTGCGCACACCCATACACACACATACACATATACACAGACACACATTTCCATTATTAAATAACAATGCTCCTGTTTTAACACTGTCATCATTACTGTATCGACGTTTAGCAACTTGATCCAAGTATAGACACGATTATGTACCCTCTATTAGTACTGATACAATTTCTGGCGCAAAGGTATTATACATATATTATTAAAAATATAAATCTCTGTCTCGGAGTAACCGGTAACGAAAGAAGAAACATACAGATTTTAGTAAATAATTATGGAAAAACAGCTATAAGCCGCCACTGCTGCGCCACCGCATATAACATACCGTATGTAACTAAATATTTATATAATTACTTTAGATCAATTAACGGTATATAACGTTGATTCATTATCATCCTATAAAAAAAATGTCGTATGACCGTTGCGTTATGTATATATAAAAGCATAAACTGATGTATTCACTTCAATGAATAATAGACCACGGTCTTGTTTTGACGACAAATATCGTCAAGTATTCATTCGACTCTTCTGCAAATCGTCTTTCGCGGCATTGAAACGACATAAAACGACCTATTAGAGTATTTATGGCGTATATGCTTGAAGAAATAGACATATATATATATATATATTTCCTACCTATATATATATATATATATATATATATATATATATATATATATATATATATATATATATATATATATATATATATATATATATATATACGTAGGTAGGTGAGCACACGTTGAGTCACCGGGAGCTCATCCACCAGATGACGCTGGGGTTTTTCATGTTTTCTTCTGCTGCCACGGCGTGACGCGTGACGTTATTTCTAAATATGTACGATATGTACTGTCAGTCGTAGATGCGTATTGTTTATATCTCCGATTTAATCGAAATAAGTATATGCATATATAAGTGTATCGATAAAAGTAATAGTTACATTTCTATACGAAAGACGTTTTTGTACGCTGGGCTTTAGTGGAACATGCCTTCTCAATCGGAGGACGATCCATACGCACATGTCGCAAAAGGAGCTTTGAAATTAAAAAACGACGAAGCCATCAGCAAGAAGTAAACAATGGCATAGTTTTTCGAAGACCGAAGCAAATACAGTTTAATAATTGTGCTTATTTTCCTTTCAGAAAGAAGCGCAAGGGAGAGAAAAAAAAGTTAGTCGAGGTTTCGAAGATAATCGATGAGGAGAAGCCGAGGACAGTAGAGATAAAGAGAACAAAAGCAGAACTTGCGTTTCAAAAAATGCAAGAGAAGATGGTGAGTACATATAGGTTCAAAAATCATGAATAAATTTTATTTAATCCGGAGCAAAGCTTTCAAACACCAGCGCTATAAATCCATTCGTTTAATAACAGCTGTCTCTTGGACTTTCCATAATGACTTTACATCGACTAAAGATAATCATTGCACGAATAACAATGCGATATAGTTGACTCTCCGTCATTTTGCTACTGTTTGGAGCTGCGTTATATTCATGCAGTGCTTTCGCTTATATTTAGCAAATAAGAGTATGGATGTATGGATCGTGTTAGATTTCGAGAACGGATGTGCTTTATAACGCGAAACGCACTATAGAGAGATACTGATGGGCAAATACATTCTCAAGAATACATTAGAGATATGTCTATTGTAGCAATAATTATTATTTGTACAATATTCAAATGACTTTGGTGATTGTAGGTTAATGTGGATTGTATCATGCATAATACGAAGGTTGACTATTTTTGCAGCAAACCGAAAGGATCAAACAAAAGGCTTCTATGACTCACAAACAACGAGTAGAAGAGTTCAATCGACATCTAGACAGCTTAACGGAGCACTTTGACATACCAAAGGTCAGCTGGACCAAATAGACCATGAGGATTATCATGCGACTTCGGGACATATTTTTTACAATTATGATAATATCGGCATTGCTATAAAAACATAAGTGTTTAAACAAGGTCGGACTAAATATGAAAATCTCATGGATTAGCCCCCGTAGAACGATCAGAGGGTATAAATGAATTTCAACATTGAAAGTTAAACAAGTATTAGTTAAGTAAAAGTATAAATACAGATATATGAAACATAAAGATAATCGTCGAAAGTGTAGTTGCATCTTTTCATTTGCTATCCAATCCTAAAATATTGCATCGCAAAGACCAGAGAAAAAATAAAATTAATATCTGATTCAAACACTTTGGCTTTGTAGGTTATATGCTTTTTTTTCAGCTTGTGAACTTTTAGGCATTGAACAATTTCACTTTGTATCAGAGTTACACAATATCAACGAAGATACCATGTTATCTAAGTTGAACTCGTTACTTATTATCACATCCGGATAAAAAGGCTTTTTTTTTGACCCGACCCTCTTTTATTTGTGATTATCAAAAATTATTTGGTCATCAGATTACAATTTGTGTCAGGACAAAATAATAGGGGCGAAGTCATAGGAGGTATTGAGTTGATCTCGTTCAATATGTTAGATGGATGCAAACACTAATTTTCTACCCCAGCATTGTGGACTTTTCGGCATCGCAAATCGAACTGTGTATCAAAATAATATAATGCCGGTAGAAACACAAGAGACATGAATTCGCAATGTTTTTCACTTGCAGTTTTTAGTAATAAAAATCTCGCTTTGTATCTGTGTAGTATAATACTGAGATACAAAAGGTATAATTGGAATGAATCATGCTATTGTGTGACTTCGAGCCAAAAATTTGTTTATTTTCATGATAAAACTGACGTAAATACAAATATATCAATGTCGAAACGACTTTACATTAACAATACAAAAATAAAAATCAATACCAAAAGAGTTTGGATCAATACACATGGGACCATCCAACGATATGGATGAATTTTTATAATAAAACTTACAAAGGTGTCATCCGAATAAAAACTTGAGTGAAAATATGTTAAATAAGAATACAATCGTCGATCATACGTGTACGTGAAATATGTACGAGAGCTTATCGAGGCAGTAGTTATGACGGGAATGAAGCGAATACGCTCCAGCGGTAAGCACGACAAAGCTTGACAATAGTCAATTGGACGGAATGAAAGCCTCGTGTACACATGATCATTGATTTACATAATTACATACTTGGCTAGATATATCTACCTACGCACTTGTTTTTTAATGAACAAATATTGTGCTTTTGTTTTGTTCGTCTTCCTAAGGCACGCTCTGTCCTTTCCCGTATTACTCCGCGTGATACAGGGAACAAACGTTTGATGTGTTACAAATATCATATCAGTGGTGTCGAGGACAATACTTCGACAGGACGATCGTCCTAATATGCGTATGACGCATGATCCATGTAACTTATATCGTCGTTACATTTCATATATCTGATTAACTAATTTTCGATAAACAAAAAGAGGAGCGTAACGACGGCTAAAGTTGATAGTACGAAGGACGGCATCTGTTCACTCGCTCCATCTCTAAAGTGAAATACAGTAATGGAATTGGCGCGTTCCGACCAAGGATTGCTACCATCGTCGAAGTACATTGGGCACTGATCCCGTTCACGCTCGTATTCCTGTTAAAAATCAATAGTTTGGGTTTACACTGACATTTTTTAACCGAGAAACGGTTAACGATATATTTCGGTGCAACACATTATCATTTTTCCCGTTGCTTACCGTCATGTCAATGGCAACCGCAGCACCCTGAGTCCAGTTGTAACTGCCCACATCCTGCTCGAGTGAACAGAAAGGGCCAACCGCTTGGGACATTAGAACTCTGTTGAGATCCGCTCTTTGATACACCCAACAGCGATATTTGCTGAAGGGATCGAGCTCGTCATACGTAATAAGATACGACTTGAGATTCTCCTTCCAAAAACCGATGCATTTCATTCTGTAATCGGGATCACCTGCGAATCACGTTTATCAGCATAAGCTCGTAATCAATATGGATTTACGCGTTTGGTACAAGTGCGCAGTACTTACTGTAAATATCCTTGGGACGTCCTAAGTGATCAACAGTAAGGCAATAGGTTTCATCAATGGCTATTTCCTTTTGTTCAGCATCGCATACCGAAAAATCGGATGTTTTGAGGGTGCAATTTGTATTGTGTCGTGGCGACAAAGTTACACCACCAAGAATTCTTGTTTCAAATGGTATTTCGCCTTTCTGTTGGAAAGAATATTTTCCAGCTACGGGACATCTCACTGGGACAGGATTCTTCGCTGAAAAAAGATACGCAGTACAAATGAAAAAAAATAATACACGAGGTAAAGCGTGGTACGGAACAAAAACTATCCAACTTACCTAAGTACAAATCATACCGCCAATCTCTTTTATTTGGGAATTGCACCCAAGAGCAGACTGTGTGAAAGTCATCTTTGATCACAGCTAGGCCACGTCTGTATCTTATTACATTATGATGTCGTGGTACAAAGTCGAAACAGACGTAATCCTTTTGGCTGATAATAATTTGTTCATCGAGATACAATAACGTAACGAAATATAATGTAACAAATTAGCTTTTTGACCGATTATTTGCTTACCATCCATCGACCGTAAGTCGAGCCATCATTACGCGACTATCACGTTGTTCGCGACAAACGTAGATGGTACGCCTATATCGTCCCTCGTCAGGATACCAAGTCTCGATAATGTGAGTCTCATTTATGAACAAATCAGCATCAATGTTGGCAGTATTGATCCATTCTCCCGTCATATTTTGTGGAAGTCTACAACCTGGCACAACCACCTCGGCTTTTACTGGTGTCACTCGCAAACGTTCAGGACTCCTCTCAACTGTTCTCAGGGTATTGCATTCCGCAGTTATCGAGACTCCCATATAGAGATCATCGTCACGATTCTTCAAGAAGCAACGATACTTCTCGTCTTTCCTAGATTCTTTGGTATTTGCCACGGCAAAAAAATGGTTCTTCCCAACGAACCAATCACCCAGGCAACTATATTCTACCACTGAAAAAAAAAACAAATGTACATACCCGCACAAGCACCTGCACAAATGGTCATTGAAGTCAGAGTCACCGACCTATGCAATAATCGTCACATATACTACCAGAAGATTATGCATTTTCATGTACTTACAACCATCGAAAGTTCCTTTCATACTGCTGCACTTTTTATACGTTATATTGAACTTTTGATTGGTAATGAGAAATTGAGTGCCTGGAGTCTGACAAGAACGTATTTGAGCATCCGGATGGTTGCACTCTCCTCTGAATCTGAACCGATTCTGGAAAACAAATCATATATCATATTATTATCTATCTCTTTTACAACTACTTTGATTTCAGTAATTCACCTGATAAGCAAATTGCCAGACACCCTCCAATGACGATCTACAATTAACAGGCACATAATTTTCTGAAAATAATGTTATTAACTGCTGATCGTCTTGCAGTCCTTGGCAAACGTTTTCTACCGTTGGCTCAACTCCGTTTACCAAATTGATACACGATGCTGCGAAACAAAAACAAAGAGACATTGGCATAAACATATTATACATATCATTTATCCAACGGATATTCAATATACGTTTCATTCTCGAATTAGACTTACTCTCAACTTTTTCCAACACATTGACGGTTCGAACTATGAGCTTAACGCAATGATAGCAGGTATCTTTTTTGAATACAAATGTATAATGTAATCGTTCTTTCTCTACCATCGTAATGCAATAACCCCTGTTGGTCATAGTTTCAGCATTGATTTCTGTGATTGTATTTTTGCCACTTTCCCAAGAAAACCAGGTATTCCTGACAACGAGTGGGATTTGACAAGGCTGGCTCTCTTCTTCTGCATGACCTGCAGGTGTGAAAACACAATGTTTAGTTGGTCATGCCCTGTTGAAACAATTGTACAGCTACTTACCCCAGCATATTAATAAACATGTGAAAAACAACAATGGTTTCACTCGATCCATCTCGATTCCGTGATTACACGATTTTCGATTATCGAACGCGCATAGGGCGATTAAAAGCTTACAGCAACCCAAATAACAAAGAAAACAATAAGCTAATGAGTTTCACAAGCGTGCTAGTCTCGTAACATGACTCAAATATCATCATTTGATGCCCAACCCAAAACTCTCTCGCCCTCTTTACGACACCGACAACAACGACACATCACGTGCATCAGTGACTACCTTCACGCGGAAGCATTCTTTACGTCGCATATCGTATGTGGAGGATGTGAAGGATGCACGGTCTTACATACAGGTCGTGCAACTCTCAGGAGTGGGGGTGACTCGCTTGTTGAAGCAGTTTTTGGAAGTTCACGGTTTGGCCACATGCGACACTGCAATCGAGTGTCGATTGGGTTGCGCAAGCGCACTATTAACTTGACTAGCAAAAAATAAAAACAATATTATTGTCGGTAAATCTTGAAGATTATTAAATTAAATATCGCACAACATTAATATGAGCCGAGAAAATGTTGAACATAAATGGAGAAAAAAATCGCACAGAGCCAACGAAAACGATGATTATGAGGTTATGTCATGTCGACACTCGATAGCAGCGCTGCAGGTGGCGATAGAGAGAACTCGATTTTTCTGCTTCAATATGCGAGTCACTTTAGCCTTCCCCCACTCCCGGGAGTTGCAAGACCTGTATGTAAGACTGTGGGAGGATGTCGAGTACCAGAGATCAGTAGGGAGATCAGCAACGGCAACAAATGTTACCCCGCGTAGTATTCATCGTACTCATTTCTAGTAGTAATATATACCCTTGCCCCCCATAACCTATGGTATATTATATTCCATTTCTCTGCTTAACTATAAAGTAGGATAGGAAAACGAAAAAAAGAAGTTTGACATTATTATTAAAAGTTTGGTTGATTGAGCCAGAAACCAAAATTTCGGCAATTATGCAATTGCAACAAGCGTTGCACCTTCGATTAGAGGTGACAGAGATTAGGGGGGAGTTCGGTAACGCTCGACAATTGTTGAAACCTCGGGAGTTGGTGTCGCGCCATCTGAGCGGCCAAAGGTGGAACTCTATTGAACCCACGTTCAGTCGGCCACAAGCTATCGTAGTCATATATATATGGCGAATGCCGCGGCGATTCAAACGATGTAGCATGGAAGGTTTGCGATTGCGCAATGCGCGCGACCAGCTGTAGTAGTGTAGCTTCATTCGAAATAGTGAAGAATGCAAATCGCAGCAGGTCGTTTTCGACCCCGGTTCACGGATCACATGAATAAACATGACCGTTCCAGAAAAGTATTGTTTTTTTTTAATGTGAATACTTTGGCATTATAAACTGTAGGAAGAAATAAAAATTCTAGCTTCCAAAGTACAATCTGAAGATTAACCATGAACTTCTTTAGATTTTTTCCTTTATAATTGCGGGTGTGATAGTGCGAAGATGAAAACGACCCTGGTTCACGGAATTCGGGTGCCTAAACATGTTTAAGGATTGAGGGATAAACAGGTAGTAGTGGGGGTGTATATCGGAACAGCTAGCCACTTGAGAGGGAGGATCCCGCTGGAGTTACTCCCCACACTCACATCGGCAGCGAGTAGTGGGGGTATATGGCACAACGGGCTACGTAACGTTTTACACTGACTCTCCGCGGTCGGTAAGAGTGGGGAGAGTATTCCCCCACTTATTGTCCGCTTCACTGTTCGTCACGCGAAGTAGGCTCACCCGTTGCCAAAAGTTTCACTTCAAAAGTTTCACTTCAAAAACCGTTTTGCTCGCACCGACACCAACTACCTAGATATTTTCTTTGTCCGGATAGTTACCTAACACCCTATATACATTTTAAGATATGTAAATATATGACTCTATATGAATAACAAACCCAAGCATATCGATTTTCAATCGACGATATTAGGCTTATCAAGGGAAGATAACAAGTAACGATCGGATAGATTGTGATGTATGTTCTACTCGAAGCCTGACAATCGACGTGTTGCCACTCCCGACGACCGAATAAAATGCCCTGCGTATCTAACTCGCTCTCTTACTTCCATGTCATTTTTCCAGCACCCTCGACTTCGCACGCCATCTTCATTAACATCTCACGCTAGTCACAGTATACATCATTAAATTTCAACGTCTAGAATTACGCGAGAAATTAACGTAACCACAAAAAATAGTGTGTTATGTTTTTTAAAGATGGCGTTGATGCGTATCTCACTCGCCCTCTTACTTCCATGTTATTTTTCCAGCGCCCTCGACTTCGCACGCCATCTTCATTAACATCTCACACAGTCACAGTATACATAATTAAATTTCAACGTCTAGAATTATGCGAGGGATCAACGTATCCACAAAAAAATAGTGTGTTATGTTTTTTAAAGATGGCGTTGATGCGTATCTCACTCGCCCTCTTACTTCCATTTCATTTTTCCAGCACCCTCGACTTCGCACGCCATCTTCATTAACATCTCACGCAGCCACAGTATACATCATTAAATTTCAACGTCTAGAATTATGCGAGGGATCAACGTATCCACAAATAAATAGTGTGTTATGATTTTTACAGATGGCGTTGATGGGGTGAACGAGCTTCAAGATCTGCACACGTATATGAATGTATATGAATTTATCTGAGAGTAGTGTCTTTGACTCAAGTCATACACTGTATCATATCCCCGGGTAGCAAACTGCGTATTAATACACGCAAGATGGAGGCGGACGATAGAAAAAATATCTTGTTTCACCGCACAAGCGAGAACGCGTATGAAAATCCGGTATCGAGATCGATAAAGCTGATACGCCAGTTTAAATATCAGGTATACAGATAACCCAGCAATACCACGTGAATCGGCGCACATCCCTTATTATTCTCTCCTACAGGATTTCATTTTCACGCCCAAAATTCTACAATGATGACAGTCGATGCGAACACGAAGAAGAAGAAGAAGTATTTGTGCCCAAGGGTCGTTCTGGGCGTCGTACGCACGTCATCCACATATATACATCGCCGAAGAGTATATAGGTCAGTTTATATACCTCACCGACATCTACATGGGACACTCTTTATACCGGCAAAAGGAAGATGGAAGAGAAAAGGACTAGTGCGTAACCTGTTGCGGCGGCGCACCCACGCACATGCGCACACACACATACACAGCTCCATCTTGGTTACATAGTCGACATGACGAGCTCACGGCGTAGCTAGCCCGGTGGTACAGGATATCTGACAGAGTGCTTGGACCCGTCAGTCTCGCCGGTCTTGCCTTCGTTTCCGTCGGAGTATCGCGCGCGGGCGCGCGGGCCTCCTTATTCTTACGGACACCAGCCAAAATTAAAGATTAACATTTAGTCGAAGATCATTAACTTCTCTTCTTCACGAATATTTATTCTTCGATCACGTTCTGTGTATCTTCATACGTAACCTAAAAACAGTTATTACATACATGCCAAAACGGTGTTTAGTTTAATTCGGTCGTCCACCTTGCTTATTCTTGTTTGTCCCGTCGCCGAGGACTCGTATCGGCACAAAGATGCGCGCGCGCGCCGCCACAATCGCCGCTTCTGTCTCATCGAGCCCGATACGCGCTATTGATTATCGCGGGAAACAGGAAGAAATGTATATAATTGTCGTGACGGTTTGATCGAGACCGATATCCAAAGTAACATAGACAGATATCAAAATTATAGGTTATATTTCGTGGAGTGTTGGTGACCATCTTGTTTACATTACTTGCAACCCGTCACCTGATACAAATACTTGTGTTGGCTACTTGTTATATGCGCTACTGGCATCGTTTAATCACGATCGACAATAATTCCGACGCGAAGAAGAAAATCTTCTATATAGAATAACAAGAAGAAAACAATAATTTGATGACGCTTTTGCTCCTATGCTTGTCATTGTATACAATTTGAGTATATTCGCACAGTGAAGTATATACAGAATTATTCTTCCCTTGGATATTAAAAGGAACTGGTGCTGACAAACGCAGGATTAGAGAGAGAGAGAGAGCGAAGCGAAACGGTGGTCTTGGAGACGTTCGTCAAAGTGCCGGACAAATTGTCCGAAGTGTTGGGAGATGTTTTGGAGCTAGCATGCGGCGGTGGGTCAGCGGGAGAGAAGCCCGCTGGCTCAGGTGGGACAAGTGCCGCGAGTAGAATTAGTATGATAACGGGGGTTGCGATAATACGAGGTCGTTGGGCGCACAGAACCTCGAGATCCCCGTTGTCATCTGTCACGACGACCGACAGTACCGACAGCAACCCCTCCTCCACTACCAGTTCTGAGGTATTTAGTTTCTTCTTTCTTTCTTCCCCACCCTCTTGTCTCTATGTACAAGTGCGTTGTACACGCCAGTGGAAATACTCAGTCGATAAACGATGAGGTTGATAAGGAATGAATAGAGCATGTTTTATGTGCCCTTTTGATATCAGGCGTTTGCACTATCGCATCGTTCGATATTGACTATGTTGTTATCTCGTGTACGTGAGTTATATACGTTTTAGGAATTTAACGTGGTGAAGGAACATCACAATGTCCAGTCTCACAATCTTGGTGGTGCTATGGCCAATGTCACTGGAGAATCAGCTGGTAATGTACCGACAGTTCCTAATCCAGATTGTTCGATAAAATAGAGATAAATTACGGTTTACAGTAAGTTATATACATAATTTGTTTATGAACCGGGTGCAGATACGACGACGTTGAGCCATCAGAGTCGTGCTGCTGCTGGTGGTACTAGTTCATCGACGGGGTGTCGAGTCTTGACAAGAAATCCATCAATCAGTTCGCAGAGCTCTTTAGAGGGAGCCTGCGGTCTTCCATCATCGATTCATCATCGAGGTTCGTCACCGCAGATCAGAGCTTATGGACCGGACGGTCGTCATCAGTGTCATGATTCAGCATCGCTTCCTGCTCAGACAGCATCTTCTTATCCGCCATCGAGAAGCTCGAGGTTGTATATAAATGGGATTTGTAATGTCTGCTAATGAGCTGGCGTTTGCAACGTCGAAAGAATTAGGCGTATCGACCATCGCGTATACAAAAACCCGCCATTTTGTAAATTCTTCTTATCGATATATTGTCTTGCGTTTATTGGTTATTCAACGTCAATAAGATCGCCATCGCCAGCACGCGCGGGATCGTTGGACGCTCGTTGCGCAACTCCCACAACTTTCTCAACAAATATGATGCACAGCGCACCAACTGTGGCAACAGCTTCGTCTCTTCAAGGCTCCCTGTCTTCGTTGACGAAGACTAGTGGGGCTAATTTGTCGTCCGGTGGATCAACGTCCATGATTGGTGGTTGCGGTTACGGCAGTAGCACCGCCGGTACAGCAGCGAGATCCGCCAGTGTGCGTTGTCTATCGCCTCTTCTCATTCCTCCATTATCGACTTGCTCCAGCTTAGTGTAGGTATTCATTGACAGGTTATAAAGGCATCTTATGAATTTCATTCCATAGGCAATATTTATCTCTCGGGATTAAGAGTCAGTGTAACTGGCGACGAGCTACTTGCACTTCGAAAACGGGATCCGTAAATTGTCCAGCACTGAACAACCGATGGCCTTAAAATTTGGAGGATACATAGAGAATTATGGCATAAACTGCATGACAGTCTTATTTTTCCAAAATTTTGGAAAAAAATTTCCGGTGGTAACTGAATCTGCAAAAATTTTTCCAAAATTTTGAAAAAATAAGACTGTCATGCACTTTATGCCATAATTCTCTATGTACCCTCCAAATTTTAAGGCGATCGGTTGCTCAGTACCGGACAATTTACGGATCCCGTTTTCGAAGTGCAAGTAGCTCGTCGCCAGTTACACTGCCTCTTAATATTTAGCCAACATTGTGGATAAACACGTGTTGGTATAGGAGACTAAATTTATTTACAACTTTGTTGAAACAGCAATGAGGGAGGACCTGCACCTCCAGCCTCTCCTTTAGGCTCCCTGCAACCTGATTTGTATCAGCGCCGAGATGGACCGGTTTTTGTTAACACTCGTAATACCGGTAAGAGCTTGGGACGTCTGCATCTTCGTCTCAAATATGATTTCGATAGATCCGATCTTCACGTTCACCTGATCGAGGCACACGATCTCGCTGGAAGCGATCAAGATGGTTTCAACGATCCTTACGTCAAGTTGTCTCTAAGCCCGGAGGTTGACACGAGAAAGAGACAGACGCCGATTCACAGAAATGAGCCGAATCCATTTTTCGATCAGCACTTTAAGTTTCCAGTCAGTCACGAGCAACTTCAAGAGAAGATACTTCTTCTTCAGGCAATTCATAATCTCTTTTTACATTCTGTTTTATTAATGAAGAAATAGTCTAAATGTATGTACGATCTAATTATGATCAGTAGTAATATTAATTTATGGTAACAGGTATTCGATTATGATCGATTTTCGAGGAACGATGTGGTCGGCTCGGTCAGAGTCGCGATGGGAAAACTCGAGCTCGTCTCATCTACATCCTCTGTCGAAGTATGGGGCGAAATTGAGCGTGAGAGAAAACCACCCGAGGAAATTCAGCAAGTTCTGTTATCTCTGTCGTATCTACCGAGTGCCGAGAGGCTTACGGTTCTCATTTTGAAGGCGAGGAACCTATTTCCTTCCCAGGTATGCCATAAGAGTACAACCAATTGTAACAGCAGGATGGTAAACACACCGTGTGCCCATATGTGTTGTGTTTACGGACGTACGTGTGCAAGCATGTGTCCTTAATTTATTCCAACACTGACCGAGGTCTTGTGGTTTCATTATCTACAGGATAAGGAGATCCTCGATCCTTTCGTCAAAGTAAGCCTTCTCACGGGTGATAAGAGGGTCAAAAAGAAAAAAACCGCGGTGAGAAAGGCTACAAGATGTCCCGTCTGGAATGAAGCTATGTCGTTCAATGTTGCAGCCGGAGCGCTTGCATCTTCTGCAATTGAGGTGACAGATTCAACAAATTTCGAACTGGTGCATTATCCACAGTGTACCAAAATTGTAATGGCATAACGGAATATTGATAATACGGGACTTTTCTTTTTCTTGTTCTGTTAGGTGTGCGTTTTGAATTCAAGCAGCGAATTGATAGGTGGAAATGCAATTGTGGGTTCCTGTATTGTTGGTCCAGCGACACTGAGTGGAGGACTTTCTGCTTCGACAGGGGCGGAAACTGAAGTTGGTGTCTCTAACCAGAGTCGCGACCACTGGCTGCATATGACCCACTCGCCGAGAAAGGCAATTGCCATGTGGCATACGCTGCGTTAACGATTTGCATCGGATGATATATTTTTCATTCCGTCATCTACCGGAATTCAAAAGCGAAAATGAAATGGAAGCCTACATGGAGAGAGAATGCGTACCATTCAACAAAAAGTGTACATTCCCATAGTTCGATCATGCCGCATAATTTACACGGTAAGAACAATTATTTATTTTTTCAATATCTCTGATACTACCGAATCTATTATCATATCAAAAATGATTAATTCAAACCACATTGTGTGCCAATGAATGATAAAACAATGCAACCAAACTGTCGATATGTTCGCCAAACATAATAATCCATGTGGTGTGTCGTTCTCAAAGATAAAATATAAGTAATGAAAAAGAAGATAATCAATAAATAATTGTGAAAGGGCGATGGCAGGAGGAGGAGGCGCAGATAGAAAAAATGCAGAGCGTAAACCTAAATGTAACTCTAAACCTTATGAAGAAAGTCTTATTCCCACTACTCTCATCGAATATTCAACAAGTCTGATTTATTGCACAATAGTGCAGGCTGATGCGTCACAAAATATTAATATCAGATATATCAATTCTTCGTCCAAGGCGGTCGTACCACACTAACATATCAAACGATATAACGCAAATTTTATGAAGGTACTACTAATCAAGTACGTGGAAAATGATGTTCCAATTAAACGTGTTGTATGGGACTATTATAATCGTTGATCAACATACGTTACAGTACAACGATCTAACAATTTGATCTAAAACAATTCGAGATTTGATGTGACGTAAGTATATATGGAAAAATGCATTGATTAGATGTTTTGCCAACATAATATGTATATTGTATGAATCTGTTAATATACAAATTACTATTGTAACAATGTCATCGATGAAAAATATTTGTGGAGGCATTTAAACAAAAATCACAATGCGATACTTTGGTAAACCTGCAATTGTAACTTGAAACTATACGCCTATCCTTTGCTCTTTACCAAGCTGTTGTGGTGATTTTCCATTACACAATATTTCCACAAATATTTGAATAAAATCAACACTGCGATATATTTCAAATGTATCTGGATATGAGGAGAATTCTTATATAAAAGACACATCCCATACTTGTACAAAATATGTCAGTAGTATAAAAGTACTACACCCAGGCAATGGGAGGAAAAGAAAACTAAGTGCGATGAATTCAAAGATAATATGTATGTGCGTAAATTGTGTTAGGTGTCAAGTCCAGCCAATATTTTTGTGTCATGTACACTGCTACTGTCACTACTACTACACGTTTCGTCAATGAATTACAAGTAATAAAAAGACGAAATTAAGTAGATTTGTACTTGTGCTCGTATCCTTAATGAAATAAGTCGATGGAAAAGGATAAAATATTTGACGGTTTTTTCCAAAAAAAAAAACGCTGTTTCATTATTTAGGCAGAACCATTACAAATATTGTCTATAAACGAGATATGAAATACATACATGTGTTTAAATTTGAGCTATTGCGCTTATCAAGGAACGTTAATTTAAAGTGTGCACTCAATACGCAGTGACACTACAATCATCCTCCCAATTTGGGATTTAAATACATTTTCTAAAAACCGGGGCTGGTGGCCGGTCTTGTCCAAGTTTGGTCGGAAGATCGGCTGACATTCTTCACGAGATTATCCGTTTCCACAATATCAGTAAAATCCTTTACTCCAGGTGGCCGAACTGCTAGACCAATGCTCACACCGTTTTCGTGCCACTTAGCCTTTAGCTGAACGCAGCATTCCTTCCCTAAAAATAGAATACTTGTAAAAATGGAAAGATAGAGAAGTGGCAAGAAAGAATTGTCAAGTTACCTAGTTGGCCACGCTCGTGAGCAGCCGCTAGTTGATTGACAACTCGCCTTTCGACCTCGTACTTGATGGAACGTGCTCCATAATGCACGTCGTATCCGTCAGCCAGTGCTGAAAGTACTTCCCTGTCCCATTTGAGTTCAATCCTGTGTCGCTCGCGAGCTCGAGTAGCCCAGGCTTCTAACTCTCGTGCAACGAGCTTTATCAGTTCCGCACGCGAGAACGGCAGAAAGTAGACAATCTCGTTTATTCGACCGAGAAATTCGTCTCGGCGAAAGTGTTCTTTCAGTATAGGACGCACCTATCGTTACAGGATTTAAGATTGTTATTATGTATTCAAGCTTTGCCAAGAATTTTGTGGCTCAAAGTGCGATCACCCACCACTTGGTCCTTGAAATTTCGCGATATGACTATGTGCTCCGGTTCTTGATCACCATCCGCTTTTTTGTCTAGCCGGTGACTCAACAAACGCTCTGCCTCAGCTCTGAGCTGCATGGCGTGTTCGGCTATCTCCTCACTCGCAAGATTCGAAGTCATTACGAATATCGCATTTTTGCATTCGATGGTTCTTCCCTTGCCATCGGTGAGTCGCCCTTCGTCGAATAATTGTAACAGGACTGTAAGCACGTCGGGATGTGCTTTGTCCACTTCGTCGAACAAGACTACTGCGGATGGCGATTTCTTCAAAAGTTTCGTCAATTGTCCACCATCGTCGTGGCCTACGTATCTGATAAACGAGAAAATAATACAGCGTGAACATTAATGTTTAGTTAATTATCATTCATTTACGATTGTACAAATATAAAGTTTAGGTAACACACCCAGGTGGAGCGCCGATCAATTTAGCAACTTCATGCTTCTCCTGATATTCCGACATGTCTAGTCGTATAAAACCATCGGGTTTATTCTTGTGAACATACGCTGCAAGTTGTTTTGCTAATTCCGTTTTTCCAATACCCGAAGAGCCCAGAAAAAGGAAAACCAGTGGATGTTCCTCGTCTATCCAACCATTCTCTTTCCTTCTTATCGCTGTTTGTTCGTCATGTTGAAATAATAGTTGAAAATTTCAGTAAAAATACATGAACATTGCGAGAGGGCGTTTGTGAGACAATGAGAGCAAGTCCGACTCACTCGAGGCAACCAAAGATATTGGACCCTCCTGTCCGACAATGTGCCGCTTTAATCGTTGTTCCAAGGGATATCTTCGGCGTTCCTCTGCTTCCTGAATTAAAAAAAGGTTTTAATTCTTTCGTGTGAATGTGGTCAGAACGACGAGACGTACCTTTTCTTTCATAATCTCATCGTATTTACTAGCATGCCGGATGAGCAATTCCTTGATTTCGCCATCCCTTGCATACTCGACGGCACGATGGCCAATCTCATTTTCTGTAGTTGGATTTGCTCCACCGTCCAAAAGCGCTTGTACACAATCTTTCGAATCAGCCAAGACTGCATAGTGCAAAGCGGTAAAACCCTTGAACGTTGCTCTGTTGTTTAAACGATCCGAAAATTCTTCCTCTCGCTTCATCAGAACTGCCGAGGTACATTAAACATTGATGAAAATATAAGTATTTCAGTGCTAAAAACATCCCTATTACTTTTAGAA
Source organism: Netelia fuscicornis (assembly GCA_946811545.1). Lineage (NCBI taxonomy): Eukaryota > Metazoa > Arthropoda > Insecta > Hymenoptera > Ichneumonidae > Netelia > Netelia fuscicornis. Next base: position 51,286,037 of record OX328012.1, on the reverse strand, counting down.
CGTGTTTAGATATAATCACCATCCAAAGAATGCAGACCCCTTTCTCTCGCTGTTTTGTACACATTGACAAACTCGTCCCCTGCATTTGGATCAGCCCCCTTTTCAAGCAAAAACGAAACGACCTCATATTTTCCATTAATAGCAGCAGTCTGCAAAGCTGTCCAGCCAAGGGAATGTCTTGTATTGACATCGATACCATCCATAAGAGCCTGCAACATGAAGTGTATATGGACATATAATATTTATATGTACATCCATATTCTTGTCGAAGAACATTGGATTCAAATGTTTTCAACTATGCAGTTATATGAAATTAGATCTTAGACATATCGTGTAATGCTTAAAAGGAAGAACTACTGTGCTGTGGTGTATACTGTGAGAAGTTGACAAGATCTTTAACTCATTGAATTGTGAATTTGGGATTACCTTCTTCATATCTGGAATATTGCCATACTGAGCAGCTCTGAAGAATCTTTTTTCTGTAATGTCAACCATTAATGCTCAGTTTCTCTTTGACTTTGCCATATGTAAGAAGTATATTTTATTTCATAATATGGATATTAGCTCACCTTTGTTGAAATTTGGAGCATCACACAGAGTTACGACAAGACCAATACCACCTAATAACAATCCTGCGAGCTTATTGTTCTTGGAGGAACAGCGGCTACTGCGGTTGTTCCAGTTTTTTCCATTCTCGTAGTTTATTTCTCTCAATCGTATCGACAATTCGCGAGGATAATTGACACTTGAGCTATTCGTTTGCATACATTTGTAGAACGGAGGTTTTAGCGGTTTCACAGGATAATGTAAACCGTTAAAAATGCGAACATAACCTCGCCCATTTCGAAGAACACTATTAGCTACACTCTGTTTGTAATAAAAACTATTTATCAGGTTTCCAACACTTTTTTGACTCCTCAGCAAGTACGTAAACCTTTGTGGATGGAATAGATGAACAGACATTTTGCATTTCAATAAAGGCGAGAAAAAGAATAAATACTCGATGAATCGTAAATAGTAACAACACCGGCGGCACTATAGACACGAGAAAACGTGTTATTGATGTGTAGAATGACGTCATGCCACGAGAAATTTAGAGGTTTCATCTTCTATTACCGTATTATCTCAATCAGTCTTTCTTTATATGTGTTTAATTAATTTTCATTAATTTTTATATTCTCTCCAAACTTCTATATCGATTTTGGCTCTTATTATGCAGCGGGTTAAGTTTTTGGCAAAGTTCTCTCATAAAAATTGTTTTAAAGCTTCTTTACAATATTTTATAGACCTGAAGTTTTTAAAAATAACAAAACCAATGGGATGCTGTAAGCCAAGAAGGACTTTTGCACTAGTGACATTTAGAATCATTCTAAAAAACTGCAATCTGAAAGGAAACAAATGCTTTTCTACAAACTGTACTGCCAATGTAAGCAAAAATTTTGTCAAAAAGTATATTCTCGGGTGGGATTATATCTATACAACGTAGATTGCTTTTGGGGTCGAAAACACTATTTTTTACATAGCATTTTAGTTGCGGATAAGATATCTGATGTATTTGTTTCACATTTTCATAGAATTTGCCTTTACCAACTTGTGAAGTTTGGGTCCGAGCGGTTATTTCAAAATATTCGAAACACAATCCAGAGCAATAATGAATATTATTTTGAAGTCAGCACTTTGAAATTTGTATATCCGTCAACGAGCGGTGTATCGACAGGCAAATCGGAGAACAGGGTAGTTAGAATTCGGCAGAGTGAGTTACAAGGATTGTTCGTAGTAAAATTCTAATTGTAACAAAGTTTAATCAAGTTCACCATAGCGGTATGTATACCATGGCATTTTATAATTGAGATACGTACAGATAGAGAGATAGAGGGGCAGATGTAATCTGTGATGGTCTATTAATAGTAGAAGTTACAAACTATTAATGCAATAACATAAAGAGTTATTGATTCGAGATCCACTGTGCCGCACTATTTTTCGCACCTCAACGAAAGCGCATAGGGGTAGATTTTTGAACAACCGTATAAATACTCGTACAACCGACAAGACGAATCCGATACGGTGAGCTTCAACCCCTATGTACCTTCTACTAAAAATTGTAAATGACTCTCGAGATATTTGTGATATCATCAGCAGCTAACGAAGGTCAACTTTCAAATATGGCCCTGAAGCCAATATAATCTTGACTCAAGTTGGTTCATGAACCAGAAAAATACTAAAGTTGAGAGTTATCCCGTGGAGTCCAAGTTGAGTGACCGCGTTGTGCTGGTGGCTGGTATATAGGTTGAGAGCTTCTTTGCTGACCTCGCCTTCTGTTGTATCCTTTCGATCCAATATTGGCACCGCTTCCTCCGCCACCACCGCTGCCACTGCCACCACGATGGAATTCCATACCTGTTGAAGTATTTGAGGGGTCTCAAAATATGTGCACATACAGTGAAAATGATTTATTAAATATAATCTCACCGGATATGTGAGTCTCGGTCTGATCGTAACGAGCATTCCGGTTTCCATAATTGCGGTGATCGTTGGCCTTATTAGGTCCAAGTCCGGAAGACGATACTTCCTGAGGTTTCTGAATAAATGCTGTATATGAGCAAGTTGTTATCGATATTGTAAATATTATATAGCTTAGTTTATGAACAGTCGATGAACGAACCGACTGAGTAGCGATGGACTTACATCTGTTATGGGTATACAGTCAGCTTGGAGCACCTCCTCATAGTTATCAAAATCTTTGAAACGTACCACGCAAGTTCTCGTAGATATGGCAGTAACTTGAGCATTGTAATACTAGAAAGAATAAGATCCAAATATTAATCAAGTCTTTCATAGACGAAAGGTCGGTAGCGATGCCGTCGAGAATGAATAACGGAACTCACTCTGTTGTCCTCCCAATACTTGGCCATACAATCGTCTCCGAGCTTCCAGACCCAAGAACCACTAGAAGGTTCGTTATCAGAGTTACAACTCATTCCATAATTTGTGCTGTTGCTCTCACGCACTTCTGTTGTTGTGATTGGCCTATTAGATTGATTTTTGTTGTTTTTATCAACCGCGTTCGGATTTCCGTGTGTTGTCCGGCGAGTGCCGTCATGATGACCCCGATTCTGCCGAATGTGTGACGTATCATGAGCCGCGGTGACATGTTTGCTCTTTGACGCGCTGTCTACTTGCTGAGCTTGTTGATACCGATCAGGTTGTTGGTTATTCTTGACGGTCGTTTCATTGTTAAACTGCTGGTTACCCTTGTTTGTATTCAAGGACATATCTGCATTGCTAGCACCAATTTCACCTCCTGGTTGCGCAAATGCTGTGCCACTCTTCCGTTCGTTCATTTGCGATGATCGCGAATAGTTGTTGCTCTTAAAGGTGCTATCTTGATGACTTCTATTCCCATGCGTTTCTGGATTCCTTTGCAATCTTGGTCGTCTCACTTGATGAGCATTTCCAAAACCACTATTACTTGTCGAAAAGGTATTATACCCATTTCCATCAATGTTCGATCGCTTCGAATATTTCGATTCCTCGATGGCATGTCGTGGTGGCGTCTGATATCCTCGACCACCCCGCTGAGCTCTGTTAAACAAGGGTTTATAATTTGTAACTCTAAATCCAATATCTATTTCGTTGTATAAAGTGAATTTATGACGACGAACCTCCCACCTTTACCAGCATGCGAATACTCCGATCCTCTCAGCTCTAAACGGTCAAACTGATTTTCAAGTCTATGATTGCCGCTATTTTCATTGAACCGCTGATTATGATGTTGATGTTGATGTTGATGATGGTGATGCTGCTGCTGCTGCTGCGAGTTCCCGTGACTTTCTGGGGCATGGGTTTGAGCAGGCAGCTTGTCTTCAAGAAAATCGAAAAGTGATACTTTTCCACTACTTGGCTTTGTCTCTTCGGTTTTCTTCTCGAATCGCTTGGACCGTGGTTCGCAAGGTTCTCGAGGTTCCCATCCACTACTGAAACGATTCTCGCTTGTCTGCTGTAGGGACTTGAGGGCTTTATCGATATTGTTTTGATTCATCTTCAAGGCATACTCGGCTTGTTTGATAGAAAATCCTTGATCGACGATACGCTGAACACTGTGGTCTAGTAACTTTGAAGGAAACATAGAAAACAAACAAAATAATACGGAAATGTTTTCCACTGTCGTACTGCTGATGACTCAGCACGATTGGAAAATACATATTTAACATAAAACTCACCTGCTTGTTTCCACCGCCAAATACTTTCTTACCACCAAGTCTTGCGGCTTCTGCAATCGCGTCCTGTCGCTGAACTTCGAATTCTGTAGTTTCCTTTTCTGTCGCATCTTTGGCAACGCTCAGAGCCTTGAAGTTTTTATCCACCTCGGCTGCACCTTTTAGAATTTTCTTTCCAAATGGAATCCAAGGCGGAGGTCCACCATCTTTCACGGTTCGCAGTCGCGAACCAGATGCCAATTTCTTCATTGTTGAAACCATAATAAATTTGATGAGCATTATTGTCTACAAATTAGAGAACAAAGCGTTGCATATGATTTAACTATCATCTCTTACTCTATTAAGCTCCCACTTTTCTACAAGATTGGTTACTTTCCCGCCAAGTACTTTAACAATATCAGAGGATCTCAGTAGCACAAAGCCATGGGTGGACATTATGCTTTTGCCTTTCACCATTATCTTTGTTCCTGGTGGAGTATTTATACTGAAAAAAGTCATCAGTATGATCTTAGTGTCAACCCATTGAGTAACTTGATGTTACCAAATAGCCAGCATTCCTTATGAAAAATCCATTTCCCAAGTAGGTAGGTAAGTTACAGAATTCAAAATAATTAATGAAAGGTTTTGCCACCTAGTGCTACAAACTGGGATAGTTCCACCACTTTTCATAAGGTGGTTAAATATGTAACTGAATTGTCGGCAAGTTACTTTAAATTAGCGATATGATCCATCTCCAAAGCCTGATAATTGTCCTTGCCATCCGTCAGAGAGAATTTGAGCATACGTGGAGCTCCACGGGATTCCTGATTGATTTTAGGTGCTGATACATTGCGTACTTTTTGAACTTGTAGCACGACATTTTTTCCTGACAGAATGTTTTCAGGATTATTTACAATTTCTCTCAGATCCATCTGTAAGCAATTAATGACATTGTGACTGCTTTTATCCGCGCTTCAACTGGGGCTTTAAATTAGAACACTGGACACATTAACCCACTTATGTTTCATATATTTCAATCAAGGAAAATTTTTATTGTCTTATAGAATTATTTTTGTTATTCAGAAGATCGTATATGTGGGAAAGTTAAATTTTTATCAAATACGAATATTAAATGCAATTGGAATATATCGAGAAATAAATTCTGTATCTTTTTTCACAAGTGCTTCGAATATTCGACAAAAAGCAATTGTGTGAAAATTGTATTTTTTCCAAAAATTTTGGTTTTACAAAGGATACTGGAACTGGTGGGAATTAGGATAGTCGTACTTACATTCGCGGCTCTTGATACGAGTGTTTGCGAGTCGTCTATGCTGCCACAGTTGCTTACCAAATCATATCCCTGCTTTGAAAGGTACCTGAACAAAATTTAAATAGTATACAAATAATAATATGTTCTCAAGTCCGGTGAGAAGAGACAAATACAGATGTATCCTTACCAGCCTTGTTCCTGCAATTTCTCCATCGTGGTGATGACTAGCTCAAACTTGCTACTGATACAACGGCTTAAGGCCGTTGGTTTTGATAACTATCTGATGAACAATTAATCGAGTTGACCGACGCCGATGATAACGGACACAATGATAATAACAACGACGACAAATATTTTATTAAACTGACACGCGTAAACATTTGACAGTTGACATGTATTGGTTTAATTATAATTGTGCATCTGTAGTAAATTCATGACTTAGATGTATTCTCGAATTTGACTCTTTGGCCCAAGGGAGACTGTCGTCTTCTTCCAACAACTTTTCACTATAGGCCGCACTCTGATTTCTTATGTTACAATAGAATTATAAAAACAGACCTAGCAATTTCGTAATTTATGTCTCGACGACCATCTTTGACTATTTCGATGTATATAGATATGGTCGAAGAAGACAGTGGATGTCAATAAGGTAAGCTTTCACCACTGTGGTATCAAGTGTAAATTACTTATACTAGATAAATGTAATGATAATATCATTAATACAAATGATCATTTATTTATGAGTAAATGTCCTTAAACCGATGTGTCAGATTAATCTCGGAGATGGTAAGGCCTGAAAAGTTACCAAACTTAACAATCCTCGGTGATTGTCTAATGGAGCCGATAGATAGCGCTGCAGATATTTTATGGAAAATAATCTTTGATACTTTTTGTTGATTGGAAAATCGAAATTATTCCATCGAAAATTTATTCACATTATGAAATGTTCACTTTCCTTTTATGAAAAGAATAAAGCGCATAATTGTTAATGTATGTGATTTCTCATTTATGAAAATAATGTATCGAATTATCGTGGATCATTTGATAAAATACCTGTAGCGCCATCTATTGGTTTGACGTCAGTAACTGAGAAACCGGATGTCGCAACTATTTTTTGTACACCAAGTGAAGTTGCAGTAGCATTTCCTGCCTTGTGGAAAGAGCCTAAAGATTGTTTCCCCTCTCCAACGTCCGGAGGGCGTTTTCCCCCACTACTCGGTACAATAGCTAGCCGAGGGTTACAGCTCATACATTTTCATAGCTCGTTCACTTCTGCTTCCGCTCTTGTAGGGTTAAGATACCCGATCCGTTTATGGTGAGTACGAAAAATATTGTGCATCCACGCCACGAGAATCCTATTGCATCTGTGTACCAGATAATTTCGTTTTGTATTTAAACATTTGTTACAATATCATTTTAACTTTTTCGATCCGACTATGGCTATATTTTTTCATTTTTTGTCGTCTGAAACGTGGAAACATCGTTGATATCGTGATGATACTTGTATAGTCTCGTTCGTATGAACATTATTGATTATAACAATACATAAAAAAATACTGAATCAAATAATGATTATCAGCTCATGTATTTTATATGAGAATAGAAAAAATTGTAATTTTGTCAATTCTGCTCCAGATGGCTTAATGATCATCCGAAGATACGATATATCCTGCAGTGTACGCGTTCGAGTAGTTCTTCTCCATAACAAAGCAGGTACACTACTCACTGTTTCATTATTTAATTGAGAAACGAGAAATATTTATCATGATGCGATTCAATTACCGCCCCAGTCTGAGTACCGTGACTGATTGGTTATTTTTATTCTGACATTACCCATGAATCTACTGCATTAGGATAACAATTTGCATCCATCTTATTCGAGAACCTTTTTTTTGCGCAGAAATGAGAAGAGCAACTTCTATAAGGACAGGCTGTCCATCCACATGGTTACTATGTAAGTATTATATAGGTTATACTCAGTATTATCCTTTGTAGTCTCAAGTTTTGTCCTAATCTGATTATGCACTAGTTTGGTGGATAGTTGTAATCCAGCGGCTATCTATTACTAAATTGATTAGTCATATTACAGTTTGTCCAATTATTCTACCAAACTTTGTACATTATTTGTAAAACATTACAATGATGAATACAATAACGCCCCCAGTCAATCAGAATGTTCAGTGGCGAAATGTTATATCTGAATATTAACATTTTATGTTATTTGTCATATATGCCCATACTGCATCATAAAAAATATAAATAAATTTTTTGTTTATAGATGAATGCTCCGAAGCAGGTTGATAAAAATGTTGTGCATAATTTGCACAAATTTCATGAAGTTCAATCGTTGAAACTAACAATGAGGAAGAAATAATACACGAAGGCCGATGCTGCCATAGACTTGGTTAGTATAACACATTCTTCTCATGTTTATTGCGAGACTTGGAGTTTCCTTTTTCTTCTTTGATATCAAAAAGTTCGTTAGATGATGAGTTTATAGTTATCCCTGTCATACATATGTATAAATGGTGAGAAAAAAACGTTCTGAAAGCTATTCTCCAAAAAAACATTCGTTATAAAATGTATTGCGTTCGCAACTAACAACGAATTTTTGGTTGCTTCTAGGTTATGTTCCTCAGTTGGCATTCTAAATCCATCATGGGGAGATGTTAAAAAAAAGAAAGGTGAGATTTACGTCTTCTTTATCTATTGATACCAGTATATAATAGTTTTAGCCTTTTGAGCACTTAACATGATGTTACCAATTGACAAGCATATGACTGATAACTCTTGATGTCAATCTAATTTTTACTGATAAACAAAATGCCATTGCATTCGTTCTTCACGTCCAGTAGACTTCCAAATTTACTCTTTGTTTTACAATTTTTCTTTTTTTTGCAGGTCCAACCAATCGAGGTGTCACCTTCTTAACATGATGTGAACATGGTCATTCGAGATAGTCGGTAAGAATAATTTCAATTCTCACTGTTTTTTTGTGCCACCTTTAAATGATGATACAATATATACGCTATTATGATCTACCGACATGATTAGCACTTGCCCTCACTGATAAAGTCATATTTGTAAATGTCTCATTTATTCTTTCGTGCAATATAATATCTGTAATTATTTCAATTTCAGATTTGAATTCCTCCTTAATATTGGGTACGATAATGAATGGCAGTCTGATCCAGCAGTGATAACATACATGTAAGTAAATTTATCAATTTTAGGATTGTAATATTTTCAAACATACTCTTGAAAAGCCACGAGATTGTTCTCCTGATGTTACTACAATAATATACGCTATGAATTCAAGTGATATATATCTTTTCTCTGACAATCGTTGAGAATAATAGTCTATAGAAAAATCGAAAGCAAATTTTAAATGTGTGTTGTTTTTTGTTTGTTTAAGGTATTTCAAACGCAGAAGACAACGTGCGGACAATGATGTATTCATCACGAGTATGGCGCGTAGAGCACCATGTATACTTGTTTCTTGACTGAAAGAAAATAATAAAAATAAAAAAACTTATGAAGCCTATATAGAAGTGGATTACACAAATCATTTTACTCTACGTATGAACTAATCTTCGGATGAAACTTGTAACAATTTACGTACTAACAACCATCGATGGTTCTTACTTTTCTGAAAGAAAAATTACTGATGGGTTTTCGCAGCAGGGTCGTTGAGGCAGGGAATAACGCGCGAAATTCATTTGATCGTTTATTTACGGCATGCTTAGCAAATGCCGATTAAACAATAATCCTTAAAGTTTAAACAGCGTGTACAAATAGTGCATTCTCGGGTGAATATGTTTCGCGGTGAAATTTTGTCTAAAGAACATGGGATCAAGGAAAGTGAGTTTGACGTGGATAAAAGCGACGTAGTGGTGATGGTGGTCGTCGGAGCAACCACGAGCACGTTGGTCACAAGTCAAGAAAATAATCTGTGATTGGATCAAAGTCTTTTTGGTGGGTAGCATTAATGGCCAGCACGTAGCCCCACAATTTCATAGCATCCGCGCATACAGTTTGTATCTCGTCGACCTCCTCGAAATCAAGATCTCTACGCCAATGGAATGGTGCGACTTTAGAATTTCGAAACGTACTCGAAACACCGCCCACATCACTTTTCGTATGCGTTTCAAGAAATCTTTGTACGTTCGCATGAAAATCCAAACCATAAAATTCGTACAAACTCTTCACATGCGTAAACGGATCCACCGATAGATCCTCGTACCTGACGATTCTGTAACATAGGGAAAGTCGTGATAATTACAATCATCGATGCGTAACGTGCACAGGGAAAGTGTGGGACTCTTCTCACCTAAAACTCTGCGGATATTTTTTCATCAGATGGACAGCTACCTCAAAGTCGTCAACCATATCCGAACAGACGAGTGCTGGGTCAGAACAATCGGGATTAGCGGGACACCATTCCCGATGCTTGCGTGACTGTAACAAACCCCTCGGATCTCGTATCAGTAGCACCATTCGGATTCCTAAGCTATACCAACAAATCAATAGTTTATCATTATTAAACCAATACGTAGGTCAAACGGGTAAAGAATATTTTTTCTTTTGCTTATCCAATATTGAGAGTTAATCTTACCTCTGCTCTTCGAGAAGTACTTGAGCCGCACCGAGCCTTAATCTCACGAGTTTCATCGACTGAAAGGGAAACAATCGACAAAATTTCGACACGAATCGATGGTCCCAGCATATTCTCTTGTGCATCTGGCATTGTCTCCACAGATGCGTATTGTGATTGAATACCCAAGGATGAGTCTTCCCAAAATTTAAATATTTTTCTGAAAGTTATTGAAGGTTCATATAGATTTATCTTACTTGCAATCATATATATATGTCGGATTGAGGAGAAAGATAACAGTTACCCAGCTTTTGATAATTGCACTTGAACAAGGCATCGATATTTTCAAGTGCCTCGATAGCCAAAGGAGGTCCTCTCACTTGTACGATACCAAAATCCAGCAATGGCTCATAATGATAAAAATTTGCCGGATGGGCATTGAGAACATCCCCGAGGAAAGTACTGCCACTTCGCCAACTCGTTAAAATCACGCTTCTCATTGGTGTGCCGCCTCTTTCCATCACAAGATTGTCCAGCGAGCTGTAGACAGAACAAACAAAATTCTCACTGTTTATGAAATAACCGTAGGAAAAAATCATTCCTGTACCTGACATTGATTCCATATTTTCCATTGGGATACTCGTAGCCATCCATTTCTCTATCGATTGCTCTTCTGTGCAGATCCACAACTTCGTCGATTTCGGAACTAATAAAATCACCCATGGTTGCAGTCTCTCGATTCCCAAAAGCCTGCAAATGATTTATCGTATTAGTGTTTATTTATTACTTCTATCATACAATATCTGTTTTGATTTTTGCACGAGGAAGTATAAAAAAATAGCGCAGAACTCCAAGGAGTGGAAAACTCATATCATGCCTGTAAAACTTGATTCATTTCCATAAAATATAAATAATAATCAGTTATCGCGAGTCAAGCGATATACACACGAGCAGCAGTGCCCTAGTTACGTACTGTTTTGTAATAACGCGCCAAGAGCTTTTTGTGTCACTTTATTACCTTACTGAAAGCTTATTGAAAAATGTTATAACGGAGGACTGTAATATAGATAAGTAAATTTTAATCGACTTATTGGTGAATACGGTTGCTGAAATATTTTTCCGATTATCGGATGTGTTATATCGGCAGTGCGTGCTGGTGTAGCTTACCGTGATTGGATCTTGCATTTTCACGAGCTGCGGCCTTATCTCAGCATCCTAAAGTAAAAAAGGTAAATGACGATGAAAATGTGAGAGTATCATGTACTATATTCGCTTTTTCAACGATGTTCCGTTTGCGAGGTTTAGCTTGTTATATAATACCATTATATTGATAGAGCGCACAATTATAAATGAAGCACGAATACGAAAAGATAATGCAGTTGGTAAAAGCACACTTCGTGGGCAAGAAAAGTTCGTCAACACAATTTCAGGATTCTTAATTCGAAGGTACGCTAAATGTGTAAATAGTGATAATATGTAGATGTGCGTCAGTGACAGTGAGTGTCAGCACACCATGCCAATAGTATCTTTGTAATGGCAATATTACAGGACTTATTGAAAGTACGTGATAATACGTGATTGACGAAAAGAGTGCTGCAAATTCTTTTTGCTGCGTACTCCATTTACTTTTCCTATTATTTTACTGACCGACAACACAGGCTGCAGGCGATGCTCGAGATATCCACTGTAACGCTGACTAAATGCTAGGAAGAAGATGCAGAGAGACGCCAGGCCAACCAACCCATAGAAGCTCAGACGTTTCGACATTTTTGTACCTAATCACCAGCACATACAAAGATTAAACGATTAACAACGGTAATAGCGACACCAACTTAGGAAATGACAAATGACTGTAACGATTATTGCACCGATAAGGCATCGGGTTTAAAACTAGCGTACGTGTAAACTGTGTCGACATAAGCAGGGGACTGAGAACGCGACAGAGATTTCAAAGTACAAATTATTGCAACAAATAGTACAATAACAAGAGTTTGCGGCACTTGAGAATTCAATTTATGTGCTGTTGGATGGATATTAGCAATTCTAAAATTACCGTTCGTGTGTTTTGTTTTGTTAACTTCCACTCCGTTCATCCGCATTTTGTATTTGCTCCACTACATTCGGTCAGCATGATCGGCTACGCGGTATACAGTGACCTAGGTAGAAAGATCGTCCCTCTCCATCTTGTCTTCCACATTTTATTATTCCGACTCTGGAAAAAAATACTCCAAACATTTATCGATTGCGCATTGTTCTTTCACAAAATGTATCAAAAAGTTTGTTGAAACATTTCCCAGAAATATAGCCAAGGTAATAACACTTAACGATCTCCCTATCGGTAAAGGAATTAAAGATAAATGTTATTCGCGTGGCACGGTTGTGCTTATTAGTGCGCACACCAACAACGCTATCATGCCTCAAACATTAAACACACGTATGATTGATGGCACATATTGCATCCATCTTTGCTTTCCTACGATAGAAAATCTGTGTAAACCGTGATACTGCACGGTACAATCATATCTCCATAAAACGACCTTATCAGACATATCAACAACTGTAGGAGAATATTTCAATTTTATCCAATCAAAGTGAGATAACAAAAATTATTTTAATTGCATCAAGGGCAATAGGTGTGGAGAAAGAATAGTTTCTTTATCAGTAAATCATAAAACTTTTAAACACATTTCCAGAATGGCTGATGTGCCACAGGGTTATGGTAGCTATTACCATACCTTCACGTTTTACCCGAATTGAGGGATATTTTCTTTCTAGGAACTGGCTATATCCACTAAGCTTACTTGACAAAAAGATGTTCGATGGTCAATTTTGTGATATGCCAAAGAGTGGTCCTTGCGTTCAATACGATTGAGAGCCGTTGTATCACGTCTCTCACAAGCTTTCAGGTAGTTATAATTTGCTACCTATGCACTTGCTCTTAAACGTCGCCGCTTCCGTTACAAGTGACGTATGCACTGTTTATTTGTAGTACCGGCAGATGAAATTTGGCAGACTGTAACATAGATATTCTCATGAAGCGTCGATTCCATTACTTCATCAATTATTTATGACAAATAATAATACATACGTACGGATTCTATATAAATATATACTTCGTGTTTTCTGGTTGATGGGAACAACGAGTACAACCCTGAATGGGATAGATGTCCTCGGTAACGTGGAACATGTGATATATGTAGGCGCTATAGCGGTTTATTTCGATTAATTTTTTTTATTATTAAAAGCGGACGACGGTGCGTCATATATATATAAATCGTTCGTATCGTACACGGACTGTATAAACGACATGAACGGTGTGAGCGCTTAGCGCGTTATGTCCTCTCGCTGCAACACGACTGACCGTTTTGATTATGCACACTGCTGCCACAGTCCCTACATCTATACATCTCTGCCCACACACACCATCCAACATCTAACGTTCGTACAATCAGAATCATCGATTCAACACGAGCACTGCTTAACCAAACAGTATATATTCTCTCGACGCTCGTACCGCATAGAATGTTTGGCCAATACCATTATATTGGCCAAACAACAAGCCGTAAAATGGGGAATAGACCGATATGCTTATATAAGTTATCGAACGTTATAAAATCGGGTATTATTTTTGCGCAATGTATTTGCCCGCCGTCTCTTTGAGGAATAACTGGTACCAAATTTCAAAGACAGAGCGCAGCACCGTGCTGTTACATCCCTTCGCAAGATCCCAAGGCCGCGGACGGGCTGTCAAAAGGGTCCTGCGCGAGTCGCACAGTTGTGCGTCGATAATTCTGTTGTCGTTGTGATCGATGATCGGTGGTCCACGAACAAAAGGACGTAAGAGGGAGTCCCTTGTTGTTAGTCAGCAGGGCTGCATCTCGGGGAAAGCGAATCGTACGAGAAGTCCGTGTGTGTACACTGTAGTACACTGGTGTACGCAAGAAGAATAAATGTCTGTAAAGTGGACGCGGATGTCGAGGAAACAATCGTACCGTTGTCCGAGTTTTTTACGGTATTGTTTCGAGTTTTAACAAGACTTCGAAGTGACTGAACGTATTTATAATTTCACTCGTCCATTGGAGTTGATTAAAGTGTAATAAAGTTACATTGATACGTGTCGGCAGTGACATGGGCAAGATCTATCTTGGATGCTGTGCCAAAGTCGTCACGGCGCGTTTACTCTCGTCGACTCTCTCCGATCTATCTATTTTCGATTAGCACTCTCCTGTGTGCGAACAACCGTATCGTACTAGCTGCAGTGTCGTTTGTAATTGCAATATATTTTGGGCAAGAAAAAGAGAGGGAGAGTCATAGAGTGAGAAAGAAAGTGAGAGAGAGAGAGGGAGAAGTGACGGTTAAGCGAGCAGAAGAAATCAACGATATCCTCATTTCTCCTTTTCAACACTACTAAAGGGACTTTCCTATAATATTGAATATATACATATATACGTATATGCGCAATAATCTATATACCACCGGAGACTAACCGACTCTTCTTGAACAACGGATCTGCAGCATCCAAAGTGCCGGAATATAGTTGCAATTCCTGCAAAATGACTTTGCAGTTGTAACATAGGAGTCTTACCCAAAACCGGCAAATGGATAAATCTTGATTAGCACAGTCGGGCAAGAGGACTGTTTGGACAATTCTTTATAAAACGTGAGAGAGGAAAAAGAAGAGCGAGATGGAAGAAGTTTTTAAATTGCTGACCAGCGGATGGCCGCTCCTCCGATAGAACATATGTGGATTCTCGTGAATTGATGCAAGAGCCACGAGGTTCGAAGGGCGTCGGTGGTGGTGGTGGTTGCGGTGGCGGCAGAGGAGAAGGAGGTGGAAATAGTGCTGGTGGTGGTGGAGGAGGTGGTGGTGGCGGTGGTGGTGGTGTTGACGGTGACGACGACAACAGCCACGGGAACGACGACGACGACGACGGTGACGAGGACGACGACGAGGAGGACGCCGTCGCCGACGGTGAAGACAAAGACGAATCTTCTCGGTGGTTTATTTACGCTGCTAGTCGTGCCGATGGTGACGTTGAAGACCGTTCTCAAGCGTTCACTATCAACAATCTCGTCCAATTTCCAAGGATATTACAAAACGATACTGGGCAGAATTTGCAACCCAGTGAATCAAGTTTTTCTAATCTAATCTAACCTATTGTTTCTTCCTCTCTCTCTCTCTCTCACACACACCACAATCTTTATCCATCTATCAGTCACGCCGAATTTACTAGTTAATACCGTGGTCGCCGGTAAAACCTGGAATATAAATCCCAACTCGGACATAAACCTACATAACACGTGAGGCTCTGGGGAGGGAGCTGAGGTGCTACCTATCGTAACGAGTAACAACATTGGATGAGAAGCGAGCTAAGAGGGAGAAATGTATTTGGGCACGTAAATCATGGACGACCCGCCGGCAAGTTGAACAGTGAGTAGTTTATACGTATTGAATCTTATTTTTAATACTTTTATTTTCTCCCATCCAAGGAAGGAGAACCGTGATCGAGCTTCGTTGTCGTACACGCGCTTGGTGGTCATTAAAAGATGCATTTTCGAGGTGAAATGTGGTGTGCCATCCCCCTCCTAGTACATACGTACTCAGGCTGTGTATACGTCCTTCCAATCGCATTTCACGAACGCCTAGTTGTTCCAATTTTGTTAACGAGAGGCGTGCAACGTTGAAAGATCGTGATGGTGCATCGTCGCCTATTCGGTGTTGCGTCGTTTGGTCGTTTCGTCGGCCATGCAAACCAGCGCAACCGTTCTTCATATTCTCGGTCGAACGATTACAATAATAATCGATCCGACATGAGAGTACTTGAAAACTTTAGTCTCTGCTTGCATAACACTGGGTCTACCTATATGCAATATGTATTGGTATTGCTTGACCACGTGGACGTTCTTCAGTCGGTGCACAACTATTTGTCTATTTTTCTTTTTCCTTGGATATAAGCTTGACTGTATGCTGTCGACGATACATAGTTTTTCCATTGTTTGACAGAGTACAGTCACGAAATATGGTATGGCCAGTGAGCACGAAGGACGGGGATGCCAGTTTTATCGTTGGATGGAAGCTAGTAGCGCAGCGAGTAGCTTCTCGGATGTGGACAATAAACTTATTGAATCGTTGGAATACAGTGAGTAAATAATAATAGCGAGCTGCAGGCATCGAGCGTGCGTCAGACCAAATGGTCCGCTGGTTGTATGAATAACGTATGTGCCAACCCATGAGTCAGAAGGTCTTTTGACTATCGTTACTCGTTCTTTCACTCAAATGGCTCATCTCGTTGGGGCGCACCTGTCGAAAATTATTATCTTATCAAGGTGCGATAGAACAAAGTACAATGAGCAAACTCAACGATAAGTGCCAAGTCATAAAATATTATGCCGATGCGTTTGGAACGATAATTCAAATAGCTCGCTGAGCTGTATGGTCACGGTTCTTCTCGTGGTATGGAATAGAACTGAGTTAAGCGCGCTTCGATAAATTCTTTTGGTATCATCGATTATTCTTGGATGCATGGATATCCTTATCGTTTGTTCATTTACATTTAATCTTATCGGTGCAAAAGTGCGTGATCGAATCGACTCATCGTTGCAGGTGATGATGGAGAAGGCGAAAGCGAGAGGGATAGATTAACACCAGGATACCGAAGGAAGCTTTAGCAATCGCCACCTTGAAGAACAACGTTTACATCGGATAGAGAAAACATCCGAACGAGTTTCATAATGCGGCATACAGATTGTATGCGAGAAATCGTGAGAGATAAGAGATGAAAGCTTCTCGGAAACGTGTGTAGATCGTCCAACCGGCAATTTTGCGATTAATAGAGGATATAGGACAGTAGTTTGCGCGTAGACGAGCGGTGAAAGTCTCGATGATTGCAACATCGTAACATTACCGGTACTATGGAAGATACTACAGTGATGCGCTTTGAGTTTGGATTGTCCATCAAAAGTAATAATAGTATTACCAGAGGTCCGAGAGTGATTGCGCGATCGGCTTGCGGCTCCGTCATTAAACATTGCACAATTCTGTTGACTTTAACAATTGGGTGGAGACCGTAGCTGCCTTACAAATTAAAAAAAGCAAACGAATTTTGGTGTTTAGAGAATAATGGTCGATACAAAGCCGATTGGGACTTTCCAAGAAAAAAGAAGGAAGATAATAATGACGGAAGTTAAATTAACCGGACGTACGAAATTATCATTGTTTGCCTGCTTCCGCTATTGGATAGAAAACAAGAGGAGACACGCGCATGTATAATCATGGATTTTGGATGATAGGGAACAAACGTGTTAAAATGTGATCGAGCAAACGTGCTCTATATAATATTATCATTCTCTGTTTTACTTTAAGAAGATCTCATCGCGTCGCGACACGTACGTACCACGTTCTCCGTGCTTCCGTGTTCATACACTTAATTGCTGGTTCGTAGAAACACGCGAGCCAACGGTCCTATCAACGTTACACTTCTCGTTCGTGTGCCTTTTAGTTTGACGAAAATTGAAACTCTTTGGTGGACGTAGAACAAGTTTTCTTTTCTTGGTGATAGACCATTGAGTTTTTCCTAGCGGGATGGGAGATGGGAGTCCATTATCAAAGTCGGTCACCCGCTGCCGTCGACTTCCGGTCGCGACTCTGCGTCCGGCAGCGCTTCGTCGTCGATAAATCAAAACGGAAACGCAGTGACGGGTCGGCTTGTTCACTCTACGCCTACGCTTTCCCATTCTCCATCATCGAGCCTACTTATATCTAACGACCGAACAAGAAGTTCTATCGTATATGTGACGTTCCCTTATTCTCGCGACATCTTCATTATCAAGTTCATGGTCCGAGCAAGGCTTAATAAGGTTTTCATTACCTCAAGCTGACTCGCTAGATCCTCCTCGCGTCTCCATCAATCTTGTATCACTGTCTCTGCGACAGAGTGATCAATAGGCTCTGTTTCACTATGTCTCGAATAGGCTCTATTCTCTAATGATATAATCTCATAATCCATGTTTTCAATTACTTTGCTTATCTTTTCGATAATGATGTCTCACGGCTCTTTTTATATTGCAGATAAATGGGACAGCAGCTATCCCGGTGAAGGCGCAGCGACAACTGAGCAAAAGTATCTGGATGTCGGATCAGTGAGACGGATGTAGAATGAGCATGATAGCACGAAGAAATTGGGCCCTGCGCCTCTCCATAGTCCTCAACGTTTGCGTACTGCTGTACGTTTGTGCCCACTTGACATCATCCGGTCCTTGGATCGAGGAACCACCGAGCAATTGGGGAGGCTCCAATGCCGGTGTCCCATTGGCTGAGACTTACGGTTCTGCTGAGAATATTCCAACAGGGAATGCGAACTTCTCGCGGTCCAGACTCAAGCCCAGTAGCACTGACGAAACGAGCAGTCGACAGGCGCTGAAACGCGTTCAGCATCGTCAGCCTGAGAAGAGCGAGTCTCATGGACGTAACGGGGCGTTCGATGACTCGATAGCGAGTATAGGTACCGAGGACGAGTCGCGATTGGCGACTAAAACGACTGAGAGCAAACGAGACGATGCCAGAGAGAAGAATAATTCGGGAACGATCTTGGATGAAGTCAAGAAGGCTCGTGAGGGGAGAGAAAATAAGACGGTGAGATGATGATCATGATGATGATAATGACAATGCGACGATACTAGGTTGCTTGTCGTCGATCTCCTCATCTTCCCAGTCCCCTCAGCCTCCTACTCCTATCGAGTCCGGTCCGAATACGCCTCCATGATACCATCGTTTCTCCGTAGAATATTTACCAAATAATCAAGGCAGGTTAGATAATCCTATAATGCATGCAACTGCTGTATCTAAGTTTGTATCACGTACTATGAGACAATGACCTCTTTGTGATAACAGGTGGAGGAGAGAGTCGCGGTATCGTCGATGACAGCGAGGGAAGCTATACTGTGTAACGAAAAGTCGTCCGAGCCCCGAACTGCTCAACGTGGCGATTACTGGGTTCTCTACAATTATGTGTCTATGAGCAGCGATGTTAAATGCTGGGAAAGCGTAACGTACACGACACACGCCGACTATACGTTTCTCGACAATCTCGAGCCTCTGCTCGAACGATGGCGTGCTCCAATTTCCATAGCCATGCACGCACCGGGAACAGATTTTCAACCGACCCTCGACTCGATCAAATACGCGAGGAATTGCGCTACTCCGCTCATCTCACAGTTGGTCACCTTTCACATTTACTTCAGCAGCAAGCATGTACCTAAAGTGGCGAGTATACACACATTGTTTTACTGTCGTGCACGTTTTAGCTTACATTATTTTTACCCTCGAACAGTAATAATACGATGATGATACGTCGCATGATTCAGGTACCACCAAGCGAGAAGATTGTCTCTGAGACTTATAATTGCAGTCTCGGCCCACCGTGGAGCAACGTTGTACATGCCAAGATGTACAAGAATGAGAAAAAGCTTCTTTATCCAGTGAACGTTGGTCGTAATGTTGCGAGGGAATCGGCTCCGACGCACTACGTACTAGCGAGCGATATCGAGCTTTATCCTAGTCCTAATTTGCCAACGACGTTTCTCGAGATGATCGCGAAACGCGATCAACCCGTTTTCCTGAAGCCTAATCCCAAAGTATTTGTACTCTCGATATTCGAGATAGACGAACGGAGTAAACCGCCACCCAACAAGACTGTGCTGGTGAGTCTCAAACTTTTTGATACAATTGTCATCGTGGCTCTGTCTAATATTTTTAAACGCGTTACTTTTTCTCTTTCTGTAGATGGAGATGTTGAAAAGCGGCGTAGCGATTCCATTTCATAAAAAATTGTGCGCTGGGTGTCATAATGTACCGAGGAGCAAAGAATGGCAAGAAACCCCGCAATCGGATTCTCTTCGCGTGTTTCACGTAGGAAAGAGAACTGGCAAGTTTGTTCACTGGGAGCCGATATTCATAGGTACCAATTCGGATCCATTATATGACGAAAGGCTCAGTTGGGACGGGAAAAGCGATAAAATGACGCAAGTAAGAGACTTGTCTTGTTGTCTTGTCCCACCATAAACGGACGAGGAAAATTGTCATTTGTCTCATCATTTTTCTCTTTTATTATCCAGGGCTATGCGCTCTGCGTTCTCGACTACGACTTCCTCATTCTCGATAATGCTTTTCTCGTTCATCGACCTGGTATCAAGATTTTCAAGAAGGATCCACGTCGCGAGACTCTCACCGCCAAGACGAATATGCTCATCAGGAAAATAATCGTTCCAGAGCTTAAAGTGATGTACGGAACGAGAAAAGGTTGCGCCGTGTAACCCAGCGCTTACCGGGACAGTCTGCACCGCCCTCGTTACGGCCATCCCAAACACATTGTGGCGTTTCGAAGCTCGACGTCCCGCTTTCCGTCAGTAACACGGCTCATTCTGTCCCGGTGAATTTTATTCTGGAGGGAATATCTTGTTTCCTTTCCGTTTTTCTCACCTCGTTCGAGACGAGAAATCTAAACGAACAATCGTGGAACACTTTGGAATCAAATACCGGTTGAGCAGCCATAACTATCGGCGGGAAGAATTGTTACCCCATCGTTCTTTCGGTATTACATTTTTCCTACTTAGTGTCTCGAATAACTATTTATTGGAAGCTCGAATAACTATTTATTGGAACTGAAAACGATACCAATCCGAGCAAACATTGCAGGATGTGAGCGCGAGGTGATACTAATAAGACACGGATATGCACAGCGATAATTCCGCGAGACAAATCCTCAAAAGTTGTACATAAACCGATAATGGTTAATTGATGGTTGATGGTGATCAACATGACGAGTACCTGCGTACAAGTAGAGTTATCATGGAGACGCAGTAGCTGCTGTTTGACTCATAGACTCGACCTCCACGAAACTCTGGTACAGCATGGTATACATGTTTTAGATCGTACATATGTATATAAGAAATATTATACATAGGTGACAAATATTTTTTGTAAAGTCATGAAATGAAATCCACGCTTTAAGGCGACGGTAGAAATGGATCCGTGCGAAGATTGTGTGATCTCTATTGTAACAATGCGTAGCCAAAAACACACACACACACAAGTTTTTTTTCGCAAAATGTACGTGATAACGATTCGTCGCGCTGTCGATTTGGCATGACTTTTCTCATCGTGATCCACTTCGATTCGTCGCACCTTCTCGGTGTGTGCGATACTGTGACCGTAATTCATATGGCGTTGATAAGCTATCCCTCACAAATAATATTCATAATAATAATAATGATATATTATGTGCCTTATCGTCTCCCGTTTGTGCGCGTGTAGAACGTCAAGTGGGAGTAGATTACTCGCATTCATTTCATGTTGTATTCCGGTAAGCCACGAAACATTTTGTTTTCGCAAAGATCTGCGTTGCGCCGTTTATCTATATAAATGTTAAACCCGTGGTTGTCAACAGAATGTACAGAGGAGGAGAGGCTAGTGTATATTGGCACAAAGTCGATGCGAGCCCTACGATGGCTGATGTATGGATTATTCAATCGGCACATTTGTTTTTAAAACTCGCGAAACGAATGAGCATTCGCAGCCACAACTGCAAAAAAATTCGTGTACTTTGTAAGTAGGATAATAAATAAGTAATGGCTATGCGTCGAAATTCAGAATTTTTCCACGGATTACTTATATCCTGAATTCCGACGTATAAACGTGCGAACTAATAAAGTATTCCTTTTCCATAAGTAATATCAAACGAAGAGATGGATCTTATTACTTTCATGAATGCGTGCTTTTCAACGATGTGACTTGATACTTTTGAAGTTTAGGTAGTTTTATTGTTACAGCGTTTCCGTTAGATTTCACTGAAAATTTGCAGAAACGTTCTTTGATGTCATATGAATGTGTGTATAAAATTTCAAGGAGCTTTGTCGACTCAAAAATGACGATATTTATTCTTGAAAAAATCGTCACTTTTCGCAATTTCCCACAAGAGCTCGTTTTAAATAGAGCAACATTATACAACGAGTATGTCGATTATTTGGTCGATGAAGAATGTTGAAATTCTGCACACATTTTTATACATCAAAGAAGCTTCGATTACTTTTTATAACGAATCTTATGAAAACACAAATTCATGATTTTGTTTATTACATAACAAACAAACTTTCCCTAGGATCGATTTGAATTTTGAGTATATTGTTCTTTAGTCGATTTGCAACAACTATTCTTAATGAACTTAAACGCTTGGTCCCCTTCCAACGTGAGAAAAAATGGGAATACAATTTCAATTCCTCACCCAACCATAGGACTACCTTAATTAAATCAGCGAGTGACGAGGATTGGCTTTCAACTAGTTCCTTTCAATACACTTTATTTCATTAAAATATACAGGATTAAAAACGTGATCACACATTTGTACGAGTAGCATCTGCTTCAGTGGCCCCCGCTATTTCAATAACATTACAGAAGGATAGAGCCTCGTTAATGGAGGGTACGCTTTTAATAATCCTTTCATACATTTCTTTTTCTCTATCAATCGGCGAATTATTAACTCGTGAATCTTAAAAAATACTTGGATCTCGCGCTCTCATGAAAGTGGACATAATCACATATATATATATGTATATATAGATCTACATATATATATTTGTTTATGCATATGTATATTTATATACACACTCAATCTATAAACGCACAGTCGTATCCTCTCGCCCCCTGTCGTTCCCCCCCCGACTATATAATTACTCAATTTCTTGTTTGTTTTCCTTTTAATATTATTTATACAGAAGTAAACGCTATCGAGGTACCCCTCCCCTCGCGAGCTATGTAGCATCACGTTACTCGCGAGGCTGCTCTTGCTTCTATCATAGTATTGTATTATTTATATTTATTCCATAGAATTTTTCGCATCATCAGCTGGTAACTTGTTCCTCGTAGGCACGTATGTCGTTGCATACATCTCCCTTTTGCCCCATTTTCTATTATTTTGCTCAATGTTTCTACTTTTAATATTTCCTCTTTTGTTTTTAATTAAGTAAATCTTTCAGCTCGGAACTAGATATTCTTGCATAAATGCTCTTGATTATTTTCATAGAAATCTTAAAACCTCTCACTTCTCTGGTTGCGCTTCCATGAAATTCTTACAGAGCGTTGGAGTAATAGCAATTTTTTGGAATTGATCTGCCACGACCGAGGTATATGGGCGGTAAATAAAAGTATATTGATCTTTCTGTATCTCCTTGGAATCCTTGCAAACCTAAGAGATTACAAAAAAACTCGTTTACCAGATAAATCACATATAAACATGAGACTGAGTCTCTCTCATCACTACCAAATTATACCTGTCCTGTGTGTATGTATGTGTGTGTGTGTGTTTGTTAATGCTCTTGTGTAACCGGCGTCGCGATTATAACAAGTGAGAGACGATGAAAAAATATAGTCGCAGGAAAAACGATACCGGCATTTACAGCTCGTTGTACTCAAAAGTCCCCCGAGACGATCCGATCGATGATCGATCAATAACAACAGTTTCACTACCTCTGGTAATTTGATGAAGATGGAAGTTGAATGAAGATCGGCGAGACGGTCCAGCAGCACGATTTTCTACGATTAATTCCCGGCGGAAGATTAGTTTGAGGAAAGAATATCCAAAAGTCGAGAGTGAAGAGAATAAAAAATAAAAAAATAAAAGTCATATGTCCGAGCGAATGGTCAATGTTGTCTCACTTGCCGAGACGTTTAAGACGGGATCTAGTTCCAAGTGCCGACCTTGCATTTGGATTGTAAGGAGATTTGACTCTTTTGGTTATAACGGAGCCAGTCGAGGAACTTGTGTTGGTTGTCGTTGAAACCGTACCGTTGTTTCCTGGAGCCTGTTTTGACAATTTATTGGTCATTGGTGTCGTTAGATTCGTCGTGAGGTTTGACACTGACGATGAGGATGATGCTGATGCAGACACAGGTAGCGACGCAGAGGATGATGAAGGAGATGCAGATTTAGTGACTTTGCCAGATAGCTTGAGCTTCGCCGGTAGGGAAAGCCTGTTTTGTTTGACGATGCCATACTGGTGAGCTATTTGAGCCGGGACGGTGTGGCCAGTTATGTCAACATTGCGAGAGCGCAATGTCTTGACCGGTGTAGCTGCCAATGTGTCTGATCGCAACCAGCGGTGTAGACTGGATGCCGGTGATGAGTCGATGGATGAACCAAGAATTCCGCTGACTGTTCTATTGAGTCTCGGTCGAGTTGAGCAAACGCTACTGCGATGCCCCGATTTACCCTGATCCCATTCTCTAAGAGCGAAACTTCCTCTCAACTGTACACGATTCGAGCCATTAATCGATGGTCTTCGAATCGTCTTGACGGGGGTCGCTTTCTTCTCGAGGCTACGGCGTTGAAAGGAATTCGGTGAAGGGAGCTTCTCTTGGCTACCGGCAGATACACTCGCCGAGCAAGAACTCGCCGTACTTCCACTTCGCGACCTTGCTGCCACGATGGATTCCTCTGGCCATCGTAGCCTGCTGTGTTGCTGGGTTTGTTGTTGTTCTTGCTGCTGCTTCTGTTGTAATTTATTTCCTTGATTCACCGGATGATTCTCATCGGTTGGACTTGGGCGATCCTCCGAGCGTGTTCGCCGCTTCGCTGTTGGTTCTTGAACTGTGCACAGCACCGGCTCCTCGGCCCGTCCGGAAGTGGAACTGTGCCTGCGCTTTGAGCCAACTGTTGTTGTTTCGTTGAGAGCAGAAGGTGAACCTCCTTGGCTGTGTTTATCGATCGACTCGACTGGGGCATAGTCTCGTTTCAATCGCGATCCAACTGAATCAAAATAGCATGATTTTTTTCTATCGCCTAGAAAGCTGGCCGTTGTTGTATTGATACTCTGACGTCGTCGTACACTTCTCGACTCCAAGTGTAACCCTAGTGAACTACCTTGAGATTTACGTCTGCCGGAAACACTCGCCAAGCCTACGATCGCCACTGGATCTCGTTGCTCGAGATTCCCCGTTCGAGATATCGAACCGGTAATCGTGCTACCGGTAGATGATAATCTTGGTCCGCTTTGTAGCTGTTCGCACGAGTCACAAAATGTATTTTGTTGCACGAGAACCGATACACTAGGATCGGGTAACTCCTTGGTTGGAGGACACTTTTCCGGTGAAGTTGGCTTTTCTAATATTGTATCGACATCCGGTGTTACAGCGCGTTTCAATATTGTCAAAGCAGGAGGGGAAGGTATTTTCAAGAGCGTCGAGTCTGTCGCTGACCCAATCGAATCTCTCCTCGATTTTACCATTGACAATTTCGGAGTTTCGTCCGAAGCGTCACTGGATGATATCTCCGCTACCTGTATGCTTTCTGTATGACTCGGTAATGAAGAGTCTATGGCTTGCGGCTCGGATATGCTTTCGTTCAGTTTATTCGTATCGGCGGTGAACACTGAACAATGCTGGATCCTCTCATCGTTATCGATTTGCCCATTTCCGTTCAAGGAAGGCTCATCGTATAACGCATCCGAGATATTTTGATTTTTCAATTTTGTTATTTCGTCATCCATCGGCAAAACGGAAGTCAACAATGTATTTAAAGGTTCTGCTATATTTTCCCTTGGTGTACTAGGTGTGTGAGCCCAGACGAGTGGTGCCGTACTTTTCGTCGATGGAACACTTTCGTTCTTTCGACTCATCAAAACCTATGGAGCGAAAATATAGATAATCATTTATCAATTTTCGAATTACCTAGGCACTAAGTATTTCTTCCAATATAAAGATACACTCACCTCGCTACGAGATGGTCCAGGTGGATCGAGCATTAGTGTAACGACACTCGTATTATCGGCCCTTAATCTTGTCGTAAACCACCTCTCTAGGGCCGTGTCCACAAGACTTTTCGAAGGATTTATCCACATTTGAACATCGGCAGCTTGCTGCAACGAGATAATAATATCGATGGCAATCTTGAAGCGAAAGTTCGAAACAAGTGTTCAAAAAATCCTGAAAATCAAAGATCTTCCAAACTCACGCCATTGCCCGTCTGTTGAGAAGCTATCAGATGCTTCTCATTGTGCCTCTCCGCAGCCTGAACAATGGCGACTGCTGCCTGAGGTGTCAACATGTTCCACAAACCATCAGTGCCAAATATGAGACAACGCTGAGATTTAACATCTACGGTCACTACTCTAACATCCGGTTCGGGAGAAACAACAAATGTGTCCAACTCAGAATTGTAACTCCACAAATCGCCTGAAAAATGATTTAAAAAAGATTGATTCGTATACAATGCTAAGGCATGAAAATGATATAGATAGGAAAAATCTTGCTTGAATGAAGAACTCACCTAGCGATCTGGCAACAGCGAGAAATGGAATTTCATCTATGTGAGTAGACCTTCGAACCGGTCCTTTGTGACCAATTCTCGGTCTGTTCCATACTACTCTTGGAACTCCGGACTTACTAACAACTTTGCCTCCCGATTCCTGAATCCTTATCATCTCTGGCCCGCTTTCTGGCTTATGATCTTTAGTGAGAGCTTTTGCTTTCCATTGTGGATCGCCATCCTCCTGATAACCTAATATGATTCCCGAGTCTCCCACATGACCGATATAAATCTTTCCTTTACGAATAAAGGCTACACTAGCGGTAGTTCCTGCGGTCGATGGCAATCCCGAAGCAGTTCTGGGCCATTTGTCTGAAATTACAATGCAAACATGAATGATTGTTTATATTATCAAAGATCAACACTTTTTCCAAAGCAATTGAGTGGTTTATTCGGTTCCTCAAAAATACCATTGTACCTTGTTAAAGAATATATTTTATAAATGGCGATAGCACTTTCCACAGTCTTGTTGGACACTTTTCTAACTACTCTTACTTAAAGAACACGGTAAAAAATAAAATGAAAATGTAATTAGAGCCCAAACGACACACCGATACAATATGTTTCCTTCAGTTTATACATAGAGTTATAAGTGCTGTTCCGGAAGATATATCGCTTAAAAATTATGCCTCGCTGTATGCACGTGCATGCTTGCGTTCAATTTTTTCACCAATCGTTCATATGTCGTTTGTATTTTGTTCTCGGCTATGACGTACGTTGCTTGGACGTTTCGGCGGAGCGAAGAAAAATATTTTACAGATAAAAGTTGTTAAAATGAAAAATAACGAATTCGAAGATTGATTTACATCCAAAAACTCATTTACCAATAATTCAAAACTAATAAGTGAAGAAAAAATATCATTACTCCAAAAATCAGCGACGTATGTGAGGTTAGTACGATAGTTACATAACCTAAATTCTACGCTGCTCGAGCGCCGCGGCAAAGTGGGAAAAATACGCGGGAGGATGACGAAGA
The DNA here is from genome assembly GCA_946811545.1 of Netelia fuscicornis. Taxonomy (NCBI): domain Eukaryota; kingdom Metazoa; phylum Arthropoda; class Insecta; order Hymenoptera; family Ichneumonidae; genus Netelia; species Netelia fuscicornis. Next base: position 51,258,646 of record OX328012.1, on the reverse strand, counting down.
TCTCAATATAATTTTCGGAATTTGTTGCTCGCGAAAATAGTATTGAGCACGTAATTTCCAGACACAAACATATTGAAATTCAATAAGAAATGCTCACCAAGCTCACGCCACATAGCATAATGGGTGTTAACATATCCGTCTCTGATAGCTCGTAGTACATCCTCGTCTTTGTCGCTCCAAAAATTTCGCTGTTTAACAATGATATCCATAAGATGTTCTTTCGCAAACGTTGCAGCCTCGCCACCACCATGACCATCGAATATTCCAAAAAACGCATATTCGAGATCCTTGTCATCGGATGTTTGTTGGTAGGCCACACTGAACATGTCTTCCATGTATTTTCGACCGCCCTGATTACAGTGGCCGGTCACCCGAAGATTAACCTTGATGCTCAACGGCATTTTGCTCGGGTTGTATCTCGACCTCGTCGAGACTACGTTGCGCGCGACAGTGTTTCACGAGCTGACGACACACTGGTTGAAAAAAAAAAAAATCACCAAACCAACACACGATACAACTGGATTGCGGAGCTGCGGAAGAAGCAGCAGCAGCAGCAGCAACAGCAGCGCACTTGAGGTCTATTCGATATACGCACTACCACTACATAAGTATATAATAATCGAGGCTACTGTATTGGAAGAGCGGAAGCCTCGCATTTACCGCTGCTGGCTCTAGCTGCGCGTAGCTTTACCGTGCGACTCGGGAGTGCTCGCGGGAGCCTCTGGCGCACTTGGGCTCACGCACACAAAATCGTACACAAGCATTCACCAACGCGCCTCTTCCCCAATCCTCTCCGCCGCGCAGCCCGCGATTGCCCGCTTATGATGACGATGCTGCCTCGATGGATACAGAAGGTAAGTAGTGGGGTAAAAAACGGGCTTCGTCTCTTCCGTCCCGGTTAGTTACACCGTCTCTTTCTATACTCGACGATACTCTACTCTTTCCCGCGCTCTTTATACACTGCTGCGGTATAGCCGAGGTAACAATTGCTATTACTATTCTATTATGTTGTATGCATGTATGCATATGTGTGTATACATGTTTCGGTACGCGGGACTACAGAGTATGCGATAAAACAACAGTGTGGAGAAGTGAGAAGCGCGCGCACAACTCGACTTGCAGGGACTTGCAACGATGGAGCTCAAACTCGGAGCTCGCTGGCCATCAACGTCCACCACTTACACAGAGGCTCCACCCCCTTGTTTGTTTTCTCTCTTTTTCTCTCTCGTTCTGTCTCGGCTTTTCACCGAACAGATGCCGCGTCTACGCTGTTCTCGCGCTCTCTTTTACGCGCGTCGACCAACGGAAAACTTTATATCCCCCTCTACTTTCAAAAGACTCGATGTCCCCCCCTCCACTTCCCTCATTCCCCTGACGAACCGACGATGGTCGTTTAGCGGCGGTGGCCCGTTGTCGGATCTCGGTTTGCTCTCGGCCTATTCGTGCCGCGCAACTTGACGCACGCAGTGTACACCGTTGCCACGTTTTTATTATTATACCGAGCAAACTCGACGATGGCCACGACACGAACAAACAACGAAGCTGTATAATCTCGAATCTCGAAGAGCGCAGACTATCGCGGCTCGATTCGAAATTCGTAACTGAATCCGTTTTCTTGTACTTCTCCTCGTCCGTTTCCTCACATCGCTAATATCCCATGTTTTACAACAGCCATGGGCATACGGTGGAAAATCTCGAGAGGAATCATCTAGTGTGATTATACAAAAATAAAATGAGCGCCAGCTGCCGGTACGTTAACAATATGTATACGATAAATGGAACGTTCGTTTTAGGTGTGATGTCGAAGAAACTACGAGAGAAGATTTCGATTCGGCGAGAGCTAGAAGCGCGGGCTCATTCGCAATTACGAACCCAACTTGCACAGTCCCAAATAAGTACGCACGTGTTGAACGTAGAGTCGAGTTTTCGATCCGAGCGGTACGTCCGACGAAGAGCTGACAACGTCGCCTTCACCGTTCGAAATAGCACAGAGCAGCACATACAACTTTCGCCGCGCATCGACAGAAAGCTGTATAAAATCGTATTGGATACAGAGGCGTAGCTTTTGGAAGAGCAACGTTTGCCGAAATGGTGTAACATTTTGAGAATTATTGGAATAATTCTGTGCCTGAAGCACAAAAATCTAATGCGATAAATGGCCACAGACTGTATGGAATATTTATACGTGTATCATAATTGTTTCGTATAGAGAGCGCCATACGCGACTCTCGCGTTGCATCATCACTACACAAGATGGCAGCCTACAAGAGCTTTCCCCTTACAGCATGAAACAGATATGGTAGAGAAGGGTCTAGCAGTGTTTGTAATAATACAACACTATGGTGAAGGAAGTGAAAATGGTAAATTCTGTTTTAGTATACTCATTGCTGAAGTAAGTCCCGCCAGGGATACGACAACACATTTAAACTGGCAGCTTTCAGTCGACCCGAAACCGCCGTACGCTCTCTCACTACCAGACTTGGAATTTTATATTCCCAGCCGGACATGTTCGTGCACGTTGAGACTGGTCGAATGTTCTGACGCATCGACATTGCTCGCCGCTCGCTCAATTTTATATGTTTAAAAAACGACCAACTTTACAACGAGAGCTGATGGGAAATATATGTACGCTAGAGACAAAGTAACTGTATCACTATTAAAAATTATAACAATTTGTTTATTATGTTATAAAAATCTTTTGATGGTATATGGTCTATATCAATTTCTCTGGTATATCTGCGATCAATGCGAGCGGTCATGAGTATTCATTCAGGGTTGCACCTTAAATTGCGTTGAAGAGCAAGAAGAAAAAGTCCTTCATACATGAAAAATTAATAATAAATTATTTTCGTCGATCGTCGCGGGTAAAGCTGATTGTGAGCCACGTCGCCATCCGTCAGGATCGTCAAACGATGTACTATTATTAGCATTTTAACCTACAGCGCATCGTCGAACGTTCCGTTCAACGGAAATATATTTATGGTGGCGCCATCTGTCGGTAGCCTGAGTGAACTGCGATCAAGACTGTTGACGCATTGCAATCGAGAGAGGGCACCACCGCAATCACTTTGTGCATTGATGATAATTCTGCACAGTTATGAAATTAGTATAATCTGATATAGTATATTTATTAGGAAAAAAAGTGAGGGTCGTCTATTAATCGAATCACGTCTCGGAATTATTTTACAGAACATAATGTGGATGTATTTTCTTCACAACGGTTAATATAGTGAATTGATGCTAGTAAACTACACAACAGCAGAGTGGCGCAGTGGAAGCGTGCTGGGCCCATAACCCAGAGGTCCGTGGATCGAAACCACGCTCTGCTAAATGGAGAAACAAGATTTCTTTCTTCTTTTTTTTTTATCTTTTATTTTTATTTACTCATATGGCGAATGTAGGTATACTTAACTGAGAAGAAAGATTATACAGATTAATTAATTAAAGTAATATGAAATAGATTCGGTCAATTACGGATCAAAAAGTCTTTATTGTACTTTTATTATATCCGCTGTGCTTACGCGCACAACGGATATTATCTTATTTAAGATTTTATGGAAAAAAGCCTCGTGTTAAAAAAATTAAAATAAAATCTGAATGAAAATAGATTTCAGAGTGGGCGTGGTGGAAAAAATGCGAAAAAAAAATCCGCCCAACGTGGGGCTCGAACCCACGACCCTGAGATTAAGAGTCTCATGCTCTACCGACTGAGCTAGCCGGGCGATGAGATTTGCCGCCATCATGTACGTTATATTCCCCACGGAAAGAGACAAAGAAAATTTTCTCGTCGGTAAAGATGGTAACTCCAGAACAGGGTGAATTAGTTATTCTAAAGATGCAAAATGTTAGTGCCAGTAGTAGCAAGATTACATTAATCATAATAAAGCGAATAATGAACGAAGCTACGAATCTCGCGTGCTTCCACACATTCGCAATTGCTAGGCAGTTTTTGGTTTCGATAACTGAATTTGATAAGAATCATCAGAGCTATCATCAGAGAATAACAAGCCTGATACCAATAATAAAAAGCATCGTATTAACGAAACCGAAACTTCGTTTATCGCCACCGTTGGAGCTTTCACCCAGAGCTTTGTCATCCGTTTTCAGCATATTCCTCACCAGATCCTTACCATTGTGAGGACACTTGTGATAAGTATAACCAATTGCACGAATTTCAAGAAATTGAACAAGTTCCTGCCAACATCTCCATTTAAGTGGATTTCTTCCAAACTCGAGAGTGGCGAGTCTCGGCAGACCGACAAAGTAGCTCGTGTATATGCACCGAAAAGCATTGCCCTCAAGATTGATGTACTCGAGTCGGTCGAGTTGTTGAAAAGCGGCCGTTTCGATCTCGGCCAAATAATTATCGCTCATATCGAGCCACACGAGGTTTCGAGTATCGTGAAACCAGCCGTTCTTCACAACGGCAAAGCGATTGTCGCGTAGCGTCAACCGCTCGAGTCTACTCAGATCGGCAAATGCCCGAGGATCTATGTCCCTGAGAGTACAATTTCTCAATACAAGGTCGGTGAGATTCTCAAATCTGGCGAATGCCATAGCCGACAAATGTGGCACGTAGCTATCGACGATCTCAATTTTTGTTACGTAGCTAGGAATCTTAAGAAGAAGGGAGATGTCCCCGTTCGCGCAATGGTACCAGGTTGTAGCTTTTAGATCAACGTTGCTCGACGGATGACCTTGAATTCGGGGATGGCAATATCCACTGCTGATTGCCAGAGGTGGAATATCCACGATGTTCGGATAAGAGGACGTTGCCACCGGCGGATGAGGTGGTACCATCGTCGTCGTTGTCGTCCTTGGTGTTTCGAACGGTCGAGTAGGAGAACTGTTTGGCAATAAACCAAGTAACGAAAGAAAAGGTGAATAAAGTATAAAGATCGGTAGATAAGAAGATGGATATTGCTCGAATCGGTCCATTACTCACCCCATTGTTGGAACATGATGAAGAGTACCAACAGTATTAAGATTCCCATCGTTACATCCCCATCCACCTTCGTTCCTACGCAGGAGATCCTCGGGATTGCAATCGCACGACATCGTTCGCTCTTTCATGAGCTGAACTAGTCTCGTGATGCACAAACATGTCCAAGGATTATCCGCAATCTCCAATCGACGAAGATAACGTAGTGCCTCGAGATGTTCGATACCTATACAATTCAATCGATTGTGGGAGACATCAAGCTCAACAAGATAGGGCATCCGATCGAAAACTCCATTGGAGATTCTCGTAATACCGTTTCTCGATAGATCGAGTTTTCTTAGATTTCGCGCCTCCTCAAACCACTCGGGTCTCACGACATCGAGATCGTTACCACGTATTACAAGTGTCTCAAGGTTTCTTAGGCCGTAGAAGGCACGACGTTCAATATTCTGTATGGCGCACTCGCGAAACTCGAGTCGTCTCAGATACGCTCCAAATTTGCGGAACGCATCGTTATGAATCGTTGGTACAATCGAACCGGAATAAACGATAATCTCGAGACTCTCTGGAATGTCACGAAGATCATGAAGCGACGCTCTCGAACAGAGGTAAGCGTCGATTTCGGTCGCATGATGCTTGCGAACGAGATGACAACCTCCGCCGCTGTTACCACCGTGATGTATCGTCGTCGTCGCAATCGTCGTTGCGTCGTTGCTCGTCCCGTACCTTATACCGGTACGAACAGGAATTGGTACACCAGGTCGGTGTATCGCGTACGCCCAGCTCCAGCGTATCTTACCCTCTTTGCCAATTCTCGTCGAAGAAGACGATGATGACGAAGACTCGTTCCAGCTCGTCTATGGGTCCCGGTGAACAAACAAGCGATTATCGTGTGTACATACACTATCGGCGGAAAGTTTCCGGATAGAAGTTGAAAACAGTGCCGGAACATTTTTTTATGCCATTTCGCCGGTAGTTGGCCTAGGGTAATTCAACCAACGCCATTTTAAAGAGCAGGGATTTCCCTTCATTTTGACTTTTTAAAAAAAAATTTACGATTTTTTTTTACAATTGGCACACAGTTTTGAAAACGACCATTTTTGGTCGTTTTTTTGTTCTTTTGCAAGTGGACCCCATTTGCGGTAAATTTTTTTTAATGATTTTCTTTCATCATATTCATAAAGGGGGAAGTGTAAGCTTCAAGTTCATTTTTTAGAAAATTGTCTGTGATTTTTTTTTTCAAAGATATGTCGTTCTTTGAGAAAAAATGGACTATTTGAAAATTGCTGTATAGGACGAAAACAATGAGGTTTACAACAAAATCTCAAGATGGCAACAAGTTGTATTACTTCTTGCTGAGTTTAGGAGAATTTTTGCAGATTTTTTTACGAAATTTTTTTTTTCACCTGTTTCCGGTCAGCTTGATTGATCTGAATACTCTGAAAATAATAGAATTAATTTTTTTACTTACATATTAAACTTTGGTCTCTTCGAAGGTTTCTTCGGCGACAGAGTTTCTTCGATGTAAGTAAAAAATTTAATTCTATTATTTTCATGGTATTCAGATCAATCGAACTGACCGGAAATAAGTGGAAAAAAAATCTGAAAAAATTCCGAAATCGATGCTCTTTAAAATAGCGTTGGTTAAATTGGCCTAGGCCAACTACCGGCGAAATGGCATAAAAAAAATTTCCTCCACTGTTTTCAACTTTTGTCCTGAAACTTTCCGTCGGTAGTGTACGTCTATACCGTACCGTCAAAGAGGGCTGCTTTGACAAATTTTGGAAGTAATTTGTATGTAACTTTTGTTTAACATCCTAAATCCCAATTTTTGTTTGTTCCAATACACCAATGTGTTATTTGGCTATGAAATGTATAAGAAAGTCAAGCTCTCCCACTCCCTCGACTTTTTTTTAATATATTTTTTAAAAAGTGTTATACTAACCCTGGTATGGGGCTTCTTTGACAAGGCATTAAAATGCAATTTGTATCGAAGATTCAAAGCGTAATAGTTACATTTGATATCATTTTGATAACAAAGTTAATATTTTATGCATTCTACATAAAATTAAATGAAAGACAACAATTTTTTTCTATCAAATTATCATCTTTATTAATGAAACATATTATATAAAAATTCGAAGTATCTAGGGTGCTATTATAGGCACTTAATCAGTCTTATTATTTTTATTGAGATCGGTCTTATATTATAAGTCTTGTAAGTTATAAAACTATACTAACTAATACATAATGTAAGACCGATAATATAAATTATCAGTCTTACATTATATATTAATACTGAGATCAAAATCGAATTTAACAATATTAAAATCAACTTTATAATAAACTGGAATAATGAATTGGAAACAATAGAAATATGTTTAAAAAGAATTATTGTGTAATTTTCGCACACCACACATTCATAGGTAGGATTGGTCGCATGCATTTAACGCTGTGTCAAAGTAGCCCTAAAATCTGTCAAAGTTACCCGCAATGTCAAAGTAGCCCTCTTTGACGATACTTCTACTATGATAATGATAATAATAACCCATAACCGGTGGTCGCGTTCCATCGAGGTAGACGATGTCAATCCGGTCCTTGGATCAGGATCTTGATCACAACGGATGCCTTGCGAAGATGAACTGCTCATTTCGTATCCGATTCTCATTTGGGCCAAATAATTCAGCAGATCGTTTCTGCATTCGCAGGTCATTGGATTATCGGTCGCCTCGAGCCTCTTCAACGAGACGAGACCACGAATGTAGTGTCGTGGTAAACACCTCAACCGATTTCCACGAAGGTCCAACCTCTGAAGAGCGACCAGATGTGTCAGAGCGTTGTCCTCGATAGTTTCGATCCCGTTGTAAGAAATACGTAAATCCGTGAGTCTGCGAAGATCTGTGAACCAGTCGTGACCGAGGGTCGGAAAACGATTGCCGACAAGAGAGAGCCTTTCGAGCTTGTGAAGACCGGCGAACGACTCTCTCTCGATTCTTTCGATCCCACAATTAGTTAACTCGATGCTTCTCAGTGTATTCCCAAATCTGAAGAAGGCGTAACGGGTTATCGCTGGTATTGGAACCTCGAACATTTGTATCCAACCGATCTCATCGGGGAGCCTATCGAGAATCGCGAGACTCGACGCGTGCGTCTCTCGCCACTCGAAACGGGAGCTGCTACTATCTTCTTCCTTCACGTAGCTCGTCGTCATCGCCGTCGTCCTTGTTACCGATGGCGGAAGATCGGGATATTCAAGCAAGGTCATACAGTCGTAAACATTGTTCCTTGTCGCTCGTCGCTTATTCCTCGACGAGGATAATCCAGTTTCCGTGAAGAAGGACGATGATGGACGATCGTTCTCATCAGATCCGTGCTCGATCATACGTTCCTCGAAGAAACGAATCAGCGCGCCTCGGCAGTCGCAGGACCAAGGATTCTGATCGATCCGAATGGTTTTCAAGTTCGTCAACGAGGCCAGAGCTTCGATCGGTAAACAATCCAGATCGTTATCTCGCAAACTAAGGGTCTCGAGATTGCGCAAGTGAGGGAATACCTCGGGCTCGATGTAAACAAGGCCCGCGCCATCGAGTGTCAATCGGCGAAGATTCTTCAAAGGACGAAAGAGTTTCGCGCTCGCCACGTACATATTGGTCCCCGAAAGGACGAGCCACTCGAGACGATCCAGGCCGCGAAAAGCATCGGGACTCGTCACTCTAAGATCGCAATTGTAAAAGGTCAATCGACGAAGATCGTGAAATCGAGCGAAAACATCCGGTCGAAGATCGTTTATGCGTGATACTGTGAATTCGATCCATTCAGCCTCGTTAGGTATCTCCTCTATATCGGTGCTAAAATTTCCATGCACGCAGGCGTATGCGATTCTTATATCCCCGCTCTGAACGGAAGTTGGATTACACTTTGCGCGAACCTCGTTGATTTGACTCGTTCCCAGCACAAGTATTACAAGAACGGCGCGAAACACCCAATTACCGTTCGACAACACCATCGTCAAATCGATCGTGCCGCCGCGCTACTCGTACCTCAAGCCGGAAGTCAAGGATAAACGGTGCAAGAAGAAGGAGCAAAAAGCTCACTTGCTTCTCAAATTATCGCACCAATGGTGAAGGTCGTTTCTCTCGCTCTTCGAATCGCTGTTCGCGCGTCTCTTTGTTACATACACGAAGGGTTTACGCATAGTCGCGCGCACATAAAGCGTAAACTTTAACGCGTAACGCGATATCGATCCTGAGCTTGTTTTCTCCCTCCCAGTTCCTCTCCTCTCGTCTCTTCTTCCTCTCGTTAAATTCACCCTCGAGTTTCCAGCAACCAAGATGAAAAATAATTCACGCGCGCATACGCAGACCGTTTGTAAAATTAAGCGGTTGAAACGAGAGGTAGGCGGCTGACCGACTGACCGTCGGTGAGTAAGCCACGGGGATTATATAAACTCGTAAGGACAAGGTCAGATTTGCCCCTGCATCGAGAGCCGCTCTATCTTTAGAAGTGCGAGCAAGAGCAATACGTCGTACGCGTCTCTACGATGTGCATCGGTCGAGCGCGTGTGATACTGTGCGCCAGTTTACGAAGTGTCATCTATATAGGTACCTACTCATCGTCTTTGGCAAAACGAGTCTCTCGCTGCACGGCCAAAGTGGACGAAAAGGCAATAATAAACGCATCATCGCGAGGCCCCCTGCGCTCCGATACCTTGATGGAAATAAATCGGCTGGGACGCGGAGCACGTGGGAGCGCCCTCCCTCTTCTTCGGATCGGCGATACTAATCTGGAGCGTGCTCTAGACGCTTACGCGCCCGCTGACTTATAAGTGTCATGTAGGTACGTGCCTCACGTATCTTCATAACTCCAGTACCTTGATGGAAATAAATCGCCTGGGACACGGAGCACATGGGAGCGTGCTCCGTATTCTTCAGATCGGCGATCCAATCTGGAGCGTGCTCTAGTCGCTTACGCGCCCGCCGACTTATAAGTGTTATGTACGTACATGCCTCACGTATCTACATAACCCAAGCACCTTGGTGGAACTATACCTTGATGGAAATAAATCGGCTGGGACACGAAGCACATGGGAGCGTGCTCCCTCTTCTCCAGATCGCTGATCCAATCTGGAGCGTGCTCTAATCGCTTACGCGCCCACCGCCTTATAAGTGTTATGTAGGTTCATGCCTTACGTATCTACATAACACTAGTACCTATCTCGATGGAACGATATCTTAATATAAATAAATCGGCTGGGACACGAAGCACATGGGAGCGTGCTCCCTCTTCTCCAGATCGACGATCTAATCTAGAGTGTGCTCTAGTCGCTTACGCGCCCGCCGACCTGAAAGTGTTATGTAGGTACATGCCTCACGCATCTACATAACCCCAGTACCTAGTACCTTGATGGAAATAAATCGGCTGGGACACGAAGCACATGGGAGCGTGCTCTCTCTTCTTCAGATCGGCGATCCGATCTGGAGCGTGCTCTGGACGCTTACGCGCCCACCGACTTATAAGTGTTATGTAGGTACATGCCTCACGTATCTACATAACACTAATTCCTTGATGGAACGATACCTTAATAGAAATAAATCGGCTAGGACACGAAGCACATGGGAGCGTGCTCCCTCTTCTTCGGATCAGCGATACCGATCTGGAGCGTGCTCCAGTCGCTTACGCGCCCACCGACTTACAAGTGTTATGTAGATACATTCCTCACGTATCTACATAACACTAGTACTATAATGAAACAAGGATTGGCATCGATCGCGTGCAGCTCGAATCTCCAAGTTCCAATTTGTCTCGAAAGAGCATATTGAAAAACTTTGTTCCGCCTTCACATTCGTTACGCACGCGCGAATGTAGAGGTAGGAAGAGAGGGATAAAAGTATAAACTCGGGCACGGCGTGTTATACGCAACATAATATGTCACACAGAGGATCGTTTTCACAAGGGCGACCTTTGGATGACACAAAGCTGTCCGCGAATGTTACATTACGAGTATAACCGGGTAAGGTGGAAGGGGGAGTGGTGGGGAGATAATAAACGAGCTACGCGCTACCGGGTCTAGGTGCGCGCGTGCGCCGCCTCACCCGCGCATCCCTATGCGCACGCATGCCGGCGCAAGTGACCGAGCACGATGCACACGCGATCCGTCGAGCTCTTCCCGCGTGTGCACATAGCTCAACCACTACCTTCCATTCCGTTACAGCTACACGTTGAATCACGTTCGATTCTTGTATTTTCCCTCGCGGCAAACTCGCGTACTTAATAACGTTCCAATATATATAAATATATATATATATTATTGTATAAAAAAAAATTAAATATAAATAAGGAGCACACGGTCGACGACTGCACGGTTCCACCGTCTCGTATCGAGTGCGTCGTTGATCGTGCATCGAGTGTGAATAAGTCGATGCGAGGTGAGAGAGACAGAGACAAATATAGAGAAAGAGAGAGAGGGAGATCATATCGAACTCGATGCGTACGAATAGTGCATGTGCGCGCGTGTGCATTTCTCCGCTAACAAAAATCCCAGCGACCTAATAATAATTCAAAAAATTCGATTCTCGATTAAAGTCTCATCGATTCGATACGATAACCCGCGGTTTCATAGCTCGATCTATAGCGATAATTGAATCGATATAATAACGAATTAAGCACGACGATGTCGTAGCGCTCATGCGCATGCGTGCAAGTGACGCGTATCGCGCGAAGCCAGAGAGAAAAGCTCATTATCGGCTTTGCCCGGGGCACAGTACTGTCCGTTGATAGTCCGCCGCGTCCACGAGGATGAACGAGAAACGTACGAATAAAGAAAAAAGTAAACTAATGTTTTCTTGCGCGCGTTACAATTATCCATTGACCTTGGAAACTATAATTAGTAGCTTGAGATAAAAGCTGATAGATCGATCGTAAAACAGACGATAAAGTCTTTTTTCCATTCTTAAAGATTTTTAATTAATTATCGATAGAGATTTACGCGTAACGTGCCGGTAAGTACTATCACCGATCGCACTATGTGGCAGGAAGGGCTGTGTAAAATCATCCGCTCCATTTTGACTTTTGCATCTTTTTTCAATTTATAATCATTGTTTGTGATTGCTTGATTAATTAAAACGTTTGCTTGATCATATTCTTTATCAAACAAACAAAACAAAAATGAGCGTTAAGTTAGACGCAAATTTTTGCCTAATTTCATTTTTTCAAACGCCAATCGATTCAGAATCATTTGTTTGAAACAAATAATATGAATTCGAACGTTTGTTTGGTCGTTATTTTTTCCCAAAAAATAAATAAATAAAATATTGGATCATTGTAGATTTTACACTAGATTCTGGCTTGATCACACTTGATACGTGTCCGCATGCATGTAACAATGTAACCTACACTTCATGTTACGACACGGGATTACTTGATCAAGTTTACAAGATTTTGTTAACTTTACAAATCCTGACCTTCAGTAGTTGAGTGCATCTTATTCTGAGCATCTTCGCAGCTGTCAACCGTTTCGCAACATGAATTGTAGATTATATTGTTGTTGTTGTTGTTGTTATTGTTGTTGTTGAATTTTTAGCGAGCGCTCAGTCTCTCGATCATTGTGCTCGAGCCCTTTCGAGGTTGTGCTTCCTTAGAAAAGGACGTCGAGTAGTTGTGCCTCTTAGATTATATTGTTACATGCATGCGAACCCGTATCAAGTCTGGTCAAGCCGGAATCTAGTGCAAAAGCTACAACGATCCAATATTTTATTAATTAATTTTTTGGAAAAACGACGATCAAACAAACGTTCGAATTATATTATTCGTTTCAAACAAACTATTCCGAATCGATTGGCGTTTGAACAAATCAAATTAGACAAAATTTCAAAAATTTGCGGCCATCGCTCATTTTTGTTTTGTTTGCTTGATAACGAATATGATCAAAGAAACGTTTTAACTAATCAAACAATCACAAACAAACGACAAACAATCGTTATAAATTAAAAATAAAGATGCAAAAGTCAAAATCGAGTGGCTAATTTTACATAGCTGGCAGGAAGGCCGGAGTCGCCGGTAAAAGACGTTACACCGAGGGGTCAGTGTGTCCCGGCCGAGTGAAATGTCGAATGGAACGGCGGAACGCGCTATGGGAATGGATAATCTTGTAGTAGTTACGGGTCAGTCGGTGTTTGACCGTTTGAGAAGAGCAACACGCGCGCACCTTGAACTAACGTACCGGCGTCGAACCCTCGTTATAACGCGGGTCTTTCGAACGAACCGAACGTGACCATCGCCATCACGATTAAGCCACTTATCTTTGTAGAATTAATCGTAAGGTCGGATGGCAGTTCGTAGTGTCATGCGCGCATTATCCACCACTCCTGCTCATCTTTATCATCATCGTCATCGTCATCGTCATCATCAACATCGTCTCGATCATCGGCGAGAGGAAAGTGCTGCGGCGGCGGCAGCGTGGACGCCGCCGCGTCTTCCGCCGGTCGATACTTTCACCGGAAGTGCCACTCGGTCTACGGACAATCAACGTTCGGTGAGCAGAGCGATCGTCGCGTTTGTAGCGAGAAACGATCGCTTTCGAGAAGCACTTTTCATTTTGATTTTACATTTTTGACGTTGTGGAATGTCCTCGTTCTCCAACATGGATAACTTCCGAAAAAAGAAGTGTATTCTTTGATCGTCTTGGTAATGTTGATTATCGTCCCACGTAGAACTTCTCACTTGACTCGCACTTGTACGTATAGTATAGTGTGGCTACGGCGAAGACGAGACATTCCTCGCATCACTTACTCATCCATACGCATTCCCGTTATACGTACATACTTACTCTATGCAGATATCCGTTTATACTTATAGATGTATACATGGGCACACTTGTATATGTGGATGTATATGTCTATAGATGGGAGATTTCCGCATATCTCTTTCCTCCTCTCCCTCTCACTGCAACAACAAAAATAGAAAATTAAAAATAACGAAAGGGGTGTGCTTATTCCCGAGTTGCGTTATTATTATGATCACATATCAAAGGAGACAAGAGGCGTACATCCTCGTTCGTGACAGAGGGAGAGAGGGAGCGAGAGAGAGCAATGAACCGACCGTCTACTTTACTCTTGCACAATTTTGAATCCTCGTCTTTCAATCAAGACGAATCCATTCACATCGACGCACGTGCATAGTATTTAAAGAGACGAATCACATTTCTCTTTCTATCGATAAATTTTGATAAGCCCGGTACGACCTTGAGTAAAACACAGCGTGTCTTTTGAAGAATTATTGTTTCGGAACGTTGCACAATAATCAACTAGAACAATCGAGCGGATAGAGAATTATTTGGTAACCGCAAAGTAGCTACTTCGTCTTATCGATAAAACTGAGAAAACTTGTCTTATCTCATTTATCTCGAGCGATTCGATAAATAGATTGCGACAACGACAATGAGATTATCGCCACGGGCATTTCTCGAGTCATTTCTTCGCTCTAACGTAGCAAGGAAAAGTCGCTCGAACGTACAATAAATATAGCACTCGTGCGTACGCGTTAAATCAGCGACTGTTCGTTACAAACGTAGATATAATCGTCGACGAGGTCTTGGCCCAAATGCACGTGCATCAGACGCGCGATGGATTCGTCTTTTACATAACGCGTGTGTACGCGCGAAGAGCGTCCTATCCATCGAGTGTAAAGCGTGCGCTACATAGGCGCTTATTCGCCACGAAACTTTTACGTAACGCATTAAAAGTTACGGCCGGGCATCTCTCGTGCGTTGGCTCTTTGGCGGAAGTGAGCATACCTCGTACAGTGTTTAACGAGCGCGTTAGTCATCGCCTGTAAAAGAAACGAAAAAAAAAATTGGAGCGAGGATATAAACGAGCAGAATCATGCTTCGACAGCTTTTGGGCTCACGTTCGAACGAACAGAGGGTAAACAAAAATTAATTTTCATACGCGTCATGTACTTACATATTTAGGCGGAGCCTACATTTTATTTTGGATAGGCCGGAAATTGGCCTCATCCTTACCCACCTCGGGCCACCTGTCATATTCACCATTGACACATATCCATCGTATATATTTATCCATTATACGTATATAATTACTCTCGGCCTGTCGATTAAATTGACGGCTCACGTACTCGCGAAGGCGTCGTAGAATGTCCTTCGTCTCTGCAAAACGCAACAATTATCGAAACGTATTTGCATTTTCAGTGTAGTCCGAGTGATATATCCTCGAGCTTGTACAATATTATTGTCGTATGTATAACGGGCTACGAATAATAGAATTATGCGAAAAGAATGATTCGTAGGCGTGTGAATTGAATTCAAGGATAAACGATGTACGCAAACGTATTTTTTTTACTTCCTGATTTTTAGGTTAATTTTGGCTCACTCGCTTATGCCGGTTTGTTTTTCAATTTTAGACGCGGACTGGAAAACTCGTAGACTCGACAGGCCCGGCGGGCAGAGTCCCGAACGCTGCGACCACTGCTGACCGTCGAATTAACGAAATTCGATCCTCGAAATTTGCAGGGAACAACGTATCTTCGTTGTGAGTTATTTCATACGTGAGCCTATTTCGTCACGGATTATTTATTTATTTGTAGTAAGGTTTATGAGAAAAACTTCCTTTTGGGATAAATTTGAGAAATAATATTGGAGAAAGAATGACGGATTGATTTTACCGACAGACTCGTCTCTTTGAATTTATCGAAGGTGAATCTTTCATCCGCAATCAACAGGTGTCGCTAGTTGTGCGTTTTTGAGCTTACTTGTTCTTTTTACTGATTCGATGACATAATGTTACTACTTTTATGCTTCGCTGGATCGTGTGGCTTATCCTGTGGTGGATTTCTATATACTGATAAACAAACATATATGATATCGATATTTCTTATCGGAAGAATGTATCTGGCGTGGTTTAAGTACGCATAGTTGTGCGGTTATTTCAACAGGGGATATAGCTCAGTGGTAGAGCATTCGACTGCAGATCGAGAGGTCCCCGGTTCAAACCCGGGTGTCCCCTAGAATATTTTTTTTTTAATCTTTTATTATACATATTAATATGTTTTTCTATATTTTCCAGACCAAACCGCGTTGCAAAAACAGCCGGAGATCCGGGGGTATCGAGGAAACGCGCCGAACCAATTCTATCATTGTTTGGATCACGCAAAGCTCGGACAAACAGAAATTTGATATCGGTGTCCGGCGAACGAATGACTAACAATAAGCTCGCGCCAAAGTCTACAAAACGGTTCATCCTCGAGTGAGTATATTTATCACTAGATGTCCTATAGGAAACCATGAGTGATTTTCTTTAACGAAACTGTGTCTTGCTGCGCAGAGTTATGCGACAGTGTTTCTATAATAAATTCAATAAAAATAAGTATTCAAGGATTATAAGAGAAGAGAGAGATTGGACGTAGGATGCGAATACGCGTGTATTTCGATACACCGGCGTTATCTAGTTTCTATATTCAATGTCCCCGACGAGAGCACACGTAGCATACGTACAATTACGAAACCGCAATTCTCAAACACCCACTTGCGATCGAGCTATCTCGCACACCTATTTGCCCAGAGTATATAACCTCCATATTTTTATGGTTACATACGTGTTGTAATAAACCGACCGTCGGGCATATACATATATGGGTATACTCTAGTTGGAGTCAAGTCCGTGCGAGGGGCGTTAAACGCAGTCAGGAATCGGCGCTCACCGCAGCAGTCATAGTTTTGTTGTTCCTTTAGTTCCTCACCATCTCCCTAGGATCGCGACAATCGGCGTTGAATACAGTATCGACTCTCCCCTAATAATAATATTCATCGATTACTCCTCGTTACGACGACGACGTATCGATCGGGGTACAATTCTTCGCGTGTACAACGCACGTACATAATTCTAACATCGTGGATATAAATATGTAGGTAGTAAAACTATAATATTGATATGGAGCGCAGCGAGCATGCTCGCTGTAACAGTACGAGTGGCACAGTGCCACGGCATGTGGCGTGTGTGACATACCGTTATTCACCATCGGCAAAGAACAGGCACGTATGAAGTATGCGAACGGGCGAGCACTCGCGAGCAGCTCGCGCCTCGATGAGAACTTTGCGAATCGTGCATCGGAGATACTTATATAATAGGTACATAACGGCGGCAGTTCCACCAGGAACACCGCTGATACTGCTTCTGGCTACGCCTGTATGGCGTTACGCCGAGAGTCTGCCTGCGTTGAATCTCTTTCTCGCAGGACCGTGGGTTACGTGCCCCTGATAATCGGCGAAGCGCGAGACGATAGTTGACCATCCAGCGCCAACGGAGATGTAAGTAAGCTCTCGTTTCGTCGCGAGATTCCGTGCCCTCTCGAGCCTTCTTCTTCTTCGCTTCGTTATAGACCCACGGAGCGTATGTTAAATGAGCGGTCGATATTCATGATCCACGAGTGGGAGACGTTGAGAGAAACAGCCGAGACGCCAGGGCTCGTGTATCGTATCGTCTCATCGAACAGCTCTTGCGTGCAAATAAGAATAGAACAGAAACGGCTGTTGCCATAAATATGCTACGAATACAATGATGGTACTTATTCTTTCACTCGTACTGGTATACAAGCTTTCTTTTACTTACCATTAGTTTCATTGTGATACGAAAACTTACACTCCTCCACGCTCTTATTAGGCACTCACTATAACATATAAATATTTATTAAAACATATTTTAAAAAAAGTGCCTATTAATATTGTTTTCTTTATTCCTTCGTCACCTCGGTTATCGTAGATTCGCCCACTGACATTCGCCTCTCGTTCATACCTTCGTTGTCTGTATAAAAAAATATACACTTGGGTTTGGGGACGATCGAAAAGGCCACCACGGAGTCCTTGAAGCTAAAGCATCGATTCTCCTCTTTATTCCTCTTCTACTATATATATAATTCACCACATGCCGGTCATACGGGAGATTGCGAGCATACGGTAGACGGTCTCGCTTCGACGGAACCTGTGAATGAGAGAGAAAGAATGATGCGAAACGGGCGGAACAAGGAAAGACGGCGTTACAGATTCTGCGTGTCGACGACGGTTACGGCGATGGTGGCGACTGCTGCGAGTCACTTCGCGTCTTCGTTTTTTCTTTCGTCGAACGGTTTTTTTTAATGCGCGCTTGCCTTGATACCGATGGACTGTCGGGGATAGAATTTGCGGCTGTGTAACATCGGCGATCACGTGACGTATATCCATTAGTGTTGATCACGGTCTTACATACAGGTCTTGCAACTCTCAGGAGTGAGGTGACTCGCTTGTTGAAGCAGTTTTTGGAAGTTCACGGTTTGGCCACATGCGACACTGCAATCGAGTGCCGATTGGGTTGCGCAAGCGCACTATTAACTTGACTAGCAAAAAATAAAAACAATATTATTGTCGGCAAATCTTGAAGATTATTAAATTAAATATCGCACAACATTAATATGAGCCGAGAAAATGTTGAACGTAAATGGAGAAAAAAAATCGCACAGAGCCAACGAAAACGATGATTATGAGGTTATGTCATGTCGACACTCGATAGCAGCGCTGCAGGTGGCGATAGAGAGAACTCGATCTTTCTGCTTCAATATGCGAGTCACTTTAGCCTTCCCCCACTCCCGGGAGTTGCAAGACCTGTATGTAAGACCGTGGTGTTGATTCGGACTGTACGCCACGAATCGTCAGAAAACGGCAACGCCGCGTACTAACGCTAAACAACAACTTTACCGTGTATATTGACATTGCACCGGTAAGCATACGTCACGGGTAGACAAATCATTTGCAAGATCGCCCGATCCGTTTCGTTCCACTACGTTCCCGGAACGTGTAGATATTTGCCGATTATTATATGTAGATTCCCATTGACATCCATGCTACAAAGTTCGACCGTACCGGTGACGGTAGATGCCGTTGTCTGTACGCGATGGTCCCTGCCGATCACTCTGCGCATAATCTGCACGAACGTGTCCTATGCGCATGCGTATATTTACAATCCTCGATCGCCGAATCCATTCGCCTTATCCCCCGGTTGCTAATATTTTCTTGTTCCGAGTTCCGTACTTGCAGTATTACTCGTTTGTTTGTGTCTCGTCGTCGCCACTTCTTATTCCGTTCGGCCACGAACAAGTTCAACAACCAAGTGGATGACGCTATTGGAGGGGGGCGGGGGGCGCATCGCGTTCGAGTACCCAGAGACCGCCCCTCTCCCATCCACCTTTCGCACTCTCCGTCTGTCTCTGTCGCGCCAACCTCTGCGTTTCGACATTGTACTTTTCAGTCCTCGATGCATCGTCGATCGGTGTGTGCCGCGCGACAGCGGACGACAAGTTTTCTGGTCGAGCGAGTGCCCTTCTATGCGCCTGGGAGATTAATTAACAATATATATAAATATTCATATTCTTACATATATAGATATATATATGTATGTATGTATGTATATATGTATATATATGTAATCTCGTGATCCTCATAGAATAAGGCAATTTCGGCACTACGGCGCGGTGGCACAGAAAGAGAAAGAAAGATCTTGGGTCGTGTCGTCGAAGGTTAGAGAGAGAGGGGACGAAACGTTCGAGAAACTTTTGGTATCTCGACATCGCACTCCATTCGAGGAATCGGCGGATACCCATGGGCCGCGACTGCGCTTCTTCCTTCTTTTTCGCTGCCTTGGCAACGTTCGATTCAAGGGGCACAGTACCCCGCATATTTATACTTGTTGGGGAGTGTACATATTAGAGTATGTCAACTCTCGTGCGACTAAGAAGTAATTATCGCCTTCTCTCTCTTTCTATTTCCCTCTCTTCTTTTCTCTTTCCCTCTCTTCTTCTCTCTCGCTTTCTCTGTCTGTCTGTCTCTCTCTCTCTCTCAATGTCTCTTTCTTCGAGGCGCGAGAGTTCTTGGGTGCAAAAGAGTCGTGAGCGCAGAGTCTGTTCGTTCCGAGATTGTTGAATAGCTCGTACACGAGTGATGCTGTTGCCACAGCTGTGTGGCATATAGATACAACGGAATCGTGAATGTGTGGGAGTGTGCGTGTACGTGCGTGCGCGCGCATGTACGTGTGTGCGTGCGCACAGCCCCACCGCCACCAGCAACAGGAGCAACAAGTGGGATCCAAGATGATGACGCCAGCTTGATCGTGTGTCAACCTTACCGTTTTTATCATTCGTACGTAGCACCGTATCAACGAAGGCCCGGCTCGAGAATATCGATGTATTCGATATTCCATACAACGCGTTATTTTATTATTAATCATTCAACGAAATCGCGGCCTATATTCTCAACGATAAGGAAAAAGTGAGCGGCAGCTGTTGGCTATGTAAACGCATCCCATGGAATAACCGTCATTTATTAATAATGATAATACCCATAACGAGTGTGTGAGACACGATGTGATTTTGTTTTGTGACGGGCGGGGTGACCGAGTAGTAACCGACGTAATTGTCGTCGTCGTCGTCGTCGTTCGTCAATCGTCACGAGTTATCGCTCTAGCGGCCTGTATAAACACTCGTCCACGCAGTCAACGGCCCATTGTCAACGTGTGTTTCTCTCGGTACATTTATCCCAGCGCGAATTGAATGGACGATTCGCTAGTGACTTTATATTCTCATATTTGTTTCTATTCAAGTGTTGTAACACACGTGCACCATTTCATAGAAACGAGGATTACATGGTGTATGTGAATATACACATATTTACATATAGCTATATGTATCTATGCATACTTATATATATATATATACACACATAAATATGAAAACGAACCGTTTAGGTACGTATATATCGCCTTATCTCTACCGTTGAGTCTTGTATGAGAGCTTAACCGTTTTTGTGACGGTCACGGACACGTTTACAACGATAAGAAACTTACACCATGGTATGTGAAGCAGTACCATAGCATAAGGAATAATGTTTCATTAGGAAGAAAACAAGTTCAAGAAAATTCGTCTCCAATATCCGTCCATGTAATTGACAGTTGTGACAATAATGACAAGAACGTTGCTTTCATCATTATTGACTGTATTATAAACAGTTGAGGCAAATATAAGTGCGGACAAAGTGTTGTAACACATTGATACAATGGAAAATAGAGTGTTAGCAGTGTGATGAACGAAATAGAGAATGTGATTGAGATGCTTGGTAGTGTGTTACTCGTATCGAGCATCTCCAATGATAATACAACGTAGTAAAGTACAGGGGGAATGTTGATGAATTTGGAAACAGGGTATAGTCTAGAGTGACGACGAGTGTGACCATGATGAAGTTCAAGTCGCTATTTCGCAGAGGACAGCAAAGCCATCCGACTTCGCAACAGCAACAATTGCAACAGGTGCCATTGCGCCAAGGTAATTCATCGTCGTACGCATCTCCAATTGAGGTCAAAACCGACAATACTGTGCAACAACAACAGCAGCAGCAGCAACAAGAATTGGCCGAAAGCTGGACGTCAGGTGGAAAGGATACATTGAGGAACACTGGAACAAAGCCAACGAGCAAACTTTCGGCCAAGAGTTCTTCCAGAATGCAGGAGCTCGAACGTGAATTGGAACTATTGAGAAAAGAACGAGCCAGACTGGAAGCTCGTCTACGTGAAAGTACCGTTGACTCAAAGAGACTTAACGAATTGCGCGCGGAACTTGATACTCTCAAGGTATTTACAGTAACATCATTCATAGGGTAAAACACCCAGTAATTGGCCAGGAACCAATTGTCGACCTTGTATGAGTGAGAAGAGGGTGAACTATATCTTTTGTACTCTTCCCACTTATACAAAGTATAGGCAGAGGCCGACTACTGGTTCCTGGCCGACTACTTGGTGTTTTATCCTATAGCATGTATTGAAAAAATAACACTAAAATGAAGCATTATCGGTAGGAACGTATAGTCGTTAGACGATATTGTGGTACATGGCGTTTTATAGTAATGCCCATAGTCTACATAGGTAGCGAAGCGAGAGACCGAGAAGCATCGATGCATGAACCTCCTCGAGTCCGTTGAAAACTTGTGTGTGTTAGCCTGCAGGCGGCGCCGGATCGAAGGGGGCAACGGGGAATTATGTTTACCGCGGCTCTAGTATATTGTTTGAGGTGGCTGAGGTCGTGCGAGCGCGAGTCGCGACATGAACGAATTTTACAACTTGTTCACCTCGATCAAAGAAACATCAACGATTATTTACTCGCTTACAGACATTGACTCGTTTATTACGATCTTGATATACGTGCGAAAACATTTCGAATGGTGAATATACGTTCGCAAGTCTTCACAAATGCTCGAACATAACCTTAAAATCGTGACAGCTCGCTTGCGTCTCTTTCTTCCGTTCTAGAGGAAGCTGTTTTCTTTTCTTGGGATTCGATCGTTTTATGTTACTTGAGTGCTTTAAGACGTTACAGATAATTAGAAAATTCTTAGAACAAATGCGTGGACGTACGCGTGTGTGTTGGTGCGTACGTGCTCACGCGCGCATGTGTGTGTGCGTGTGTATGCGTATAGTACACGTACATGTGTACGTCTAGGTTCGGAACTTTATGGTATTTCAAATTTTTTTTAAAGAATTCGTTTAAACTGTAAGGTTTGTGTGTTGAGGTAATACCTTGGGGTAACGACGTTCGAGTTTAGTTGTAGGTTGATTGATCGACATCAGATTTGGCCAAGATCGATAGGGATAACATTTTAATACTATTGAAACTCGAGCTAACCTCAAACACGAGAAAGTTTCCTTGACCAGGAAGCCCTACGATTATCAAATCACTCTTACAAGCTCGATTATGTATTGGAAGGGATAAAAATTGTGTCGATTATGTCCGCAGGAGAAACATAGCATAGAAATTGAGCATCTATCCGAGGATAATGAAGCTTTGCGAGCGCGTCTCAGAGACGTTGCCCACTCGCCCCTATCGGACACCGAGAAGCAACAACTTTTGTTAGACGTAACGAGATTACACAATTCTGCACCGGCATCGATAGCTATAACTCTGGAGGATGGAAATGTCGCAGGATCGAACACCGGCGTGGCTCAACAGCAAGCTTGTTCCACTCCCGATTGGGACAAACGTTCTTCTAGCTCGGAAATTTCCGTCGCTTGTCTCCAAGACAGAATTTTGCAGATGGAAGAAACGCATTATTCCACCAACGAAGAGCTTCAGGCAACGATCCAAGAATTGAGCGATTTGCAGGTGAGGGAGATTGGTAAACTTGGATCTCGTGGTTAGCCCGGTATGCCCAAACTCGTGCGCAATGACCTATTAACCATATTAACGATTACCTCCGTGTAATTCTACAGGCCCAATTGACAGAGCTTCAAGCCGACAATGAGAGACTAACGGAAGAGAAAGGAGTGCTTCTCGAGTCATTGTGCAGGCAAACAGAAAAACTGGAGGATTCCCGTTCAAAAGTGGACACCCTACAGGGACTTTTATTGAGAGAGGAGCAGGATTCGCCCAAGGGATACAATACAGAGAGAGAGCAGAAGCTCGTCGATCTGCTCAAAGTATATTTTTTCACATATCCAGATAACGCCGCGGTAGTCACAAAATCCCCTATGTAAATTATTTTATTTTCAGAGTGCTCAAGAGGAAAGAGAATCCTTGCTTCGAAAGCAGGACGAACTCACGGCGGAGCTCAAGTGTTTGCGATCTTCGGCCGAGACGAGCTCCAGCGAAACGGTTCGGCTTGCACAGCGCGTACAGATTCTCGAATCGACGGTCGATGCGTCGAACATCGAGAGAAAACAGCTGGAGCTCGAGCTCGCCGAGGCGAAACAAGAGGGTGCGAATCGCACTATCGAGATAAGTCGACTGGCGACGTTACTGGACAATGCTAGAGCCAAGATCGAAGAACTCGAGCAATCGAGACAATTGGAGAGCAAGAGCGAGGCCGACGAGTTGCTACACGCGGCTAGACGCGAGAAAGATGTTCTCGAGACTCAAGCCGCTGCTCTCGAGGAACAACTGGCTCGATCCCATTGTGATCACGATCGTTTGCGCGATCAATACTCTCAGCTTCAAGAGGAATACAAGGTTCTTTAAACGTTTTGTTCTCTTAGCTTCCCTTTTTCACTCTTATACATTTGATATTCGATCCAACTATTACGCCGTAATCCAATCAACAGGTGGCGCGAAACAACGCCAAATCGGCGATCGATGACTTGGAGTACAGATTCAATCAGATGAAGGAGGAACGAATGTCCGTCAATACGGAACTGCAACTCGTACGCGACTCCCTGGCGGAGTTGCAGGCCCAGTGCCAACGTCACTTGGAGGATAAACGCGAGCTCAAGGCTGCCCTAAGCGATGCTCAACGACGAGAACGCGACAGTCAGTTACAGCGATACGAGCTGGAGAAAGCTCTCGAGGAAGAAAGAAAATTGCGACGCGAAGAGAGCGCCGAATGGCAACAATTTCAAGGCGATCTCCTTATGACTGTTCGTGTGGCGAACGACTTCAAGACCGAGGCACAAAGCGAACTCGAGCGCGTCGTTATGGAAAACAAGGCGCAGAGAGATAGACTCCGTTCACTCGAGGCTCAACTCGACAAGCTTAACAAGGGTATGTCAATCCTTTTTTCCTTGTTTATACGCCACCCCTTCCGACATTGTAAGCTCGATCATTTTATTCTCGACTATGATATTCTATATTTCTCATATTCAATATTCTTATACGCATGCATGAGCATGAGCACACCTGGCATTATCGAGTAATTCACCACTCGTTTCTTTGACTTGGTTTACGCGTTAGGCGGCGATAATCGCATGCCCGATATCCCTAACGAATCCGATCGCAAGTCGTCGAGTATCATACTAAAACGAGGTCGTACCATCAGAAAAAGAAGCGAGCCTGAACGGATACCACTAATCAGGCAAAGGAAGTCGAATTCCTTGCCGGACTGCACGGACAAGAAAGCTCCCATGTTGTATCACGCGATTGAGGTCGGTGAGCGATTGTTGACCGGCACAGAGGTTGAGTTTTGCCCGAATAACACGAATATTCTCGATTACGAATGTCGCAACGATCCCCTGTATGGAAATCTTACAAACACCGCCAAAGATTATGGAAAGATGTATGCCAATCCGTCTCCACCGACAACGTCGTCTAGTCGTCGCAAAGAACGTAATACGAGGAACTCCATGCTGAACAATATCAAAGGAATCCAGAGCTCTGATGAAAACAGTTACAGCATTAATATATCCAACAGCAGATTCTTCGTACCGAAGAATTATGTGTATTCCGATGTTCCCAGATCTATGGACGATTTGAGGTTTCAGGTTGATCCAGAAATGGGAAAATTACTTCAGGAGAGTATGGAGAAAAGAGTAGGATTAAATTTCAATGGATCGCTACCAGATTTGGTCGGTGACAAAAATACCTGCCCGCCTTTGTACAATGTAAGTGAAAAATTGAACAACGGTGAGGCGGATCTTTCCCGAGGAGCGAAGAATGCTTTGTCTACGAGCAGCGACACTCCAACAAATTCCTTGAACTCTGCAAAATTGGTGTCTTCAAAGAGTGATCAAGTATTTGTCAAGAATGAAGAGCCAAAACAGAGTATCGATTCATCGATAAACCTTGAAACGACCAATCGTCCAAAAGTTAGCGATTCGTGCATCAAGAGGAACGAAACTATCCATTACCTGGATAAACATGGAGTAGGTAATGATATTTACGATGGTCCTGGAAGGCACGAGCTGGTTGTTGCAAAACCTATACTCATCGACGATTCCAAGAACGATGATGATTTTGTAATCGGCACTACGTTACACAATCCAAATCCGACTGTGATAATGGAACCAATGATTTATGTACCTAACGCATCTCGCGATAAACATCAAGACTCGAGAAGCAAAAGGGACGACGAGTCTTATAAGAGCAGAGTCGTTGACGAGGCTAATGAGAAACGTATGAAGCTTAACGATGATGCAACAACAAACCCCATGCCAGGTCTTGTAAAAAGCGCATCAATCGGCAGCCGTGCGTCTTGGTTGAAAGCAAAGTTCGAACCGATAATCGAAGATATTGAACTTAGAGGTGGAGGAATCGCTGATGTATCGGCGGGAATGACAAGCACCCGTAAGTCAGGCACAGTAGTGCTATAAATACCTCCACTGTTTGTTATCCCGAAATCCCAAAATTGTAATTGTCAAAATGGGATCTGGAGAAATGCCTCCATATCCAAGCTTATTCCTCTCCTTTAGGTGTACGTGCGTGTATCATACTCTAGCGTTTTTCTTTTGCTGTGTACACGCTCTCTGTTTGTTCCTCCGTCGTTGCACAAACGATTTAATGAAAGAAGCTGTCTTTTTCGTTATGTCTTTAGAAACGCACGAAAACAAATGTGCAGCTTCCTTTATATACACGTGTGGGACCTGCGTGTTGTGTGGGTGTGTAAACGCACGAGCGTGCGTTTGCTTTGAGCTTTTGATTTCCACGAGGTTATACTCGACGTTTGATTATTGGAAAAGTCGTCAAGATCTAAGAACAAGATGGTTTGATTTTCTTTTTCTAGCTAATCAAAAGACCACTCCGCCACCTGTACCGAGACCATCCAGCACACCCACGGAAACTCAACAGAGCGTCCTTACGAGCGTACAACAGGAAATGGCTGCAAGACGAAAAGCCAATATATCACGACAAGACTCGAGGCTCTCTGTGAAGTGTTTGATCGAGAGTATCGAGAACGCTACGAAGCAGGCAAAGGCCGGTATGTGCGCCACCGACGGCGAGACCGACGAGACCGACGACACTAGACTCGGACGAGCGTACACGCTTCTCGATTCAGACGTTATTAATTCAGGCCTATGCGCAGGACCTGGAAGTCGCAGCAGTTCTACGTCGTCCATCAATTCCATTGGAACCAACGACATACTAAAAGCGCCCCTTCGCGATCAACAGCAGATCAACAATTTAATATGTACGGCCCATCAGACGAATAATAACAAGACTTTAACGACCAATAATAGAAAGCCGTTGTCAGGTAACTGTAAAGAAATTTATTGCTCGTGGCATGAATACTTGCTCTAGTAATAATGATGATGATGATGATAATAATATTAATGTTGTCTCTTTGAATGAAGCAGAAAGCAAGTCGTCGGTACCTGTCGTTGGACTGAGCCCTGGTGAGCTGCTCGATTCGGCCGCTTTAAATGCAAAAGCGATCGACTTTGTTCGACGAAACAGCATTACCGATCTCTCCGAACGCAAGGATCCTCTCTACGGTCTCGTGAAGAATGGTGGTTCCAAGAGAAATGCTCTCCTGAAATGGTGTCAAAACAAGACTCTTGGTTATCGGAACATAGACATAACGAATTTCAGCAGCTCGTGGAACGATGGTCTCGCCCTATGCGCCATACTACATTCCTATTTGCCGGATAAAGTTCCCTACGACTCGCTCACACCTTCTGAAAAGAGACGTAATTTCTCGATCGCTTTCTCCGCTGCCGAGAGCGTCGGTATTGCGACAACGCTGGTCAGTTGCGATTATATTATAGTATGTTATAGATAGGTATCACCAAATTTTATAGACAGATTAGAGTTTTGTAAAATGACGAGATGTATTTTTGTTTAGAATATTGGGGACATGTGCCAACTGGAGAGACCCGATTGGCAGCAGGTCATGACCTACGTGACCAGTATCTACAAACACTTTGAGACTTGAGAGGCTCGAACGCTTCGTTGTTTGTCCAAACAACAGCATTGAAGGAGATTGAGAAGATTGAGCGAGCGAGCAAGATGGCATCTAGTCAGTCCAACTCGAGAGGAGGCTAATGATACGAGGTTACGACGAGCGCATGATTCAACGGTCCCAAATGTACATACATACAATAGTGAGCCCGACTCTGAGACGACCGGGGCTCGATTGAAAGTTTGAGCGAAACGCCATAGACGGAATTGCTTTTTATCATGAGACTGAAAAGAAAGAAACAAACATGCCCATAAAACGTGCATTGTGTCACGTATATGTGGTATACATACGTGAAAAAAGAAGTTAAGAAATAGAGAGAAAACAAACAAATGACACTTGTATACTTGTGTGTGTGTTGCGAGCCTAACGAGTTCAAGTATTTGCGTTCCTCGTACTATGAGTATTTTTATAACGTATTATTTTTCGATAAATTTTTTTGTAAAGTTGATGCAGCATACGCTATTTATAGGCTTAAGATTTTTGATTCAAGACTATCTAATTTATTATATTAGTCACGTAATAGTTCACGCGGCAAGAAACGACGATGCGTTTAGACTTTTTTATATTATTACGATGATCGTATAAAATAATGAAATGCACTACTTTCACTTGTCGATTGACCCTACGGAGTGCATAACCGGGACATGGTTGAGTTCTCTTGTGATATAGCGTAATATAGGGCCTGAAACAGAGATACGCGTTATTGCTCTTACTAGTACTAATCGAGTATGTGGCGTATATACATACACACGTAGATCCATGTTTTATCATATTCTATTATACACTCTAGACAATATGCTGTCCGACGTTAAACAATAAATTTGCCTAATGCATATTAAATCAAATCAATCTCTATTAACATTCATACGTTTATCTACAGCGGTCGATGGAATGGGATCTGCGAATCCCCCCCGTAACCGGGTCACAGCAAGGACAGATAAGAGCGAAAAATGATTAAACAATTTTACAAGTCATATAAAGAGGTTTAATGAGAATTAATTTACGGTACATATACAATAAACGTGCGAGTCCCGGGGCTCGACAAGTTTTACCTATTTACATAAATTTTATAGTTTTCAGAACACAGGAGAATCACGTTTCATTAACGTCCATTTTATCCTGATCCTTGTCACCGCTATAATATTCGTTCGTTGGTTCGACTATTTTGTCTGTGTCTTGGGGATTTTGCCTCGAATCTGGATCAGGCTCGGGTTGTCTGTCCTCTTCGGGCGGTAGTGCGTCGCACGGTACATTCTGCATCTGGACGCTCGGCGAGTGTTGAACCATCTTTAAATTGTCATAAACGTGTCGTGTTATTGCTTCGAGATATTGTTTACTATTGGCATTGTCCTGTCTAGTAACAACTTCCGGATGGAGTGTAAAGTCCGGAGCAAAATATTCGAGATATTCGGTGTACGGTAGCTCGTTGCTTATCTGTTCATCGACAAGTAGAGAGGTTTCATAGGTCCAACAACGTGCAACATTTCTCAACGTATAACCACCGCCACCAACCGTCAACAGAGGCACGTTGAGATCCCTGACGAATTTAACACATTCCCCATGGCCTTTTGTACTCAGGCTGAAACAGCCCAGTCTGTCGTTGGCCAATGAATCTGCTCCGCACTGCAGGACAATTGCAGTAGGTTGAAAAAAGTCCATAACATGGGAGATTATCGGTTTAAATAGTTGAACGTAGCAAGTATCGTCGATGCCTTCCTTAAGAGGTACATTGACCGAGTAATATCTTCCGCTTTCAGCGCCAATCTCATACATGTCTCCTGTCCCAGGGAAGAAATAATTGCCATATTTATGAAAAGATACCGTCATGACACGGTCGGTGAGATAAAATGCCTCCTGGACCCCATCCCCGTGATGAACATCGATATCGATATACAAGACTCGTGCATGATATTTCAAAAGTTCCAAAATTGCGATTACTATGTCGTTTATATAGCAGAAACCGGAGGCCTCAAACTTTTTGGCATGATGAAGTCCACCGCTCCAATTGATGGCGATATCGCAACAGTTGTTGTTCAATTTGGTCGCACCCTCCAAGGATGCACCGGTGTACATCGAGCAAAAGTCAAACAGACCCTCGAACACAGGGCAATCGTCACCGACGTTAAAGTGACTGAGATATTTTGTGTAGCCTTGAAGATTTTGTGGTGTGACCCGTTGCAAAAATTCAACGTATTCGTCGGAATGAAAACGGCACATGTCGTGTGTACTCGCTCTGTAAGGCCGATATATTTGCATTTTTTTGTGGAGTCCATAATTCAGTACCAAACTATGAATAACCGAAAGTCTGTGAGGCTTCATCGGATGCCCCGGGCCATAATGAAAATTACCCACATCTGGATTATAGAAGTATGAAACCTTCTTGCTGTAGCTCATTGTCAATTTGAGGTTTCTAATCAAGGCTTGCTAAGCTCTCTCAATGTTTATCCAAACAAGGTGTTATTTTCCACCGATGCCTTTTCCCTCAAATTCATTGATTGCACTCGTAGTTGAGACGTAGATACTTGCTCGATTAATCATGCACACATGATTATTTTGACATTTGTACACAATCACAGTTCTTCGTACTGGTCAAATTTTAAATAGACGCTCGCCGTTAATGTTAACTTCTCACCCTCTTAGTATTTCTCGTTCTCTCACTCTCTCTCTCTTTCTCCCATTGGATAGAAAGATGACACGAATTTCGATACAGAGGTGAATCGAAAAACTAAAACTTGATCCGCTATGTTCATAGAGTTGCTGTATGCAACTCTCTATAATTCACCTCCGTGAACATAGCCAACCAACTCCAGAACCGACTCTCGAAATTTCAATTTTTGTCGAACGTTGTTAACCTCTCCCCTAATCTCTGATTTTATTAAATCGTTCGATATTGTTTAATACAGCATTTTCCACTTCTCTGCCAATTCATGAATATCGAACGGTTTAATAAGACAATTTATATTTATGCAACGATTTCACCTATCGATTTTTATGTCAATAACTCACCCAACTATCAAATATCGAACATGAAGTACATCAACTACCAAGGAGCTCATAACTGTTTTTGTAAGGCGACAGTCAGCTCCCCTAGTGGCGCCGGCAGAAAGCTGTTTGGCCGAGCAGCAGTAGCAGTGCTTCTCCGCCCTTCTCTTCACTACTCATTCACTCGTGAGATGAAAAATTTAACCTAAAGATCGCGACGATTCGTTTTCTCATTTCTACATTCTCTATGTATATACACACATGTATATATACACGACACACTTGTCGATGTTTCTTGATTCTCCGACTTGTCTACACTAGTATGCGGTATAGTCCATAAACACAAACCAAACGAAATTAA
The DNA here is from genome assembly GCA_946811545.1 of Netelia fuscicornis. Taxonomy (NCBI): domain Eukaryota; kingdom Metazoa; phylum Arthropoda; class Insecta; order Hymenoptera; family Ichneumonidae; genus Netelia; species Netelia fuscicornis. The sequence continues at coordinate 51,227,677 of OX328012.1, read as the reverse complement.
TATTGACAGCACTCGTGCAGTTTCTTTTCGTCAGATTCGACAATTCGACGACTACTATACATAAGATAAACCACGTAAAAGTCAGTACAAGTAGTACAAGTATGTAACACCATGTCGTCGTAACAGGAGGGCACATCGCATCAACAGGGCGAGGCGACGTGACGTGCGTTTACTTTTTGTCACCATCGTTTTTATAAGTTCGGTTAATCGAGACTATTTACTACCTCAAACTTACATCTCGAAATGATTGATCCACCATACGATCGAGGCGCGCTTCTGATACGCGTTATATCGAACACGAACCGAAGCATGGTGTTAGTAGAGGGCGTGCATTATTAGTGTTAGGGAGCACTTGAGTTGATGACAAAAGAGATGAGCACGCGGATAGAGTTAGGCGGGGATATTTACGCGGATCTGTCAGAAGATACACATTTTACAGTTATCAGTGTTATTCAATCGTTGATTCTCGCGCGTGCGGAGTGACAGAGCGAAGGCAGATTTTTCGTTTCTGCTCGTTCGCGACGTCTTTTGTGCTTAATTTTCTGTTAGCTCACCTCGCGGACGAAATAACAGCGACCAAACGCACAATGGTAATCTACTGTTGTTACTCGTATTGAATTGTGTGTAGGACATATATATATATATATTTGTGTATTTAAAGTCACACACATATGTATGTACGTATAGTAGTGGACGAGAGGTGGTGGCTCAAGAGTCAATAAGATGCAACGACATGACTCTAGCTGGTTGTTTGAAAACTCTGCTGGTGACAATGAGGATAATGAGCGTGCGAGCATCACTAGGTCTAGCAACGAACGAGCTATACTCCATTTGCCAAGTTCCACTCCATCCGTATTAATATTGTTACTGCCCCAAATTGGTGCGTACGAGTCATCGGTCAGTCAATGAGTGTGTGTCGAGTGTCGCTCGGATACCAGTGATTGTCGTCGCAGTGATCGTTCCGAAGAAAGATGGCCGACGGCGATTATTTGGCGGCGGAGCTGCTGCTGCTGCTGCTGCTGTTGCCATTTCTCGAGACCGAGTTGATCGGAGTCGTCGTCGTCGTCGTCGCCGTCGCCGCCGTCGTCGTCGCCGACGTCGCTCGATTCTTCCGATTGTTCCAGTATATCGGTCTCAACTACTGTTAGTTTAAGAATCAGAGACATCCAGTCGCGATAGTGTCAATTTGTTTGAGAGAATCATCGTCTGGCGGGACCCGGTGAGTGTGACGTTTCGTACTTGTTTCCATTTTTTTCACTTGACTTGACGATTTAAAGCTGACAGGTTATTCTTGCTCGTGTCTCTTTGTCCCCATCTATGTTTCCGTTTCATCAGACGTTTTCTCGGTTTTCACACACACACGTACACATACAACAGATACCGGGTGTGTTAATTTACGTACTGTATCATCCTTGTTTCTCTTCCATGTATATTACATAGTTCTCTGTTCTCAGCGGTCTTTCTTGCTCACTCTACTTGCTGAAATTCACTCAAACCTACTTGTTATACTTTGTATATGAAAATATAAAACAATGGTAGTTATTGTTACTACCATTGACAAATCTTCCAAGTATATTCGTCATCTGGGTGATGTTTAGTGCCATCATCGTCGTTGTCACCGTTGTCGAGGTTGTCGTCGTCGTCGTTGGTTAGGCGGCATATATATTCACATACATATTTATAAGAATTGTTACTCGTTTGGGGGATAAATAAGTGTCCGAATTTATGAAGTATGTCACACGTACAAATGTTGGATTGCAAGTACCTTGTATAAACATGTTATTGAATTGAATAATGTTTCATGAAATATTGAAATTTTAGCAAGATGGAATGGGTGGAGATAATCGAGCCAAGAACCAAGGAGCACATGTATGCAAATTTGACCACTGGAGAATGCGTGTGGGATCCACCAGCTGGTGTACCTGTGTATGTATCCCAAGAAATGGGGACTCTGTGATATCACATATGTATAAAATATTAGTTTGTATCTTTGATTCAACATGTATGTAAAACTCTTTACAATCTTTTTAGTAAGAAAACTGACAACAATCAATGGTGGGAATTATTTGATCACAATACATCTCGCTTCTATTATTACAATGCAACTTCGCAAAAAACGGTATGGCATCGGCCTACCGATTGCGATATTATACCACTGGCAAAGCTACAGGTAAGCAATTTAAACAGTGATTCAAATGGCTTTAGCATATGCGAGGATCTCTTTAAAATGTATGGCTCGCAGACGCTGAAACAAAATACGGAACCTGCTGGAGGGACAGGTGGTTCGGGTGGAGATGATGTTCAAAGGTTCGGAGAATATCGAAAAAAGGAATCAGTTTCAACCCAAACGCAGACATGTTCGATTGTACGAGCTGCTGCAGCTGCGGCCGCTGCTGCAGCTTCCGCTTCGCGTTTTAATCACCAGGAGAACCCAAATTCAGCCGCTACCACTCTGGTAAATATAATACCTTCGAGATATACCTATATTCGGTACACGTTTATATATAGTTGATATTGTTCTACATTTAGCAAGTCAGGGCAGCAGGTGGTAAAGTATGTAAATCTCGTGTTTCTTCCGGAATGGGCATTGGAACGGAGGATAATAAAACAACTTCACCACCCTCGCCGTCTCCTTCACCATCGAGCAGGCGGCAACATCATCACCATCATCATCATCATCATCACCATCAGCACAACAATAGTAACAGTGGTAGTGTTAGTAGTAGGCATCAACGATATCAGGAGCAGCCACCATCGTCGCGGAAACATCAAAACAACTCGCAAGATTCGGGTCGTTCAAGCGACAGTTCGATATCACACAGTCGTACATCTCTCGAGTCAACGGCTGCAGCTTACAGGCTGCTGGACTCACCACATCGTTATCAGCATCGTTCAAGTGGTATAATAGGTGGTCAGCAACAAATCGCGACAGGGGGAGCATTGCCCGCACCACCACCGCCTCCAACAAACTCAAACAGAGGTGGTGCGGCAAGCAGTCACAACAAGAGTGGCACTCTAGAAAATTCGACGAGAAGCACATTGAAAATTGGAGAATCGACAGGGCCACCGTTGGGTTTGTCCTTATCAACGAGTACTCCTCTTTTCAAGAAGAAAAATTATGTCGAGCATCAAACGGCTGGAGGTCCGATTAGCCATCGTGAAAGTAGGTCGCAAGCTAGTTCGGATCACCACGATAGAGGGAAGAATGGTCGGTCTTAATTTCGTTTTTTTCATCGTTATCAAATGATTTTTTTTTTCTTGTTTTTCCTTCTATGTACCACGTGACTGTTCCATTTGTAGGTCGAGAAAGTAGTAGCCGCGGCTCGTATGGACCGGAGCCGAGTACTTCACCGTATCGAGAGTCATCGATGGAATCTCGAGCTTTCCGGCAAGAGATGCCTCCCTATCGGCCACCTGAAGTACAACAGCAGCAGCAGCAGCATCATCAGTCGGCTCATAGTGGCAAATTAACTCAAAACATCGACAAATATGGATTTCTGGCCGAGAGTAGTAATCGCCATCACAAAGATCGAGAACTATTTCAACACAGAGATCGAGTCAATAGTATGGACAAGAGTGGAACATCGTCATTGGGATTATACTCGAGTTCAATTCACGGTAAAAACTTAAATAAGATCGAAGTTCCGAGTAACGTTACCGTCCCCACTGCTCACGGTGGAATCGGCAGCATCGGTAGACGGCAGCATGGCTGTTCCACTTCTCTCTCCGAAGCGAATGTACGAGAAATGTACGGTGTTATGCCGACAGAGAGAAGCGAACCAAACAAGGGTAGCTTAGCACGAGAAAGGTTACCAGTCGGCAGTGGCCCGATGCTCTCGAATGTAACTAGACAAAAGAGTATTGCGGTGACGGAACGCAATCGCGACAGGGAGCGTGCCACCGTACTATCCAGGGAAGTCGATACCGCGAGAACCGCCAGTAGTTTGAACAACGCCCTTGACGGTAAACAACGAGACTACTGTTTATCGACACAAAAACTCGTTTGGTATTGGATCATGCCCTTACATTTTATGTTTACTTTCACAGCAAGCTCGCAACCGCTAGCCCGAAGTTATAGTTTCATTCAGCAGCAGCAGCAGCAACAGCAACAGCATCTTCATCATCATCACCATCATCATCATCATCCACATCAGCAATCCAAAAGGCGCAACAGAGACGACGACTCGATGCACGAGCGTTATTTGATAGGTCAAAGTCATGATCCTTCGAGGCTTCACCGTCTTGCTGGTGGAAGTAGCAATAGTAGTAGCAGTTCCACCAGTAACAGCAGCGATAGCAGCAATAACAGTAGTTGCAACAGTGCCATACCGGATGATACGAGAGGAGAACACGGAGAGAGTGAGGATAACGGAAAAAAGAAACGTGCTAATGGAAATCCGAGTCCACCTCCATCTCCTTATTACGGCAATTTGTTGGTCGACGCCGATCACTTACTACCCCTTCAGCACTATATACTTCAGCAAGCCAAACTTTCGGGTTCGTACAGTTGCGAAAATATACAACTCGCATTTTTCCCCTTTTCTTTCTGACTTTGTCTCCCTTGGTCGTGAAAATAAATTAATCAGTGAACTTTCGTTAATTAGGTTGTTATAAGTTCGGAGATCCTCTTTTTGGCGTGGAAGAGGGCGATGATTCATTGGACGAGGAAAGCGGTGGTAGAAGTGGCAACGTGGACGTCAACAGCGGTAGCAATGCTGGACGAGGAAATAACGGTGGTGGATTTGGTTGTCGTACAATCGGCGGTAGCATTGCATCACGTCCGGACGATGATTCGGACGATCAATTTGCTGATGACGAGGCAGCGAGCAATCAGGGCGATTCGTCGAGTCAGGAATATCTCGAAGATCATTATGCAGGTTAACGATGATAACCAGACTGATGATATAATGTTTGTAAAATGCAGATGTGCATTATTATTACAATGCGATAAACATCGAATTTTATTGCTAACAGATCTTGGTAACTACGATACGGCGGGTTTGGCTACTTACTACAACACCGCCGAGACACTTGCTAGACCACAAACGTCGACGTGTGTCCAATCGTTGGGTTCTGTATCGCCGACCCATCTTCCCTCTTCGGCACTATTGACAGGAACAACAACGGCGGTGACGACTACAACGTCGACAACATCTACAGCGCTATCAACGACGACAATGATGACAACAGCATCCATGACAACAACGACGATGGCGGCAACAGGCTCGACAGGGCCATGGACAGGGGGTATTTTTGGGGCTTCTGCTTCTGTCTCGCACGGAGGAGACTCTAGAGGCAATGATGGTTGTTCGAGCTTTACAAGTCCGAGACCAATATCCCTGCCTCCATCGAGCGCATTTACCAGTCTAGTCATGGGTAAAGGTATCGATGGGAATGACGCTGGAAGCGGAGGTGGCGATATCGAGAAATATGCACAGGACAACCTCAATTTAAATTGCGGCAGACCCAAAGGTTTGAGGTTGTTGTTTAGAAAGAAGTTTAGCGTACGAGATATACTCAGCTGGTCCAAGGATCCAATACCTCAACCTATGCTCGTCGTTGTGGACGGTGAAAAGTTATTGAAGAGGGAGGCCTGCAATCTCTTTCGATTGGTCCAAGTGTATATGGGAGATCGTAAGGCGAACGTCGGCATGACGTTGGACGGTGTTGCGACCGATATCGTAAACACGGCATTCTCTAAGCCGCCACTGCGGGACGAGCTGTACGTGCAGATATGCCGGCAAACGACTGAGAATCCACGTAAAGAGAGTCTACGCAGAGGCTGGGAATTAATGGCGATCGCATTGGCATTTGTACCACCGAGTGCAGTATTCGAACCTTATCTCGAGGGTTACATGAATCGACATCGGGATCCAAATTTTCAGTTTCCAGAAGTCGCTAAGTGGCCGATACACGTCCAGGTCAGTCATTATGCGACTGTTGCTTGTAAACGACTACAGCGAATAGGCGCTCATGGCAAACGACAATCTCGGAAAGCGACTATCGAGGACATTGATCAGGCGAGGGTAAACTTTCATGTTTATTATTATTATAAATATTTTTATTATTATTATTAGCATCGTAATAGATATGAATTATGTACATGGTTGGTTTCTCCATACAGATCCAAATATTCCGTGCATCAATGTTTGGTGCAACGCTCTCTGAAGTAATGGCATTACAACGCGATCGTTTTCCTGAACGGGAATTGCCATGGGTTCAAACAACCCTAACGCGACAAGTTCTGGTACGAGGGGGTACACTTACCGAGGGCATCTTTAGAGTGTCGGCTGATGCGGACGAAGTAACCGCTCTCAAATCGTGCCTCGATCGATTCGAGGACGGGGGAAATTTAGCTGCTTCTCAGGATGCTCACGCACCTGCTTCTCTGTTGAAATTGTGGGTTCGAGAATTGTACGAGCCTCTTATACCCGATTCATTCTACACTGAGTGCGTCACGATGCGTCAGGACGATGGAGAAGCTTCTGCGAGCGGGGTAGCCGCTCTCGTCGACAGACTTCCCGATCTGAATCGTCGGGTTTTGTCTCATCTCGTACGATTTCTGCAGGTATAATGAACATCAATTGCTCGATATCGTGCAATTTTTTCTATTCATTTTTTTTTCATTTATTACATTCCTATGTTTCGGCAGATCTTTGCACGGCCAGAAGTCGTAGCTCGTACGAAAATGGACGCAAACAACCTTGCCATGGTCATGGCACCGAATATACTGCGATGTACCTCGCAGGATCCTCGTGTCATTTTGGAAAATGCTCGAAAGGAAATGGCTTTTGTTCGGACTCTCATAGAGTCATTGGACACTGCTTGGATCGATGATCTACAATGACATTATTCGAGGGAATTGTATAGTTATACTTAGGCTATTATTTGCCCGCCGCTGCTCTACTATGCCAAATTGACACACGACAAATCAACGACCTTCTCCTGTATATTAATTATTATTATGGTTACTATTATCAAGAAAGTTCATCTTATTGCATTATAGGAGGCGAAGCCGATGACAAAAGAATACAAAAACAATATTGCTTTTTGCTACGCGACTAGTCGGATATCTTCCGATATTCTGTATTTTGGCAATAATTTCCATAGTACTGTTACGTGTATAATCTAAATAGTGTGCTAAATACGCTACATTGCAATTCTTTATCCTTTCCTCGCATATAATTCACGAATATGTATATTTATAATTTATGAACACACACATATATATATAGAAGATAAGAACAAATTGGACGACGTTGCCATCGTCGTCATCATCCTCGCATATGCTGAAAATTACTAGATACATCCTGTACATCGCTATAATATGGTATATAGTTTATCGAATCTTTCGTTATCGCATCATTTGAGGCAGAGATGGCTTTTTCGTTCGATCATTGTTACATATATTTATATTATATGCAGAGCGTGTGAGCAACGTCAGCAATATGCTATTGCTGGAGTTTGTATAGCACTGCAGGGCTTTATCAAGCTCTTTGTGTTTGATTGTTTCTTATGATTTTATATTATTTTCTGTATAATACCATACGAGATGAACAAAGTGTACAAGCGAGTTTCATTATTGTACGTAATGATGAATCTGTATCATCGTATCATACAAACAAAATCCACACAAGAATCATCTCCACAAAAACTAAATGACACCGATGGAACATACATGTGGAGACCTATGTAAACTCAACTCAAAGATCGTGTTAGGTCGACGCTCAATGCCACTTATTCAAAACCTATTCCATAGTCTCGTGGCTACGATTAGTTTTCTCCTTATGCTTAAAATGTCCCCAACACATTTCCATGGTAGAACAAGATATTGTCAAAATTGCTACCAGGGACTTTACGAGTATTTGATCATGGCTTTTGGATTGCAAAAAACTTCTCAAACTTTCCAACGTTTTATGAACAACATGTTCAGAGGCCTTAGTGTACATTGACGATGTACTAATCACATAAACCTCATGTACCGAACATTAGTAAGACGTCAGAACTGTGTTTCGACGTTTACCCAAATGCAGACTATCGGTCCAATGCAAATGCATGTTCAGCCAAGCAGAAATCCAATACCTAGGATTGACCATCAATCAAGACGGATATAAGATATCAGAGGAAATGGCTCAAGCTATTTGTCAGTACCTGAAACCTGAAACAATAATAGAGTTTCGGAAAGTCCTCGGAATTATGAATTGTTTTCGTCGTTACATTCATTCCCCCCAACCAACTGACTGATGACGTCCACCAGGAATGCTACATTTCTTTTCGTTTTGGATCGTTTGATTGCAAGCCTTCGTTGGGTCTACTGGCACTCGGACGTTGCTCCGATACCGAGATGAAAAATAATATGGCAAGACACTAGATGAAACTAAATCATAATACATCTCTTTATTTGATATTCGTCGTTTGATCGCTTACAAAGATGTAACTGGTGGTTTCCGTGAGTGATAATGAGGTTATGTACACAACTGTAGTGGTATTTTATATTGTGCTCAATTAGCCATAGCATTCTCGGTAATCCAGTGAAACTGTCGCATGATTCACCGGAATAAACACCAGGCACAGGAATTGAGTTATAGTTGGGTGGACTCGGTAGTTGATTTTTGTAATAAGCGCGATTGTCGTGCCTCTGTTGGTTTTATTAGGAGGGTGTGTCTGGACGTCAAGGAAGAAGAAAACTGTATGCAGGTGTCATCGTGTACATGAGGCTAGGCGTGTACGTCATCGTATGATGTGTTTGTAGTGTGATATCCATTGATAGATCACAATCGAATGGGTTATGTTAGGTGTTGACGGAGGACGACAAAGACGCGATATAAACACATTGCACAAGATACTTTCGGTTTTCGTGCCACGTGCGTGTTTAGCAGTAATAGATTAATCAATAGCGAAAAATACAATGGGGAAAAAGAATAAAGCAAAGTCGGGAGATCTTGGAAGAGCTTTGATGCGAGATCGATTCGGATCTTCACGACCAAAACGTTCTTTAGGAGAATCTTCTATGGTGAGATAGGTTATGTTTTCCGTATGCATCTTTCCTGACACACGTACATTGTTAGTTGATGTTTATTTATGTTAAATAGCTACATACCGCCGATATCGAGGATGGTTACAGATGGGACCGTCTAGATTTGAAATCAATCACAGAAGAAAGTTCTTTTCAAGAATTTCTTTCTACGGCACAACTTGCTGGAACTGAATTTCATGCCGAGAAGCTTAACATTAAATTTGTCAATCCCAAAAGTGGTATTGGGCTACTCTCAGACAAGGATAAAGAGCTATTGTTGGAAACGCATCATCGCAATAAAGATGTACTTAAGATTCCAAGACGACCCAAGTGGGACGCATCCACCAGTGGATATGAATTACAAACAAAAGAGAAAGAAGAATTTCTGGAATGGCGGCGAGCTTTAGCTCTTGTGCAAGAGGCCGAAGGTCTCACAATGACACCTTACGAGAAAAATTTAGAATTTTGGCGACAACTGTGGAGAGTAGTGGAGCGTAGTGATATAGTTGTTCAAATAGTCGATGCTCGTAATCCTCTTTTATTTCGATGCGAGGACCTTGAGCGTTACGTAAAAGAAGTCGACTCCAACAAAATTAATATGATTCTCGTGAACAAAGCAGATTTTTTAACACCCGAACAGCGACAAATATGGACGGATTATTTTACTGATAATAATATGAGAGTCGCATTTTTTTCTGCTACTCTTTCTGCGGAAGATACTTTAAAAATCCGTCGGGAAAGGAATAGTGTAATATCTGATAATGATGAGGAAAAAGCAGTAGAGGAAGAATCAAACGATGATGAGAAGGCAGTAGAGGGAGACAACGAGGATGATGACAGTGGTGATGATAATGACCATGATGGGGATTGCTCGGATTACGATAGCAACGACGAATATACAGATGTATCCAAAGCAACGACGGAGAGTGAATATGAAAGCGCTGATGATAGAAGTCAGGATGAAAGTTTTTTCAACATGGAAAATAACTCTATTAAGGAAATAAATTCATCAGAGCTATTGGATAGAGAAAAGTTAATATCGATATTCAAGTCAATGTACAAAGGAAAGACATACACAGAAGGAATAACGACCGTAGGTCTCGTGGGATATCCCAATGTGGGAAAGAGTTCGACAATAAATGCTTTGTTGATGGACAAAAAAGTATCGGTATCTGCTACCCCTGGTAAAACGAAGCATTTTCAAACTCTGTATGTCGATGAAGAATTGCTATTGTGCGATTGTCCGGGTCTAGTGATGCCAAGCTTTGTCTGTACAAAGGCGGAAATGATTTTGAATGGTATATTGCCAATCGACCAAATGCGGGATCACGTGCCAGCTGTTACTCTTGTCGGCAGTTTGATACCACGACACACGATCGAGGATACCTATGGAATAATGCTTCCACCACCTCTTGAAGGCGAGGATTGCGATCGGCCACCAACTGCAGAAGAAATTCTCAATACATACGGCTGTACGTTGTGCTTGATTTTCATTACCCCTATATCAACCCTTAAAAAATTTTCCTCTTGAGACGTTGAAGTATTCCCTAGAGAATCATTTGCGGGTTGCCGGGAGAGTTTAATAAGCAGAGGTAAAAATCTCACGCAGTAACTATGAACTGAGTCAAATGTTTACCATTAATTTCAGACAACCGTGGCTTTATGACGCAAAACGGCCAACCAGATAATCCACGCTCAGCACGTTACATTCTCAAAGACTTTGTCAATGGAAAATTGTTGTATTGTGTTGCACCACCGAATCACACGCAGTCCGAGTTTCATAAATTTCCTCCTCGACAAAAATTTGTTTCGTCGGAAAAAGTTCTCCCACAGAGGGCTGTAAGAGCGAGTCGTGGTGTCAGAACAACGGGTCAAGACGTCGATAAACTCTTTTTTCAGCAAAAAATAGGCGGTCATCATGTGAGAGGAACCGCTCAAAGTCTCCCGCTGAACAATGGGTTTGCTATTTCTTGTCATTGCCCAGGATCTGAGTTGTTTGTTGATTTTTTATTCGTTTTGCGATTTGTTTTTCAGATGCGATCGATCGATGACGGCTTCCACACAGAGTATTCCTCTCGAGGATAAACCATGGAAGAAAATAAATAAGCATGTGAATAAGAAGAAGCGCGAAAAGTCGAGGCGTCTGTATGCTCATCTGGACCAACATTGAGTTCTGATGATAAACGAGATTTTTTAAGCAACCTGCATTGTTTCTCCTGCCCCTGGGCGTCACATCTTTTCAAAAGTCCTGTACAAATCGTATATAGTTGTATCATTATGCTTTCGTCGATTCTCCATTTTATATAACAATTTGAATGGGAGGTCTCTCCCTTATCGTCTTCTTCCTATATATGTACAATTGTATCCATTTGCGCAATTGATTATTACGATGAAGCGTAAAAGTATTCTTTCAAAGTGAATTCCATTGATTTCCTAAAATTTTAGGATAATACACGTTTGGTCATACATCATCGTCCTCTTGTTCATGCGACGATCTTGAAGCGTTACCTATCTTTTATCAGTTTTTAAGACACGTATTAGTTGTGTTTTATATCTTTTAGTAAAATAGTACAGTATGCAGCATCATTCTTCCAAACTTGGTCGATTCGAATTCATAGAGCAGGCTGTCTATATCGTTATCCAGATCTTCGCTGTTGGCCAACTGTGAACACGTCCAAAAACATACATGTGGTAAACATGAAAATCGGTCGATACTCCGGAGAACAAGAACATACCGTTGTAACTAATTCACAGATGAGAAATGATCCAACCGTGGCTTCTTCATGATTATCTTGAATATCGATGTTAATCAGGTGTACAGGTTGGTTTTCGACAGGTGTACGGCCTTCCATGCACTCTATGACTTGATCGTAAACTCGTTCCTCGCAAGTTATCAGGATATCAAATTTGTCCTTGGATAATTGAAAACGTTCGGGCCTTGGCTTGATTCTACGATTTCTATCCAACATGTGAAGCAATCCCATCTGTGTATACCTGGTTTCTTTTGGTCAAGGAACATTCTAACATACTCGATAAAGACAAAAATACAAAATTAATATATATTTGAGGATACAGTTGCTTATCTTTCGTCAAAAGATCGTTATAAATTTCATCGTACGTCGTTCCAAAGTCATACACATTGGGCCTATCCGGCCCGCTACCTGGTAATTTCACTTTGTCTCCCGTTCCAAATGACTTCACGTTGAAGCCCTTTTTACTGCGAAGTATTTATGAATGGACCGTGAGTGAAATGTTTACCCAAAACATTGCGATATATTAAAATGTAGGTAAAGATAAGGGACAATGAAATCGGAGTTCAAAGTTTGTGTCAAGCGTCAATGAGGAACCAATGGATTGAGACCGCTGTATCGTCTCACTTGGTGTCAAAGTCGATTTCTATGTATCCACAATGACAGCCTCTATGCAGTCGCTGCATAAATATGAATTAAAATTATATGCACGAATGCATGTCCTTGTCTAATTTTTTTTATGCAAATTGAAAGGTGTTGAACACTTCGATATGCGGGATAAAACGATTCGTCCATCATATGGAAGCAAAATGCATTTTTCTTGTACCATTAGCCCATAGCGGACGGGAATCCGTTACCTCAGGAAAGCATGCGCTTCCATACTTCTGTTCATGTTGCTAGAACATATGACGGCGATACTCAATGACTTTGAGGCTGGCATATTGATATTGAAGTATGAAGCTGCTCTTTTCGTGGACAATTATCGTATTTATGCAGAAAGCTATTGCTCTATTTGGACAAGTATAATTAATCCTTGGTTGGTTCGATGGGCCATTTGTTTTCGACGAGGACTCGATTTATTGATACCAATTATTTATTTACCACCAGCAACACTTGTCTTTCGTACAATAAAGCACTCGTTAAAATCTGTACGAATAAACCGCACACGCTTTGTCAAGTCTTACGAACGCTATGAGAATTTGGCAGAGGGTTCGTTACGGAGGGGGTTATGTAGTACGGTTCATTTTTATCGAGCATGAACTATATATCTATACACAGAAACGCTGCATCCGCGTAGGACATATCTCCATTTTACTTCATATGCGTACCAACAGATGGCAGCACTTGTCTCGTTTGCGTCAGCTTATCAAACTCACAGTTCCAGTTCTCGTTTCCGACTACAGGTGGCAGCACGAACTAGTCGAACTGCGATATTCAATATGAGGAGCGGCGGAGATTGAAGGGTAAAAACCGGACTCCGCAGATTTGATCAGTAAAGAGAGGGTTTTCTACGTAATTTCGTTGAAACTGTTCTGGACGTGAGTGATACCGAAGTAGAGAGGCGTACTGTGGTTTGTGGGCGGTTTTCGAGTCCATTTGGGTGTAGAAAGTGCAGTACGCGACAGCCGGCTTAGGCCGGAGGTCGTTGGCAAAGGAAAAATGGCGGCTGTACAGTCCGATAATGATAACGATGAGATAATGGAGGATATAAACTCCAACTCGTGGAGTGAGATTTTCAATAAAAAGAAGTATAGGGATACAGCAAACATAACATCAGCAAAAAGGAATCGACAAGAGGAAGAGGACGTGGAGATGGTACATACAGCTCTGCTAGACCTACAACAAGAAGCCGGGCAAAAAGGAGCTAGATCTAAAATCGGATCTATGACAAAGGTTCAGAGAGAAGGAAAGTTTGTTAATAAAAGAAACAAGAACAGTAGTTGCAAGGAAAAGGAAATAGAAGGTAGTGAGAGACCAGGGAACACGCTGCGAGATGCAAACTCGAACGAAGCCTCCGTAAATGTACAAAAACAAAAATTAAAACAAGAATATGACATTACAAATGTCGGCCCGTTTGAGATTCATCTTACGTGCACGGATAAATCGCACCGATCGCTCGGAGCGACGGCCAGAATATTGATGAAACACGCGATCAACTATTGCACGGTTACGCGAAGAGGTCGCAACAAATTTATAGTGACGTTCAAAAATTGCACGGACGCAAATGCGCTGTCCAAGGATGCACGACTAGCTGGAGACCAGTACATCGCAACAGTTCCGTGGTACAAAATTTATCGTAAAGCGATAATCAGAGGTATCCCGGAAGATTTGAGCATCGAGGAGGTTATCGGAACAATTAATGCGGAAAATAGAGAAATCACCGCGGTGGAAGCTTATAGATTCACAAAACGTATAACAATCAATAACAGAACGGAATACACTAATACGGAAACGGTATGCGTAACGCTAAGAAATCAAATTCTTCCAAAGAATGTAATCATGTGGCGGTGCATATTTGATTTGAAACCGTTTGTGAATAAAGTTCGACTGTGTTTGAACTGTTTCAAAATTGGACACATCAAAAAGTTTTGTAACAATAATCCGAAATGTGAGAGTTGTGGAAATGATAAACATGAAGGAACGCCATGCCAATCGCAAACGCCCAGATGCGTTAACTGTAAGGAAGAACATCAGAGTACCGATCCAAGTTGCAGAGTTTTTAAAGAACAGCAAAGAATTAACAAGATTATGGCATACGATAATGTATCCTTCGATGAAGCGAAAAAACGGTGTGTTGTCTTAAATACAACATTGAAGACGCGCAACAATAAGGAGGTGGACTTGACGGACTTGAGGAATTTCCCTGCTCTGAGGCCCTTAGCAGAGAAGGAACAGGACAAAATGAGATTTAACTTCGGGGATGCGGAAGGACGATCGACAGCGAGAAATGACGAGTATGCAGGCAGGGTGAAGAACACAATTGCCAATGAATCAACTTCTGCTTCGAGTCAGAGGGGCCCAATGCAAACACCAGAGTATCACAGTTTGGAAAAAGAAGATGTGACAAAAATGATCAACGAAATTAAAATAGCAGAAGAGGAGAACACGGAATCTGATATGAAGAAACTGCTCATGCTAATTAATGAACTGATACAGCGAATCGTTTTAGATAAAGATAGAGGGCTGTTTTTATCACGGCTGTTCAAGGTAGCGGAAAATCATGACAAGTTTAGAGGGAAATAGGAAGGTATTATCGATTTTACAATGGAATTGTTGCAGTATAAGAGGCAAATTACCAGAGCTAAACAAGTATGCTGGTAAATATGACGTAATATTACTCTCGGAAACCTGGCTTAAAGAAACGGACACTTTTTACGTAAAAGACTTTCATATTATTAGATGCGACCGAGAATTGCAAAATGGGGGCGGCACGGCCATATTAGTCAAAAAAGATATTGATTATAAAGTTATCAGCGATATAAAAAACGATAATGGTGCTATAGAATATGCGGGGATAGTAATGAGAACTAATATAGGAAATTTATTAATCATGTCGTGTTACAGGCCACCGAAAAAAAATGTCACGGGCAGGGCGTGGAAAAGATTTTTCAGCTCGGTCGCTCGGTATAAAAGATTCTTAGTCGTAGGAGATTTTAACGCCCATAATGCATTTTGGGGGAGCAATTCCACATGCAAGGCAGGAAGAGGGATAGGGAAAGCTATAGAAGAGGAAGATATGTTCTTATTAAATAATGGCACACCGACATTCATCTCGCGACCGTTTGGAACTAAATCATGTCTAGACTTGTCAATGGTTAATGAAGAACTGGCACTCCTATGTGATTGGCAGGTAATCGAGGATGGATGGGGTAGCGATCACTTCCCCATTGAAATCGGGGTGGGTGTGGCTCCGACTTTGGTGGAAAGCCTAGGTGCAAAAACAAGGATATATCCGGTTAATAAAATAGACTGGAATATATTTTCCAATAAGGTAGAGAACGCGGTAAAAGAACAAAGGGAGGGGTTAAGCGTGGAAAATATAGCAGTTACCGAACGGTATACGCAATTCGTGGAGCTAATCTATGAAAGTGTTCGATGTGCCATCCCAGGAAATAAGAGATCTTTCTCAAAGGGGGAAAAGAATAAACGGGTGAAGGGACCGGTGAGTCCGTGGTGGAACCAGGACTGCGAAATGGCGAAACGGGCTAGAACAGACGCATTTAACCAGTTTAAGCGCACCGGCGCCAGGGAGGATTTCATGGAATTCAAAAAAAAAGAAGGCAAAGCAAAATATACTTTTAGGAGGGCAAAAAAAGAAAATTTTGTGGCGTTCTGTGAAGGGCTAAATAGACGCACGAGTCCTACGTACATATGGGCAAAAGTTAAGTGTTTCAAGAATAGGTGGGCAAATAAAACACCACAGCAGACAGTTAGTGAACAAAGAAGGCAGGAAATTGAGAACAGTATTAAAAGTTTATGCTCGCCATGGACAAAAGTCAAGGAACCAGGGTTCACGTGTGAACACCCGGTAATTACTCTAGATAATCCTTATTCGTTGGAGGAACTGGAAAAGGCTATCGGGGCGGTGAGGCCTCGTTCAGCACCCGGGATGGATGGAATTGATTACAATTTGATACAGCACTTCCAAACACAAACAAAAAAGCATTTATTGGCTCTATACAATGACATTTTACAGACCCATGCCTTCCCGGATGAGTGGAGAAACTACCTAATCTTTTTCATCCCCAAAGTTCAAGCCAATAAAGTTCGACCTATATCGTTGGCTCCGTGTTTAACCAAAATCCTGGAAAAAATGATCAACAACCGGCTCAGTTGGTGGTTAGAAAAAGAACAGTTATTGGCCAACTCGCAGTTTGGGTTTAGAAAACAAAAATCTTGCATTGACAATTTAGCCATTCTTCAATCAATAGTGAATAATGAGTTTATCCATAAGAACCGGGTAGTTAGCGCTTTTTTGGATGTGAAGGGGGCTTATGATAATGTGTTAGCAGATATTCTTATATCCAGACTCAAGAAGCTAAATTTTCCAGAGAATCTATTACATTTCATTTACAATTTAACATCCGAAAGAACGCTTCATTTCAGACAGGGTGACTTGCTCAGCTCCTGTAAGACATTCAAGGGACTGCCTCAAGGAAGTGCCTTGAGTCCTCTTTTATACAGTCTTTATACGTTTGAGATAGAGAGAGTAATCAATGATGACTGTAGAATACTACAGTTTGCGGATGACATTGCGGTAGTTTCAAAGGTAAACCCAATTCGGCTAGGGCTTGTCACGGTTGAGACATCTATTGAAAAAATCAGACTGTTCCTCGCGAACAGTGGCCTGGAGTTAGAACCAAACAAGTGCAAGATGGTAATATTTTCCCAAGGCAATTTTACTTTGTTGAACGGGTTCCATATATTTATTGACGAAATCAGAATTAATCCGGTGAAGGAGGTTAAATTTTTAGGAGTCACATTGCAGTATAATTTGAAGTGGGGCTCACACATTGCTAAGGTAGTTCAGGCATGCCAAAACGCCTTTAAAATAATTAGTTGTTTGAGACATACTTGGTGGGGAGCAGATCCCTCAGTCCTAATGAAGATTTATAAAGCACTAATTAGATCACGGATCGAGTACGCAGGATTTATTGTAGACACCAAAGAAGGGAAATTAATCGCCAACCTTGATCGATTACAATATAAGGCAATCAGAATCGCTCTCGGCTATAGAAACTCCACACCAACAAATATTTTGCTTGCCGAATCTAGAGAGGCCCAATTGGTAGCACGAAAAGAGTACTTGTGCAAAAGGTATATAACAAAAATAATGGCAAACCAAAGGCACCCGCTGATTGGTATATTACGGGAGATGAGTACGCGCTTTGAAAACCCTTTACTTATTACGAACATCGAGAAGCCAATTTTGTTAAAAGGATTCGAAAAAGTAGAAACGTTCGCACAAACCATAGCTAGCTTCGAAACGCCGTATTTTTGTATAACAGAATTTCAATCAACAATGTATCGTCCGCAGGTCTCCTACCAGGAAGGACTATTAATACAAAAATCTGTGGCACCACAAATAGAGTTTTTAGCAATTTTTCGGAAAGAAATAGATGAAGAAGAGATGTTTTTCACGGATGGGTCAAAAATAGAAAGTGGAAATTTTGTTGGATATGCTATTTACAGGACTAGAAGTAAGGAACTCGTAAAAAAAAGGGTAACATCCAATGCGTCAATTTTTACGGCAGAAGCAATGGCCATTTTGGAAGCAGTACAGACCATTGACACGCTAAAATTAAACAAAGCATACATCTTTTCCGATTCTCTGAGTGTGTTAATGGCCTGCGAGTCTCCTTGCAAAGATACAAAAACGTCACATTTAATTCTACAAATTAAAGAACTAGCGTGGAAGTTAAAACAAAAAGGAAAAAACGTTAAGCTCTTTTGGGTTCCTGCACATGTGGGAGTTGAATTTAATGAAATAGCAGATAAAGGAGCCAAAGCTGCAATAAGGGAGGGTCGGGACTCCCAAGAATTGTTACCGTATACCGATTTCTATCACAAATTTAAACTGGAATTAAAGGAGGAGCAACAAGCAATGTACCAGGAAACTAGTCAGTTTAAAGGCTGTACATATTTTAAGGAATACTTCGAATATGACTCTATACCGTGGTACGAAAGGTGGAAAGTATTAAATAGAAAGGTTATAGTATCATTAAACAGATTAAGGTGTAATCATAGTTCACTCAATTACAGTTTAAGTAGATTTAATATAGTTCCAAATGAGATGTGTATTTGCGGAAAATACCAGGACACACCGAACCACATATTCTGGCAATGTGAGGTATATACCGAATCCCGGAAACAGTTAAACTCCGATTTACTAAAAGCGAGAGTATACCCACCATATACTATTGCATCGGTAATGGCTCAAAAGTCTGGTAGAGTAATAGGGGCGTTAGCTAAATTTATTAGTAGTATAGATCTAAGAATATAAAGAAATCAGAGTTTGTAATAAATTGTAATCATTTGGATAAGAAAGTGTAATTAAGGAAGTTTGTACAAATATCTCATGTGAACTGGGAAATGATATTATAAAATGATGTATCGTCAGTCGGTATAGGCAGGTCCGTACCGACAGGGCAGCATGGGCAAACAGATGGCGCCCGAAGCCCTTAAACAGAATATAAAAAAAAAAAAAAAAAGCTTATCAAACTATTTCTCTCATCGCTAGACTCAACTTGCTCGAGGGTCAGTATGGTCGAAGCAACGAGCCATTAGATTTCATGGCGGATGAATAACTGCTGACAATTATATCGACGATCTTTGGCAACCACTTTTAGCAACAAGCGTTCATTCCACTGCAGAGAGTGAGACCAAGAAGAATAGATGAAAACCGCTCATCAATTATGTGCCTAAAGAGAGATAATGTTATGCATATATATTCCATAAATTATAAAAAAAACTTCCCTACCATTTATAATCGCTCTATATGTGTATATTTATATACAAAAATCATTATAACTCCTGATCCTCATTGTTGCAAGGCAATAGAACAACATAGACGAAAACTATTTCGAGAAGTCTCCAGCTTTGACCTGCACTGCGCTGTACCATTGGCATATCAATCGTATATTGGCCTTATTGCAATTGCATAGCACGCATATATATGTACACACAAATAGAGAGGAGACGACGAATACGGCTTACGGCAGAAGCGGATGTATATAGGTAATAATACTTGCACAGACTATAAAGTCATATATAAATTCTATATGATAGTTAGCATGCACCGCAACAAGGCCGTTGCGCTTGCTGCATATATCGAAGGAATTTTTTTTCCATAAAAACACACACATACACACTCATATATATATATATATAAATCAGTGACGACACGACATTTGACATTCTTCTTCTTCTCCTTCTATTGTCGAGTGTGAGCATGTGCCCACGATTGACATTGTGCGTATTGGGCGCTCACAAGTGAATACTGGCCGGAGGGTAGGAGAAGAAAGAGAAAGCTTTTTCCAGCTATACGTGCGCGGGTGAGTGTGCGCATATATACACATATACACACACGCTAGAACGAAACGATCTTACATATTTACCATTACCCATTAGTACACTGTGATATTTAAACCGATGCGTGTATACGAACCCACATACACATATACGCACGCTCATACCGTGCAAGGCGGTGGTCATGCCATATCTTGTTTCCAGTCCAGCTGCTACTCGAAAAGAGGACGCAGCTGTCATCCTTCTTATGTACGAAATGACACACGATACAAGATATAACCAAAAATCACCATCTCGATTGTTCCATCCGATGAGACAAGGTCGAAAGCGTTATTATTGACAGGTCGGTTCCTCCTTCTACTTAAAATCTCTCGGTAGGTATACCATGTAAGTTTGTGGATAAAATTGATCCCGTGATTGATCCGGTTATCTATGCCGATGGCGCATCGATGAGCTGCAAGACGGAGAGAGCATTGCGAAAATGTATTCATTGTTATGTAGCATCCAGTGAAGAATAGATGGACGAAGGACTTATCCGAGAATCGAGTATCGCAGCATGTCTGTGTAGGCAGGCTATACGTGCCCCGCGCAAAATCGGAGAATGTATACAAACTCGCTCTCTTGCTCGGTGGACTCGGCGTCGAAGAAGAAAGTTGTCGGAGATGGCATCCGCGTGGTACATCGTGTGTCGCAAGAGGTGTCAAAAAGGCGCGGAGCTCTTGCACCGATGCTGGAAAACAAGAAGATTTACAGGAGCGAGCGCATCTCCGTATACAGAGAGAGCTGATCGAGGGTATATTGTTGCGTGCGCGCCCCATTACACCGCGTACAACGATACACAAGAAGAGACTCGTATATATAATACACGTATAAAGACACCAAAGTGCACAAGAGCCAGTGAGTGGTGTGAGTTAGGACTGTGGTTAAGACGCTCGAAGACGCCACTAGAGGGTGTTACGGAGGAAGGGGGATGTGTTTAGCGAAGCGAAGTGTGAGTAAGAACCGTGCGAGAAAGAGAAGGCAGAGAGAGAGAGGCGCGTAAGTCGTTGAGACTGGTCGAGACTCGAGGCAAGAGCCGAACCGGCTGGATCGTATGGTGGGGAATACCGAACGCGTCCGAGGGGAGCCATCGCTGTTGCTCCGGCTACGGTCGCACGATCCCGCGAGAGGCGCAGCATCGCGCTCCTCTTCTCGCTTATTCTCGCCGATCGAGATGTTTAACGCGTCAGCTCTTCCGAGTGGTCGCTCCTCGCAGCGTACTCGTCCTCGATCGGCAGTTGAGAAACGAACGCTCGACGACGATGACGTTGGCAAGCTCATCGCTGTCATTATGATACAGACGGTGGAGCACGGTGGTGGTACTTGACGATAGACAATTTTTAAAAAACTTGGTGGTGCGATACTAGCTTGTATATTAAAGTCTGATACCAGGAGTGACAGTAGTAAAGTGGCGGTACAATAAGCCAGGAGCAAAACCGACTGACGAAGCAGCAGGCTGTTCGAGCGACGGTGCAAAATTAACGGGAACGGGGGTCTGGTGCGATAAAAATCATCATTTGATCCGGCTCGGATGCTGGTGCCAGCACACACACACACGTGTTAAACACATACATACACATCCCCAACCAAGGAGAGGATATTTATACACATCTATATATACAGATATATATATATATATATATATACACGTGTGTGTCTTTGTATATATATTTATATACGTATAATTTCAAATGGATCACACATGGCACAGAGATGGCAAATATTTTTGTGAGTTTCTCTCCTCTTGGTGTTTTATTAAGAACAAGAACAAGTACAACCTACAACAACAATAACAACAAGAACAGCTACAACAATGGAAATAATAATAATAATAGTTTCGTAGATCAACGATCATGCTTTTTTCCAATGAATATTATACGATGGTATATAGCGCGCGTCTGTCGACTGCTCTCGCACTTTATGCGCGCGGGTGCAAGCGGTGAGTCGAGCGCGTGAGGTGAAATCGTTGGTGGGCATGTGTACGCGCATGCGTATATCATTATACTGTATTTAACGAGCGGACACAATCGGTTCACGATACTTCCTATTATTATTATTATCGTTATAACGATTTTTTTTTTAAAATCATTATTATTAGCAAAAATGTAATAAATATTGAAATTTTCTTTCAGGACTTTGAATAATCGTAGAAGAACGTGGAGAGTGAAGAGGATAAAGAGAGTGGTAGGATCGTGAGAGGATCGTCGATACGAGTACAAGTTGGAGGGCGAAGGTGGGGGGTGTCGAAGAAGATGTTGCAGAGTTGCACGGGCGGAAGCTCGCGATGCGCTCGTCGAGCCCTGGTATTGGTATTTGCCTGGGGTCTCGTGATGATTGCGGCGCTGCAATTTCGTCACGCGGAGAATGGGGCACGTCCACCGATGTCGAGGACGTCGTTGGATAAAGGAGGACGGGGAGGTTCGTCAGCAGTAATGGCGGACACGATTCAAGAAGATGGCGACGTTAACGTCGCTGCTCTAAGAGCGGTTGGTGGAGGTTCGTCGCGTTATTTGTTGCAACGTTTTACGATGGATTCTACCTCACCGGTATCGACGTCTCTGTCGTCTTCGGCTTCGTCATCCTCCTTGTCGAGGTCACCAGCCTCATCGAACTACGATTATGAAGCCGTTGTGGATGTCGAACCTGGCAAATCGCTGCTTGATCGTAGTGACATTAATAATAATAATAATAAGGAACCCCTTGTTGACAAGAGAGAGCCAAGAACGGAGGAGGAGCTCGTACGAGAGATTGAGTCTCGATTGCCGAGCTTACCGCTCGCTTATTGGCTCAAGACGAGTCTCGAGCTGGAGAATGCGGTGATCGACGGTAGCGGTAATAAGATGAAGAAAGAAAATGTCACGAGGAGCGGAAAAATCGGAGTGGATGGAAGATGGAGCGGGAAGGAGAATGGCAGTAACGGTAATAGGAGACGAACGGGGACGACGTCCACGTCTTCCTCGACGATAAAGACACCGACGAAGAAGAATAGCAAAGCGAAGAGCAATAATAAGGGCTGCGTACCAAGATTTCCCAGTATATTCGATCTTGAATTTAACAATATATATTGGCAAAGCTTGAGAACGAGCAATGGCACCTTTCAATTATTTGGAGCTTATTACGATGATAGAAAATTGTCTCGCATAGGACCAGCTGTCCGGATGGTTGGTATGATAGATCGTATAGAGCCACGCGTCAAGACTTATTGCCAGATGTGGTTCGAGGGTGAAAGAGAGCCTGGTATTGTCGAGACTCTGGAGTACAAATATGTCTGGTATTCCAAATGGGGTAATTATAAACAAGGCATCTATCAGCCTTATGTTATCGCTTGCAAAGTACCCCAGAGTCATTGGAAGCGAGGACCACCTGCATCTGTATCAATCGTCGAGAGACCATGCGATACCTCTACCAACAATCTTCGAGTGATATACAACAAGCCTGATGTTAAACGTGGCTTTGCAGTTTGTGTCAAAGGCCTCGATTTCCTCCACGACGATCTCTCGGTTCGTCTCGTCGAATGGATCGAGCTCATAGGTCTTCTAGGCGCTGACAAGATATACTTTTATCAGCTTCAGGTACATCCAAACGTGAGCAAGGTTCTCGATCATTACACCCGTTTGGGAAGGATCGAAGTAACACCGTTGACCTTACCCGGTGGACAACCCAATGTTGCAGCGTTTCAACACATGTATCTTACTAAAAAGACGAACAACAAGAGACAGAACGAGCTCATACCTTATAACGATTGTCTTTACAAGCACATGTACGAGTACGAGTATATTGCTCTTCTCGACGTTGACGAGGTCATAATGCCTCTTAAGGATTCCACGTGGCCGGAACTTATGAAACGAATATTGCCCAAAGCACTTAGTATACGAAACGAGACTCGAGCCTCGTACAACGTTAGAAACGTTTATTTTCTCGATGATCTTGTCGACTCGCACGGTTCCTTTCGTCATGTACCGAGGTAAGTAAATCTATTACAGGAATCGTCCAAAGCGTACCGTTACTTATAACTTCCTAATCGTCCTATTTATTTCTCCTGTTACAGATACATGCACATGCTGCAACACGTGTACCGTTCGAAAAACTTTACAAAACCGAATCAGTACGTCAAGTGTTTTCATAATCCAGAACGAGTCGTGACGCTTCACAATCATTTTCCCCTGGCTTGTCTCGGTGCTGGATGCACGAGTTATCCTATCGAGACCGAGGACGCCCAGTTGCAGCACTACCGGGCCGACTGTGTCAAATCATTGAAAAAGACCTGTCTGCAATACAGAGAGAACAGTGTCATGGACACGACGATTTGGCGATACAAGGACCGATTGATCGAGCGTGTTACCGATACTCTTGAGAAGCTTGGCTTCTTTCCCGCGGCTTCGTCAAAGCCGTTGTCACGACGTCGACGAAGGCGTACGTGAACGCGTGCCACATGATTCCAAGGGTACTTACTACACGTCCTGTCTAACGATTATCGCGCTTTCTATGTACGTGACGATTGGCGATTACATCGTATGGTGGGCCTCGATCGCGTTCTGTCACGGCCGTCTATGTACGACGCGCGCCCCTGTGTATACCAATCATTGTTTGCACGATTGCTTCGCGCCGTTGCCGATCAGAGCCTGATTCATGCTTCACCATGCGATGCTTCAATTTCAAATATAATTATAATCGACACAGTTCTAAATATATATATACACATATATATGTATATATGTATAAATCATAAATCATATATCAGGCATGAAAAGAATAGATGCGTCTATTGATAATAAATATAATTGGTTCGTATCAACGTGTTTAAATATGTATCAAGGGGGGAGCCAAGTAGTGTTAGTATGGACTCGTACGAGGGAAAATGAGGGAGTAGCGGCATATCGCAACGGGAACAACGCGTGGGAGCCTGCGTGGGCGAGCCCAAAGGCGAGACTAGCGAGGGTTAAATTTGGATACACGCTTGCCACGCGTGCGAGACGACGTGGAGAAGAGAAAAGAAAAAAAAACATGAGCCTACGATACGGTAGCGAGTAAAAGGTGGCGTGGATGTTCTCTAGCAGCGACGCAACTCGCCCGATAGTCAAAAGTTGGATCCTCGGTAGTTTTCACCGTCGAGATGCAGCAGCGATACGATCACAACGATCTCTACGCCGACGTCGAGTCAACGTCCAAGTGTCTGCGTTTTCTTCGCCTCTTGTGGAAGTTTTGCAGATGTATTTTTTCACACGTTACTCTCGTCTCACTGGTTGTCGCTTACTGCGTTCTCGGTGCGTACGCTTTCGAGTCACTCGAGGCCGCCCACGAGATTGAGGTTTTCCTCCTTTTTTTTTTATTCTCTCGTTTTTCTTCTCTTTGAAGATATTTCCTGTAAATGGAAATGCTTCATGAAATTCATTTTGCTGAGACGGAAGTTCCATTATCTATCTAGCATATCGATACTATATAATTATTTCTATGCCGTTAAGGTCAAGCGGAGCATCAAATACGTAAGGTCCAATGTCACCAAACGAATATGGGACATAACGGAGAGTGCCGAGGTTTTGATTCAAGAGAATTGGACGGACGACATCGTTAAACAACTCGTCGTGAGTCCTGTATACTTTCTCCATACTGTCGTATAGATCGGCTCAACGATTGTCCGTGATCCGATTGCCTATTGTTCCCGTTTTGTCGTCGTTGCAGCTCTTCGAGAAGGAACTACTGGAAAAAATGAAAAAAGATGGTTGGGACGGAAGCGAGGAGGTAACGAATATTCAATGGACGTTCGCTGGCGCCCTCTTTTATTCCATTATCGTCATAACAACGATAGGTCGGTTATCTTACCTCTCTTACACTTACATACATACCATTAATTGTCTTTATTATTTATCCGTTATTGATAATCGTCGAACGTACCCTCTCGATTATGCACGTACGTGTATGATATATAGGATATGGTCATATAGCACCAAAGACTCAAAATGGCAAGGTTGTCACCATCTTTTATGCTATACTTGGAATTCCTCTGATGTTGCTCTGTCTTTCCAATATCGGGGATGTAATGGCTTCCAGCTTCAGGTGATGAGGGAAAGTTTATCGAATATTCGTATCCGTGTCGTATCATCGATCATTAACGAGTCTCGTGCATTGTCGCGTTGGCAGATTCCTTTATTGGAAAATTTGCTGTTACGTATGCACCAGACCCTCGAAACCACCTCGGAGATCAAGCCGTCATCACTCGAACATGCTACAAAGGTCGCAAAGTCTTCGACAACCATCGGGGTATTGTGATATTACTAAAGTAGTTCGACCACGGTCTTACGTACAGGTCTTGCAACTCTTAGGAGTGGGGGTGACTCGCTTGTTGAAGCAGTTTTTTGGAAGTTCACGGTTTGGCCACATGCGACACTGCAATCGAGTGCCGATTGGGTTGCGCAAGCGCACTATTAACTTGACTAGCAAAAAATAAAAACAATATTATTGTCGGTAAATCTTGAAGATTATTAAATTAAATATCGCACAACATTAATATGAGCCGAGAAAATGTTTAACGTAAATGGAGAAAAAAATCGCGCAGAGCCAACGAAAACGATGATTATGAGGTTATGTCATGTCGACACTCGATAGCAGCGCTGCAGGTGGCGATAGAGAGAACTCGATTTTTCTGCTTCAATATGCGAGTCACTTTAGCCTTCCCCCACTCCCGGGAGTTGCAAGATCTGTATGTAAAACCGTGAGTTCGACTATGAGAAAAAAAAAGAAGAATACGAAAAAATCGATGAACACGAACCAGGTCATAAATGATGAGAAATAATATGTCGTGTCGAAAAAGGAGATACGCCGCTGCATCATCGTTACGCGCGTCGAGTCTGAGATCCTCGACTTTACCACCAGCGACATCTGGTATCGGTCCGTCTGTATTCCCTGTTGAAACCATGGGGAGATCCTTTCATTCCGATACCGACTGTAGCACCGGTAGGAGGTATGTCAATCGGCCGATCGGTGTCGCCACCGGTAACGTCGGACCGCAATCGACATTGTCATCCAGATATCGTTCGAACGGATCCCCGGCACCGCTAGCATCGCCAAGAACTATTATCAAAGTTGGAGCTCGTTCATTGGATAGGAAATTTCACGATACCGAACTTACAGCACCGGTGCTTTTCAATAAGTACGCCATTGATCATGGTAAGCGATACATCGTAAGATTATTTTAATTTTAATTCAACCGAATAAAAATCGTTCATACGTTTTCTCGAGAGTAGCAGCTCCTGCCTTTAACGATGCGCGCGTCCGGAAAGATAATCCATCCAGACCATGGACGAGAACAACGTTGCCTCAACGTTGTCGCTCGGTGGAGCCATCTGCGAGCATCGCTGCAATAGGAAGAACTATCAGCGACAACCCTGTTAGCAACGATGTTGATCTTGAGATCGTCGATCGCCCAGCAAGAATTCCCACCATCCCTGGCAATGCCAGCAGCGGCGGCAACAGGACGAGACCGAGAAGCATCAATGGTAAGTCGATGCGACGCTGACAATATTGTCACAATAATAATAATGGAAAAAGCTGTTCGTTCGAATCGAATAGCTCATCGTTCGTACAGGAGGGAGCCACCGTCGGCTCGAATAATGTCACCAATGGGCTTTGCGGTACATCGCCAAGTATACGTCGACGATCCTGAATTGGATTATGATTATTTGACAAATAACAGCGGTGGCGTGATTGGAGATGGCGACGACGACGATGCCACTGCGATAAAGCCAGTGCCTATATGGCTCTGTGTGTTCCTCGTAGTGAGCTATATACTCGGTGGTGCTTTCCTCTTCGCCGAGTGGGAAACTTGGCCTTATCTCGATTCTGCATACTTTTGCTTTATCACCCTTACGACAATAGGCAAGTATAAGAATAATCAAAGGTTCTACCTAACGGTGTTATTATCATCGTTCTTCCGGCGGGGTGTATGTGGCGGGCGTGACAGTCTACCTTGTTAATTTTTTATGATTTTTATCAGGTTTCGGTGACCTCGTTCCGGCACATCGGCTCAATGCCCATCAAGGAATAGCATTGTGCTCGCTCTATCTCCTCTTCGGTATCGCTTTATTGGCGATGAGTTTCAATCTTGTTCAAGAGGAAGTCATTAACAATGTCAAGAATGTTGCGAAGAGACTAGGTATAATCAAAGAGGATCATGCTACCGACGTTGATTACGAGCAGGATTATTACGAGTACGAGGAGCAAGATTATCCGTTTGACGGCGACGATGACGAGGATGACGTTGATGCCGTTGTCGATGACGATGACGTTGATGATAACGAGGACGATGAACCGCAGCTGGCATCATCGGTATACGTACACGGTCATTTGTCCCGTAACGAGCATGTTCCCCCGCCACGACGTGCATTTTATCATCACCATCAATCTCCTCGGTGATTACATTATTCATGTTTCATCGATGTAGAAAAATAAGATGCTGCTGAAATGTTGGTATTACTTATAATGACCAAAATATTATATCACGTAATGGCGTGTGGCGTCGTGCGTATACGAATACCTCTCTACCATTGTCTTTTTTTTTTTCGGTCCGTCGACACACACCGATACATCGCGTCGGCGCAAAAAGAGTCTTGTGTGCCTCGCGTCGTGGGGCTCGTGGGCACACGAGCACGTTTGATTATTATTAGAGCCGTATCGCTATTTCGAGAGCGAGAGTGTATGTTCGATCTCGGGGTGAGATGCGTGCAGACTGTGTATAGGGGACGACATGGCAGTAGCACAGAGATTCTCGATGGCGGCGTGTCTATGTACTGCTCGCGTCTTTTATTCTCTCTTAATCTCTTTCTCTTTCTGCCTCACTCGCTCGCTCGCCTTACCTCGCTCTCTCGCTCTCACACACCCGCTTGTTATTTTCGCACGTGAAAGATTACGTGAATAATACGCGCGGTATGAATAATTACAATTGCGATACGAATGGAGCCCCAGGAATTGGCGATTTATCATCGATATCAAGAACGTGTTACGAACAAGAAACAATGAGTAGCCAACCGCGAAGAAGCAACAAGCGTGGTGGCGTTGGAGTAAAGGAGGAAGGCTTACAAAGACAAAGACGTCGACGACGACGGCGACGACGAAGACGACGACGTGATTGGCCGGAAAAACTGCTCGACGGACTCCGATCGTTCGTAGCTTTTCTATTCAGTAACGTCGGCATTGTCTGCCTCGTCGTTGGCTACACGATAGCCGGTGCATTCATTTTCGTAGCTATAGAAGACAGCCACGAGCACACACGGCAAATCAACGTTACGATGATTCGTAATTCGACGGCTACGAGATTATGGGATCTTATTACGTCACAGGTTTATTTATTTATTTATTTATATATACTCGTTTCATTCATGCCTATACGTACACTTATTTCTTCATTCGTATCTCGCTCTTTCCTGCATAATGGAATTTTGGTTGTTATCGTTTCGTCGCTGGTGTCGCCACCATCGTCATCAGGAGATCACATTTTCCAAAACAAATTGGAGGACAAAGGTTGACAGTGTTCTCAAAGACTATCAGGCCAAAATCATATTGGCTGTAAAGGAGGATGATTACGACGGTGATGATGATCTCGAGGATATGAAAAAGTGGGGTTTTGCCAGAGCTTTTCTTTATTCTCTTACCGTTATAACGACAATCGGTGAGTTGGTCCTCTCGTATACATACATATATTGTTTGGACGTTGGTGGTTATATGGTGATCTTTCTTTGTTTCCATCTGCTCTCGCCTTCTTTTTTATGACAAAGGTTATGGCAATACTTGTCCGAAAACAATCTGGGGTAAGATCGTAACGATAGTATACGCTATATTCGGTATGCCACTCTTCCTCCTCTATCTGAGCAACATCGGTGATATTCTGGCACGAAGCTTCAAGTGGACATACGCCCGATGTTGTCTTTGCAGGTTATACGCGTAAATAATCCCATTATACTCGTAAAGAATTCTTCGCGTTTGTTTCTCTAATCCCGTACGCGCGAATTCTATCGACAGGTGCCGGAAACGAACGAGTAGAAATATCGGTTCTTATATGGGTGATGAGTTTGTGTCTACGACCACCGGCGCTACCGTCGCCACCAGAGGGCACGACGAGCAGATCGTTCGGATTCGTCGAGCACCTTCGGCGAATAACACATGGCAGGTTTGTCGCATTCGTCTCATTTATTCGCTCCTGTCTCTCGATGTATACAATTTATGTTTATAGAAGTTCTCTCAATAATATGCATGTATGTATATTTATCGGCAGATGGTCGGCATGGTACAACGTGGGTTGGGAGGAACTCGGGAAGAACAGGAAGAAAGGAACAAGGTCAATGATGACGAAGGCGACGACGAGGATGACGACGATGATGACGACGACGACGAGGATGATCCACGAAATATAACGGTTCCGTTGACTCTATGTCTCGCGATTATGGTTGGGTACGTCTCGTATGTGCGACGTTACGCTTTCGTTTTTAGCTTTCACAGTCGCTTTTATTAACACGACTTTCGCGACGAAATGATAGCATCTTGAAATTTTTTCATGCAGGTACATATGTGGTGGCGCTCAACTGTTTTCATCATGGGAAACCTGGAACTTTCTCGATGGTTCTTACTTTTGCTTCGTATCTCTGTCAACGATCGGTTTTGGTGACATAGTGCCCGGCGATGAGATATACGCCGGTCAGCAACTCGCATTATCATCCGTCTTTTGTTCCATGTACCTTATGCTAGGTGAGATTGATCTATCGTCCTTTCTCTATCTCTCACTCCCTCTCTGTCTTTCTCTCTCTCTCGCTCTCTCTCTGTCTCTGTCGGTCGCGCGCTTCTTTCGCAGGTATGGCTCTCATAGCCATGTGCTTCAACCTGATGCAGGAGGAAGTCGTAGCCAAAATTCGTTCGTTAACGCGTTCGGTAAGGCACATGTTGAGATGCGATAACGATGATGACGATGATACTCGTTGAATGCGGAGGATTGCTTCCTCGCCTCGTCCTGTGCTCTCCCGCCATCGCCGCCGCTGCTGCTGCCACCATCGTCGCTCACGTCAACTATCTTCTACCCTCTCGTACCATTATAATTATTACACCACGCGATCGTAAGTGAATCTCGTTGTATCCAATATTATGTATACACCCACAGTATTCTCAATTTCCCTGGTTACATACATTTGCGACGATAATACGCGTATACGCGTATGGCATGTTTCAATAATATATAGAACAAGGAGCATTTCGCTGACGCACGCATGGCGCGTGCCAATCGTGTTTTGATGCGAGATGAAAGCGGCGTGCTCACGGCGCGCGGCTCGATTCTGCGCAAGGGGGATGCGCCTCGAGTCTCTCATGCAATATATATATATATATGTATACACGCATATACATAAGTATATCCAACAAGGGCGGAAGGGAAAGACGAGGTGGTATCGTGCGCATCCTCGTCCACACCTCGCGATCCGTCGCTCCGGCACCACCACCAGTGCTGCCACCACCACCAACCCACTACCACCACCACCACCGGCGCGGCTACGTTCTGCAACGATGAGCAGAGAGGAGCATCCGACCAGCAGCGGCACACAGTTTGAGAGAGACTCGGCTGTCGCGCGTGCATGTGTATCCCGTGTGTGGCCTACCGCTCTCATCACCTCGTTACTTCGCCTCTCGCTCTCTCGATCTTTCATTCTCTCGCTTTCCCACTTTACTTTCATCCCCGATCGTAAACGATTGGATCAACGAGTCCATATTTTGTCCGAGTTGCCGTCAGCCAATCCTGCAAAACTCGCATAATTTTCGTCCATCTCCTTTCCGCTCCCCATATTCCTGCCCCTCCCTCAACCACCAGTATTATATCGCGTCTCATTGTCCACGAGTGAATCAATCTCGTTCCGATGCTCGAGCGTTCAATAATATATATATATATATAACGAGAATAATATAATAATCGGATAACGATTATAACTAATCGCCGATTAAGACGCAGACATGGATCATTAGAACGATGGTTTACTGGGGGAAGGGGTGCGTGTGACGCGCATGAATCAAATCACGACGCGGTGTGTCCCGTCATCGTTTTCTTGCTTTTCTCCATTTTCATATATACTCTGTCTCTCTCTTTATATCCCTCCTTATCATCAACCCCGTGAGCCATTTTTTTTTCGCGATCGTGGTTCAAAATTCGTAGAAAACGTTTGTGTGCAAAGTGTGCTTGTGTCAAGAGTCGCGTGCTGGTAAGTCGAGTCGTTATATGTATATGCGTGTATAGATGTACAGGATGAGATGAGCTGGAGGGGGGCGAGGGTTGAGTTATCTGCGAGCTCTGCTCCCTCTTTGCTCATACTAGTTCGTTCCCCACAAACACATACTGTCGGTATAGTGTACGATATAGAGCAGCACCAAGTCCAGCACACACCGAGCACGCGACCCTGTATATGTCACTATCGATTGCATCCCGGCCTGCTGCTCGCTCTTTTTCGTCGCTGATGTCTATACCACACACACACACACACAGTATATATAGATATATTTGAGGTTATATATTTTCAAGCTCGCGGTAACATTCTTTCGTTCGAAAGTTGACCGCCATTTCTTTGTACCATGAAATAATAAGTGTATAGATGGCCTTTCAATCGCATTAAATATTCTGGTTGCAGAATCGGCTGATGCCAACTATCGATGGATGTCGGTACCAACGATAATTTAGCGACGCCGGTAGAACGCTCGCCGCTGCATCGGTTCTTGCTGCAGCGACGGCCGCGACGCTGTTTAACGAGCAATGGGCACTTGATCGAAGATGACGAACGAAGACGCCGCCGGGGTATGAGACGATGCTGGAGGAGCGGACAAAATAGTGAAACAAGAGGACTTTGCAATGATGCAAATAAACGCGGGTGATTATTATCAAAGAGCACCGCCACCACCGCCACCGAAATGTTGTTCCAGTCGAGTCACGTCATCCGTTCAGCAGGTAGCAGCAGTATCAGCAGCGGGTACAACGACAACGACCATGACACCTGGTGCAAATTCGGATCGTTCCTTGATGAAGATTTCAACGACGTCGATAAGGGGCGCCGAATTGTTATGCTGTTGTTGCAGCTGCAGTACAACAACCTCTGCCAAAAGTCCCGGTCTCGTTGCCAGTCTTGGTGTCTGTTTACTAGTTTTTGGCTACACGCTTCTCGGTGCTTTTGCCTTTATGGCTCTCGAGGGTGGTTTTACTAAAGGCGGTACGTTCTACCAGCAGGAAACGTCGAATCAAATTAGCCTGTCATCGTCATCAGCGGCAGCGGCTGGAGCTACCGCCGGTGAAAAAAAAACTGAATTATTCGCTGCAGGTGCAAGCGGTGTTGTTGTCACGGGCAGTACCAATGATGGAGTAATCACCCTTATCAATGGTAACAACAACAACAACAATAATATCAATGGCTCGATAAGCCCGACTAGCTTCTCATCGTCGGAAACAACATTTGCTGCACCGCCTCACCCGCCCAATTTACTCCATCACGACGATATACTCGGTGTCGAGGACTCTTCGACGAGACAGTTACGAGCCTATACTGTTGAGAGACTGTGGAGCATTACCGAGGATCTCAATGTTCTTTACAAAGAAAATTGGACGAGGCTTGCCGAGCGCGAGGTTCTCGATTTTCAAGAGAAAATGGCCCAGCATAGTTTGGATCGTGCAAGCAGATCGGGTTCTACGATTTTTGGAACGACCGCTGTACAGCGGGGTGGAATCGCAACCACCGGTTCTGCCACTTCGATCAGACGCAATAATAAGAATAACAAAAATATTAACGACAACAACAATAATAACGAGAACAAACGTTCGATGAAAGAAGGAGGTTCTAGACGATGGACCTTTGGCAGCAGTTTTCTGTATTCTCTAACTCTGATAACGACGATAGGTAAATGTCTCGTTATCTCTCTTTCTCTTTCTCGTTCTCGTTCGTTTAATAATAGTTGAATCGGTACACAGGCTATGGAAGTACATCACCGCGTACCGTTTGGGGACGTCTCATAACGATAGTCTATGCCCTCGCCGGCATACCTCTGATGTTGGTATATCTAAGCACAGTCGGGGACGTTCTTGCACGTACATTTCGTAGATTGTACGCAAGAGCTTGCGGTCGAGTCGAATGTACCAAAATCGGAGACCGGAATCGAGTAACCCGAGGTTGCCAATCCTCGTCGTCATCATCATCCCCATCATCTACGTCGTCACCTCCGCAGTTGCCACTTCCATCCTCGGTTCCTATCCATGTACCAGGAATTATTGGAAAATCGAGCCATCATCGTTATGACAATCATATAGAGGCGAAGCTCGTAACAGCTACATCCGCCGCTACCACGGGGCATCAGTTTTATTCCAACAAATCGAGTAGTTCCGACGATTTGGGTCGTCTACGCACAACAGGAAGTGGTATTCTGTTGGATTGTAGCGCCGGCGACGCGGGCGCCATTGAAACCGGCTCAGCGGGTTCTTGCACGTTTCAGGTATATCCACGTTATATACCTTCTTTCTTTCATGTTTTCCATTCAAATATAAAATAAAACCATGCGTACGCGTCGCAAACGTGACTGTTGCAGGAGTCGAATGGGAGTAAGAGGCAGCATCACCATCACTTTTATCCCTGTTCGAGCCAACGGCAGCTGTGCACGTCGAGTGTTCTGGAAGGTACGACTACCGGCACCGAGACGGTTTGTCTCGTCAGAATACCGATCAGCCTGTGTCTCGTTATAATATTATTGTACATATGTTGCGGTGCGCTCATGTTCAATCGGCTCGAGGGATGGTCCCTACTAGAAGGAAGTTACTTTTGCTTCACGAGCCTTGGTACGATAGGTTTCGGGGATCTCGTACCAAGCGGTGGGAATGCATCGACGCACATTCTCGAAGAACTCTGCCTTTGCGCTTGTTCGATCTACATTCTCGCTGGCATGGGACTCGTCGCTATGTGCTTCAATCTCATGCAGGAGGAGGTTGTTCGGGTCGTTAGAGTATTTGGAAGAACTTGCACCAGTGGTGGTGCCGGAATGGCAACAATCGCCGGTAACAATTGTGCGCAATCGGCTAGTCGTGTTCGTATGACAAACGTAACAGGACCGTTGGATTATTCGCGCACGTCAGCAGCAACCGCATCGTCGGGAATCAAGTCGGATTTGAGCATCGAGGCTTACGATCGTTGCGACGAGCACGAGGCCGAGTCCATCGCCATGTCACTCGTCTCGACTTCTTGACAAAATCCTACCAGGAGTTCCGTCACTGCATCCACTCCCGACGGGCACCTCCTGGATCGTTTTCCGCTCGACTCGACACAATTCTCATCGCCCGGACGTCATTCTTTACCTCGAAAAAAGCAGCAGCATCATCATCACCTTAATAATCATCATCATCATTATCATCATCAGCAACAGCAGCAGCAGCAGCAGCAACAACAGCAACAACAACAGCAACATCATCATCATCATCATCATCGATATCAATATCAGCAGCAACTGCAAGTACATCGTATCGGTCAACAAAAATCTACAATTACGTTGGACGATCAGAGTGGAACGGAACATTTTGAATATTTTGTACCAAGAAGCGTGAGTGAGTTTAATCTTGCAGCTGCGACAGTGCAAAATGTAGCGATCCTACCACCGGACAAGACTCTGGCGTCGTTGAAAACTCCAGCGGCATCAGTTGCAATAGGAAATTCAATCACAGTGGCACCAGTGCCAGCAGGCCAGCAGCAGCAACAACAACAAACAAAAACCCGTTGCGAAAAGGTTGTCACGTTCGAGGATGAGACTCTGATGGTTGGTTCCTCCTTTACCGCTCCAACAACTGCTGGTGATACACCGACGAGGAAAAATCCTTTACCAGCCAACACGATCCTCGACAATGTCTTTATGTGACGCTTCCGAATATTAATAATTCAATCATCTCGATGATGATGAGATAGTATATAAACGACAAAAACACGCACACACACATGCACGCACAGGCATACACATACACAGAGGAAAGAGCGACAAATATACAGACACATACAACACTTACACACACAACCAAATTGTCAATAATATCGGATATTCAAACTCTGCATCAATATCGGAAGATTTTCGTTCATCATTAGCTACCGTTGATCTATCATTTCAATCTATCACGTGTCTCGTTGTATACTCATCTACCTTATATCTTGGCACATGATTGCGAATAGCACTCCATCTCTTGATCTATCTCTCATAATAATACTTCGTTATATACATGAATTATTCAAGTATCATGTGAGAATTGTTGCATGTATATTGATAAATTAATCATGTAACAGGATTGGAAGGATATTCAATTGTCTAAGTATTTTTTTTCTTCTAAAGAACTATTACTTATTCGGTCGACGAGTTATCAGAGACCCAGAATTGTGAGTGCGCATAAATTAGTGGCAAAGAGATTGTGTACTGCAAGAACACGTTATGGGTCATCAACATGTGGTCATCGACATGTGTAGAGAGATGCAGACGGAGAGGGAGCTCGCTGGCAGTAATCAGGTAAGTTATTTTTTCTGTAGAGTGCCAACGCTGAAAGGATATGTTTGCAATGAATTAGTGTAATTGTAATCGTTCTTATACCGAGTTGTTGCATGCTCGTCGTCTTTGACATCCGGATCGTTCGTCGACACCACGGTCTTACATACCGGTCTTGCAACTCTCAGGAGTGGGGGTGACTCGCTTGTTGAAGCAGTTTTTGGAAGTTCACGGTTTGGCCACATGCGACACTGCAATCGAGTGCCGATTGGGTTTCGCAAGCGCACTATTAACTTGACTAGCAAAAAATAAAAACAATATTATTGTCGGTAAATCTTGAAGATTATTAAATTAAATATCGCATAACATTAATATGAGCCGAGAAAATGCTGAACGTAAATGGAGAAAAAAATCGCACAGAGCCAACGAAAGCGATGATTATGAGGTTATGTCATGTCGACACTCGATAGCAGCGCTGCAGGTGGCGATAGAGAGAACTCGATTTTTCTGCTTCAATATGCGAGTCACTTTAGCCTTCCCCCATTCCCGGGAGTTGCAAGACCTGTATGTAAGACCGTGGTCGACACGTCGCACATGCAATGGGTGATGTCAGCTGATTGGTGGGAATGGATGGAATTCGTTATGCTCGTCCCGCGTTTTCCGTTGCCGGAGGTAACCAGGTAACGCAGACGCCATCGAGCGCTTCTTCTTTGCGTGTCGCTGTGCTCGAATCGTTTAATAATCTTCGATCAATTTCTGTGATCAGAAGCGGCGACTGCCATGTACTGGTCGATAATTGTTTTCATTTTTTAATTCTTGATGCTGGTAATTGAATTTGTAACCGCACAGTACCGGTATTGTCAAATTTTTGAAAACATTCAGTGGTGTACGATGGTTCGCAATGCCCTTATTTTACCGGATTTTTCATCTAATTAACCGGTTTTATTAAGTTCTATCATTATTTTTTAATCGTTATTAACTGGATGTCAGCAGTTAATCAGATAATCACAAAATTCGCGATACCGAATAAATATCCTTTCATACATAACCTCAAACTTGATTTGATCCTAATTAGCGGCTTTATTGTTTTCTCATCGCTCACAGATACAATTCCATGAATCGATGTTAAGGTTTACAAAGAAAAATGGATGCAGCAAATATCGATCCTACAATGATTTCGTTCAATTTGGAAGAAGCTTACGAGGATTTGAAAATAGTGGAGAATGAACTAAAGCAAGAAATTGATGATTTGATACAGCACGCAGCTAATAATGATGTTAATACTCTATCGCATGACTACGGACAACACAGTATTACAAATCGTTACCATAAATTCGTGCACAGTCTTGGGAAAGTGCTTTCGCAAGACGTTGAAGGACCTATAGATCTGCCAATTGCGAGAACAATAGATTTACACAAATCTATGTTAAACGAGTTCTTGGAAACCATTGACCATATGCAGCAAATGTTAAATGCGATTAAGGAAGATATGGAGCAGAGGAAGAAAAATATTGCTTAGTGAGGTTTTACTTTAGTATTTGTAGGCCTATGTTATGTTAGTACCGTATCCTGTAACAACTTTTATTATGACTCTAGCCTGAATAGCACTAAAGCAGGGCTGCAGAAAATGAAGGATGCTTGTCAGAATGCGATTGAAAATGTTCATAACTATGAAACGTATCGTGAGGAAATAGCTATAACGAAAAAGTTATTCGCCGCAGTCAAGGCTGATTTGGTGAGGTATTTTTATGAAAAAAAGAATTAATCTTATAGAAAATAATCTAACAAGTATAATAATGATTCACAGTTTACCGTTGTGGACACTATTTTCCCGGACAATGGTGAATTCAAAGACCTTCTGGCGGTAAGTCATCTGCTCAAGTATCACATACAAAAAACAAATGCAGTGATTTGATGATTATTTAATATTTCATTATTTTTAGATTTTAACAGATGCATATAAAAAAGGCGGCGATGACGTTTACGTCGACGTGACGCCAGAAAATCTGACCTTTGCTAAATTTCTTATTGAGGCCGACATAGCGGTTTATCATCGAAACGACAAAAGCAAAATAAAAATGATAGATTTATTGTGAAATTGGTCTTTTGTTTAATATGATTTTTCAATAATTACATATTTCACCACATAAACGGAGCTCTCTCTCTTAAAACTCTTACACCAATTCGCTCCCACTCCTGTCTACCAATCCACAGTTCCTGAGCTGATTCGAGACAGCTGAGAATTGCTGCTCCTTTCCAAGCAGTCATTCCTGGATCCATCTCTTTTGGTTGAGTTATTATATCCAATTGTTCTAGAAAACGATCGTAAATATTCTTCTTTTAGAAGTAATCGATCATCTTTGTACAATACTCTATAATTACGAACCTGCTCTGTACATGTACGGAATCTGAAGAGATATTCTGTTATACAGCCACATTCCAATTCCTTGAAACTTCATACCAGACCCAACAACGAGTACACAACTGTACATTTTTCTTTTTAAATCATCAGTTGCTAAAAGAATAAAAAGCAATTTCATTTTTTCAATTCGTCGTCAAATAACTCAAAACGATACGACAGCGAGTGGACGATCCATATAGACTCACGACATCGATCGATACTTTGCACAACGGCATGATCGAGACCAAGTAATTGCTGTGGGCCAACAACGAAATCTCTCGGTAGATCCAGGTCGCGATTCGACAGCGCAGTAGGTGCCGAATCGACCGCATCAACCACAACTTCTTCCTCACCCGCAACGACCGGTGTTGCAACTTCTTCTTGCATTTCGAGTGTCTGTTCCAAGTTTTCCTTCATTCCTCGTCGCTAAAATACACATCGATGCATAATGAGCAATTTACTTTTATAACAGTCATAGAGTGTCCAGAACTTACGCTCGTTTCACGGAGATAATTCTCATCATGAGGATCTTCGGGATCTCCCATTGACCGTTTTTGTATGTGAACAACGTGAGGCCCGGTGACTTTGAAGAGTTCTGGCTGGAAAAGACTGAGCGGTGCAACGAGACACTCATCTCCGACCTCAAATCATCAATATTATAAATTATTGCGTTATTATCCCAAATTATTTGACATTCGCTATTCGAATAATTCATAACGGTTTACCTGAAGAGTATATTTCTCAGTGGGTTCTTTCGGCTTTTTTACAATAAAGGTTTTTTCCTGTGATCCACATACGTTCAAATCAACGTGACAAAAGTCGCATTTCATCTGACTGAGAAGCATTGCATCCAATCTGTTAGAAGGATCACAATTTTTGTACGGAAACGCGCACTTTTGTAGTAGCCAAAAGAACGTCTGAGTTATATCACCACCACCATAATCCATACGCACTCTTGTATTTCTATGCGAAATACCATCCTCAACACACGAAACAGAAGTCTTTTGATCACCGACATCTACCACACACGCGTAACCCAGACCTGCACCAAAAGTGGCAGCGACGTGATCCTGAAACAACATACGATTAATATACGTATATAATTGCCTTTGGTACAAATTAATTTTTTTTTTAATTTGTCATATCTCTGTTTATAATTGATCACGAAACTATCCTACAGAACATACTCAACTAACTTGTAGTAAAAAACAGCCACCAAAGCCAATCTCACACAGCATCAGAGTCGTTAATTCTTTCAAATAATGTCTATTGTATATATCGGGTATAATGAGAACGGCTCTGTAATGCTTCAAATCTCTTAATGGAATATCCATTTTGGCCGTCAACACATATTCCCAAATGGCCTTGAGATCGGCAAGGACAGCTCTAAGACTACCACCAGGACCAGAATGTACATTCAATTCGCCTCTTCGATAAGGAAAATGAATATTGAAATCCTCCTGCGAATTTAGACTGAGAATGTCATCACCGATTAAGATGTCTCTATCAGTTTTTATCCATTCTTCTGCAGAAGGCGACAGTGTTTCAGGACTCGATCTACGATTGAAAGCGGCGATTTGTTGAGGCGGTGTCGCATATCTTCTGCGACCATCCGATTGTAAACAAGATTGCAGAGTATGAGAAACTTGGAGCCTCGATTCCTCCATTGCTTGAGTCAGTTCTTTGGTCTGCAAAATTCAGAT
Organism: Netelia fuscicornis; assembly: GCA_946811545.1. Lineage (NCBI taxonomy): Eukaryota > Metazoa > Arthropoda > Insecta > Hymenoptera > Ichneumonidae > Netelia > Netelia fuscicornis. Next base: position 51,187,234 of record OX328012.1, on the reverse strand, counting down.
AAATTGGAATTTTTCCACATTCATAAAGAATTGAGGGAATTTACGAGTAAGTAATTCGCTTAATTTTAACTTCCTCATACTGAAAACTCTACATATACTGAAAAATATAAAGGAAGCATTGTCTATTTTTTAATGTGTATCCTTTTCTTGTCTTTCTCACCGAAGAAACGATAGAAGTGCATTTTTTTTTTTCAAGTATTTTGTGATCTTACACGAGGCACTAGATTAGGGAGAAAAGAATCTTTGTACTCTATTCCACCAGGTTTTCGTCTTCGGGCAATTGCATTGAGCAGGGTGCATGGATTCAAATCTGATGCTCGACCCATTCGAAGATTCTGCGATCCTGGATGTATTATTATCACAGTTTGGGCCTGAATTTGCTAGAAATTTAGAACATCATAAATGTTTCTAATCTTTTGCACACGGTGATAATGTTGTAACTACGAAATAATAATTACTTCGGCACATGATTCTTGGAATACTGGCATTGTTGATATTTTTATAGCGAAGAATTATTGTGAAAGAAGTTTCTTCAAATGTCCATCACGCACTTGGAATCCATTATATATTTTGTAGGATTTCTCGACATATGAAACAACAAATGTTATATATCGGAAACCGCACTGAAATAACATTCAATTCAAATTTGTTTGTTGGAGTTTGTAAAAGGATTAATGATGAAGCGAATCTAGACAGAATTCCGAAACATAACCTAGTATAATCACACTCCAGTTTGTATGCTATGAAGTATGTATTGTATTAACAAGTCGATTACCCAAAACTGGTTCGATATCTCGATGTTTCGCACGAAGTGGGTCAAAGTTTACGAACAGCTGGTCCGCTGGATGGTTGCTTTGACAGGCCCATTGACGGATAAGCGAATGATTTATTCAAAATTAAGGCATTTAAATGATATCGCGAATATTCCGTGGAGAAAATGAGAATGCCGCCGTCAAGAGAAAGCGTCAAATTGACACGTTGAAAATTTTTAACGACAAGTAAGTCCATTCGTGTTGATTTATTTCTGTGACGTCAAGTTAACCTCGTTTCTTAATTCCTCTTGAAAAGTAGCATTACTCATTACTTTACAAGAAAGCTTTAATTTACCGTTCCAAGGTGAATATTATGGTACATCGCTCAATTAAACTATCTGTCATTCGTCCCTTATTGTTACAAATCGGCAATAAATTGTAATTTCTCAACTAAAAAAACATTCTCATCTTATACGAGTCGAAGAATTTGAGATGATTTACAAATTGGGGAAAAAAAATTTCTGAAAGTATATGTGACGGGAGAGGCTAGAGTCTAGAGAAACAAATACATGTAGAACTATATTTGTACATTACTTCTTTCTTTATCCCATGATTGAAACCTTATATTGATGAAGAAAGCAAAATTCAAACCTTACCATCTATTATCATGATAGTGAGACTTTTGTAAATGTTAAATTGTTAGGAATCAGTGTGCTAGTTTATTTTTCGAGATATGTATAACGTTTCATATTGAAACATTGGACAATAGACACACTGGTAATAACCAGAGTGTGTATTATTGTATTATCCACAGTTCAATTGTATTATTAAACTAGGCATACATTTACAAGATCTTTTGGTTACCTTTCCTACAGTGTATTAGAATTGAGAGAAGATGCCGAATATCAAGTTCAGTTTGATGCTGCATCAAGGCGTATGGCAATCATGGTTTCGCTGTCACCAGAATTTCCATTGGAAAAACCTGTTCTCCGGGTTTCACCCCCAATAACACATCCTTGGTGCAATGAGCACAGTGAAATAATTAGTGCGCCTGGACTCCTAAATGTGAGAAAATAACTGATTATGTGAAATTATTACCTACATATATTCTTCACTCACTCAATTTGCTCTGCCATGTTTGATTTGAAAGATCGTTGTGGAAGGCGCGTCGAGTGATTCGCTATTTGTTTAGAAAACTCATCTGTCGTGTAGTTTCCTAAATATGAATTCATTGTAAAGAAAATTCTATATATGTCGGATCGCTATAAAAGAATGTCTCGCAACTGCTGCTGCAGTTGGATGGCTTTTTGCACTAATATACATGTAATGTACATTAGTTACCTTGGAAGGAAGCCAAACAGTACGGTTTGGTTGTTAAAATGAGATTTCAATCAGTTCACAGTTCACAGCGATCTTGGTCGCGTAGTACAGGCAATAATACGAGAATTCAGCAAAAACCCACCTCAAATACAGGAAGATGACGTTCTAGCAAGCGCACATAGAGGTAAACATTTTTATTCCATTATAAAATAAAAATATCCTCAGGACAAAATTTTGCAATTCTCATAGGTTTTGAAAACCGGCTTTTTGTAGATTTACAGGGCAGAGCCTCGCCATCATACGCTCTTCAACGTTATCCCGAGCTACCGTCCATGTCGTACAATTCTTATTACAATTCGCAACAGTATCCACGATTTTCATCGTCAAACACAAACGCTTCTGCTTACGAGTACAATTATACAAATTCGCTTGGAACAGACGGTCAAGTGGCTCAGGTTTATGGCTCTAGTTCTCATCATTCGACCTACGTAACGAATTGCGGCGGGACTTCATTACAAAACACGAGTACCCCACAATACTCGTCGGAACGGCACGCTTCATCTTACATGAATTCGCACTACGTTAATGCGAATTATGTTCAACCTATGCAGACTCAGGTGCAAACTAAAACGGTTCCACAGAGTTTGATCTTCCCCGAGCTTAACAATCTCAGCAACGAGGAACTGAGACAACTCGGTGATGACGATGATTGTATGGACGACTTCTTGGAGAAATATACTCAGTTGAAAGATTTCAATGAGTCAGTGGATGATGAAATCCATACTGTAGAAAAAATTGCCAGTAAGATATTTGGTTGCTCTATTAACGCTTTTTTTTTATTATATAAATCAATGCCGTATATTTTACTTTGATCTATAACTTGCAGGTACCAACTTGGCCAAAGAAACAGAACTCAAAGATTTACAGACTGAAGTGAACGAAAAGATCGAAACTGTAACAGTACTGAAGAGTCGATACGACAATCTCATACAACATTACAATAAACTGTCTGTGGTTTTTACACCTGATCACATAAAAGAGTGTTTGAAAAGAGCTGCCGACGAGAGCCACGAGGAGAGTGAGAAGATAGCCGAAGATTTTTTAAATCGTAAGATCGATGTCGAAAGATTTCTCAGTACATACATAGAATGTCGAAAGCTCGGGCAGGCAAGACGTACTAAGGAAGAAAAACTGGCTCATCAACTTAACGAGCTGAAACGAGCCGGTTATTAAATGGATCGGATGTCTATAAAATTTGTTTTTCTTCTCTGAATAACTTCATCCGAACAAACTGTAAATAATTTTTAGTTAAATAATAATTGCACGTCTTTACGGATGCACTTAGTCCTTTTATGGATGTGAGGAGATCCGCAAATCACTCGTTACTCGGGACAAATGAGGTGTTAATGAGCCTTAGATTGCTGCGACGTTTCAATCGCATGGCGGAATTTCCGTGAACAAAATCCTAATTTGAGATTAATTTGATACGCTTGCGAATAAATGAAAACCATTAAAAAGAAAATCTTCGACGTTTATTACGGTATGGGGTAAGAAACCGCAAGACTTTCACGAGCTCTCCAACTTCAATTCTCATACATTCCAGGTGAAAGGTGTAACTCGTAAATTCTCAAAAAGCATTATTTTTTAACAATGGAGAGCCGTACGTAAAATAAAGCAACGTATCTATACACGAAACTGCAGTGCCTGTGTAAAAGATTGTACCGTGTAATCAATCGAAAGTCATATAACACAATCTTAATGAACTCTTTGTTTCTCGGTATGTTCGATCATCATTGGCAGCTTCGAATTATGTCTATCTTATCGATTTCACAAATTCAAACGATAATCGTTGACATATATCGAATTAAGTTATGAATCAATTATGATTTTTTTGAATTTCATCTGCCCCCAATTGTGGATACGCTGTGGAAATTTTGCTGCATCAATTGTCCGAGATAGCTGTGTTTTTTACCGTGTAAATAAATACATAATTATATATATAATTATGTAATCGAGTGTGGGTGGATGTGTGGATGAAATGAAAAAGTTTTCTGGCATGTTGACACATTCATCGATTAAGTTACTTAGAGCATTTTGAAGTTGTCCCGTGATTGTTCCTAATATTGTAAAGAATGAAAACAAATGTGACATGATATTAAAAACACTCCGAAAGAAAAATCATCATGACTTTCGACATTGATCACCAAGTTTCAAGAGTCGAGAATTAAACCGATGGCTATCTAGTTATTGTTTACACGCTTTGTCTCAAATAACCTGGATTATTGCTTCACGTGGAGGCATTTTGTCTCAACGATTTTGGAGATTCGAGCAAACACGTCTTGTACGTGACTAATTAACGATATTTTATGACTTCGTTGATGATGTTACACTGTTATTCTTTCATAGACATGAGCATTAGTTGTTAGATCATCCGAAAAATATACACTATATTTATTCTAAAACTTTGGATGCGTTGATTTTTTGGGTAAAGAAACAACTCAAAAGTATCTTCATTAGTCAGTTTTGTATACTCACAAACATGTTACACACGTTATGAAAAAGATCTCGTCACAAACATACATAATCTCATGGTATGATTCGACATATAAAAATATTTTGCAATAACACGCATATAATATTCTTGGGCAAGCAGCTGGTTGACTTGGTCATTTTTTAATGTATCATGGAGATATGAAACTGGAAACGATGAAATGACAATAATTTGGGCGTTCTTTCGTGCAATCATCGACCGTCGATTGTCGACAATTGTAAGTTAACGTTTATCAGTGCTCATCTCTCGTTTTTGTTTTGTGGTTTCATTTAAGGATCCACGAATGAGATCATGATGTATCGAGTGCCCTTCTTCACTGTCAGTCCTTCGTGATAGTGCGTCAATCTTCCAGGATGCATCAACATCCATCCGGGTTTTGTGTCAGTTACGGAACAGTTGTAACGTATGAAACGGCAACCACCGCCCTCGTAGTCGATACCGGCGTTATTCAACGCAATGTTGATTGTGTACGTCGACGCATCATGATGAGGTTTCAGCGAAGGTTGTTCATCCGGCTTGTAGCGTACGACGAAATTCATGTGTGAGCGTGGTGGCTATCAAAAACAAAAATCAAGAATTTAATGTACTATCTATCTTACAATGCATCAAAGTATTTTACAACAAGAATTGTGAACAAAAATCATTGGAAGTGCTAAATGTGACTCGGACATGATTTGTGGGCGTGAAGTAGTGCTATAAGCTACACATATGATGAAATAATTTTGAATCATGAAGAAGTCAAAGTGTCTTGAACACACACACACACACACAGACAACACAATAATGGCAAAAGAACGTCACTCTATTAAACAAAGCAACCGTATTCCCTTTGCCCGATATTTTCTTATTCTTACGTCGTCGCTATAAGCGGGAAAAGCTACTTCTTGTAACGGCGCAACGTAATCTTTGAGAAACAACAACCATGCTTCTTCCAAATCAACTTGTTTCAAGTGAATGTCGCGAGTGGGCACATTTTCATAACCGCCAGGAATTCTTGGATCCTAAAAAAACATATTCTCGACTTAACAAGATTTTACAATTGCATTCTTACATCGTGTATATATCCAGTGAAGACAAGTTCTTGAAGGGGTCTGACGTAGTCCCTCAGGAAACGTAGCCACTGCGGGTCGTAGGAAACCTGTTTCATGTGTATATCTCGGGTAGGCACATTTTCATAGCCACCTTCGATTCTTGAATCCTGATGATAAAAGTTATGATCTTCTTTATTGTAATTATGAATACGTGAGACGATAGAATCATGCTCATGTTTACGACTATCGTGCGGTTTCCTCACAGTTCGTTCATAGCTGAAGAAAGCAACTTTATGGAAAACATTAACTCAACATTGCTCAAGCTTACTCTGTTGGATCCATCGGACCATTGCCCATAGGTCTCGACGATTTCGATTAGCTCTTTGGTAAATCTCTCAGTGACGATTGGGAACCAGTAAACGTCTGGACAAGGCTGAAAAAAATTATAGTCCTTTAATAAGTCCTAAAGAACTGTCGATTGATCATAATTAAAATTTTGATTACCTGAATACTCGTAGCATTGGGTTTAAAAACATCTCCATAATTTGCATGAATGTAACGCTTTTCCCAATCATATTTGTTGTTGAAAATATCATACATATCAGGATTTGTAAATTTGATGTTGAAGTCATCAGCATTAACGAGATGTCCGAAATCCAATCTGTTGCTAACGTACATAAATACATCATGCTTTCTGTTCGACTCAGCGAAAGCCATGTCGAAGTCCAAATCACCGTTGGAAAACGACGGTCTCGTTGCTTTATTTTTTATGAGCGTTGCGTTAATCAGGTAGCAGTGAGTTATATACGGTACGTTCCACAATCCACTGAAACAAAAAGAAACCAAAACGTTACACAACAAATTAAAACTTCTCATCGCAACGTTGAAACAAAGTTGAATAAAGTAGGAATAAAGAAATAATGAAGCTATTTGCCAAAGAGCCAAGTTGGTTTGTAAAGAGAAGCGTTAAATATATTTGGCCAAGTAGCTGGCCACCAGTTGTGATTCGCCGATGAGCATGGTGGCAATGGGTTATGCATAATTATCCAATTGAGATTCATAACTCGAACTATACTAGAGAGAGAGAGAGACATGGAGAGTGAGAGAGACTGCGTTTTCATCGACGCGTTGTGGACCATTCATGTTTTAGGCTTTACCAAGAGGCCAGTTGGGTCGATCAAAGCAGCTCCCCGAGTTGTAACAAGTGTGAAACGCGAGTGTTCCAATCTGCTACTTATCGCACGATTATCTAAAACGGTCAGTGAAATGTACCATTATTTCTCTATATCGTGTAACGTTATATAAATGTGCATATCAATATTGCACCGAGCACATAGGGCTCTAGGACAAAAGCAGGCTCGATCACAAAACAGCATCCCCCAAATCGCTTCCAAGTTTGATTAATTATATGACAAATTGAGACTGGAAAGAATTTCAATTATCTCGATCAGGTTCAAATGAAGAGACGCTGGCTTTTCTACTTGTTTCTCGTGTTAGCCATATTTTGCTTGAGTACCGATGGTGCAAAAGCCGGTGGTGGAGGACGCGGCTCGAGAGTACGAGGCGGAAGGGGAAGATTGGCTGGTGCTACACCCGTTCAGATTTTGATCCCAAATCGTAATCCACAAAGTGCGATCTATTATGGAAACAAAGATGTGAGGGATTAGTTGTTTAGCCAAGAAATTATCAAACTAATTACAACGAACGAATACAAATCGATAAGCCTATTTTTTTTTCAGGGTGCGACCATCGTCAAAGCATCGCATTTTGAATTAGATTACATGCTCGGTAGAAAAATTACATTTTTCTGCATGGCGAGAGGATATCCAAGACCGGAAATTACGTGGTTCAAGGATGGAATCGAGTTGTATCATCACAAATTTTTTCAAGTGCGTTAATCGGTAATACGAATGGAAACAATAAACATCACCGTTCGATTCGTACAATCCATAAACAAGAGTAAAAGACAATAAATATTATTGTCAAAGAGGTATGAGAAAGCTTTAACTCTAATGTTTACAGGTCCACGAATGGCCAATTGGAAATGACACAATAAAGTCCAAAATGGAAATTGATCCAGCTACGCAAAAAGACGCTGGTTACTACGAATGCCAGGCGGACAATCAATACGCCGTGGATCGTCGCGGATTCAGAACCGATTACGTGATGATATCTTACTGATAGCTCGATACAATTTTTAATACGTACGACGATACGGATCGTTATTCTGTTCACATAGTAGAATAATATTTGTAGTAATGATATATCGCGCTTGGTTATACAAAACCCACGAACTAAGACGGTCGATTATTAATTGATCGTTAATCTAATTTACATTTATCGTAGAATCCTTTCTCTTCTCAACGCTCTACACGATCTCCGAGAGACTGAACACCGAATGTTAACATCCATTCCTTCCAGATATTTATCTAAACGACTATAAATCGATGGAAGATATTTTTTTGCTACTATTGTTTTGCAATCGTTTTACAAACATGAATACAATAATAAAAGATAAAAAGAATAAGAATACAATAAAAACGCTCATTCGTATTTATATATGACTTCGTAGCTCTGTACGTTTAATGTGTAACCACGCAAATAAAAGCTTATAGTTCCCCTAGCTCCGTTCTATTACGCGATAATTAGAATCACCGAGGGTGATACGACAAGGTGCATCGAGTAGCGAATGCTCCACATCGATTGTGTCTTATATCCATCAAAGTTATTGGACAAGTATGATATTCCATTTACAAAACGTTTTGAATTTTGACTTTTCTTAAGTTTCAATTTTCTTTTCTATCCAATTGGCAAGATAAGAAGATTGTCTCAGTCGAATAAATTCATTTAAAGAGAATCGAATCGTTAGATCGTTTATGATCTTTCTACAAAGTTGCTGATGAATTATTTCAACTGTAGTTCAATTTTCCTTCAAGCTGCTACGTCAATGGATGATTTTCAGGATCTCGTATATGACATATGTAATATATACGTGGGCCTCTGGGTGCTCTGATAGTATCAGTGATAAGTCTGTAATAGATCGGAGAGGACACTAGGGGAGTAATGAGTAAAATGCCTGTCAGTTACATTGGCTCTCTGTGTCATCATCGACCGCTGTCTGTCTGGCTGTGGTAAGTGTACATTCAGCTTTTCTCTACTGCGAACGGTTTTCCCTGACGCTTTTGCTAAATTTTCTCCCGTATCTTAGGTGGCACGCTTCTCGACTGCTCCAAGACAACTTTGTGAAAAATACTAAGGAAATCCGTTGTGTGTTCCTTCTTTTCTTACGTTTAACAATTGTCTATTTGGAAAACAAAAGCACCGTTACGATATTCGTCGGGCCAGACGGGACGAGAGTTTACAAAGTTTTGGTATCGTTTGAAATATTCTTCTGAAGAATATGTTTCGAATGATGAACGTCGCGATTATACTCGCAATAGTGCTGCTCGTTTCTCACGAAATATCAGGCAGACGTGGAAGATCGCGAGGCAGAAGCAAATCGCGTGTGCAAATAGGCCTCCCGATAACAGGAAAATATAGAGATCCCGAAAGTGATCAGTACTATAATAATAACAATGTGAGCTTCGTTGTTTTCTTAATGTGAATTTAGCGACGAGTATGCGAATTTCATTTGTGTTTCTCATCGATTTTAGGGAGCGAAAATTTTACTCGCGTCGCACTTTGATCTGGAATACGTTCTAGGACATAAAATTGCTTTTCTCTGCGTCGCACGAGGCAATCCACGACCTCACATAACGTGGTTCAAGGACGGCAATGAGATTTATTCGCATCTGTATATGCACGTAAGTGTCTTTAGCCGATTTTCAAACAATTATCGCTTCGTTTTTTATCATCAATTCAGTGTTTACTTGAATCTTGGTTCGTCCTTGTTGTTTATAAAATTCAGGTACACGAGTGGCAAATGGGTCCGGAAAAAGTGAAATCCAAATTGGAAATCGATCCCGCGACACAGATGGACGCGGGAGTTTACGAATGCACGGCGGATAATATGTACAGCATCGATCGTCGTTCGTTCAAGACGGACTTCTCCATTGCGTTTGATTAGTCCTTCGATGAAGGATTATAATTATTTTCTTGGCTCCAGTTTACGAAATGGAAACCGGTATCTAGGCCCAACTACAGCCGCTAATTAGTGCCATAGACCTGAAATTGAATTGGTTATCCACGCTTTTAGTATTCTCCATTACTTTTTTGTTTTTCCTTTTGTTCCTGGCATTGGATTCATCTGCGATAGTTTGAATGTAGATAAAGAAAGATGTTACTTCGAACGTGTATAGAATAAAATTGGAAAATTGGATATATCACAGCGCAAATGTTGCAATTATTTTTTGTCAGACTGTTCTACTCACCGTCTGTCGTTCGCGACGATTTGCATGTAGTCCGAGCTACGAGCGTAGTAACCGTTGCTGGCGATTGCGCCCCAAAAGTTGCTCCAAGTCTCATAAGGTCGCACGAGCATGGGAGCGACGATTCCGCGCTGTTGTTCAACAAGAAGATTGAGAGTGTGTTCATTGTCCAAGTGAGAGACAGAGTCGACGGCGAAGAAACCGGAACATTCCTTTAGTAGACAGTAGTCCCTGAATAAAAGGCGAAACGTCAGAGATGAGAATTGACAAAACTTTGAAGCTCTTTTCATCGTGTTAAGTAACAAAGTTGAGGAACTTACATGGCCAATTCTCTCGCAGCTGAATCTTTGATAAAGTTGTTAGGTAAAATCTGCTTCAGGCTCCTATACTCGCTGCCGTATTTATCGACAAAATCAGCAACCAATTTCTCATGATAAGCGACATTGTTGTAAATAAAGAGATGCATCTTGGATTTTGGATACATCTGCTTGGAAATTTTGACGAAAAATTCCTCGAGAAAAGGCGTAGGCGCGTCGACGAACAGGGCGAGGAGAATGGTGGGCCAAGTTTTTGGGTTGTCATCGGGCAATTCGATCGACTCGTCCCAACAACTGAGACAACCATCTTCTCGATTCCACGCACTCGCCAAATAATTTCCTAGCGCATTGAGGATCAATTTGCTATGACCGTTGCCATGCACGATCATCGGTGTCGTGTCGTAGACCGTATTATGCAGATAAGCCTCGTCGTCTTTGAACTCCAGAGTAACATCCGCTGGAACAATTTCATCGGTCCTAATGAATTCTCAAAGATATCGTTACAATCCCCGTATCACAGGACCATATCCCCCCCTTTCTTATCAAGCAATAATGGAAAAATTTTGCTCAACTGATTGTCCGTATTACCGATTGCACCAAAGAGATTTTGGAATATCTCAGATTTATGATCGAGCTTCATATTGTACTTCGCTCGTAATTTTGGATCAAGATAGATCTTCGTGTAGTACAATTGATCGTCGTCCGTGTCCGTGATCTCGCCACCGGCCAAAAGCGCGTAAAGATCCGAAGCGTATCCGATAAATCCACCGGAATTCAAATACTGTGCGCCACGAGAAATCGTTGGATATTTTGAAGCCAATGACTCGTCGGGCCAACAATATGTTTCGGCGGAGAATAATATACGAGCATCGAGAGTCTTGAATTTCTTGACTATTGCATCCAAGCTATTCAGGAAGACCACGTCATAGCTGGAACAAAAAGCTATAGGTTACAATCCTTAACGAAGATTAAATTCATGCGAGGTATTAAAGATTATCAATTATATCCAACCTGTCCGTGAATAAAATTATTTTCTTCTCATCTTCTTTGTATTCTTCCAATTTCTTCTTCAGCAAATTTACCTTGTAACCTCCACCCGCATAATTCATATTTCCACCTTTCCATGGTTTATTCATACCCAGAACTTGGAGATTATCGGTCAACCCATAGACATCGGCGGATCGGAGATATCTTTTGAATCCATCGGTCTCGTTCGATGCAACAGTTATGACGACAGTTTCTGAAAAATACAGTCATTTCATTTGTCATTGATCATTACCAATTTTCTATTCTATAATTACATTTCTTAAATTAGTTTCTCAGAGGCACTTGGACTTCTCATAGAAGACTTAAAACCAGAATATAAATTTGAATTCTATTCTTATTCAGGAATAAACCAGACTATCCGTCTCTGTTCTAATAAAAAAATATTTATCCATTCTAATAAAAATATTTATCTAGAGAAAAAATATTTAACTAGAGAAAAAATATTTATCTAGAGCACCAACTGCGGTCTTCCCAAGATCTCAATCCCGTTGAAATTATTATTACCCTATCATGATCGAGCATAATGATTGCTTTATCTGTTTTCTTTAAACAACCTCGCATAACGTGTAACCCAATTTAATATCATTCACATGTGGTTAAAGAATCGTTATACCAGATGTCATATCTGTAATTTATCGTACACAATGTACAACAGTCTCTTTCCTCTTTTCCCAATTTACAATTCCAAAGACAAACTCTCAGAGTTCATTCCCCATCTTCCGGCATTTTAATTTCAAGATTTCTGTTCCGGTGTTCCAATGGGAATGTCTGGCAGTACACGAGGAGCATAATTTCTGGTAAGAATTGTGCGTGGGTGTTGACTGTGATAAAACGATGCCGAACCCGTCGTGCGTAAAGCGTCGCGACGATTATGTCATCTTGAAAAAGCAGTACCGGAGAGAGAGAGCCAAGTCACACCGCACTGCGTTCCATGAACGTTATGCGGACGCTTCTTCCTTCTTTTTAATGACTTCACTCGACGTGGCTTTTCGGCACCGTTATTGCGACACGATTCCCGTTTCGAGGAAAAACGAGGAGTGAACCTCGATGAAAGATCGTTTCTCCTGTTGTAATCTAAAATTGCAGGATTTCAATTCAACGAGGGAAACATTTTAACCTCCTATTCGATCGGTAGCCATATTGGAATTATAACAAATCGTTGGAGAAATGACAGTTGCCATTCATTTGGTCCTGAAAGAGATGTGCTATTAATACATAAATATTTATAAATTCATTCAACGATCATTTTTAATGAATTAATTGATACATTGATTCACAGAAAAAATGATAGTAAGTTCGTTATAAGTTTCGTTTGATAACGATGTCGACGTTATCCCATGGCATCCGGCGACCTCGGTAGTACCATGACCAAAAATAAATGACTCCCCTTTCATTTCCTCATTTTCTTACTACGTGTGTGTTTTGTTTCTTTGTATGGGTGTATAGAGAAGATATAAACGGTTGAGTGATAAGTCGAGTTGGGTAGAGCGACGTTAAATAGTAACCCTACAGTAATCAGTTCAGAGAATCACAGAGAGACACTGCAGGATACTTATTGGCTGTCCTAAAACCGATTCTGTTTTGTTTCGTTTTCAAAGATGGCGTCTGTATAATCTCGGTGGTACGTTTGAAATGAAGAAAAAAAAATGTCGGCTGCTTTTCATTCAATTCAACTCTATTTCCATCTTTGTTAATAAACGCTCGCGGTTTTCAGGATGAGAGAACTCACTAAGAGAATCGAGGATGATTATAGTCGAGAGAACTACGAGATGTAAGATTTTTTATATTTGTTCCTAAAACCGATTTTGTCTGTTTTGTTTCGTTTTAAAAGATGGCGTCTGTATAATCTCGGTGGTACGTTTGAAATGAAGAAAAAAAAAATGTCGGCTGCTTTTCATTCAATTTAATTCCATGTCCATCTTTGTTAATAAACCCTCGCGGTTTTCAAGATGAGAGAACTCACTAAGAGAATCGAGGATGATTATAGTCGAGAGAAGTACGGAGATATAATATTTTTTATATTTCTTCCTAAAACCGATTCTATCTGTTTTGTTTTGTTTTCAAAGATGGCGTCTGTATAATCTCGGTGGTACGTTTGAAATGAAGAAAAAAAAATGTCGGCTGCTTTTCATTCAATTTAATTCCATGTCCATCTTTGTTAATAAACCCTCGCGGTTTTCAAGATGAGAGAACTCACTAAGAGAATCGAGGATGATTATTGTCGAGAGAACTACGAGATATAATATTTTTTATATTTCTTCCTAAAACCGATTCTATCTGTTTTGTTTTGTTTTCAAAGATGGCGTCTGTATAATCTCGGTGGTACGTTTGAAATGAAGAAAAAAAAATGTCGGCTGCTTTTCATTCAATTTAATTCCATGTCCATCTTTGTTAATAAACCCTCGCGGTTTTCAAGATGAGAGAACTCACTAAGAGAATCGAGGATGATTATAGTCGAGAGAACTACGAGATGTAATATTTTTTACGAGAATAAATACCTACTTATTTCGAATGGTATTGTACGATCTAGGTTTACCGTTTTCGTCCTCGTGAAATGAATTTTAGCGTTCGAAAGAATGACAATACGAATTCGATTTAATTATACATGAAATAAATTCGGTTAATGTCAAATCATTTTTCGCCGGTATTTGCGACAACGCTTTAGTTATTAACTAATCACTAACGGATCAGTTGCGTACAATCGGAAACGGAAATGGGCAGACAGACAATTGTCAATACGACTGTCTTTTTTGAGGAAATCTCTATACACGAATATATCTATGTATGATATAACTAAGTGTTTACCGGCATCCTCTGTTGATGTTCTAGCACCACCGATGATGTAGCACAGTACGAGAACACTAAACAATCCGAGACTCTTCATCGCGCACATGTTTTCTTCTGTTAGAAAAATATTACGTTAAGCCGTTCACGATGATCGGAACGATCTGGGAGAGAGAATCGTAGAACTATAAAGCAACAAGCTATACTGTAATCTATAGCGGCGTACGAAAACCAAATGCATGCGCATGTACGGACCAACAACACTCCGTAGCACTGTACGGTCCAGACTCCGCGCCACTCCGCGCGTATTCACCCTTCTCGTAAATCTTCGCGCGAGGTACTGCCCTCACCGAAAACGTTGGGCATAGGCGCAGTGATTTGTTTACGATTGCATCCGACGGATTTGTCAACCCGAGCACCTCGGGATCCGGCGTTTTTCAAATTTCGTTCGCTTTGAGCGTTCAGGCACGCACATCACGGCCTATTTAGCAAAATTTATGCAGAATGCTACGGGAATGACAGTCGTAAACCATCGCGAGACGCGATGGATATGAGATCCGGAAATTGCACGCATGATATTCTGCGCAACGATAGTGCGCACGCGTCTATTCTGGACATGCGCACAACGGAGGATGCGTTTAAAATTGGTAATTCACTATCTCATATTTTATCTTGATATTAAAATGCAAACTGGATTTCAAAATATATAAGGACATTATGATAACGCATTGTTCCGACGTTAGTTCTCTTACGTCTTTACATGGTATCAGAAAAAGGGGAGAAAGTTAATAAGATTGTTTATTCTGAAATAAATTTTTTGGCATATTGAAATTTAATTGATAAGGACTCAGGACATATATATGTTTTTACATATTGAACCATTAAGTTTAAAAGTAAACCGGAAGTTAAACACTCTCTTAATCGGCTACAATATCATTTATAAATTCGTCGCGATAAGCTTTATCAATGCTATCAATGATGCAATTATTTACAAAAAATATAAAATAATATAATTAACCTTGAACATCATGCGAGGGCTCCCTAACAAATTCCAGCATGTTCCACGAAGCGTCTTTGAAATTGCCACGTAGAGGGCTGACTGGACAAGTCATATACCGGGCATACGTGTAATTGAATGCCGAAGGCTTACGATGGTCCGCTTTGCACGTACGCCTGTCCACATGGTTGGTTACTGCACTTACACGAACGAGGACAACGTAGAACAATAAGGTCCAGAACGAGACGCGTTTTGAATACATATTTTCTTATCGCCCGATCTATATATCTATAACAACATGATAAAACAATACCAAGAGTCTATAAATAACGTTTGACAATCTTTAAACTAGAATACAATCGAGATTATAAAAAAGAAACTAACAAATCGGTTCTTAAAATCAACGAAAAATTGGAACCACTGTCGTTCGATCGAGGATCGAATAGCTATTGAAACTTATCGTGAAAAATGACTGACTATATATAAGAAACCGCGGAAGCGGGAAGTGGGAATCGAGACAGTAAAATCGTTATCGAACACTAACGTGTCGCATTGACGTCGAGACACTTGTACAGAGAGCCTGAAGAAATTACAATGTTTTTTTAACCCGTTATCTAGAAAAGTTTCACTCCTGACAACGTTTCGTTCGCTTTTTCGTCCACCAGACGAGAAAAGAAATGAACCGTCGAAGCATGTAATCCTTAGTTAAGGAAGTATCGCAACACTCGCTCATCGATTTTCTATTCCAGATTGTCACGCATGGCTGGCTCGAATCTTCACGGTTCGATCGATCATATCGTAAATTCGATGAAATAGACTCCAGCACCTCTCGCATCTCTAAAATTATAAAAAACGAACACATTATTTATCGCGATAATGTCAAAATGTAAATGTTTAATTATTTTCGTTTGGGAGTTTCCTTCATACGTCCCAACTGTTTATACAGCTCGAACGAATACGTAATTACGATTTAATACGTTTTTTTTTGACGAAATATGATGTATCGAGCAAATAATAAAATAAAAAATAGAGGAAAAGAAATGAAGAAATAAATAATTCAAAATACTTACCACGATACGGTGCTTTTCGTTTCGTTTTTGTTCTTGTAATAATGAACTAATCGAATTATAGCATTGTACGTAGAGCCTCGGGATTTAATGCCTCCCAAACAAGATTAGCACACTGATTTAATACGATTACTAGGGCAGTAGTGGCTTCGATGCGGCTTCTTTCGTATTTTCGATGAAATGCCAGTGTTCCAAACGGTCATCTCTAGTAACCATCGATGATCAGTAGCCAGTGTTGCGTCGGCCTATCGACGGGAAAAAGGGCATTATTATATCGGTAAAAAAATCTCTACGCCGAAATGGGAAAGGAAGATCCGGAGGTGACAGCATTGAAAAAAGAGCTTGACGATTTGATCAAGAAGTGCCAGGTTTGTATTATATTTTAATCCGTGTAAAGTAATCATTTTATTCTAGCCCTTCCTTGATGTAAAATTCAATGAATTGTCCATTAAGGAGGATCAAAAGAAACAGCAAGATACTAAAATCGAGGATGTTTGCGGAAGTGTTTCCGATGCGCCAAAAGTTAAATTGTCGACTAAAAAATTGCTGAAAGGTCACATCAACAAAGTGAATTCTGTTCACTTCAGTGGCGACAGCAGGTCAGATGTAAATTTAATAACAATCCAATCGGAATTGAGTGGCTTGTAGAATACAATAGACCATCATTTATATTATTCTTATCGTTACAAGTCTGTTTTGCATGGCTGGTTTGTTTGTAATCAAAGACAAGCTCTTATTAATTTCTGTACATCCAGTCGATGATTGATAATTACCTCGTTTTTACAGACATTGCGTGACAGGGTCTCTCGACGGAAAGCTCATTATTTGGGACTCCTGGACGGGTAACAAGGTTCAAGTAATTCCACTTCGTTCAGCATGGGTCATGTCCGTTGCTTTTGCACCATCTGGCAATTTTGTCGCTTGCGGTGGTATGGACAACATGTGCACCGTTTACGATGTCAACAATCGTGACTCGACAGGATCTGCAAAGATAACAAGAGAATTATTAGGCTACGAAGGATTTTTGTCCTCGTGCAGATTCTTCGACGACCAGAAAATAATAACGGGCTCCGGTGATATGAAGATGTAAACCGATCGTTTTCTCTAATCAATAGCAAACTATTCTTGAATGTTAATAAGCAACAAACTATCTCATAATTTTGTATAGAGTGTTAATTACACCATCGATGCTTCACGTATCCTTCGACTTGCAATATTACGAAGAATTATTGACCTTTGATGTTTCACTATGACTTTTTACAGATGCATGTGGGATCTTGAGGCAAACAAGAAGACGACAGATTTTGCTGCTCATGCTGGTGACGTCGTGAGCATCAGTCTTGCACCTGATGCTAACACATATATCACCGGGTCGGTTGATCGTACTTGCAAACTCTGGGACGTACGAGAGGAAAAAGCTAAACAAACTTTTTTCGGTCACGAAGCTGATGTTAATTCCGTCTGTGTGAGTCTCCATCCGGCCAATTCCTAATTACTGCAATGCAACGAGAAAAAGAGAAATACAATTAGTAATGAAATGAGAACTGGAGACTTCTTGATTGAATTTTCACTCACCAATTGTCAAGTTATAGGTTAGTTTTAATAATTCCAACAGTATCATCCATCCGGCCAATCATTCGTAACTGCATCCGAAGACAAAACTGCTCGTCTCTGGGATTTGAGGTCGGATCAACAATTGGCGTCTTTCAAACCTCCAAACTCAACGCCAGGTTTCACATCGTGTGGTCTCTCGCTCAGTGGACGATTCATATTTTGCGGCAGCGACGACAATTACATTCACATATGGGACACACTTAAAGTGCAACATAATGGTAGAACAAAAAACCATTATTCGTACAATCTTTCTCTTACAGAATTGAAATTATTGATCTATCAACGTTTTTAACTTTGATACTTTCTTACAGGAACTATGTCGGGTCACGAAAATCGTGTAACTTCTCTGAGTGTGTCGCCCAGTGGAATGGCAGTGGCCAGCTGCTCTTGGGACAACAATGTCAGAATCTGGGTCTAAGAATAATTCTTCCATTTGTTCTTCTTCAAATGTATGAAAAACGCGACATTGTCCTGTCAGCTTTTCTTACTATCTAGAACGATCCATTACTTTGCACTCAGTGCGTTGAGATCATTTATACAAGAAAAAAAAGAAATGAAAAACGAAGACATTCAAGATTTCTTAGATGTCAGATATGCGAAAAAGTGAAATTGAAAAAGGGATGATAAATGAGAGGCCGATTGTTGGAATGTTATAAAATTGGAGGGAGACATTGAGATTGATTGTAAAGTTATAAGAATAAAATAAAGGCCGGATATCAGAACCAAACGATGGAAGAGAGCGGATGTTATATTCACACACAATTCTCCTTAATGTAATGCTCCTTTTTTTATTCTTTACATTGCAGTGGATCATCGTCGTGTCAATTTTCTTTTTCATTAGCCGATCACTATTTATAACGGTGAACTAATATTGTATTATCTATGCAGAAAAGGGAGATCTCATCGCTCTTTGCCGTGCCTTTAGTTCTTTCAAAAATCGTCATTTAATTATTATACCTTGCGCTATACTTAGTACATAAATGTTAATACGCTCGCCATGGTACTTGCAATAAATAATGCAACACTGGGTCAGATTACATGATAAATTAGACGAATTTACTTAATAGATCTTATACCCGGAAACGTTCTTGTTCTTTCTTTATAATATCTTGATGGACATTTTTCTTTTATACCTCGGACATGTCTTTAACTTATAAAATTCCATATTTCCTAGTTTGCAATTTTTCTATAATTACACTCGACCGAGACATTTCCCTCGACGAGGTAAATAAACGCGTGCAGGACGATTCAGATTCGACCAAATAGCGCAAAGAATTGGGCGAGTGCTGAATAGTCATATCTAAAATAGGACTACGTGCTGGTTTAGTACGTAGATCAAAAGAACCGAGCTCGATTGACTAATCTAATTTTGGTATTTAACCATTTCCAATTCTTCTTTGATTACTGTCCGCTAGTAGATTTTAGTTTCTTTATGTTAGCTTGCCAATGGGATATGAAGATAGTACACTGATATACCATCAATTTCAAACATCTAGAATTTCCATCGCTTAATGAATTTGTTAACATTGTTCACAGAGCTACAGCGTCAATCGTCTTTCGAGCATTGTTTCAAATTTGGCGAATGAAAAATACATTCTCAATATTAATTTTCCATTGCGTCTTAGGCAAAGCGGAGTTATAATTAACCGAGATTTCGGTCTATGTCACCCAGTGGCGCAAAGAATGTTTACATATATATTTTGTCATCTTAGCGTGGTCGGTTTTTGCGACGTATGACGATCAGGACGTTGTTTGGCAATTAATAACATTACTTTAATGACTAGAAATAATAACTATGTATGTACATTAACGGAATGAACGAGTTCGTGTGGCTTTCTGGATTTTGCGGATTAAACATAAAGCAAAACGACAAGATCGTATGTTCCAATATCACCTCTTGTGCATAAACGCAAATAATATGAACACAAATCTGAGATAATCCAATTACTCACGCAATTAAATAAAATATGTAAATCGGCGTTGTACAGATATATATTTATATATATATATATGTATAACGAATCGCTACCTGGCTCTTATCATAAAACGATGCATACACGCTGTAATAAAAGTATCACAGAAAATGCGTATAAAGTTTATAATCCATACGTAGAGATTATGTTTCTCCCAAACGACGTATATATATACAACATTGGAAATACCGTATTACACTTTTTGTTTTGTTTCTTTCTCTCTACCTCTTCATTTCCTCCTCCACCTTGTCTTCACCACCTTTCCCATTTCGGCGAAACGAATAATTTTCAAAGGACGAAATTGCAACACCCAACCTTTCTGAATACAGAAGAGTCAGGAATTTGTTTTGTTTTTTGGTGTTCTCCAACTTTTTCTTCAATCGAGAAGCTTAACGAAATTATTGACCTGTATTTTCGTGGATTATTTAATTACACTCGTGATACGAGGCTCTGACTTGCGATATTTTTAAGTACGAAGCGAGTGAGAGAGGCCATTTATAACGGTGGTTGATTGATATAACCGATGGCACACTTGAAATGAAAAAACAAAAACAAAAAACAAGACAAATTATCGTCAGCCTCGTCGTTTTGCTAGGTGCAATGTACAGTATTTCGGTTTTCCAGACAAAATAATTGAACAAATTATGTTGTCTGGTATGTTTTCTTCAAGGTGTGAGATAAGTAAGATATTTAGTGTGTGTGTGTGTATCTTCACGCTTCGGAGGCGTACACGTTTCCACCGAACGCATAATGCGATCTTCGCATTAGTACGACGTGATGATGTTTCAAAAGTCCATACTTAAAAATCATCGAGTTGAATGAGAAGAGCAACGATAACCGTTGCACCGGCTTCTTTGGTCGCCCATTCTGTCGACTCGAATTGAGAATCTGTGGCGTCCTTCGCAGGTCCCATTGTGTACGAGCCGGGTCTTACCAACAATTGAAATGCCGTCGAGGCATTGAGTTTTCTATTTGATTGAGTATCAATGTATCTGAAATTAAAAGAAATAAAAGACAATATTGAAACTCGTTGAAATAGTTAAAATGTACAAAACAAATAATTCCATAGAATCGTCACTCACGGATACTTTTTGGTACTTTCAACGGATGCCGCATATTTAATGTTTGGTGAAAAAACAACTTGGGGATTTTGAACTTCAATATCGATGATCGTTGTCAAATTGCTCGTGTCTAGCTGTTCTTTTGTCAGTAATTCACCTCGATCTAGGATCCATCTGCAAATGAAAAACAAAATGTTAAAGTAAAAAGAAGAATTCTACTTTATATATATATTGATTATTTATAAAATAGTATAACTCACCTAATAGAGTCCAATCGCGTTCCATAAAAGGCCACGTGCCACTTATCAGTGGTACTCTGAGGATACTGATTGGCATTGATGCTCTGTCTAAGGGGGAATCTAGCCCAACCAACAGGAATCGCAAATTCCGCTGGTGGTTCGCCTTTTTTGCAAATGGCATTGTCTCCCTCGATTTTGTAACAAAGACTGCAGTAACAAATAGCCTCGTCGAGGGTGAAAAATTCATCGGGCAGTACGAGTGATTTCTTCAGTCTGAGACAAGCTTTGAGATATTCGCACTTCTTGGATGGTACGACGCTGGTACCAATGGGCGTGGACGGCAACGATGCGATCCTCAATGATCCTACCAAAGAGGTATTTTGCTGCGGACTAGAGCTAGCCGCGACATTCTGATTCGGTCCAGGGACAACGATACCGTTACAATTGTTTGCAACTTGTCCTCGATTGGAACTCATTTGGGCATCGGGGGAACAGCTCGTTACATTGTTCGGTAAGCTCGAGGTCATATTATTGGGTGCACTCGAGGTCATGTTATTGACGATATTAGAGCCAGTGTTGTGACACTGAGACGAGTTGTCCTGCGATATATTGAGTATATTGGTGGAAAGATTGTTGGGATTGGAATTCGACGCAGTCATATTGTTAATCTGACTGTTCGAGGCGATACTCTCGTTGATGGCGTTGTTCGCATTGGTCGAATTGATCGCCGTATTGAGATTCGTCATATTGCTCGAGGTTGCAGCCGAACCGTTTCTTATATTAATATTCGTTGCATTGTTTATCTCTACGTTTGTACATTCGTTACGACGAATCTCGTCGTTCTCCATCTCGTTGTTGGACATGGTATTACAATCGTTCATGACGTTCAAAGAGCCAGCCGAGTGTTGATTCTTCAATTTTGAGCAACCGATCGGAGTGACACGACTGGGATCGTTGCTGACCTCTGAACTCGTGTCGGAATTATTGCTGTCCGATTGTATGCTGCTCGACATTGCTTTGCCCTGTAATATGTTGTTCAACAAATGTGGATTGTTGTTGTTGCTGCCGTGTGAGGAGTGTGGCGGAGGAGTGGAGTCCGTCGTACTGGAACAATTCGTCTCGTCGTTGCTGCGACTCGCTACGTTCAAGGTGAGAGTCGATGGTATAACGGGAATAACGTTTTCCTTCTCGTGGCACTCGAGGTCAGCTTTCTCTCTTGAATTTTCCACATCCTCGGCCTCGACTTCTACGCGATCCTGAGTGCTCGCTATTGCCATATTGATAGCATCGTTGCTCATAAAGGTTGCCTCTATCGATGGACCAACTATCGAGATCTGCTCGCACTGACCGTAAAGATCTATAACAGCGTATACGTAAGGCGGAAGATCTGTCGCAGCTACTCCCTGATCGACTCCGTTTATGTACAAGTGGAGTCGCGATTCTTCATCTATGAGAAGACCGACTGTACAACCGGCTTGAAGATTTTCCAGATTAGCGCCATATCTTGTTTTTATCTTAGCGCCATTGTGAGACATCCAATCGCTGCATATGATCCAAGAATGTTTTTTGAAGCCCAGCGCGGTTAATGGGAAACTGGCTTTTTCTGGCGATATGCAAGTCACTCCGCATAGAACACCTGAGACCCAACGATCGGTTACTTTGTCAACCTTAACTTGAAATATTTTACCTTTTATCAGTGGTCTATTCGACATGAGAACACCTTGATTGTAACTAGCGACTCTTCTTGCTGTTGTCTTTCTCTCCAATTCGACATTTCGTCCATGATTCTCGTGAAACTCGTAGCCCCAGTCTATTTCTCCCGTGGACGAACCGATCGGTTGTGTAGGAGTGAGAGCAATTTCATTCAAGAGCTTCGCCTCTGATCCATCGATGGATGTATCCACCCCGGTATCATTCCTGATTGTAGGTGGCATCGGATCCAACAAAAGTTCCAACGAGTCTTGCAATCTGAGACTCGCGTTTGGTGATATAACAGAACTCTGTTGTTTACTACTCGTTATACAAACTGCGATTGTACTACCGAAAAGTTCAACCACCGCATGTACCATTTCCGGCACATTGCTCGCTGCGACTCCCATGTCTTCGCCATTAATATAGAACTTGAGATTTCCTTCGTGAGTTCGCTTGAGACCGATTTTATCATCCTCGCGAAGCCAATCGAGACTTGGACAGTAATTGGAACAGAGAACATCCCCTTTGTGACGAACTTCGTTGCCGGTTAAATACCAAGCTTCCGGTGGTATCGTCGTCATGCCAGGCGCAAGACCCATAGAGGTAGACCAATTTCCAGTCTCGTTGCTCAAAACTCCAACTTTCAATGAACCGCTCCATTCTGGCGCAACTTGCTCTATCGATATCTCGATCAGCTCGTTATTCTCCAACGGGATTTCGCTGAGCAAAATTGCACTGTTGCACGTCTTGCATCTTGCCGCGATGAATCTATCGCTGTTCAACAATAGATACAATCCGACTGATTGATGAAACTTGTGAACTATCTCGGTCTGAGGTTGCGGTTGCAAAACCGAGGTTGGCTGCTGACTGGTACTGTTTTCGGACGGTAGATATTGCTGAGTCATCGTGTCTCGACGTTCCGGTAGAATGATGGTGACTTGAGCGCACTGGGCATACAAATCGATGACTGGATAAACGTGAGCCGGTAAACCGGTACAAGCTGCGCCTTGATCGACGCCGTCTAAATAATAATGAAGACTCGAATCGGCGCAACGCATCATTCCGATTCTGTTGCCCTCAGTCATTTTATCCAAATCGCAGGCGTAATGACTGCGCAGTGTCACACCGTCTCGCATCACTGTCGAACCGGAGAGCATCCACGTGTCGTGATCTATGTCCGTCATGGTTGACGGAAATTCCAACTCGTCCGGTCTTATCGCGGTCACACCCGCCTCGATCGCACCTGACCATCGACCTACCATTTTGTCGATCGAGACCTCGAATAATTCACCGTCTCGGAGTGATCTGTTTGCTATGACGATCGCCTCGTTGAATTCGCCGAGTGCGCGAATTCGCGATGCTGTCAGTCCGTTATTCGTTATACGAGCGTGTTTCCCATGAACGTGATGAAAACGCAAATCGCTGTATAACGTTGTATTGCTGAAACTGGAATTGTTTGTCGTTGGACTGTAGAAATCGCTATTGTCGACGATAGAAGCTTGGGTCGCTTGTCCGTAGAGATCTATGACACCGTAAACTCTCTCAGGAACGCTGACCGCAGCTGCGCCTTGATCAGCTCCGTTTACGTAAAAGTGTAGAGTCGCGTTGTCCTTTCTCATAACACCGACGCGATCACCCACTTGAAGCCTGTCGAGATTCTGGCCGTATTGCTCGATTATCGTAGTTCCGTTGTGCATTACACCGTTGCCAGTCATTATCCAAGTGCCTGATCGTACATTCGTCATTGTAAATGGAAATTCCAATTCGGTCGGTGAGTGTGTAGTAACGCCGATTTCGATCGAGCCCGCCCATTTAGTTACTATTTTATCGAGTCTAACTTCGAACAACTCGTTTGGTCGCAGAGGCCTCATTGTCAATACCACGCCGTTGTTAAAATCGTCCATAGCATTAGGCCGATGAGCAGTTCGTCCATTATTAATAACATCTGCGTGCGTGCCGCAACATGGATGGAACGTCAGTCTATCGAGTGGCTCGTCATCTCCGACTTCATCGAGGCCTTGAAGATGTAGCGTGTTTCGTCTCGTGACCAAATTTTGCTCCTCTCGCTCATCACGATCGACTATCGTTACCTTCACCGTCATTCCATAAAGTTCAACGACACCCCAGACGCCCCCGGATACTTTAGCAGCAACGCCTTGATCGAGACCATTTATCAAGTAATGAAGATTTCCGTTACTACGACGTATCATTCCAACCCTGTCTCCTTCCTATAAATTCACGTAGTTAGACTTCTTCGAGGATTTACATTAGTAATTCAGGGAGACGTCACTTACCCTCAGTTCATCGAGATTTATTTCACCATATTCACGCTGTATACCCTTGCCGTTGGTAAGTATTCCACATCCGGACATCATCGTCGTCCCGGATCGCATGTTCGTCATCGTTGCTGGAAATTCGAGGGCCGTTGGACTGTGAGAGGTAACACCGACCTCTATACTACCAGACCATTTATCCACGAGTCTGTCTATTCGGATCTGGTACAAATAATTTCATTATATCGCTTGTCGAATTCTAAGGAATTTAGAAACAATTAACGTACCTCGAATAGCTCGTTATCTCGTAATTGCCGATGTGTCATCACCACGCCATTATTAAATTCATCGAGGGGTCTTCTTCTTTCGGCAGTTCTAGCATTGTTTGACAGTTTCACAAGAGAACCCACTCTTTCGTGAAATCTCAATCTGTCTTCTCTGATAGCTGCGATGCTCGGATTTTTTGGCAAATTAACGTTCATATTCACATTCAGATTCACATTGAGATTCGCAACTACGTTGGTCGTCGAGGAATTCGATGCTTCACCCATTGGAAAATCATTGTTTATCTCGATCTCTTCTTTTGGTTCGTTTGTCGGTAAAGGTCGTCTTGGTCTCGTTATCGTGACTTGGACACAATTGCCGTACATATCCACTACTGCGAATACCCGGGGAGGAATATTTGTTGCCGCTACACCCTGTGACTCTCCATTGATAAAAAATACCAATTCGTGCTGAAAATAAATTTCGTACATCACGTATCTTTTACAATGTTGTCAAAAATTTTGCTAATTTTTAAAATAAGTATCTTTTTGCGTCGCATACGTTGGACGTTCTCATAACCCCAAGTGTATTCCCTTCCTCCAAAGATGCCGAACGAGCCCCGTAACTTGGATCGGTTATGGGATCTAAGTCATGTACAACTCCAGAACTGGTCATCAACCACGAATCGGCCCGAAGACTCGGTGCCCATGCCGGTAACAATTCCATAGTCTCGGGGTCGCATGTTGTTATTCCGATCTCTATGCTACCACTCCACACAACAATCTGTTGATGATAAAGAGAAAACATTTATCTCGATTCTAAATAAACATTCTATGCGTCATCACCGTAATCCATTTGGTTAGGATTACATTCGCTCTGCCTGTTTATTTTTCAGTTACCATTCTCTAGCCACTCTAGCCAAGAATTGTAAGATGTGAGATGGAAGTTTTCTTCAAACAATTGTATACACTTCATGAGTGCAGAGCTCAATTAACGTATCTACGTATATACATATTGATATATACGTATAGTCAAGATGCAACGTTTTAGAAACATACTAGGAGGAGTAGAGAGCCAAGTACAGAACGATAGTTGATTGAGACTGAGATTTTGTGATTGAGTGATTTATTTGGATCATTTACCTTTTTGTCGATGCGCACTTCAAAAATCTCGTCATCCTTGAGCGGCTCTGCGCTTAGCACACGTCCGTAATCGTACGTCGAGATATTTCGCTCAGCTGTACAATTGTTGTTGATCAAATTAACACGATCCCCGCATCTTCGGTGAAACATCTCGGTATATTCGCGATGCGTGTATTGTTGTTGTCGCGAGATACGAATGTTTTCACCCTTCTCCCCGAGTTATGCCTGTTTCTGTAAAACAGTTTCGGAGAGACGAGCGTGTGGGTGTCACCGCGTACCGGAGCATCGTCTGCACGAAACAGCTGAAAAGGTTATTGATGTTGCGCTAGGAGAGGGAAAGAGAGGGAGAGTGAGAGAGACAGCGCTTTCTCTCGATGTTTTGCCTACGTGTGTAAGATGGCGTTAATTTTATTTTATTATTTCTTACATTTTAAGTTTTTATAAATTCCGTAAGTGATTATAAATGGGACTGTTCGATTGTATATTATCTAGCACGAGCAATTATTTCAACTGTAAATTTTGCAAAATATAACAATTGTCATTTCTGACAACAATCGGGTGATTCTCTAGAGAGAGGTTTTTATCTCGTGAACCAGCACCTGGTTTACTATCCCTCGCACTAAATCAATCACGAAATGCAAATGACTAATACGACAAATTATCTTATCAGCACGCCTGATTCTATAATCGATTGATAATGGATTTTTATCAACTATCATCAAACAAAAATGGCGGCACGTAACTGACACGAATATATAGTGCAAGGGAGCGAACGAGAGGAACCTTTAGAAGAATTGAAAATAATGTAGTGAACAGATATGATAAAAGGTATAATATGGACCAAACCAAATATCGAATATGGTACGTAAACCAATTCAGTTGTACGATAAAATTCTTCTTAGAGAAAAATGTAGTGACCTAACCTCTATAATTGCCTGGCGACTTGATTCGCTTTATGATACATCTTGAACTTTTGCAAAACTAACTTAAATTTCTTTACTCTAGCATGGTCTCCGATTTCTTTTATCCTAACATGGGAGGTGTGGAGGAACACATATTCAATCTTTCCCAGTGTTTATTGGGTCGTGGCCATAAAGTTGTAATACTCACACATTCCTATGGCGACCGGGTCGGGATCCGTTACATGACCAATGGTCTCAAAGTATCTGAGATATATATACCTTTTGTCAATTTCTTAATCTTGCTCTTCCTTCACATTTCTCGTATAAATAAAAATTGCTGTTTATCCAAATTTCAGGTTTATTATTTACCTATTAGGGTCTTCTACAATCAATGCGTTCTTCCAACAATGATCTGCTCCGTTCCATTGATCAGATACATTTTCATCAGGGAACAGATTGAAATCATTCATGGACATTCCGCATTTTCTGCTCTTGCCCATGAGGGAATGTTGGTGGGGAGACTGATGGGATTGAAGGTGAAAATATCAACAAAAATTTTATTTTTATTGACTATTCCCAATTCATTTTCGGTTTCTGTGTTTCAGACAGTCTTCACTGATCATTCTCTCTTTGGTT
Source organism: Netelia fuscicornis (assembly GCA_946811545.1). Taxonomy (NCBI): domain Eukaryota; kingdom Metazoa; phylum Arthropoda; class Insecta; order Hymenoptera; family Ichneumonidae; genus Netelia; species Netelia fuscicornis. The sequence continues at coordinate 51,159,205 of OX328012.1, read as the reverse complement.
TTGCCGACGCATCTGCAGTTCTTACGAACAAATGCTTGGAAATGTCGCTTGCTGATTGCAATCATTGCATATGTGTTTCTCATACCGGAAAAGAGAATACTGTATTACGCGCCAAAGTTCGTAAGGACCGAGTTTCCGTAATTCCAAATGCTGTCGATACCGCTCTCTTTACACCCGATATCAGCAAGAGAAAAGCCAATTGCAGTATGTACTAGAAAGGAATGATGATAAAAATGGATATCATTGTAGTGCAAAAAAGCGTAATTATGAATTTTGTTTTTATTTTACAGTTACAATTGTGGTCGTGTCGAGATTGGTCTATCGCAAGGGCGTCGACTTATTAGCTCATATAATACCGGAAATTTGCACGAGATACGAAAACGTGCAGTTTTTGATAGGTGGCGATGGTCCAAAGAGATGGTTAATAGAGGAGATAAGAGAAAGAAATTTGCTACAACATAGAGTAACGTTGCTGGGTAGTCTCGAGCATTCCCAGGTCAAACACGTGTTGAACAAGGGTCATATATTTTTGAACACAAGCTTAACCGAGGCTTATTGCATGGCTATTGTCGAGGCAGCATCGTGCGGGTAATTGTCATTGCTTTGTTTTAAACGATTGTTTTTAAATCTATACTATGAACACCTTACTTGCGAAATGCATTGAAGCTTGAAAAAGATTATTTTCGCAGGTTACAAGTAGTTTCGACGAGAGTCGGTGGAATTCCCGAAGTTTTGCCACCAGACCTCATTTATCTGGTCGAGCCGAGCGTGGCTGCCTTGATCGAGGGACTTGATCGTGCCATCTTGGATTACAAAGCCGGAAACGTGATATGTCCATTCGAGGTTCACAAAAAGATAGTTTCCTTCTATAATTGGTTCAACGTGACTCGAAGAACAGAGATTGTCTATGATCTCGTACGCAGAGAGGAAAAAAAAAATTTGGGACAACAATTGGCCAGTTACGTATCGAGTGGTGTTCTGCCTTATCTGCTCGTGGTTTCTCTGTGCTACATAGTTCTTCAGATACTAGAATACTTTGTTCCGCGAAAGGTAAACCCCAAATGTTTCGTTATTTCACTAAAATTTAATTCTCAATGCTCCAAGAAATTTCGTTAAATTTTCATGACAACTCTCATTATGATTGCAGTACATCGACATAGCAAAAGACAACGTACATTGCCAAAGCAAGCCTTACCTGCGAAATCATAGAAGAAGATTAAGCTCTAGTTCATCATCGTAACGAACGTCCATATATTTTTTATGGATCTTCTGTTGTACATATGTATAAGCTGAAGAATTGTTTGTTATTTACGAGGCAAGATGGGATATGAAAAAACGTCATTTTGTATTCAAAATCACATAATTTATTTACACTCAGTATGAATTTACAGTTCGAGCTCTGTCCTCACTGTACTAGGTAGAAAAAGCTGATCGACATTTGCGAATGTAGGCCTTAAAAAATCTGTAAAGAAAACGTTTGTTTATGGATTAGTCCAACGCTTTAAGCGTTGTAATAATCGATTCGTATATTCTACATCTTACATTCCAAATGCCATTGTATTTTTGATTAATCACTCTGTAACGTGTCCATGCATTTAATTATTTTACGTACCTGTCGCATTGTATTACGTAATACTTACATTACTGTAATTTTTGACACGGTCCATTTTTTCTCAACCTTGTATTCAGCAGCGCTTCTTCTTCACTGCGGTGAACGTTACAATTAAGTATTAAAATCGTTACAGAGACAGAATCTATGGAAATGTGCTAATATAAAAATATTCTAAGTACAAAGAAATAGTACAGTAATCACCAACAAAGTACAACCGAATGTCCTCTTTTTTCATGTATCTCATTCACCCATCATTAAAAAATAAAGCTGTATAAAAAACAAAAGAAACAGAACGAAATTAAAATTCATTTTGGTTGCCAGACTAAAAAGAGAAATAAAAAATCTAAACGGCAAACCAATTTATAATGCTAGATCGAAAATATAATAATGTTTATTTTTATCGTTCTGTATGTTCGGATACAATAATAATAATGATAATAATGATACACAATATCAATCGTTTATCCTGCATTTTTTTTGAATTGTCACTGTTATATATTGTACATTTACCTATTTATACATTAAAAATCTTTCAAGAGTGAAACGACGCCCTTTCTCTCCTTGCCCCATTTCCCAATTGAAACGAACGACCCTGGAACGTATTTTGATGGAGGCGCGAATTTTTTTTCTTTCTTTTCAGTATCCATTTTTTTGTCTCGTCGACAACTTTTGCAAGCTTCACGAATGAATCGATCCTCGATGATCGCACGCGTATGCTCGAAATTCTTATAAAAGAGTTATTATTCCCTCGACGCTATGAGCTACCAGAGGCTACCACAATAAGGGCGTAACATTCTAAAATTCTGTTAAAAATCAATCTTACGTACCAGCCGCTCTTTCCCTCGCTCGCTCTCACCCGCTTCTATTCACTTTTGGACTAACAAAATTCTGAAGAGGACATATTTTATGGTCTGTTGTTATTTTTCTTTTCCTACATAAACTACCGAAGTAAAAGGGGCAAGTAATCCAATTAATAAGTTTCTCATTTCTCTATGTATTTTTGAGCATTCATTGACCACTTTGAGATTCGTGGATTGCAACTATACGTTGAAATCGAGCTTGCTATGTACATGTTTCTAATTTCTAATGGGAGAAAGAAACGCGCATTGCCGACCAATTCACGATTGGACAATAAAGACGCATTTGAACGATGAAAATTCGTGCAAAAAAACTTCTCGTCGAGATTACAATTGCGCAAAAAACTTTCAGTGCTCCGCCAAATCAAGCAGGATTTTCCTGTGTAAAAGTATTCGCTTAGGGAGAAGTGTTTTCGTGAAAATTTGTAAACTTGATAAGACTGATAAAAAAATTAAGGCTCTGTTCAGCTCGCAGGATGCCCGATTTTCAAATATACAGCTTAAATTCGATGAAAACAAAACAAAAAAAAAACAATAATACATGATCGTTTTTACATTCCGAACGTATCGAATGCTCGATGGTAAACTTTGATTCTTCAGACGGAGCTTCTTTTTTTCAGGGTTTCGAACGATCGGATAAGAAAGAGCTAGGTGCAATAATGAATCTATCGTTGAACATTATTACTCTGCGTTTTATATTTTGCCAAGAACAACCAATGTGTATTTTTTTCGATTTTTTTTCTTCTGTCGCGTGTCAATCGTTTAACCGTGGCTCAAGGTAATGCCACGCGTAGCACGACCCTCCGTCGTCCTTATACCATTTTTCCTTCTCCTTATTTCTCGTCGCTTTTTAAATCTTGGTTACACGCATCGAACGTAACAGCATTAAAAAACTCTTCGATACAGAACGTCTTACTCTAGTCATGATAATTTGACATCGATAAGTCAAATGTCCTCGTTCGGAACGGTATATGTACAGTGTAAGTTCTTTTTTGTTTTTTTGTTTTTGTTTTTTGGATAACCAAAGCTTCCATGAAAAATCGAGAAACACTTTTTTTCTTCGTTAGCGCATCAACGAAGACGTATCTTTTTCTCTCTCTCTTCCTTCTCCTACGATCCAAATCTGTCGCGGTGTCGAGAGATTGCTCGGTCGTTCATCGCGTTATCGGAACACAACACAATCTCTCTCATGTACTACATTCGGTTTTCTTCGTCGTAATTTACACAGAAAATGTTTTCACGTAAAAGGAGCAATGTTCCGACAGGCGTACGGTTTCTTCGCTCACGCTAAATCAACGTGGCAAACGAGAGAAGACAAGAAACAAGAAAGTGATGATCAAAGAAAAATAAATAAATAACGTATCGTCTCCAACAAGCCTTTTTTGTAGAGTCGCGCGCAACTTCGAGCTCCCGAATCGTTTAATGCGAGAATAGCTCAAACACCCTCGCCGTAATCTCGATCGCCTACGTTTATACGATCGGTCGCTGCTGTCACGCTGAAACCGAGAATTCTGCTATCTACCTTGAACATCTTGCCTTTCTTCGGCTTCTTTGACTTGCCCTGCGAAACGATAATAAATGTTATCATTTTGTATAACTTCAATTGGGACAGTAAAAATTAGCACAAGCTTATTTATTTATCACGTTCAGGCCAGCGCAGACCACCGGTGGAACGCCCTAGATTATCTCATCGAGCGGCATGGGTCACCGGTGGCCCGCATTAGATTGCATTAATTTAAGCGCCGCCTCACAGCAAAACCAATGAAAATTGGCCCCAGCGTGAACGTGTTATATATGTGTTTCAAATATTCTCATTCCATCTACACCATTATTGTCAATATCAAGGTTTTCAGTCTTCTCTAAATAATCCATATATTTAAAAACTTTTAGCTCGATTCGATGCATTGAACTTTTCATATAATTTTCAATTAATTTTTGATGCGATTGAATGAGAGTATAAGAAGATAGCGGTACGAAATTTACCTTGACTTCTTGGAATTCCGTTGGAGCATTTGGATTTACAGCAGGTGCCGGTTTACAAAGATCATCGGCCTCGGCTTGAGGTCGCTGTGCGGATCGCCACTTACTTCGTTTTTCTAGAAATTGCTTCGCGAATTCGGCGCACTGTTTGCTATCGCCGAGATACATGCGAACGTACTCTTTCACCTCGTATGCTGATTCAATGTCTCGCAAGAATCCAACGAACGTAGGGACTGAAATAAACAATGAAATTGTTTGTTTTGAAAGTAATGTGCGAATATACATTTGTTTCAATTCAAATGAATTTGCATTGCTCACTATCCACAGATGCTTGTAGTCCGCTCAATGTTCTATTGCACCACTGTGTAAAGTCATCCGTCTTGGTAGTGTTATTCTCGAAGAGCTTTTTCACGAGGTCCTCGTCCGACTTTTTGCTCTTGTTAACTTTATTATTTTGCTGTTGTTGTTGCTGTTGATTTTGTTGTTGTTGCTGCTGCTGCGGTTGGACGGGATTCGCCACTGTTGGTTTCGCAGCAGTCTGAGTAGGTTTTGGAGTTTGTTTCGTGACAACCGCGGGTTTCGATGGTGCTGGTTCATCCCAAAATCCACCAGCTCCGGCGCTTCCGGTCCATGCTTGACTACCGGAATTTGCTATGCTCGCCCAGTTCATTCTCTGTTTCAATGACGGTCCTCCCCAGAACTCTGCGACCTGCAACGCCATGGCAGTTTCCTTCTGGCTTACCTTCTCCTGACGTTCTTTTTCCTGTTGCTAAAAAACAAACGGCATTCAACAATGATAGTGCCAAATTATTTGGAGAAATTGCAGCCACTTTTGTGATTTACCTTGACCTTCGCGATACGTTCCTGTTCCTCTTGCTGAATTTGAGCGAGACTCTTGAACTGAGGTTGCTTCGCGGTTGTGACTGCCTTTTCCGCCCATTTGAATTGCAAGCGTTTCGACGAGTCCAATGCTGAAGCTTCCTGAGCTGCCTCTGCTGCTTTCCGTTGTTCCATTTGTTGATTCATCATCTGCTGAAATCGCTGCATCTCCTGCAATTGACGGTAAATGATTACTCATCGAGTCACGTTTTATACTGTGCTGTAATATGATGATTGTAAGAAGCTCACAGCTTTCTTTTCACGTTCAAGCCTCTGAATTTCAGCGAGAGATGTGTGCGAAGTTGGTGGTGGTGCTTGAGGTGCTTGAGCCCATGGTGCTTTGCTACGTTCTTGCAATTTTTTCAAAGCTTCAGCCTCCCGACGTCTCTGTTCGGCACGACGAGCTTGTTCCTCAGCCGCAGCTTTCTGGCGAGCTTCCTCTTCGTTTCTGCAGAAAGATAATAATTTAAATATTTTCAGACAAACATTAACGTCACGTTAAAAATGAAAATATGAAACTCGGAATTGTTTGACACGGAGCCGTTCGGCATGAAACGTTTTGAGTTCAAAATATTTCCAATTATGCAATCGAAGATAAAACAATGTGAAAGACTCACTTGAGCCTCTCCTCCTCTTGTTTCTTCTGTTCCTCCTCTAACTTCTTTCGCTTCTCCTCCTCCTTCCTTAACTTCTCTTCCTGCTTCTTGAGCTCATCGCGCTTTTTCTTCTCTTCTTCCTGCTTTTTCCTATTATTCTCCTCGTCAAGTTTGCGTTTTTCCTCGCGTTTTCTTTCCTCCTCCTTGCGCTTCTTATCCTCCTTCTTCTTCAGCTCTTCCTCCTGCTTACGTTTTTCTTCCTCCTTTCGTTTTTTCTCATCATCCTTCCGTTTCTTGTCATCCTCCTTGCGCTTGGCTTCCTCGATCTGCCGTGCCTGATCCTCCTCTAGCTTTCTTTTCGCATTCTCATCCTCGGCCTGACGTTGCATTTCCTCCTGCTTTCTCAACTCCTCCTTTTTTCTATCCTCCTGTATCCTATTATCATGCTCATCTACTATCTGTTGTCCAGCCGATACCTTGTTAGCAGGATGATCCCAGAATGAGTTTGTCATTTGGCCAGGGGGCATCGTCGGTACCGGCCCTACCTGCGCTAGCCAATTTTGAGGCGCGAATTGAGGATTCATCTGCGGCGGTGGTTGAGGCCACACGGATTCGATCGGATGTGCCTGAGGATGTCCGTTCGCGTTCACGTTCAATTGACGCAACAGCGATTTTATCGGATTGTCGTCCTGTGGCTGTTGAGGAACTGTTAACTGAGGATTCAGTGTCGTTTGTGGAGGTGTTGGAAGATTCTGTATGCCACCCATTTGCTGGATCAGCTGCTGAATAGGATCCACAGAGCCAGGATGAACCGGCGTGGATGAGTGAGGGTTTGGCGGATGATGATTGTCAGCCTGAGACTTTGCCTGCTGCATCTGATTGAACAGTTGCATAACAGGATTAGTTGGTGGTGGGGCGAGGAGAGGCGCAAAACTGTGAGCTGCCGACATTGACAAATCGCGAACTCTCGAGTCTTGCATAATGTATTGAAGAATCGATTGATTCTGCTCGACGGGATTGAGTGTGGCCCAGTCGTCGGTCTGCGCGAGTTTTGCGATCGCGGATGTTTTCACCTGACGAAGTAGCATCTGTTGGTTCTGCAACAGACGCATTTGCTGGTACTGAAGTAGAAGAAGAGGATTTTCCATTCCAGGCTTCGGTAATGCACTGCCGGGTAATCCAGCTGGTATGGTGTTCGGTACGACAGGTTGGATGGGTAGTTGCTCCGTTCCTTTAAGAGGTGGTATTGGTGGTCCAGGAGCAAATGGCACGCGACCACCACACATTTTCATAAGATCACCGAGTGTCGCGTATCTTTCGTCGCACGTCCTTCTCACCATAAGTCCAGCCGTGAAATATCCGGCTTTACACCATTCAGCCATCTCGTTAGCTAAGAAAGGTCCTTGTACTTCTCCCTGGGGATCTCTGTAGAACCATTTCTCTTGTTGTGCAGTGGCTGGCATAGCACTTACATGATTAGTGACATTAGTCAAATTAGGAGGGTTGGGTACAACGTTAGCAGCTTCCTCTCGATGGCTCTCCTCGTCCGCCATTAATTTCGCTACGAGCATATCAGCTTCTTCTTTCATTCTATCGAAATCATCCTCGGGCTTTTGTCGCGTATTTTCCACGCTCTCAACGCTAACGACATTAGGACGTTCGGGTGGCATTGGAACTTTCTGACTCGTGGCAAGAATTGCTGGATCGTGATTACCGCTTATTTCAGTTTTAGTAGCTAATTTTCTCTGTGGCTGTTCAACGAACGATTTTGAACGTTGGGGCCCTTGAGTCGCGGCGTTGATCTCGTTAGATTTCACGAGATTCGCCGAACTCTGAACTTTTCTTGCAGTCACGGTTGTCAATGGGGGCGAAGATTTATTCGTTTGTTGAATCGTTACAGACTTTGTGGGTGAAATGCTTCTTCTATCCTGCTCGACGCTGGAATCTTTGTCCTCGAATGGATGCAGCGATTTTGGTCTCTGTCTGTTCGATGTAGTGGATGTTGTGTTCACGTGTCGCGTTGCGCTATGCATCTGACTGACGTTATTGCTATTGTAGGACAAAGGTTTGTTACTCATTTTACCACTAATTCCTGTGGCATTGCCTTCGGAAACGCGTCTCGTTCTAATAGCTCCTTGACCAGCAACGCCAACGACACCACCACCATCCTCGTCATCGTCCGAGTACATTCCGCCATGAAACGCCCCCGAAGCATCGAAACTTCCACCGCTCTCACTTGGATTTTCGGTCGCCCTATAAATTCGTTTTGTTTTTTGTATTTCCATTCCATCAAAAGTATCAGCGAAGATTTTTTTTAACAGGCAGTGTTACAAACCGAGTTCGACACGAATGCGAGAAAGATCGCTGCAAAACGTTATTAGCAAATTCTGCAGCACTGCACAATCGATTGAGAGGAAATGTTGTTTAGTCACTTTTTGATATAAAATCTGCATTGGCTTAATTAAATTCCCTCCGCGTTCGTACCGCCGTAATCAAGAAATTACGACGCTGTCTTTTTTTTAAAGTTATTAGAAGTTTTTACATTACTTCTTAAAGTGTAAAAAGTCCACCGTTTGAAATGCATATTTCGAAAGGAAATAGCTACGATTGCGCGAGGAGAGAATATTCAATAATCACCATTCAGGCAGATTGTCATGGATGTCGTGATGATTTGGTTCCCAGGTACGGGAAGGTCGCGTTGGATGATGATGAGACGAATCGTGAGATGATCTGTGACTTCCCCTTGGATCCCAACGTCCACTAGGCCCACCTCGAATATCCTCCCCTTCAATCTCGGTTCTCTCTAATCTGGCTCTATCCGAGCCGCCCCCATCGCGCCAACTACCTCTTACTACAAAAGGCACTATGTTTTATATTCACGCTCAAAAAATATTGAACTTTTTAGAGGAAATATCTTTAAACGTAGGTTCACTATATACATATATTCGCCTTCTATAAAATCAACTGCCCTTCGTAACTCGCCGAATCTTACCCCACTTTTCTCCTCGGTTATGAGAAGCCACGCGCCATCCTTCCTCGTCCTCACTGCTGGTCCGTTGTCTTCGCCAATTACCCTCCATGAGTGAACTACCACTCGCGCCTCTACTCATCTCCTTTCTCGGGCTTGTCGAGCCATTCCATTCGTTTGGATCAGGAATCCCGTTTCTCTCTGACCAGCCGCGATCGCTTTGTGATCTATCGAAGGGCCGGCTCCTCGACTGTAGAACGAAAATGAAAATGAAAAAGTAATTTCGATGCTTAGTAAAATTGGGCTCGTTGGAAAACATGAATTTTGCGAAGGACGCATACTTGATAAGATTGTGACTCGATCCGGTTGCCATCCCCCGAGTCGTCGTAGCCGATACTACGAGGGTAATAGTTATACAGAACTCCACGTCCGGTTCTTAAGCGCCCTCCACGATCAACGCTTCCGCCTCTACCCCGTCCGCTACCGGTGAGAGTAGCTATTCCACCGTTCCAAAGTCTCTGTCATTTTGGAAAAATAATGAAATGAAATAAAACTTTGTACATGCGTCAATAAAAATGGTAATCAACGGAATCGTGATAGATGGTGTGCGAAATATCGCGCTTTCCTTGCTTCGTTAGTGAGTAATTCATAATGTTACTAAAAATAATGTTAAAGGTCAGAATGTGATAAGCAACGTTCTTGTGAATAACCATTATGATAGAGCTGCTTAGAAAGTACAAGAATACGATAAATTCCTTGCCATTCATACGGAAATAACTTCTGGTCAGCTCGTCATGCCAAACTCGTGAAATCATTGTCACTAGTTTACATGAATTATATTTCAGCAACGGAAAGTGAATTTCTGATAGGATAGAGATCGTTTATATTACGAACCAAAGGACGATAAAATAGAGCGTCTATCGTCGTAAAGTCGGGCACAAGGGCTCCAGAGTGTTGTTATATTTTTAGAATCTAAATGGTATGACACACTTCCGAATATAAGATGCAACATCCAAAGCGTTTAACAGACAGGTGGCACCAATTACATTTTATTATGCCAATCTCATACTCGGCCTAATTTCTTTGCTCTTATAGCCCCATAGGACTTTATCAAAATATTGGTTTTGACTGGTGCTTTATTAAAAGGTGCTGTCACAATATTTTATATTCTTGGTTAAGAGTTTGATACGAGTTTAGTTATTCAGAATTTTGAAAAAGTATGGTCCATTCTGGCCATTAAAAAGAAGCAAACTCCTTGGAGGTAATAAAAAATTCAATGCTTCAGTGATATAACCTAAATTTTGATAAATTTACCGTTTCATCCTCTGTCATCGGTATAAGTGCCAATGGAAGTTGAGTTTTCTCCACAAAAAGAGTGTGAACACCAGTTAGTTGTTCGGGTGGTTTGCAGTTACGATCAAACAATGCCAGCATCTCCTCGCGACCATATCTATGCTCAGCCAGTTGATAACGAGGAGTAATTAGGTTTGTTGTCCCTCCACCACCGCCGCCACTGCTACAACTGTCACCCGACAGGTTGCGCAACCTGAAAATAACATTTTAACAAGAATTTAGTTATTGTTTCAATTCTTTTCAACGAGCGATTGACCCAATATCACGCTTCGGCTTATTGTTACGGAAAGACTTACCACTCCGGACCAAATTTCATAGAATCCGTCATGATGCACTAGCTGCTGTTGCAAAGGAAAGATTTTAATAAAAAAAGAAAACAATATTTTGAGTGATTGTTTTTATAATGGAAAGGAGAAGCTACGATTTTTAGAATAAAATTATTCTCCTAACAAGTAAAAGCTGGAGAGGGCCGAGTGATCGAACTTGCTTGAAAAGCATCAATAAGGAAGTAATTCATTCACAATAATTGTTGTACAAGGAGGACCATCTGGGAAAATTATCCAAGTGTCACTGCATGGCATTAAAATAGCCGACGACATATTCAAGCTTTAAAAATGAATTTGTTGCATAATAAAGGCGCAGGTCGAAGGGTCTTTGTGTGAGAAATGTAGAAAATCATTGGAAGAAAGACGATTACAAAATCTGCGCGAAGATATTAAGTACGTTACGTATGTGTGTACTTAGGAATAAAAGAAGGTAAAAAAAGGCAACAGACGGTAGTTTCTTGTCTTTGACGAGATGTACGGACTTTCGTGGATGCGATTGAGTCGAAATAACCGGCTTAACAAGCAGAAAACGTTTCAGAAAATTACGAACGAATTTCGTCCTCGTGGATTCCAACGTAATTCAAAGATTTTAATTGTGACGTGTTTTTTTTTCTCTTCTCTCCTTCGCGCACACACACGCACAACACAGGCAGTCGCAGGCTCGTTCGCTCTCTGTCTTTTTCATAACGAAGGGTAGTTTAGGAGCAAGCCAAGGTGGCAATATTAACCAAACATTTTTTTGTTCCCGTTTGTCAGGCGATGTCAGCGGGATGAAAGTCGAAAGAATGAGAAATGAATATAAGGCTTGAGGTAGAATCAATTGGTTGTCAAACTGTCGCAATAGTATCTACGTAAATTAGTATAAAATACCTTATTTAACTTCGGAATTACTGAGCGAACAATACAACACACCAATATGGCCGATGGGTTTTTTTTCTAAGATAAAGCGCATGCGGCCACAGGGCGTACTAATGGTCGCGAGATGATAAAAGTCACTAGGCGCAGCAGCAGAAGGGAGGGGGGATTTGCATCCATGAGAGGGCGCACTTGTTAAACGTAAATTTCTCTAGCAAAATTAATATCGTCGGACAATAAATGTTATGCATGGCAAATAATATCGATGTTAGATTTGTCGAGGAACGATTGATTTATTCACACGTTTCTTCCTACAAGTTCTACACGCTCCGAACGAGTGTACGGTTTATCTCAAGGCTAGTGACATTTTCTTTAGTCCTCGAGAAATCGTGAAAAAAAATTACTATAAGATCATTGGTAAGAAAAACCCTATAAATCTAGATCGATAGATGAGTTATAAATTTTTTACATTAATTATAAAATTTGTAGACAGGCGAGAAACAATGAATGAGTGAATAAGTTCACGAAGGGAAATTGAATTATCGCTATACCCAGCTCTTACCGCAGTTAGAGAAAATAAATGTGTGGTATTTGGCAGGAGGGTCGGAAGGGCGTAACCTTATACAAAATAATGAGGTTTCTTGACGACAATGCCATATTCTGCAACAGCAGGGGTCAAATCTTCCATCGTCAAGGTGTAACGACGATCTTTTCCCTTTGCCTTCGTGTTCTGATTAGCGCCTCTGGTTTTGCAATGCTGAAGAGCATCATTGGCAATCTCGGAAATGAATTTTTGAGCAGCCAGGGACACTAATCGTACTCTATAAGAACATGAAAAAACAAATGTAACGATTCGACTAGAATAAATCTCTTGATAAATAAATTTGAATGTCTCACACTCTCGGATCTGTAGTATTAAATCCCGCTGTGTGCAAGTAGTGTTCGCTGATAGCGTCAGGTACCTAGAACAAACGAATGTATGAGCAAAACCATTGATTTTTGCTAGAACGTTAAGAATTTCTTTGTATCTCGTACAGTTGGTGTATAATCTTCAAGCTGGAGTAGAAAATCAGCCAGAGGTTGACCCGCAGTTTTGGGTTCGTCACTCGGTGAATATCCCGGAGGTGTATCGCGTCCGAATCCTTCTGCCATTTCTAAAACACACATTTCCCTCTAATTTACTATCAAAATAATTACTCGTTACTCGAAGGTTACAAAAAATTGTAGCATTTCGACCGAGCATAACCAAATGACAAGTGTTTCGATGTTTTATTTGTACGATCGGTTAATCGTGCACTCAATTTATGTATTTGTGTCACTTACCACAGCGATAATTAAAATACGCAAAAAGTATTATCCGAACGTTCAATCGCTTGGATTTATAACAACACTCTCTACTCGAGTTTACGTTTGACAATCATAAGGCAAGTTACGCGCTAGAACGCGAATAACTAGCGATGAACGATGTGACCGAGAAGACCAAACTCTAGTATCCATGAGTGTAAATAACCTCCGTCAAGTAGCGCCACGCGGCGATGCGCGGAACCTCTATACGCGCCCCCAAAGGGTAACGCGGCTCTTGCGGTTGGTCGGTTATGCAGATTTCAAAATTAGAATTACCAACCGAATTTCCGTCGGTAATTTATCGTTGCTATCACCACAATACCGACGATACATTCAATAACATTATTATTTATTTTTACTCAATAGACTTGATATTTCCAATCTAAAATCAATTAATTGTAACGAAACATATAATTTTATCTTCATAAATTTAGCCGAGTGTCGAATTTACAAAATAATAAATAAAATTTTGTGTTTACATGCGTATATAATATACGTTTTATTACAGCACTATGATCGTTGGTTCTAACGCCATCTTAACACGATAATGTTGTGTCTCGATTCAAGTCGTATTTTACGAGGCAATTATGAATTTAATTTAACATTACGTTAACCAAGACGTCTAAATGTCCCATAATTCATGACATAGATACACGGCGAGCAAATTGCAACAGAGACAATGTATAAGAGAAAAACACACGAAATTCAAATACCGGAAGTGACATCACCACCGACAAAAATCTACAAGAAATAGCGGGAAACTTTTCAAACATTACGCATTGAGAAGACAGGCTGCAGGCTAGCAAACAAAGCTTCCACGTTGAATAAAAATTCTACCAAGAAACTACCCTCTCCTATTTATAATCAAACTATCAAGATCCAAGTAGAAGGAAAATGAAAATCTCTAGAACGATTTAGACAAGAAATATCGGCAGGGTCACCGAAGAGTACTATTCGAGGGAAATGTGAGCGCGGGACGCAAGAGTATCGCGGGGGAGTGCATTAATTTCCTCGGAGGTGGAGAATGGCGCCCTCTTGCAGTTTCGCGAGTTGCCTAGTGAGAACGTTACCGGAGGAGGGAATAGCTTTGGAACGGTGTACAACGCGTATATGTACAGGTATAGATACAAACATACATTTATAAATTTATATACATATATATATATATATGTGAAACAGGCGACGAGAGAGGGTGAGTTTCGAAGCGGAAACGCTTGAAGCGAGAGTTTGGAACGAGTCGCGCGGACGTTGCTGCTGTGTAGTGGCATACTATATACATACATACATACATACATACATATATCTATATCTATATATATATATATATATATACCTGTATATACGAATAAGCCGCGGACGAGAGCGACGAGGGGGATTGCAGAAAGCGAACGAGCGTCGACCGTTGAGGTTCAAGTGGTGTGCGCTCGAAAAAGGAAAAACGAGAATGAGGGAGGCACGAGGAGGAGCGAGAGGGAGCGAACGGCAGTAGTAGCGGTACGTTATTATATATATATATATATATATATATATATATATATATATATATATATATATATATATATATATATATATATATATATATATATGTGTGAGAGAGAGAAGAAGAGGGAGAGAGAGAGTCAGTAGAACAGTATCAGGGTTGAGGGGCGATTTGGTGCGAGGCTTCGCTCTCGCGAACGCAACGTGGAAAATAAACCACCGCGAAAGCGTGCGGGCTCGTTCGAGAGAGAAGCATGGGTGAGAGAGCAGAGAGAGAGAGAGAGAAAGAGAGAGAGAGAGAGCAGAAAGAGGGAGAGCAGAGAGAGAGAGAGAGAGAGGGAGAGAAAAAGCACGAGGGTATGCGAGAGCACGAGGGAGTCGGGGTCGTAATTGCCGAAGCCCTGTCACACAGTGTGGTAGGGTGGGAAGGGCTGGAGGATTGTAGAGGGATGGGAGAGGAACGGTAGCGCGGGAGAAAGGACGCGGCCGCTAGCTGGCAAACGCACTCAGAATGCAAATTGAATTTCGAACCGTCCCTAATTTTGCAAAGGTATAGACGTCGGCGCTTCGCAAAGAGAGACAGAGAGAGAGAGGGAAATGGTTGCATGTGGACCATGCGACAAGGTGAGGGGGTGGGTGGGAACTTCACCCTCTGGGTTTTTGGTATCGTTACTACTTGTATGTAGGTATAGACAGTCTCGAGATAAGTAGAGAAAGAGATGGGGAGAAAGTTGGCAAAGGATATCGTTGATGGTGCAGCGGGAGCATCATTGTCAGTAGTACAAACCTTTTTGGTCAGACACCATCGTTTTCATCCGTTACTGTATTGTATTTCATCGTGAGCTTGAAGATTTATTCAGTAATGTCGATTGATCTGGGAAAGGGAATGAAGTTGATGGCACGTGCTTGTACGATCTACTAATAATTAGTACGAGAGGTTGGTCATTCGAGAAATTTGTGAAACATTTCATCCGAAATCAGGCTCGCTATAGATTGCTGGAAATTGCTGAAAATCGCTGAAGTTCAATGATTATTCCTAATTTCCTAGTGATTTGTCTAAATGTATGGGAAATCTCTGGGAATCGTAAAGACATCGTGGGATTTCGGGAATCGTTGGCGACATCACTCGTTCCCTCTTTAAGCGAGCAAGCATTTATCAAAGTTGTTTTACTGACAGTCCAGAAATCACTGATTTCTGAAATTCGGGAATTACATATTATATTGTTCTTTACTTCACTTAGCTGTAAGTTTTGGGTTTAACTTGCTGTGGGATTGCTTCGTTGAAAAATTTCTGTAATTTTTGTAATTTCTGTAATTTCTGTATTTTTTGTAATTTCTGTAATTTCTGTAATTTCTGTAATTTCTGTAATTTCTGTACTTACCAAGTTATAACATTAAATTCAAACAATTAATCGATCCATATTCCCTCGTATAGCCATAAGCTTACGCACAATACGACGAGCTCACAGTTCAACCTTTCCTTCCCCAAAAAGATTTCAATCGACGAAACAGAATCGAAAATTTCTCGTCCAACAAGATTATGATTATTATAATCTTAACATATTACAATTTATAGAAATATTTGACCTTTCCACCCCTGCGAATTCATTCAAATCTCCTTTCAACGTTCTATCAAAGTATCTCTAAAAACTGTCAAAGTTCCCCAAAATATAAATTTCCGAATTTTGATAACGATGCTCATTACAACGTGCAATTCAATCCCAACTGCACGTGTCATCCAATTAACGTGACAATAATCGAGAAAAAAGAAGATCCCTCGATCGAACTAAAGCGAAAGAAGCTCGAATTCGATCTCGAGGGAGAGAGAGCGAAGGAAAGAAGGGTAAAATATTATAGAAACGGTTGCAACGATATGAAAAAAATGCATTATAGCATGCACCTATACCTACGTATAATAGGACACATAACACGGTACGATTACGACCATGGCGATGCATCTTGCGGTGCATATCGTACAACATAGCTCCAACGTATTATTAAACCGCAAGCAGAATTTCCGATGGTCCAGGGAGTTCTGTCGGTCTCTCTCTATCTCTCTCGCTAATATCGCTTCTCGCTCACACCGCGAGGCTCGCGACCCCTTTCTCCCTCTGGTTTTGGGGCTGTTAGCCGCGCGTGGCTCGCGCCGTCTCGCAACCCTCATTCATCATAAATGCAATCAGATCGTATTACGCGCCATTACCATACGCCATGCATCATGTACGTGAGTATATATATATGTATATATATGTAATCTTTCCCTTCTCCATCCCTTTCGAATCCTCCGACGAAACCTGCTCTTTCGTATTTTCTCTGGAACGATTATCGATAATTATTCTTCCTTCGTCCTGTTTCTCGTTTATTTCTCATTTATGTTTTCTTTACAAAAATGTACCTCGTATATAAATATACAAACAAAAGATTCTATAATTTCCTAAACACGTGGAAATATAACGTTCGAATTAATTTTTTATCAAACAAAAATTATTTTATTTTTCGTACGATAGAAATTTTTTCAACAATTTGTCGTAATTATTCACCCATATAGAAATAAATACAATTCCCAAATACCCCAAATATAACGTTCGATTTCCTATTCGTATTTATCAAAAAAAAAAAAAAAAATGATTTCATTTTTCGTAGAATAAGAAATTTTTTAAGAATTTCTCGTAACCATTCCTCTATCTATATACGAGTAAACAGTAGTAACGGTATGTACAGGGTCGCAGTTTGAACTATGTATTTTACAGTTGGCATCGTTGGATTAAGTATATGCGTGCGAGACGTCCAACGTAGCGTTCGTTCTCGATCCCGGCAAGCGTATCCACCAACCGTTAGAGCCGACGTTACACGTATCGTATATACACATATGTACTTTTCATTGGTGCTATATCTCTGCTCGAGCTTATATCCAGACACGGTAACGGTTCCCTATATACATATACTATGTAATGTCCCATATATATATGTATAGATGGGACATTATATATATATACGTATGTATGTATTTATATGTATATAATACGCGTAGGTAATATAGAGATAGCGTAGTATATGTATATGTGGGAGATCCATGGCGGGTGGTAGAACCGACGACGGCACATGGCATATCGATCACCCCCCCGTAAACCCACCCCGTACCGTTTCCCAAGCCATCTCTCGTCGAGCGAAAGCTCGTCTGTATATAGTAACGTAGCAAGAGTGAGGAGATGGGAAGATCGGTGAAGAGGTGAGGGGAGGAGGGGGGGGGGGGTTGGAAGGGAGAGAAAGCGAATGGAGCTCTCTCGTAGTACACGAGAGTGGAGAAGCTCGAAGCTTCGTCTCCCTCTAGAAGGTAGTGCCATCGTCGTACGACGTATACGTCTATAGATATAGTGGAATACAAGGCGCAGTAGTATAGGTCGGTATAGAGCAGACACGAGCCTGCCTCGTCTCTGATAACTCACGACTCGCGACTCTACATGTTGTGTGTACACACACACACGCACACACACACACACACATACAAGCATATATGTGTGTATAACATACCTATATAGTTATATATTAATATAACATAATATAATATAATATAATATAATATAATATAATATAATATAATATAATATAATATAATATAATATAATATAATATAATATAATATAACATAACGTAATATAACATAATATAATATAACATAATATAATATAACATAATATAATATAACATAATATAATATAATATAACATAATATAATATTGATATAATATAATATAACATAATATAATATTGATATAATATAATATTAATATAATAAAATATAATATAATATAATATAATATAATATAATATAATATAATATAATATAATATAATATTGATATAATATAATATAATATTAATATAATATAATGGAATATAATATAATATAATATAATATAATATAATATAATATAATATAATATAATATAATATAATATAATATAATATAATATAATATAATATAATATAATATAATATAATATAATATAATATAATATAATATAATATAATATAATATAATATAATATAATATAATATAATATAATATAATATAATATAATATAATATAATATAATATAATATAATATTGATATAATATAACATTGATATATGATATATTATATAATATAAAATACACGAATGGAGTAGTTTCTTTTTTTTTTATTCTCGCCTCATTCATTTTTCTTCCTCTTGTACGCATATATATATATACGAGAGCTTGTTCGCGCTCTTACGGAACGTGTTACTCGTCCGGAAGCATCAATAGTACGTTCTTGCCAAATTCAATGGGTTTTGCGTCAATTGCGAAGGACGAAGAGTCTCAAAAATCATCGAATCAACGAGTCCTAAAAGCTTTTCCGCTTGAAAAATGTCGAAGATCAATTTTGAATTGCGGAAAGTTGAAATAACGTTCTCCATTCTTGATTAATTATATAAAAATGTATCTTTATACTATTATTGTTATTCTTAGTTACATAATTTCGCACGTTATCTCAACTATCCTCGATATCGCGGGAAATTTTGCATCGAGCGTAATTAAAACGATAATGGGCAAAACAAATCGTTCTCCCTTTTGTTCCATTCGCGACGCGCGGACTCGACGGCCGACAGTGTAACGGCCCGTTAGACTTGTCTTCTTTACACCATAAAAAAAAAAAAGAAAAGAAAAACAAATAGAAGGCAGAAAAAAACGACGCGAAAAGTAAAATGAGAAAATAGAGAAAAAGAAGTAGCGAGAAAATTGTGAGAGGAGGCGTGCGAGAACGATTAAGCTCGGAGAGCCCGCTGGCGTAGAATTCTAGATATATCTATAGCGTTACTTTTTCACAGAGTATATAGCATTACTACTGGTACAGAGTGGTTGAGAGCGTGGGAGGAAACGGAGGAGGCGAATCGATTTCGCTCGAGGGCTCGGTCGAAGCGACGGTCCTATGTGCGAATGGAGAGCGAGAGAGAAGGAGGGAGAGAGTGAGAGAGAGAGAGAGAAGAGGATGATGGTTTGGTGCTTACAAGCTTCGCTGGATGCGAGTTAGTGAACGAGAGACGCAGCGAGATCCTGAAGGCGAGAGGACGAAGAGGTTGAAGAGGCAAGAGAGTGTGAGAGCGAGTGAGCGAGAGAGAGACTCGGGTTATTAGATCGATCGCTAAAAGCCACGCCTAACCGGTGGTTAGCATAACGACGAAGTGAGAGAGAGAGAGAGAGAGAGGTGAGACAGGCCGCAAAGCAGGAGAGCAAGCCTGCCTCATTAGCGCTCGATGCGTTTCCGATACATTTGCCACGTCGTACGTATGCTGCCTTTGCGCTCCTCTCTGCATTATATACAAATATAATATACACGTGTATGGATCCGTGAGTAGATAATCATCGTTATCTACAGATGGGGAAAAAAGAGGAAAGGAGATCGAGGAATTGGCTAAAAGGTAGAATTTTGTAGATTTTAGCTAGAAATTTGTTAGTTTATATAAGCAATGAATTTTTATTCTCAACTACCAGTAAGAGAGGTTTCTGAACCATTACAATAGTGAGAATCGTACAGTTTCCATGGACCAATATTTCCCTTGATTGGTCTTGGGTCGACTGACATATACAAATATAGATAGACACTAACTTGGTGCATAGCTTTGAGCCCGGGGTAGTTGTATGCACAATTGCAATCGCCTTTTTACATCTTTTCTCCTCATACGCATCTCCAACTTCAATTCCACCCATCAACCATCATTCTCCGGTTGGACTTACAGTTTTGTCTCAGGTGAATTCAGAACCACAGAGAGCACAGAAAAAAACACATAGAAAATTTTTGTCGCTACCAACGGGAATCGAACCCTCGACCACTGCATTATGAGTCAGAAACGCTGTCCCCTATGCCACTGCCCCTTTCTATCAATAATTACAATATACACATATAAAGATCCTCGAGTAGATAATCATCGTTATCTACAGATAGGAAAAAAAGAGCAAAGGAGATCGAGAAATTGACCAAGAGGTAGAAATTGGTAGATTTTAGCTAGAAATTTGTTTAAGTTTATAAGCATCGAATTTTTATTCTCAACTACCATTAAGTAAGAGATGTTTCTAAACCGTGTTACAATAGTGAGAATCGTACAGTTCCATGGACCGATTATTTCCCTTGAGTGGATCTTGGGCCGACTGACATATACAAATATAGATAGACAATAACTTGGTGCATAGCTTTGAGCCTGGGGTAGTTGTATGCACAATTGCAATTGTACAACATACTTCGCCTTTTTGCATCTCTTTTCCTCATACGCATATTTCCAACTTCAATTCCACCATGATTCCCCATTGAACCTACACAGTTTTTTCCTAGGTAAGTTTCGAATCACCGAGAGCACAGAAAAAAACACAGAAAAATTCCGTTGCTGCCATCGGGAATCGAACCCTCGACCACTGCATTATGAGTCATGAACGCTACTCCCTATGCCACCGCCTCCCTCTATCTACAAGTACAATATACATATATAAAGATCCTCGAGTACATAATCATCGTTACCTACAATTAAGAAAAAAATTGTGTCCCTTCGAGTTCCCAATTTGTTTATAACTTTATAAATACAATAAATTTTTAATCTCAACTACCAGTAAGCCACTTTTACACGTTACTTGTATTCGCGATAGTGCGAATCGTACAGTTCCATGGACCGATAGGCCGCTTGATTGGATCTTGGGTCAACCGACAAACCGTTATTAGGATCAACTATGTATCAACGTTTACATAATAGTTATGTACATTATTGTGTCTATATGTATTTATATACACACATATATATATATATATATGTTAGTTATGTAATGTAATTATGTATCAGCTAATAATAGTCTGCGGATTCTCGTAATGGATACAACCGAAATTCAACCACAACGATGGAATATATTAACGTGTATGGACGTACCGCAGTGCGACGTTCGACCTTCGGACATTATTATATCGTTAATCGTTCTTCATACGCGGAGAATTATAAAATATAGACTTTGTCGTTTATCGATTATCGATCTTATTTCTCGATATATAATAAATAGTTCTAGGTATTCGGGGATTTGAGAATCTCGGCAAGGACGTCCTGACTGTTTTTTCCTTCAGCTTTTTCCCCCCTTTCTTCTTCTCTCTTTTGCACTCGCGCTATCTCACTCTCTGTCTTGGAATACTCTAGCGCATATTAAAATATTAATTAAACTGCCGGGCGACTGTTCCAGACGGTAGAGATAGTAAACCAATTAAAGACGGCTTCTTCAAGGCCTCTTAATTCGTCTCTGGGATCAACGGCGTTTTCGTGATTCTCGAACCTTTGTTGCCTCGACAGCTTTTTGTGACTTTTATACAATCGTTCATCTTCACTTTAATACACGTCCTCGCGGTGTGTGACCTCTAGAAAAAAATGTCACCTGAAGTTGATCGGACAAAGTTAATCGACGATATGGTTAATGCAATAAATAAATCATTGAATAATTTCATGAATAATTTGATGAAAAGCTTTCTTGGTGTTTCCTCTAGAAAAAAATGTTACCTGATTTTGATCAGACAATGTTAATTGACGATAAGATTAATTCCATAAATAAATCATTCAATAATTTCATGAAAAACTCGATGAAAAGCTTTCTTGATGTTTCCTCTAGAAAAAATGTCATCTGATTTTGATGAGACAAAGTTAATCGACGATACGATTAATTCAATAAATAAATCATTGAATAATTTCATGAATAATTTGATGAAAAGCTTTCTTGGTGTTTCCTCTAGAAAAAAACGTTACCTGATTTTGATCAGACAATGTTAATTGACGATAAGATTAATTCAATAAATAAATCATTCAATAATATCATGAAAAACTCGATGAAAAGCTTTCTTGATGTTTCCTCTAGAAAAAATGTCATCTGATTTTGATGAGACAAAGTTAATCGACGATACGATTAATTCAATAAATAAATCATTCAATAATTTCATGAATAATTTGATGAAAAGCTTTCTTAATATTTCCTCTAGAAAAAATGTCACCTGATTTTGATGAGACAAAGTTAATCGACGATACGCTAAATTCAATAAATAAATCATTCAATAAATTCAGGAATAACTCGATGAAAAGCATTGTTGAATTCGAATCGAATTTTAAAAATCAACGTCCTGTTGAATTCGAATCAAATTTTGAAAACTGACGCCCTAGTGAAACGTGTCATTGGATCTTCGGGTTTTTCGCTTCGAGGATCCTCTTCGCATTCATTACTCCCTCTCTCTCTGTGTTTACGTTTTCCATGCCTCTTGTGCATTGACAAGACTCCCGAGTCAAGTGGATCGAAATTTTTGGTAAACCTTTATTTCTATAAAGAAGCGACGTAATTAAATAAGAATTATAAATATTTTCTTTAATTAAAAATCCTAAATTCCGTCATTTGATAAAAATAAATGCGATCGTTTCTAATACATCGTATCTTTTACAGCAATTCGTAATTTCGCACAAAAAGAAAAAGTAAGGAAATACGCGAAAAGCGAAGAAACGTCGAGAGGAAAAAGTGGCGCGATGCGTTCGATGAGTGGACGATGAAAATGGTAGGAAGGAAGGAAGGGGTTGAAAAAAAGCACATGGCGAAGTGCACGAAGGGGTTTCGAGTGCGGGCCTCGAGAGAGTGAGAAAACTCCCTCCCTTTTACTCCACCTTCCTCGCACTCTCGTCGTCTCTTTCTTTCTCTCGCTATGGCGTACCATTACTGGCGTTTCTACTGCGAGCTCGAGGGAACATTTGCGAGCCGAGAAGCTTCGCTATCTCTGACGTGGGGGAGGGATTATCCTGTGAAAGCCTCAACAATACCTTGCGGAGAAAAGAGAGAGGGAGAATACGAGAGGGAAGGAGAGACATTAGTGAAACAAAAAAATTAACACGAGCATCAACTCCGATGGAGAGAAACTGAGAGAGAGCAACTGAGAGAGAGAGAGAGAGAGAGAGAGAGAGAGAGAGAGAGAGAGAGAGAGAGAGAGAGAGAGAGAGAGAGGGAGAGAAAGAGTGGGGCGTTGGCCAAAAAGCATTTACGACTAATCACTAGCTCGAGTCGTTAGCACATTTCCAGTTCAGCTAGACAATTTTTCTAACCAAAAAACAATTTTCCTAAAACTTAAATCCTCAAACTATTTTGTCAAATTTTGATATCCAACCCTCAATGATTCATCCAGATATGCCCAAGCTACATTACAAATTCTTCCCCAATTAGAAATCAGTCCTAAAACAGGCTTACGGTATTTGCCAAAAGCAGAATGACCTAAATAATAAAGTTTCCCTCTGACAAGTTCGATATTTCTTATAATTATTTTTCAAAATGAAAAATTTATGAATTTTCTTGAAACAAAGGAGAGAGAGAGAGAGAAAGAGAAAGAGAGAGAGAGACAGGTGTTATTCTTCCCCCGAGTTTTCTTTGATACGCGACACCTTTTCCGAGTTTTCTCGGGCTGGGGTTTTCGAGGACGAAGAATTCGAGAGTTTAGGTAGAGATTCATCCGACATGAGAATCTGCCATACATCTCCCATATATCTCTCCCTCCCTCTCTCTCCATATATATATCTCGATCTCGATATATATCGATATTACAATATATATATATATATATATATATATATATATATATATATATATACACATATATATATATCGAGAGAGAGAGAGAGAGATATGAGAGATGGATATATATGTATATATTGTATATAGATGGTATATATAATGTATGTAGAGGGAACGTGGCATATAGTGGACGAAAGCCGGGGCTTCTCTCGTCGGTTCTTTTATTCCCCGGTCCATAGCGTAGGATAAGGGAAGAGGCTGTGAGAGGGAGAGAGAGAAGAAAGAGAGAGAGAGAGAGAGAGAGAAAATGAAGAAAAAGAAGGAAGCGGAGCACGAGACGCGGTCTCGATCACCGCGCCTTCCTCTCGCGTTACGTTTATACGCATATATATACATAGCGACGTTATAGAGGATGAAGAAAAGAGAGGGAGGCTGTGCAAGAAGCAGAGCCGGAGAGGATGAAAAAGGAAGGCGAAAAAAAAAGTAGCGAGTAAAAAGAAAGAAAAGAATGGAGAAAAGCGAGCGGCATGAAAAAGGAACGAGACTTATCCCACGTAGAGGAGTAGATGGAGCGCGAAGAGGAAGCGAGAGGGACACACACATACATATATACACATATAGCGATATAGAAAGAGAGAGAGGGAGGGAGAGAGAGAAAGAGAAAGAAAAAAAAAAGAAAAATAGAGCGAGTGCTCTGTTCCTCGTGCGCCAGTCCTGCCTGCTGGTGGTGGAGAGAACAAAAAAAGGGAAAAGAAGAGAGAGAGAGAAAAGAAAGGAAAGGAGAAGCGGAAGAAAGCCCGGTAGGAGGCGCGCGCGCCCTCGCGTGGGCGTGAGGCAGCGAGCTCTTCGGTTCGGAGCAAAGCGAAGCTCCGATGAAAAAGAAAAGAGGCACCGAGCGAACTGAGGAACGAGACTCGTTCGTGTATATAGGTGCGAGGTTGGTTCGTTCGTGTGTTTGTGCGACGTTGGCGTTGCAGAGAGACAGAGAGAGAGAGAGAGAGAGAGAGAGAGTCGCAGCGAGTCACACGATAGAGCCGGAGCCGAGAGCATCGAAAGGGTGCTGAGAGGGCTCTGGGAAAAGATCGCTCACGGGGGAGAATCGTCCAACTCCCGAGGCAAAGTACGAACCTCTACGAACGACTATATTTATCGATATACAGTTATATATCGAGCTTTCATCTTGTATATGTGTATGGAAAAAAAGACGATGGATATGGCGTTGATATATTTATATATAACGATTAATCACCGATCGCCAAATTTATTTCAAAATTTTGCTGCGTTTCTTAATTGAGAAAAATTCTAATACAACGAAACGATTTTCATAATTAAACTGGTATATCGATTAATTAACGATTTTTCAATATTATTGATTAGATATTGATAAATATATTAAACTTTCATCTTGCATATTATTTATCTAACCAAAGTTGATGGATAACGAATTGATAACGGATTTACGAAGTGACGGAGGGAGGGGGGGGGGGGATCGAGAATCAAGCTGGACCACGATTAATCTCCTATCACCAAATTTATTTCAGAATTCTGCTACGTTTCCCCCAAAAAAAAATTCTAATTATACAACGCAACGATTTTGATAATTAAACTTGAATATCGATGAATTAACGATTTTCCAACATTATCGATCAGATATTGATAAATATATCGAAGTATGATAAATCTGCCAAGTTAGAAAATATTCTTATACGAGATTGGTCTCGCGATGCCGCGAAACGATAAAAGGGTGAGAGGGAGAAACGAGAGGGGAATGAAGAAAGTTGGCTTTATTCGTCGCGTGGGCATTCGTGCGGAGAACGACGCGGTGTGCTTTTACGAGCACACGCGAGGGACGAAGTGAGGAGAGAGACACAGAGAGTTGGAAAAGCCCGCGAGACACGGAATGCGCGTATAGAGAGAGAGAGAGAGAGCGACAGAGAGGGAGAGAGAGAGAGAGGGTCGAACGTCGTCGCCGGGTGTGTGTTCTCGGGGCGCTCGCAAAGCCCGGGGTCTCCTGTTCACGAGAGCTTTTATGGCTTGTGAACGGGCTCTCGTCGTCGTCGTCATCGTCGTCGCCGTGACTCCCGTGTTCCTTTCATGCCACATCGTCGTGCAACTTTACTATATGTGTTACCCAACTATACACACACACACACGCACTGGAACGTACATATATGTAAAATACGACATTAAAGTATATACGTATTTTGTGGGGTGTTCAGCCCTGCTGCACTTTCGAACACACGATACAGTAGCGTACAGCAGTCTCTATCGTATGTGCAAGCTAAATGTAAGAAAAAACGTAAAATTGACTCGTCGGTGTTGTCGAACATCAACGATGTGTCTATTCGCCACTCTCGTGACAGTTTCATCGTTACCCCGTTTCGATTAATTCTAAAAACAAAAATATATTTTCTTTATCACGAAACGATTTCAAAACGTAAAATTTGACTTATGGATTATGCAATTGTTTATATTTGTAATAAAAGAACCGAGTCTTTCTTTCGCCACTCTCGTGACAGTTTCATTGTTAACCCGTTCCGATAAATTCTAAAAATAAAAATACATTTTCTTAATCACGAAACGATTTCAAAACGTAAAATTTGAGTTATGGATTATGCAATCGTTTATTTTTGAAAAAGAAGAACCGAGTCTTTCTTTCTCCAACCTCGTGACAGTCTCATCGTTACTCAGTTTCGATAAATTCTAAAAACGAAAATACATTTTCTTAATCACGAAACGATTTAAAAACGTAGAATTTAATTTTCCGATTATGCAATTGTTTGTATTTGTTAAAGAAAAAGAATCAAGTTGTTCTTTAACCACTCTTGTGAGAGTTTCATCGTTATTTACAATTAGTTTCGATAAATTTTAAAAACAAAAATACATTTTCTTAATAACAAAACGATTTAAACGCATAGAATTTGAGTTATCGATTATCAAATTGTTTATATTTGTTAAAGAAGAAGAACCAAGTCTTTCTTTCGCCACCCTCGTGACAGTTTCATTGTTACTCAGTTTCGATAAATTCTAAAACCAAAAATTTATTATCTTAATAAAGAAACGATTTAAAAACGTACAATTCGAGTTACCGATTATGCAATTATTTGTATTTGTTAAAGAAGCAGAACGATTTATTAAAGAAAAAAACCAAGTCGTTCTTTAGCCGCTCTTGTGACAGTTTCATCGTTACTCAGTTTCGATAAATTCTAAAACCAAAAAAATATTTTCTTAATAACCGAACGATTTAAAAACATACGATTTGACTTACCGATTTTGCAATCGTTTATATTTGCAATAAAAGAACCGAGTCTTTCTTCCGCCACCCTCGTGACAGTTTCATCGTTACCCCATTTCGCTAAATTCCAAAACCAGAAATATATTCAACTTCCCAGCCGTATAATCCTTTGTATCTCTTAAAAAAAAAGAGAAACCACTTTTTCTCTCATCGTCCCTCATTTTCCGGGCTTCGATCACCGATGCGTATAAATACCTACGAACAAAAGGATAAAGTTTTCTCGTACACGCGACGATAATAAACGAATTGAATCTCGTTTGTCACGCGGGAACGAGTTTCGACATGGCGCAACGTTTGCAAACTACGAATTTCGCTCATCTGTTTTTACGTCACGCGGCGAGCGGACTAGTGCGTATAACAGTGATAGGTGCGTAGATACAGACGTACAAGACCACGAGGAGGAAACCGAGCGTGAATTAACTCCGCGGGTACCGAGAGCTTCTGAGTTTGGTACGCGATATGCCGCGGGGTGTGGCGATCCAACGAGACGGTACACGCTCGGCGTCGCGTGCGGTAAATATGCAAACGTCGAGAGAACCACCCAAGTGGACCACCGTCGGTGTGACTGCCTTCTCCCCGTATGCCCATCGTGGTTTAGTTGGCAAAGAGAGCGAGAGCGAGAGATAGATTACTCTCGGAAGGTACCCGGCCGGAAAACCTCCACGGAGGAATTGTACGAAACACGAGAATAACCCAGACGTTTTCCTTCTCGTTTATATCCTTGATCTTTATCATTGCCATTCGCTTATCATCAAAAATTTAAGGGCAGAGTCATAATCGAGAAAACAACTTTTTCGTTACGACTCTTTCTTTTTTATAAATTCCAAATTAGATAATTAGAAATAAACAATTTTTTTCATAAAGTTTTTGGAGGTATTTTTTTCAGAATTGATAAAAGAGAGTTTTATTTCCGTTCGAAAAATGACAAGATTTTTGTAAATTTCGGCTCGATTTCTTCCTACGAACCGTGCGTAGCTACGCGCGCGCGCGCGCGTGTGTGTGTGTGTGTGTGTGTGTGTGTGCGTTTGAGAGCGTGTGAGAATTATCCACCCTTGGAGTCTCTTCGAATTCGCGACGAGCCACGAGGGAATCCTGAACTCGAAATTCCGGTCTACGCGACAGTTGCTCTCTCTCTCTCTCTCTCTCTCTCTCTCTCTCTCTCTCTCTCTCTCTGTCTCTCTTATGCTCCAAAGTAACTCGAAGGGAGGTATAGTTGGCTTGTACAACTTGAAACGTGTGTCCGTGTGTATGTCCTAGATAGAGCGAGGGGACACGACGTGTTCGCCCTAACGTGTACACAGGAAGGGCACACTCGTTGGCTGGTCAACTCCCAGAGAGGACCAGCAACTTTGAAGTAACACTCTCGTCTCTCTGTGTGTCTCTCTCTCTCGTGGCGAACCCCTCGTCACCGGGTTTCATCTTCGTTAACGTACTACACAGTCGGTAGAAAATCGTAACGTCCTTTATACACGGTCAACGGACACGTTCGAACGAAATTTTCGTCGATACCGATAATTACCGGCCTTTTACGATCCGTTCGGTTTTTTAATAACTTTTGTCGAATTCGACGATAACGATTTTAGGATATATTAGGCATGACGGAAAGGTCGAAAACTACTAGTAATTATAAATTATAAATTAATAAAAACGTTGATAAATAAAAACAATATCGTTTTTTCATATCTGTTCGATGCTTGAAATTTTATATCGACATTTTAATATTATCGAAATAAAAATATCGTCCGAAATATCAATATCTTGAACGAAAAATATCGATATTTCGATATATCGATAATTCGATATATCGATAGTGTGATATATCGATAATTCGATATATCGATAATTGGATGTATCGATAATTCGATATATCGATAATGTGATATATCGATAATTCGATATATCGATATATTGATATTTTTACATTATCGAAATAAAAAAAAATTGAAAAATATCGATATATCGAACGAAAATATCGATATTTCGTTATATCGATCTTTTTTCGCCATACCCGAGATATATATAACGTACGATATTATATATCGTTGTACCGTTGATGTTGAAAAATGGAAACGTTTCGAAATGTAACCGGAAAAATGATACTACCGCGTTTGCGCGAGAGAGGGGATGGGGGAAGTGTCTTTCAGCGTGAAATTTTCGTGAAACGTTGTACAGGGAGGAGAGAGGACATATACGGGATGCAGAGAGAGAGAGAAAGAGCGAGAGAGTGGCACACCTTTGTAGCGAACGTGTTTGTGTGAGCATGTGTGTGTGTGTGTGTGTGTGTGTGTGTGTGTGTGCACTGAGCATCCGGAACTTCGGGCGCCACGAGCGCTTCCGGCGCACCGTCATTTCCGGGTTGGCCTGTAATTTTCATCCTGGTATATAACAGTTGGTGCCCAGCTTCGCGTAGAACCGAAACTCTCGCTCTCAACCCCCTTTGTACTCTCGCGTTTTGCCGCGTTCTTTTTCAACCCTCTTGTCGCCCGTAAACCCTTTCCCCCCTCCTTGTTCGCTCTAACTCTTTCTCTCTCTCACACTCTCCAACTCGTATCGGCATCCTGGTAGCTTTCCCGGCTCGCCCGAGAGCGACAACAAACGAGCTTGCAAATGGGCAAAAAGGGGGAACGCGAGCGTCGAGCGTGTGTCGCATTGAGGGGAAAAAAGCGCGGGAAACTACGAGCCAGAGAGTGCAAGAGAAAGGCGGGCGAGAGAAAGAGGGAGAAAAAAAATGAACAACGAGAGTATAAAAGAAAAAAAAGAGGAAGAGAGTGCTAGGGATATTAAACCACAGGCGTGCAGGGGTGATAAGCGACCTTTCTCGCGCTCGTTACATTCGCAATCGCAAAACTTCCGGTTTTCGAACTTCGACACACTCGCGACCTTCCGCCCCTCCCCCGAATCGAACGACAACTTTTCTCGACTGGATTCGTTCTAACACTTCTATATGTTTCTCCCTATCGTTGTATCGTTTCTTAGATAACGATTTGAAGATAAGAGAGAAAGAAAGAGAGCGACAGAGTGACGCGAGTCCTCACTAGAATATCGTCGAACTCGGAGCCAATCGCTAGGAAATTTTGAGAGATATTGAGGGAGGAGGAGGAGGTGACTGGGTGGGTGGGTGAGTGGGTGACTGGTTGGAGGGTTGGAACGGGAAGCTTCGCGGTCGATCGTTGTTGATTCGATTGCCGATGGCGACTCTTCCATCCCCTCCCCCTCCCGTCTCTCCGCGCGGTTCGCCAACCTTGCCGTTTGTTCCCTCGGTGTAGCATGGCACAGCTAGCGAGATTGGCCGAGCGATTACCACCGCGGATTCCTGTTATATATATATATATGTATGTATATATTTATCATATCTCTCTCTACCTTTCTCTCTCTCTCTCCCTCTCTCTCCCCCTATATATATATAGAGAGAGAGAGACACACACACACAGAGGGACAGGGAGAGAGAGAGAGAGAGAGAGAGAGTGAGAGAGAGAGAGAGAGAGAGAGAGAGAGAGAGAGAGAGGGAGAGAGAGAGAGAGAGAGAGAGAGAGTGAGAGAGAGAGAGAGAGAGAGAGAGATGTACACGGTGAAATGTCGCCGTCGGACATTCGCCATTGGGGGAGAGTGCCACATGCATTCGTAATGCGAGCTACTGTGGTGCTTGCGATTTATCCGACTCTCTCTCTCTCTCTCTCTCTCTCTCTGGCTCGTTGCAACTTGCCATCAAACAGATAGACATCGGAAGCCAGGAACGACATCACCAGCATGCACCGCTCACTCTCTCTCTCTCTCTCTTTTCCCTTTACTCCAACCGTCCTTGGTCTCTGTCATATCACACTCATTTTGTCTCACATTACGGCCGGGCACTCGCCACGACTCATTGATGATGTATATACGCGATGGAGAGATCGCGAGCCTGGCGAAGCTCAGATTTCTGGGTCATCTGCGCGCTGATTACACGTCACCGACAAACCACGTTGCTCGATATTGAATCGAAACTTACGAATCGATGCGATGTGTTTTGTACGTAATTTTCAAAAAAATGGACGTATCGAAAAATTATTGATACGAAGATTGATAGATAGATAAATATTTAGAATATTTGTAGGACAATGTGATTTTTGTCATTTGGAAATATGGATTGTTTATATAATACGAGAGCTTCGCTGGGAGAAGGACGAATCCAAAATCCCACCCGAAATTTCATCAGTTTGAGATTTGGCCCGGATCAGGCGTGTCTTATTAAAAATGCGAGTCTGATCGTGCTAATAATTCACCCTGAGTTCAGGATATATCGCTACACCAGATTCGCCCTTGGTCCCGTCCCTAATCTCTCCTCGATTTCCCTCGAACCAGAACTGACTATGGATTAGAGAAAAGCGTTGGATTCATCGGAATAACACAAATAGGATTGTTGCAATTCGAGTTTAAAATTCTCAAAACAAAAAAGAAACGACAAATTCTCAAAAATCGATGCTAAAGCTTTAAAAATTCGTGAGAAAAACATTTTTTTTTCTACCCACTTACCTATAAAAATTGCAAAATTAAAAATTGTCCAGCCATGACGAAACGTGAGGTTTGATTAATTTTCTGCTCGAGAATGACAGTCCGGTAATTTTATCGGTTAAATGTGTTAAAGCGAGGTATGAGTATCGGGTGAAGATGAAAAACGAGGGATAGTACGCTTGGGGATGTTGAAAAGTAAGACACGAATTTTGCCTATACATATATATCCTGCAAAACGTAACCAGAGTAGAATTATATATATATACCAGACCAGATATAAGAGTAGAATTCTATATATATATATAATTACTAATACATATTATATATATATCTATATTAATATATATATATATATTAATATACATATACTATAAGAGTAAAGTTATATATGTATATATAATTCTACTCTTCTTCTAATATATATATATATATATATAATTCTACTCGGGTTATATATATATATATATATACATATATATATATATATATATATATATATATATATATATATATATATATATATATATATATATATATATCAGAGGATATATATGTATATATATATATATATATAATTGTAGTCTGGTACGTTTTGCAGGATCGGTAGAGTATCTTTTGCCCCTTCTCTCCCTCTCTCTCTCTCTCTCTCTCTCGTCATCCTCCCTTAATTATTAGACCCCGGGATTGCACGAAGCATCCGCAGTGGCGGAAGTGGTGCCGGTGGCAGCCTCCGCGTAATCCCGCTTTCAGCATTTCTCCCATGCTCCGTATTTCGTCTTACTCTCTTACTCTTCGTTACTTTCCATCCCTCACTGTCTCTCTCTCTCTCTCTTCGAAGCGGCATCGCCGCTGGCAAGTACAAGCTCGTACCTCGCCCTCTCTCGGCATCGAACCCAAACCAGTCATCCGACCTCTCGGCTCATCCCTTCGTCCTTTTACCACGAGGCTCTCTCTCTCTCTCTCTCTCGTTTGGTCCTTCTCGCGCTTTCCTCCGCTCTATCGTGCAACGCGTTCGCTCACGTGCCATCGTCTATTTCTCTTCTGGCGTCGCTGATGGCTCCTGCGGAACCTCGAGACAGTCTCACCCTCTCCCTCTCTCTCTCTCTCTCCCCCTCTCTCCCTCTATCTTTCTCTGGAACCGAGGGTGCTTGCAACAGCGAGGGATGAACATCGCGCCGTAACTTTCTCCCTCTCCATTAACATTCGCATCAACGGCAGGATATAATACCTCGTAACCGTATGCACCGTAGCGTCTCGTTCAGACGACTGACGAGAAATTTCGAAAAAGCTTCAAGATCATCGCCATTGTGAAATGAGAGTTACGGTTCGTCGCTCCGTGTATCTTCTTTCTATTTGTGAGAAAAAAAGGGCTCGGTGCTCTCTTCTTTTCCCTCGCGAATTTACCGCTTCCATATCGCTATATACGTATATATATATTACGTATAGAAAACCTGGTGCGGTATTATGTTTATACGAAAAGTGCGAGAGAGGATTTTCTGGTTGGGAATGGGAAGGGGTTGAAGGAAGAAGGAGGGAGAAGGGACGATAGTCGAGTAATATATTGGACGCCCTCTCGTCGGGTAGCCCTCCCTCGAGCGCGCCACGAATCTGTACGATAGCGACCGCATGGCACGAAACGCCAGTTGCCGCACCAGACTCGAGCGTTTTCTCTTTCTCTCTCTCTCTCTCCCGTTGGTACTCCGGTTCTCCGGCGTTTCTCTATACTTGAACAGGGTTGGCGTCTGGCGTCGGTGTATGGACGATAGGACGCTCGTGGGAGGATGGAGGAGGAAGGAGGAGGGAATGGAGGAGGGGTTGAGTTTATAGCTAGGGCCTTCGCTCGAGTTCCGAGAGGGGTTTTTGCTCGAGAGTTTCGTGGGACACCCGGACGGGGTTGAAGAGGGAGGGACATTCGATGCCGGGTCTAGAGCGATATAGCACGAGCTCCTCGTTGAGTACCGATTGCCCCGCCTGCCGGACTCCGCGCGAGAGAGCTCTGCTCCATTTCCGTCCGAACGATTCCCCCGAGCTTCGACGATCTTTCTCCGCGCAAACACTCTCACACGTATGGACACATTGGCCACCCCCTAGCCAAATCCTCGTGTCACCAACGTTCGGCCTAGTCCTCTATCTAGCTCCCTCTTTTTCCTGGCACGAGGCTTGATATTATAGCGGCACTCGTCGTTTTTTTACCAATCTTCCATCAACGGAACATCTCTTTGCTGGATCGAAACTCGATCTCCAAGGGACGTATCTATAGAAAATCTTTTCCTAGCCGTTGAATATTTTTTTCTCTTCGTCGGGTCATCAATGACACTTTCTCCAAGAGAAAGAGAGCAACGCGGTTCCAACATCGAACAAAATCATGGAATGATTGTTCCTACGTGGATGAAACTCACCCCTTGTTCTTCACCGTTCTTTCCAGAAGGTCGCAAACAAGATGTTACACGTGTATATAAGGAGTCGGAAGGGAACGAAATAGAGGATCGTAAGACGTAGCGGGTCTCTGGCGGATGGAGAAACTCGGAGATCGCACCGAGTCGCAATTTCCTCCGGTGTGCTCTAGCCAAGATCAACCGAACGCCATCTTATTCATGCCGGAAAGAGAGTATTCCGGTGAGACGATGGTATATCAGTGGCTCGTAGATCTCGCGGTAACCAGGACGAAACCGTAGGGAGAGGGTTATACACCCTCGTTGCCACGGAACGATTGGGAAAGGGGTTGGAGCTGGAAGTTGATAGCACCAAAACTAGGAACCCCACTCTCTTCCCTCTTATTTCCCACTCGGGCGACTCGAGACGTGCGACGATCTTATTAAAAAGTACGTCATTTTTTCGCTAGGGTCATTGAACTTCCCGACCTACGACTAGGAATTAACGAGGGGGTGCGTCAGGGATGATGGAAAACACCTGGGAACATATAGTTAGTTGCCCAGTGAACTTTGAACAATTTCAATAAACTAACAACGCGTACCCACAACGATATTTGTAACGTTTCTTTCGGTCCGTTCCATAAAGTACGCTCCACGGCAAACTCGTATCCTCACCCTCCCTTCTGCTCGACAACAATTGGATTTTTCAAAACTCTTGCCGAACCTCGAACAACCTCCGCAACAAATGTGTAGCCTCAAGCTACCTATTAATTGAGTCTCCCTCTGTCTCTCTCCGTCACTCTCATTTCCATCATCGAGAGTATATCGTCCATGAAAAGTTTCAACCCCGTTTCGTTACCTCTATATATGATTATTATCCCCGGGTTGTTTCGCACGAAACTCTAGAAAATGTCACGTACGAGAGAGAATATAATTCCCCCTCGCTAAATATTTCTACCGGTCGGTCATTTTCATTTTCGATCATCCAGAATTAATCGTTCGTGTCTGAAAAAATTCAAATTCCATCCCCTCGAAACGTTGGAGAGAATAGCCAGGGGCATGTCGAGTTCCCAGCTGGAATATCGTCGACACTCCAACTACGTATCTACGCGATAACGTATCCGCAGGAAGAAAAAGAAGAATAAAATGAAGAAGATGAAAAAAAGAAGTCGTCTCGCATCACTTGGCTAGAGCCACCCCCCCAATCGTATCGTTCGCGTCCTGGCATAAGGACGGATACGAGATGTTACGCCGGGTATGAGTAGGAAGCACGCTTCTCCCTTTTCGCCCCAGCTGCACGGGGTAAACTCTCCCCCATCCGCGACTTTGTATACGTATATATAAGCGAGAAATGTGCACTGGTATAAGAGACTGAAGCTTGCTCGGCCGAGACCGCTGGTGGAGAACACCTCGCTCTCGGAACTGCGGGCGCTACCAAGCCGAGGGTATGAGGGGAGCTTTCCTAGGAGGGTGGGTATTACTGTAGCGCGTAAAGCTCAACGCGCTGTACGGCGTCGTTCTCTCATTCGGCCCACCCTCTGCAACCTTCCGCTTCTACCACTTTCTATATACGTATATAGTCACGTACATATACCGGGGGGTTGTGGCCGATGGCAGCCTGCGTCGAGCTCCATTTCGACGCCAAGCAAGCTCGGTGGTTTTCTCTCTGACGTACCCAAAGCTCCCTCTCTCTCTCTCTCTCTTTCATTCTCTTTCATTCTCTTCTTCGGGCTCTCCGCACTTGGCGGCCTCTTCTCATTCCACCGGCGCTTTCACGTCGTCGTTCTCCACGTTCGCCACGTCCTCGCTCTATCTCCAGCCCCCTATTCACCCTCTCTCTCTCTCTCTCTCTCTTCCAACCTCCTTCTCCCACAGTCTCGAACGAGAGGTTCGTGCTCTTCCAGTTCCAGGCTTCCCTGGAGCTTCTCTCCAGTGACGACCCTCGACCGAGCCGAGCACACCCTCTTCCCTCACCAAACCCTCGCAACCATGGCTATACCGGTGTGATAGTCCATGAACATATATGTATGTACTCGTAGCTATCTATGTAAACGCTATATACGCATGGGCATACATGTAGTCGCGAGAATTTCAAGATATACAACCTCCACGCGTATACATTATACGCAGTCGATCCATACGTGCAACTGTAGTACGTGTAACTCGTTCCCTGAAATAACTATATAACCATATATCCATTCGTAAGGAAGGTAGCTATGTCACCAGCGTTGTAACGTTAACGTTGTCCTATAACTGTTTCAAGTTCGACATTCAACTGCATGGTCAAGGGTTCCCATCGAATCCCTTCACACATAGGACGTAGTCTCTCGAAATGTCTTTACTCCATCTCGTCTGATTTTACGTCAGCTTTTCCATGACAACTCCTATTTATTAGAGATTAATCTTGTCCAATGAAATAGAAAATTGATGATGTTTGAGACATTCATCAAGTATCGAGTCAAGAATTCCAGCTCTTGTTTGGGAACGAAAACAGACATAGGCGTGTCGCGGTCGAAAACGCGAACCGTATTTTCTCCAGCACTAAGCAACCAATCGTGTTAAAATTTTGAAGGTATACAGAGCATTATGTCAAAAAGTAGCTAAACATCGTTTCTTTTGAAATAGTTTGAAAATAGTGTGGCAAACGATTCGAGAACGTCATCTGAACTTTCTCCGGTAATGAGAGCATTAAAGTTTTTAGGGAATCTAGGGAATTATAGCAAGAATTTCGGAAAAATACAACGTTTAGTTACTTTTTCGTAGCATTCTCTAGTGGGTCCCGGAGTTTGAAAGCGATCGGTTGCTCAGTCCCGAAGAAAATACCGATCGCGTTTTCGAATCACGCGTCGCATGTGACTTAAGCGTAACGCATCGTGTATGCGTGACGTATCGTATTATGTATCGACGAGAATTCGGTGCGTAACATCAGAGGAGGGGTTTGATAGGTCGCGAGTCTCGCGAGAGGGATGGAGGAGGGAACTAGGGAAGGTTCGCCATCGAGCTCGTTGTATATAAATGTACAATGTAGTACATATGTACACCAAGGGGTATGTATGTACACAGGGCGCATACGTCAGAGGAACGACATGGCAGGTGGAGATAGATACAAATGTGACACCGTGGAGCGACCTTCCTTCTTGCTGTATAGCGAAGCGGCGTTGGCGAAGAGCACACCCCAGTGGCGAACCAACGGCGTGCAACATTGCTGGTGCTCTCGTTCCAACCAACCAACCAACCAACCAACCGACCATCTCTCTCTCTCTCTCTCGCCTATACTTTTACCTCACTCCCGTAGCTACCGCTTCGTGCTTTCCACCCATCTACCCGAGTTACACCCTCGTCCCTCTTGCCATATACATATATACACGTAACATCGCGGGAGTTCTCGGCGCAACGAACGTGTTGGCCGTATGCAACGCGTTCCGGCGGGTTCAAAACAGGAGCATGCGGTTCCGTTCCACGTTGGGGTTTTGCAAGAGCGTACGTATATTTACGTGTGTGTTTCATCCATGTACATCTATATGTATGGATAGTTATAGGTATAACAGTCGCAAGGCTCTCTTGTTCTCGATTCTGGAACGTGCGTTCCCTCGCGACTCTCTCTCCCTCTCTCCTTCACTTCATACATAAACGCATGCACCCAACCCTACCGAAAGTTCCGTGTCCGTTGTTCCGACTCTGGCTCTTCGCCGTCCTTGCTACGAATATTGTCGAAGCTTCGTGTGTCACGGATTTTACACCGTACGAATACAAATATAGATTCGTACAGTTGCGTGTGATAGCGACTCTTCCGATTTCTCTTTAGTCAATTTACCTTTCTCCGACACGCGTTACATCGTAACGAAAGATCGTCGATCAATTTTTGTCGTGTGGGCTAGTTTCGAGGTTGAAGGAAAAAAATAATTATGCATGGTAGAACGTTGTTTGGAACGACAGGCTTTTTTCTTTGCACTATCGAGCCTTATCGAGTATCCGATAAGAAAAATGATAGGGGAGAATCTCTAGAGCGATATCCGCGTTGACAAAAAAAAGCACTCTTCAATATCGAATCGCTAAAGTTCGGCACACATCGTAACCGACGTATGGTGGAGATGCGTGAAAGCGTGTTTATAGAGGAGGAAGGGAAGGGGGAGGGGGGGGGGGGCGGCAACGTCGAGTTGCGAAACGTTAAACACGTGCGACTCGTGCCTGCTGCCGATGTTGTTGCGGACGAGGAGGGGAAAGTGGAGTGCGTATGTGCGAGAGAGCGCGTGGGGTGACAGGTGCAGGTGTTGTCCTTTGGCAAACACACCCCCCAAGATTCCCCGCTACAACGAGTCCCCTTACATCGAGAGTGCAACCCTCGGCTCGGTTTACGACCCGCAAGCTCGAAAAAAGCTCCTGGCTTTCACTCGTTTCTCTTTTCTACGAACTTTGGCAAAAATGGGAAAGAATTTTGGAAAATTGAGTATTCCATTATTTTCATTAAAATTGGGTGAGTACAGAAAATTTAATTCGTTCGATTACTTTATTTTTTACCCGTTGCTCGATGAAATTTTTCGAATTCTTCGCGCATTCCGCCATTTATGGAAGAGTGTTTTGTTCATTTCCAAACGTGTTGAAAAAAAGCTCGTGGCTTTGACTCGCGTCTCTTTTCTCCAAACTTTGTCAAAAATGGGAAAGAATTTTGGAAAATTGAGTATTCGATTGTTTCCATTAAAATTAGGCGAGTGGAGAAAATTTAATTCATTCGATTACTTTATTTTTGTCCCGTTGCTCGATGAAATTTTTCGAATTCTTCGCGCATCCCACCATTTATGGAAAAACGTTTTGTTCATTCCCAAACGTGCTACGCACGTGCAATCCAACCGATCGTGATAACTGCGGGTGAGCCGAACGAAAAGAGGGTGAGATATTCGTCGAATTACCCAAGGATCGTGGACTGCGACGAGTGTACGTAATTTATACGGACAGGTGCGATATCGTTGCGTGGAACGAACGAGGGGATTGTTGTAAGCTTTGACGAGGCCGCGATTCTTCAACCGGATTGTTCGTATAAATTAGACCTGCATTACACGAACGCCTCGTTCCGCCCTAGTTTCTCCCTTGGAAACGACTTGATCGACGTTTCGTACCCCGATTGACGTCTCTATGAGCGCACGTGCGCCAAATCCAGATTTATTTTTGTTCATCGATCCTCAACGTTTCGAGTTGTTATTTATAAAAGTGCGAGAGATACGTTCGTACAGAAAAAAACAGGAAGTAAAAAACTAGATCGTTGATTCCATCGACATTAGAACGCCTGAGGTCGTCACCTTAATACTTTTTTTTTTACAAAAAAACAGAGAGAGAGAGAGAGGGAGAGAGAGAGAGAGAGAGAGAGAGAGAGAGAGAGAAATTCGCATCCCAGAGCGTATATGCATGCGGTTGAGGGCGAATAGACGAGGAAAGAGGAAGAGGGAATGATCTATATAAACGTACGTAGAGAGAGGGATGTGAGAAGAGGAGAGGAGGAGGATCGTGGCGTCGCGTATCATTGGATGGCGCGTCGTTATCGTTAACGACAGCCGCCGATTGTCCCAACGACCATCGGGCTGTCGCGGAGAACTCTCCTGCTTTCTCTCTCTATCTTTCGTCCAGGAAGAGAAAGACGAGAGGATAAGAGAGATAGAGAGAGAGAGAGAGAGAGAGAGTAAAGTCGTATCCAGCATCGTCGTCTTGGCCTTATTGCCACGATAAATATAAAGCCTACTCGACGAAAATCTTCCACCAGGCGGCGTGTGCGTTCGCACACTTCTCACGTTACGTGTCACGACACACGCGTGAGTTCACGGATTTTGGCTTCGTGTACGATGTGGAAAGAGATACGAACCAGCGAATTTCTCGCTATGCCCTTTTACTGGAAGACAGTTAACGTTAATACTTGGCGTTACGTTGTGTAACGAGCTCTGCCAAGGGCGATTGCCAGTAGTAAGTACTTGCGAAAATAGTCGTTTTGCAACGTCGAATTATTTGATACGTCGCGCGATAAGGAACGTGCGACGTACTTTACGAAAAATTCGTCATCTTTTATTCGTCGTAATTTCATCATTTTTAACCCTTAACCTTCGTGACGTACTCGTTTTCTAAATTTCCCCATGAAACTTTTGATGATTCTATGAGTGGGACAAGGATAGTCTGGAGGTTAAGTTATTATCTACGTGACATTGCTTCGTATCCTTGGCCACATTCAACCTCCAGACTACTCCCTTTTTTCTGCATTTCTGAATGCAACTTTAGTCCTAGAAGGGCGATCAGGAGATTGAAGGAATTAAAAAACGAAACATATC
The DNA here is from genome assembly GCA_946811545.1 of Netelia fuscicornis. Taxonomy (NCBI): domain Eukaryota; kingdom Metazoa; phylum Arthropoda; class Insecta; order Hymenoptera; family Ichneumonidae; genus Netelia; species Netelia fuscicornis. Next base: position 51,118,914 of record OX328012.1, on the reverse strand, counting down.
TTTTTGTCAAGGACAACATGAAGAAACAGAAAATCCTAGGTCGATCTTAACGAGACGTACTATTTTTAGACAAAGCTCGTCGAAACGACAATAATAATAATAATAATAATAATAATAACGACGATGGAAAGAATGAATTACAACGCAGGGTGGAATTGCGGCCAGCGCAATCGGACGTCGGACCATCGCGAGAGATTACGACTGCGACAACGCGAGGTCGTTTCGAGTTGGGGGAGTTTAAGGGTGGCAGGGGTGGATTTAGCAAGGGTGTTGTAGGAAAGTTGAAGGCGTTAAAGAGCCTCGCACGTCGTATTGCCGAGCGAGCGACAGTATGGGGTGGTAGTGAGAAGGGGTGGGTAGGGGATGATGTAGGGGTAAGGGTAGGTACGGGTGTCGGTGTCACGAGGTCTGCCCCACGGGGGTATATAAAGCTGTGCCCGATGTGCCGTTCGCGAGCGAGGGTTGAGCCAGCGACGATATAGAAACCCCGAGGGTTGGATTTTATATATATATATATATAGTTGGGGTAGGTTGGATGAGAGAGAGGGAAAATCACCCCTAATGTCGTCGTACATGGAAGTTGATGCAGCGGGAGTTGACAGCGCGCCAGCTGTCATTTGCCATTTACGGTGAATTAATGAATAGACACACGATGGTGGGCAAACGCGAGAGGCCACGGCTTGGAATCGTACGGACGATTACCGAGATTAAAGACAACCCGCGGGGTATCCTGCGCGAATCGATATAGGAAACATCCGCCCTTGTGTCAATGTAAATAATCTATGGAAAGGCCTCGAGGCTCTTTACTCGTTCTCGCTTTATTATCAATCACTCCCTTAAAGTATAATTTTTAATGTAAACAATGAAATATAATTGTAGGGAAGGATTTAGTAATTAAAGATGAGATTTAATGAAAAAGTAAATGTTGTTTCTAAATAAAAGAAACGAATTTTTGAAATAGTGTTTTTTTATTTATATGAAATTGTTGGTTAAAGTCAAAGGGGACAGGAATGAAAAAACTGAAATTTGCTTTTAGTGCAAAAAGGGTGTTTAAATCGTTCATATTTTTATATTGGAATAAGGCGTCCATGGTTTTTGCGTTCTAAATTGAAACAGAAAGGCCCTTTTCGCTTTTTTTTAAGCAAAGGGAACTTGTATGATATTTTACTTTCGTACATAAAAGTTGCAATTTCTTAGTAATAAATGAATAAAAAGCCTGACTAATAAAAGAATAAATACAATTTTTAAATAAGTATCAAATTATAAATAATACGTAATTTTTGGTTCTAAATACACAAATTACACAACGATCCCTTTCGCATTTTTTTAAAACGAAAGGAATTTACATAATATTCAACTTTCGTAGATAAAAGCTGTTGCAATTCCTTACAAATAAACGAAAAAAGCCTTACTAATAAAAGAATAAATACAATTCTTAAATACGCATCAAATTATATATAATACATAGAAATATCACTTCACAAACATATCAAAAAAGCAAAATATCAACTAACAGATTTTTCTCTAAAAATAACAATTTTTAATTCGTGGCACCCCTTTGAATTTAAGCAACGAAATAACCATATGAAAAGTTTTAACAAATTATAGCTACGTATAAAATTAAACAGTTTATTAATAAACAAGCGAGGGAAAATTTTGCCAGTACGTAGATCGTGTACCAGGATATACGTTCCTACGTACGTACGTATGTATGGTGAGGGAAAAGCGAGAGGAGGGTTGAGCAGCTCACAGGCGTGAGGGTTGTTCGTACATACGCCTATATATATATATATATATATATATATATATATATATATATATATATATATATATATATATATATATATATATATATATATATATAGGTGGCTTTCCGTTCCGTTGGCTTCGGGCTCTTTTCCGCACAGACCCAGCCCCCTCGTCTCGTTTCCACGTGCCGCGTGAGCTTTCTCCCCACCCCCTCTTCCCCCACCCCTCTCGCTCTACTCGGTTCGCAATTCTACCGGCTGATGCTGTCTCGCTGCTGTTGCTGCTCTCAGCTCTACGCACGACTATATATATCCTAGCTGCAACTTCCGCTCGGTCGTGTTCGCGAGAGTCCTTCCTCACCCTTGCACGTTTTGCAACCTCCGCCACGTTTTCTTCACCCTTCTACCCCCTTACTCTCACCTCCCTTTCTCTTTCTCTCTATCTTACCAACCCAGCTCTTATCCTCGACTCTTGCTCGTACCTTCTCGTTCTCGTGTGTGCCCTTGCACAGCTTTGCTCTCTCTCTCTCTCTCTCTCTCTCTCTCTCTTTCTCGAGCAGCCGGTGTGCAACCGCACTTGGCACACCTACGTTTAAGTATCACCAGCGATATTTTCCAGCGAGTTTTGGAGAGGCGCGAGACAAAAATATGCGAAGAAAGGAAATAGCTCTGGGGAACAATGCTCGACAGGGTAACCTTGGGATGACTTTGGGGTGTTTATAATTTTTGTTTTTTTTTTTTTTATTTTTAATTGTATTTGAGTTTGATTTTTGAAGGAAATGGTGCGATTGCGTTGTTAATTTGTTATTGTATAATTTATATTTGTTATTTAAGGTTGGTTATATTGTGATTTTCGTAGTTGACAGTTTTAGTTACACGCACGTGGGTATTTATGTGTAAATTTTGGGAATGCAGCGAGCGAGATGCGCGAGTTTCGTCTCGTCGCGGTACAATTCTCACACAGCGAGAGACTTCAAAGACGGCCAAAGAGTCGAGAGCTACGTGGGGGACAAAAGCTCCGAACTGCTGCTGCAAGGGAGCTATGGCGGATCTATATCGAGGCGAAGTAAGAGCGAGGAAGACAGAGAGAGATGAGCGGAAGTTGCAGAATCGTGGCGAGGACGGAATTCGTCGAGAGAGGAGAGGAAGCCGGAAACGGAAGTCGCGCCTGGCTCACGTCGTATACAGACAAAGAAGGAGGGAAAGAGAAAGAGAGAGAGAGAGAGAGAGAGAGAGGGAGAGAGAGAGAGAGAGAGAGAGAGAGAGAGAGAGAGAGAGAGAGAGAGAGAGAGAGAAGCTGGAAAACAATTCTTGGAGAGAAATTTCGAAGCTGCGAAATAAAAGACGAGCTCATTCTCGGATCGAAATATCGTCCAAGTACGTAGGAATTTCTTCAGCTCTCCTCCTGCAACTGTCAACTTCGAAAAAGCTTCTTACGTACAAAACCTGTCATTATTTTTTATAATAATAAAATTTATAATAATAATTTTTATTTTTATTATAATAATATATAATATATAGAATAATTTTTGGTTTAATAATAATAATGTAATAATATTATAATAATAAAATAATCAATTTTACTACAGCAATAATAATATTTTTAATTCTTTGTAATAATAATTTTTAAATAATAAAATTTCAATAACGGAAAAAAAAATAATTATATATAATAATTTTGATTTTAATAACAATATATAATAATATAATAATAATAATATTTTGAATTCTTTGTAATAATAATTTTTAAATAATAAAATTTCAATAATGAAAAAAAACAATTATATATTATAATTTTTATTTTAATACCAATATATAATATAATAATAATAATAATATTTTTAATTCTTTGTAATAACAATTTTTAAATAATAAAATTTCAATAACGAAACAAGACAATTGTATATAATAATTTTAATTTTAATAATAAAATATATAATAATATTAGAATAATAAAATAATCAATTTTATAATAATAATTTTCAAATAATAAAAATTCAAGAAAGAAAGAAAAAAAAAACATTTTTTTAAATAAAAGAAAAAAATTAAATATTCCATACAGCGAATTCGCTTTCGATATTTTATTTAGGTAACTACGTCCGATGCGCGTAACCGTGTTCTTATATGCAATGATAAAAGATATATACGACAGCAGGGGTGGATTTTGGCCTCGATATTCTCGCGGACTATGAAACTCCGTATTCTCCCTTTCCTTCTTTCTCCCACTCCCCACCCTCTCTCTCTCTCTCTCTCTCTCTCTCTCTCTCTCTCTCTATATATATATATATATATATATATATATATATATATATATATATATATATATGTACGGTATTAAGGGGGATCTAGCCGGCTGTCTGTATCAGCCCTGGTAGAACTAAGCCGTAAAGAGTCTCGGTTGCATTCAGCCGCACGGAAGAGCCATATAGCAAACGAGAAATATGTATATAGGTACGAAGAATATAGTAAGCTTTAGTTAGCTATACGTGTGTGTAAAAGCAAGGACCGTACTCGTCTCTACTACGTTCGACGTCATTCTCTATACGCGCCTTTCGTACGATCTTCGTGACATTACGGACCGGACAGAGCAAGGGAGAGAGAGCGAGAGAGAGGGTGAGGGGGTGGAAATGCGCGCTCCCGCCTAATCTCTTAGCAAACACTTCACTCTCGGGGCGTAACAAGCATCCCCGACCATCCCTTGCGACCCCTCTCTATCGTTGCCAGCACACGCTGCGACAGAAGACGAGGACATCGACGACCAACTATCCATAGGGGGTGGCTCGTGGATATATATATATGGTATGTATACGGGGAGAAAGTCGAGGGTGTTCCACTACGACCACTGTCTAAGGATGACCTCTAGCGGACGAGAGAGATACTGGAAGGTTCGCGTCTACTCGAGCGAAGGTTTAATGCGGGAAATACCCATCCTTATATATGTTTATATATAGGGGTGGGAATGAATCTTGCAGAAGGGTGGACGATCTTCGTCGAGTCGTCAGCCTCGAATTCCCTCGTTTTTCGTTAAATCCATGTTTTAATTATTTTTTTTTAATTGTAATGTTTAAAATATATTCGGTGTATCAAAAATATATGCAGCTTTATCTAGATATAGGGATGGGGATGAATTTTGCAGCAGGGTGGACGATCTTCGTCGCGTCGTCAACCTCGAATTCCCTCGTTTTTCGATAAATGTATTTTTTAATTTTTTTTTCTTAATTGAAATGTTTCAAATATATTCAGCGTATCAAAAATATATACACCCTTATATAAATATAGGGGTGGGAATGAATCTTGCAGCAGGGTGGGTGATCTTCGTCGCGTCGTCAACCTCGAATTCCCTCGTTTTTCGATAAACCCATTTTTTAATTTTTGTTCTTAATTGAAATGTTTAAAATATATTCAGCGTATCAAAAATATATACACTCTTATATATTATAAATATAGGGGTGGGAATGAATTTTGCAGCAGGGTGAGCGATCTTCGTCGCGTTGTCAACTTCAAATTCCCTCGTTTTTCGTTAAATCCATGTTTTGATTATTTTTTTTTAATTGTAATGTTTAAAATGTATTCGGTGTATCAAAAATATATGCAGCTTTATCTAGATATAGGGGTGGGGATGAATCTTGCAGCAGGGTGGACGATCTTCGTCCCGTCGTCAGGCTTGAAATTCCCTCCCTCGTTATTCGTTAAATCCATTTTTTCTGTTTTTTTGGTTAAAAATTTGAAATATTTCAAATATAGTCAGCGTATTAAAAATACGATTTTTTTTATCATGCAGCTGTACCGAACGATCGTTTCGCGAGAGGGCAACGATCTCGGTCAAATCGAAAATCCATCATTCACCCATATTTCCCGGATGCAACCACCTGCGCGTCAATTTGCGAGTACGCGCTGTTTTTATTTCGCGGAGCTTTCCCACGCTTGGTTCGCGAATCCATTGTGGGCAGACTGTAATGTCAGTTGCATATCACATTTTGCGTGAGCAGCAAGATAACCGGAGAGCAGACGGCCTCAGCGTGTATGCGTGCGTGTATCGCTTGCTGCGCGACGATCGTAATTGTAGCCTACTTCTACTCTCTAGTTTGCCTCCCGATGCATTTTGTTATAAACACGAGAGAGCCCGCTCTCTCTCACCCTTTGTAGGTTCGTGGTTCCCCAACCTCGATATTCGACCCCCCCACCACCCTCCCCGAATAATCCCGATTCGAACACGAAAAGCGCAATTCATCCATTTCAAAAACTTAATAAAAATACTTTGAAAAAAAATTCATTTTTTAAAAATCTGTATAAGAAAAATGCAAGATTGTCAAGCTTCTTAGTCCTAGACTGTTTGTATCAGCCTAAAGGAAATACCCAAGCCCAAACCCAAACTCTCGAGTTTGCCTCCCGATGCATTTTGTTATAAACACAAGAGAGCCCGCTCTCTCGCGCCCTTTGTAGGTTCGTGGTTCCACAACCTCGATATTCGCGTACCCCGAATAACCACAAATGGAGCGTGGAAAGGACAATTCATCCATTCCCAAAACTTAATTAAAATACTTTGAAAAATAAGTACATTTTTTTAAATTTGTTTAAGAAAACTGCAAGATTGTCAAGCTTCTTAGTCCTAGATTGTTTATATCAGCCCAAGGGAAAAATCCAAGCCCAAACCCAAACTCTCGAGCTTGCCTCCCGATGCATTTTGTTATAAACACGAAAGCCCGCTCTCTCTCGCCCTTTGTAGGTCCGTGGTTCCACAACCTCGATATTCGCGTACCCCGAATAAACACAAATCGAGCGTGGAAAGAGCAATTCATCCATTTCAAAAACTTGATAAAAAAACGTTGAAAAAAAGGTTAAAACAAAAAAATTTGTTTAATAAAAGTGCAAGATCGTCGAGCTCCCTAGTCCCTGTATGTTCTCATATTAGCTCGAGGTAACACGAACAAGACTGTTCTAAACCGGAAATTGACACATTGGAGCTGTTTAGGCGATCAGCCTGGCGGAGACTTTGAGATGCGGGCGAAGCGTTTTGGTTGATGCATATAATCGCGACATACGCGGATATTTGCATATATATATATAAATATCGTGAGAACGAGAAAAGGAGGGACTGGGTACGATCGAACTCAACGAGAGGGAAGTAGGCTGGTGCGAGAGGTAGATCGCTCGGGAGGGTTGAAACGAGAACCAGGCCAGATTGCGAGTAGTGAGAGCAAGAGGAAAATGTACAAGAGTAGAGGACGGCTATATGGCAAAAGATAGAGAGAGAAAGACAGGCTGACAGGGGGTGGGGGAGGGTGGAGGGTGGCATAGCGTGGGCGGCCCGAGCGACCATGGGGAATAACCGTATTCCGTATATATCGTAGAGTACCAACCTATATATATACATGAAAATCACCCACGTCGTTCCGAGGCCTGATGCCAGGGTGGTGTGCGAGGGCTGTGCAATGCCGCTGCTATAGTGCCGCACATATAGCTATAATATACGTTATTCCGCCTGTACAGAAGGCTAGGTCGGAGCTTCTACAAGCTCCGAGCGAGAGAGGGTGAGAGAGAGAGAGAGAGAGAGAGAGATGGTGGTAGGGTGAGTAGAAAGAGCGAAACACGTGAGAGAGGGCATATATATGTATATAAGCGCGATAGAAACGCGGGAGAGAATGAACGCGAGGGTGAGTTCGGCACGAGACCGAGAGAGAGAGATAGCTAGAGAAAGAGAGAGCGTACATACGGGAGTGGCGTGGTTGAGCCCCGATGGAAGAGAGAAACGGTGTGTGGAGACAGAGAGGGAGGATGGAGCGTAGAGCGACGAGAACAACCCTCCCAGGATAGTGAAAGAGGAGCAAGCATGGGAAGAGGTGGTGGCGACAGAGAGAGAGTGAGAGAGAGAGAGAGGCGAAGCGAGCAGAGATGCGAAGGTGGGTGGAGAAAGGGGATGGGGGTTGGATCGGATATATAGCGGTCGTACAGGAATATAGAGGGCATAGTAGAGGAGGGAGTGGGAGTGAGAGAGATAGGAGGGTGGTCGAGGTAGGCGATAGCGGCGCTGCGGCGTAACGACGCTATAACGCGAGCCGCCGGGTGATTACCTACCACCTCCTCCTCCCTCCCTCCTGCCCAACCACCCTACTTCTCACTCCCTCGCGTCTCTTCTTTCAGCAGTAGCGGAGCGGTGTGCCGCACCAAGCCCGAGCTTGGCGAGCAATGGTGCGCGCCAAGCCGTCACACCGCTAGCTAGAGAAGGAGAGAGAGAGAGAGACCGTGAGAGGGAGAGTGGGAAGGAGACTGTGGAAGGGGATGGGGACCAGCGGCAGCAACAGCAGCGAAGCTTCGCACGCCACGCCACGCCACGCCACGCCACGCCCCACTCGCCTGGCCTCATGCGCCAAGCCCGTATACGCGCCAAGCCCGTGCCACGCCATTTTACGTCGACGAAGCGGTAACTCTGATGCTGGCTGAGGGAGAGAGAAAGGATGGCGCGACGGGAGAGGGTGGTGAGCGTGTCGGTAGCGCTACGAGCGGTAGTAGTAAGGGGAGTGGTTGTAGTAGTAGAAATATAGTATACTGCCGCGGTCCTCTCGGTGGCTTTTCTCTCGCTCTCTCTTTTGCTCACTCCCTCGCTTTCTATGTTCGAGACGCGGCGTGCTTCAACTCATCCCTTCACCCTCGAATTTCTCTCTCTCTCTTTAGAGCCCTGGCTCTTTCGATCACCGTACCTCTCTCTCTCTCTCTAGCTGCCACGAAGAGTTCTTCCCTTTTCGTTTCTTGCTTGCTCGCCTCATCTTTTTTTATACCTCGCTGTCTCTCTCTCTCTCCCTCTCTCTTACTCGTATACTGGGAAACTACGCCGTATTTCTCACCCTCTCGCGAACGCCTCGCTTCGTATATATATATCAAGGTATACCGAGTACCACGAGAGAAGATCCGCGACTGGCCTCGACGCTCTAAACGCGCCCGGCGCCCTCGTAACGACGTCGCCAGGGGATGCGAAGAGAAAGAGAGAGAGAGAGGAACGAGGGACAGAGACGAAGCGTCGCATTTTCCTTCTCTCATCTTCTCTTCCCGTCCTCCTTTTCACTTCTATATATATATATGTGTATGTATCTACGTGTACATGTAGACCTATAGATACAGGACGAACGTACTTGCCGCGCTGCGAACTCGTTCCACCGACTACATCTCCGACTACCGCGACGAGTGAGAGAGGGAGCGAAAGGGAGAGAGAGAGACAAGGGTGGGAGAGAGCGAGAGAGAGAGAGAGAGCCGTTATAGCATCGAAACGGTCGCGTCGCCCTCGTTAACCCTTATCCGGACGAGGCGAGACCGTCCGACTCTCAACTGCCACCACCACTGCTATACACGCGTATAGCCACACCGCAGCGAACACCGCATCGTGCCCTCTCACTTTGGACAGCGAGAGAGAGAGAACAAAAGAATTGCTAGAGCATCAGGATGAAAAAAAAATTATATTTTCCCACTAGGAGACGAAAAAGGATCTTCCCTTTTGGTCCTTAAATGCAGAAACGTTGAAAATCTAGGGAAAGGGTTGAATTTTGGGGTAGTACGGTGGTGATTGAAAAAAGGGCTGTTTTTTTTTTCGTCGAATGGAACGAAACGAGCAATGTGACGGTTATCGAGGGGTAGGAGGTATGGGGTAGTTTGGATAGATATATGCTGGTCAATTTTGTCAAGGGATGGTTTTCAAGCTCGAAACGAACGATATAGTTTCTACGAGGAATGAAGTAGGTGCTCCATGGACATGGAACGTTTCAGGCTGGGGGAAAAAGGGGAGGGGGTGGTGGTAAAACTCACCCCCTCACCCCCCCACGGATCGACGGAATTACAGCGGCACGAGCCCCGTGACGATGTCCCGTATACATGGAAGAGGAGTCTCGCCTCGTTCGTACAACGCTCGAAAATCCTGGTACGAGGCAGAAGGGGTGAGGGGGATGGGTTGGATGAAACAATTGTAGCGTGTAAATTGAAGGGTCGCGAAAACGCGAGGGTGGGAAAGCGCTCGCGCGAGCCGAAAGAGAGAGAGGAGGCGAGGGGCACGTGGTGCGTTTCGCGTTGATACTACGAGGGGTGCGCAGTTCACTGTGACGACGGAGCTTGTCGCGCGTACGATTTTCAAACGCGACCAGACGAGAGAGGGGAATGAGAGCAAGGCGTGGGTGAAACGCGTTTAAGGGGTTTGGGGTTAACGCAGTGGGGTAACAAATGGGCCAGAAAGGCACGCAACTCTACCCCTTCCACTTTACCATAACATCTTCCCCGACCTGAATTACGATTTTGCCTATGCGTGATAAGGGATATCGTTATTTCGATCTAACGAACTGTGTGTAAAACAAGAATATCATATTCGCGGTCTAGGGAAAAATCTGGGATTGGATAAAATTGTTGAAAATTATGGAAATATTATTGTTTTTGCTGTGTGTAAAACAAGAATATCATATTCACGGTCTAGAGAAAAATCTGGGATTGGATAAAATTGTTGAAAATTATGGAAATATTATTGTTTTTGCTGTGTGTAAAACAAGAATATCATATTCGCGGTCTAGGGAAAAATCTCGGATTGGATAAAATTGTTGAAAATTATGGAAATATTATTGTTTTTGCTGTGTGTAAAACAAGAATATCATATTCACGGTCTAGAGAAAAATCTGGGATTGGATAAAATTGTTGAAAATTATGGAAATATTATTGTTTTTGCTGATTTGGGAAGAAAATCTTCCATTAAAAAAAAATTTCAAATTTGACGATAAGATCTGAAATGACAGTGGGTTTGCCAAGGCTGTGAGGAAAATTTGAAGATCAACGATGATTGTATCAAAATCAACATTTAGATCTCAAATTTTTAATATCTAAAAAGAAATGATATTCGCGTTCTAGGGAAAAATCTGGGATTGGATAAAGTTGTGTAACGTTGAAAATTATGAAAATATTATTATTTTTGCTGATTAGGGAAGAAAATCTTCCAATCGGAAAATTTTTCAAATTTGACGATGACATTTGGAATGTCAGTGGGTTTATCGAGTCTGTAAGGAAAATTTGAAGATTAGCGATGATCGTATCAAAATCGATAATCAAATTTCAAATTTTAAATATCTAAAAATAAAAATGATATTCGCGTTCTAGGGAAAAATCTGGGATTGTATAAAATTGTTTGAGGTTGAAAATTATGAAAATGTTATTGTTTTCGCTGATTAGGGAAGAAAATCTTGCAATCAAAGAATTTTTCAAATTTGACGATAATAACCGAAATGGCAATGGGTGTGCCAAGCCTAAGGAAAATTCGAAAAACAACGAATAATCGACACCAAAAATCGACATTCAAACTTTACAAATATCTAAAAAAAAAGTGATATTCGCGCTTCATTCGTGCGAATTCGCAGTTCGAATAATAACGAATCGATCGTGCGAGCACAGGTGCGAAGTTACAAATCCAGGGGGAACGGAAGTAACGGTCAATTTAGTGAAGCGAGGAATTCATGGACTGGGGAAGTCGACGATTTCCACCGTATCGAGATATAAATTGTTATCGTCGAACCTACCGAGTTCGCTCTACATTATTTGCCGCGCGACGCGACGGTTGGTCGCAAGCTATCAAAAATATCTCGCGCACCGATGTAAATTCTATATCCGTATACGTTGTAAATTTATATATATATGCATATTATAAGCTAGTATAGGTTGAGTGGACGAAGTGGGGGGAAGTTGGCGCGTAACTCGAATTTAGAGGTGGGACAAGAACGAGAGAGGAAGACAGAGAGAGAGAGAGAGAGAGAGAGAGAGAGAGAGAGAGTGGTCTCGGATACTTCCTTATATCCACGGGAAGATCGATGTGGGTCTCGCCGAGTTCTAGCCTCTCTCTCTCTCTCTCACCCTCTCTTTCTCTCTCTCTCTCTCTCTCTCTCCCTGTCTTCCTCTCTCTCTCTCTCTCTCGGGGCAAGAGCATGTCGTCGAGAGTAGAGTTACGAGTCGACGCGTCCTCCCGGCGCTACTTGGCGAGACGCTCGAGCTCTCCAACACTCTGAGAGGGCGCGCGCGCGAGAGAGAAGGAGGGAGAGAGAGAGAGACAGGGCGAGAAAGAGGGAGGGAGGGGGGGAGGGACGTACATTTTCTTCGAGATTGAGGATGGATAGATGGAGCTAAAGAGAGAAGGCAATAGTGCGAGGAGACGAGTGGGGAGGGAAGAAAAAATAAACTGAGGTAAAAGCCTATATAGCAAACTACAGACACAGACAAAATTCTAGTGGTCGACTCGTGGTCGACGAAAGTAAACTCAAAAAAGCGTTAAGAATATTTGAATTTGTGGAAAATAAAGGAAAAAAATGAAAGAAAAAGTGGAGCAATTAAGAGTCGTCGAAACCGAGGTTTTCAGTCGCGACTGTTTTCTTTTTTTTTCTTTCTTTACTCATTTTCTTTCCATTTTCCTATTCCCTTCGTACGTTCGCGCATTAATAACTGGCTCTCGCGAGGTTCCTCTCTCTCTTTCTCTTTCTCTCTGTCTCTCGGGCCACGCAACGACGAGTCGCCAGCGCGACTTATTCAATTAAAGGGGAACGTGTCCGAGCCTCGGGGACTTTTACTCGCAAAAGAGAACGAGAGAGAGAGAGAGAGAGAGAGAGAGAGAGAGAGAGAGAGAGAGAGAGAGAGAGAGAAAATGCGGGTCAGCAACCACCGACGACCGCAGCAGCGGCTTTTTCAATTATACACTTTTCTTTCTCAGCGTTCGACTCGCTTCTTCTCTCTCGGGCTTTTCTTTTCCGTTCGCGTTTACTTCTTCGCTCGAAGATACGAAAAAGGAAAGGTGGATCGAAGAATAATAGTTAAGAACGTTTCGTCCCGTCAATTCTTTTCACGAAGGACGCAACGTTGAAAAAAATTGAAAAATATCGATACAAGCGTAATAAAAATTACGTAATTTGTAACGTCGAAACGAAAATTACATTTTTCTTAGATCGAACAAAAGTCGAATTGGAATTGGTAAAATCCTTACGTAAAACAATAATAATAATAACAATAACAATACGAATGACCAGATTTGTGATAAGCCACGAGTGTTCTCAACCCAAAAAACGATAAAAAATTAACAATTTATTAATTTAACGTGTTCCTGAAGAAAGAAGTAACAAAATTAACATAAATTTCGATCGATCCACGAACGATTAAAAAGATAAAGATGATAAAGCTAGTGATAAAAAGGTCGGTAAAGAATTGGAGAAGAAAGAGAGCGGAGGAGACAAAGGACTGGCGTTTTTTGTCAAAGAACGTCATAGCCCTAGGTCTCGGGGGAGAGGCTTAACCCTGGGTTTATTGCAGCGGTTATTATTAATAACCACCGTTTCCTCCCCTCCTCTGTCTCTCCCTCTCGTCCTTTTTTCCATTCTTTTTATTTTCCTTTTTCCCTTCCTCTCCTTCTTGCGAATCCTCGCCACTCCTCATCCTGGGCTTTTCGGAAGAGCCATCGTCGCTATATTATAACTTTATATATATATATATATATATATGGCACATAAGCCTTCGAGCAATGCCAACGAGCTGCGAGATCTTCTCCCTTTCTCGTAAAACTGCGAGCGACGAGATATCCCCGGGTTTCTCACTATCCTCCTCCTCCACCTCCTCCTCCTCCTCCTTTTTCTTCTTCGTCTCTTCTCCTTCTCTCTTCGTCTTCGTCATCGTCGTCTTTCTTCCAACACCTTTCACCCTACGCCTGGTACGCCATAAAAATCTTGGTCCTCTTACTGTCGGCGAATCTCTTCTTTTCGAAGAGAGGAAGCCGCGCGGCATTTATAAACCGCGGACGTTATAGTTCGCGGACGTCTCGAAACTATCCTCCGAGGAATACGGTTGTTTCCTAGTTTCATGATGAAAGGAAGGATGACAGGACCTTTTTTTTTAACTTCCGTTTCGATCTGCGCTTCGATCATTTCGGACAATTATCAACCCTCTAATTTTCGTTTCGTTTTTTTTTTTCAAACGATCGCGCCAAATTATCGATACTTCCTGTTTCTTGTTCAAATAATAAATACGTGTAATTTTGTTCCCAATTTTATAAAAGTATGTATATATATATATATATATCGATATATAGATATATGTATGACGTATATATCGTTCAACCCTTTTAAAGGTATGGCGTACGAAACGCGACGTATTATTCCAACTCTCGCGCCCATACGCGTATCCAGCCATACGTACCCTATATACCTATACTCATAAATATTTAAATATCGCGTATACCGCGAGCGATCGAGGCATTCGAGCAGCTCGCATAAATATATGTACATATTTTCGACGAGGAATATTATATACACGCCATTTATGTATGAACGGTATATAATCAGAGATGGATCTCGTATATATATATATATATATACATTATATACCATTTCCATTTCTTATCTCTCCCTCTATTTATATAGAGCTACATATATATATATATATATATATATAACATAATATATCATATTATATTATATTTCAATTATATTCAATTATATTATATTATATTATATTATTTTTTATTATATTATATTATATTTTATTATATTTATTTTATATTATATTATATTTTATTATAGTATGTTATTATTATATTATATAATATTATATTTCAATTATATTCAATTATATTATATTATATTATATTTAAATCATTGTCGTCTCCATCGAACCCTCCACCACCCCAGCCACCGCCGCCTTCACCATCGTCATTGCTATATTTAAAATCATTGTCGGATATTATATTATATTTTATTATATTATATTATATTTTATTATATTTATATTATATTATATTATATCATATTATATTATATTTCAATTATATTATATTATATTATATCAGATTATATTATATTATATTTCAATTATATTCAATTATATTATATTATATTATATTATATTATATTATATTATATTTCAATTATATTCAATTTTATTATATTATATTATATTTTATTATATTTATATTATATTATATTATATTATAGTATAATATAGTATATTAAATTATATAATATATTATATATATGTATATGATAATGTATACCCAATTCCATATATATTCGGGTACGCGTGTGCATGCTACATTCAAGCGCCGAGGGTACATAAATCTATATATATGCGCATTTACATATTACGCACGGAGGAGAGAAGTCGTATACCTTCACGCACACACACGCACGTACGAGAGACTGATTCGACTGTGGGCGTCACGCATTACGTTATTTTCTCGCGTCTGTGGATAAGTACGAAACGCTACAGGATGTTATAGTACCCGTATGATATATTACGTATATATATTCTCTTCGATTTACGTACGCCGACATCTATATATGTATATATTTCTACGTCATACGTAAAACGTACATATATATGCGTGTGTGTGTGTGTGTGTTACGCGATTACGTCCATGCGTGGGACGAGCCGCCATGTACCTATGTATATACGTAAAGCGATTTGACTGTATGTGTAAGGGAGACGAGGTGAGCTAACCGAAGTAGAGAGAAGACACGAACCACTTTCGTATTAAAAAAAGAGCCAAACGTTTTTGTTAATTTCGACCCCCAACCAACCCAACTCTTTATCGTTCAAGTTTCCGTCATACCCAGCTACGGAGATAATTAAATCCTGCATGGAGTTGTTACCTCGCATATCAATCAAAAAGTCGATTAAATTCGGTCGGACGCATTTTGAAATTTCCACCTGTCTTCAGATCTCTCCTGCCTGTACTTTGTTCATTCCACAGTTACAGAGGTCACTTCCGGTCTGCCATTATCGTCCTTCTCCATTCCCGAAATCAAAATCAAGTTATCCAATTCAATATTTCCTTATCGTTGGATTCTTATTCTCTCTCGTTGTTTTCTTATTGCAGAAAAAAGAAACAGAACAAAGATACGTACATTTTTCACTCAGTCGGTTCATTGTTTTGCGATCTGTCGGAGGATGCAAGTGGCTCTTCTCCGAGTTGCCGAGACGAGTCTAATAATAATCCAGGCGAGTGAGTTGGGCGCTTAGAGCATAGCGCAACGTTTAGTGCAACGCACTAGACGCATTCACTTTTGTCGTATCCCCTTGCCCTTCTCCGTTCCTCTTGTATGTACATATATAACCCTAGATACAGGGAGGAGGAGGAGGAGGAGGAGGAGGAGGAGGGGATGATAGTGCGGAGCTTTTTCGACTTTATCCTCCCGCGTTAGCGAAGCTTTCCGCTGATCCCGGAAGTACGAACCGCTCGAAATCGTTCGGAGGTGGAGTCAACACCCCGGCTTCGCCCTTTCGCCTCCCCCCACCCCCTTCTCGACGCTCCAAAACTCTCTTCGTCTCTCGCACGCCCTGCCTGAAATTTCTCCTTTACTCCCGCTTTCTCATTCTCTCTCTCTTGCTCTCTCTTTCTCTTCCTCGACATCGCATTCGGCATGCTCGCGCGGCACGACCCTCTTTCTCTCGCTCCCCCGCGACGGGATATCTGCTATGCGCGCTCGCGTAATAGCCTCGTTCCTGGCGTGTGCGATGGTAGATACGCGAAGCAACGTACACAGGCGCATACGGACACAGAGCCGTAGCACCGACCCAGCGAGCTTCGCGTCGCGCGCGCTCCAGAGCCCGAGGGCGAGAGCGATAAATGGTGCCGCGCCACGCCGCTTTTCTCTCTCTCTCGTGAGCGAGCGAGCGCTTTCAGCTGGCTCGCTCTCCACCCTCTCGCTCTTTGCCACGCCGGCCCGAGGAAATATAGCCGCGAGAAAAAGCCGCGCGCTATACAGCTTCTCGCAAAATAAATATATTTACGAAAATATTGTTTAAATTGACGATTTAATAAAGTTGGTTTGATTATTCGAGCCGTGTGATAATTAATTATTAATTGTCTTCATTATTATGTCTATATTATTATTATTATATAATTAAAAATTATATTTTAGATGTATTAATAATATAAAATAAATATATTTACGAAAATATTGTTTAAATCGACGATTTAATAAAGTTGGTTTGATTATTCGAGCCGTGTGATAATTAATTATTAATTGTATTGTCTTTATTATTATGTCTATATTATTATTATTATATAATTAAAAATTATATTTCGGACGTATTAATGATATAAAATAAATATATTTGGGACCAAATTGTTTAAATCAAAGAATTAATAAAGTTTACTTGATTATTCGAGTCGTGTGATAATTAATTAGGTTAATTATATTGTCTTTATTATTATGTCTATTTTATTATTATTATTAAATAATAAAAAAAATTATATTTCAGACGTATTAATAATATAAAATAATTATATTTATAACGAAATATTTAAATGAACGATTTAATAAAATTTACTTGATTATTCGAACCGTATGATAATCAATTATTAATTATATCACCGTTATTATATTGATTGAAAATTATTATTAAAAATTAAAAATTATCTTTCAGACGTATTAACAATATACCGCCCTTCGAATATTAATATTGGCGCAGTTTCGTGAGAAATCAATTTGATCGAAGCTGATTCAAGCCAATGTCTTTCCGACCACGACTAGAACAAATCGATCGATCGATAGATCGATCCGATCGCAAGTAGAGTACATCGATCGATTCGAATTTTTGAAACGCACTGTACAATCATCCTCTCTTTCTCGTGAATAGTGGCATCAGCCTCTCTCTCTCTCTCTCTCTCCCTCTCCGCATTGCTATACGAGCGAGAGAGCGAGAGCGAAACAGAGAGAGAGAGAGAGAGAGAGCGCTCGGTGGCAAAGCCCGGAGCGTAGAATCGTCAGAGAGGCCGCGACTAAACCAGAGCCAGAGCGAACGGCGGGATCAGAGTGACAGAGATGAAAGGGAACGAGAGAAAAAGAGCGAGAGAGAGAGAGAGAGAGAGAGAGAGCAAGAGAGAAAACGACGCCGCGCGTACTCGGTTATTTATCACGCGCGGCGTGGTTCCCCGATCATATCCTCTCTCTCTCTCTCTTTTCCTTTCGCCATCGCACACGGCGCGTCCTCGGCAGCCTCGTGCGATCGTCTCGCTGGTGCTGCTCGCTTCTCATTCCACGACACTAACTCTCCTCTCTCGCGCCACCTCGCGATCTTTCTACGTCTCTCGTTCCTCCTCGTCTCCATTCCATACCCACCTACCTACGTAGCCAGCCGCCACATATACACATATAAATATAGTTACATAGGCTAGTTTGTTCCTTCCATCTTTCTCGACACTTCTCTCCTCGAACCTCTCCACGGCTGCTTTGTATAGGCTACTCTCTTCCTACCCTATACCTATATGCCACCTTCGTACCTCGTATACCATACCGTACAACACTTGTATACAACATTATAAACCGTATTTTATATACACAATATACATATATACATATATATATATTTCCACTATATGGAGAACTTAGCTATACTACAGAGTGATATAAGGGAGAGTCGCCTAAGTTGGCACGGTTATGTATAACAGAGTATTATACCATCCTATATATATATATATATATAATAATAATACTAATAACAATAAATAAATTATTATAATATATAATATATATAATTATATAATATGTAAATAATAATAATAATAATAATAATCATAAATTGTTATATATAATATATTATAATAATTGATATATTATTATTATTTATATATATAATTATATATTGATATAATATTATATATATTATTATATTATATAATCATAATATACAATATATAATATTATATCAATATATAATGATATAATATTATATAATTATATAATGGTATAATATTATATTAATATATAATGATATAATATTATATTAATATATGATTATATATTATAATTATGTAATATATAAAAAATAATAATAATTTTATATTATATTTTATATTATTTACAAACATGTATAAATTGCAGGTATATACAAGTGGGGTAGCACGTTTCACGACGACGAGGACGATCTCGCAAGGCTCCCTGAAAGTGCGATATCTAGGAACACTAACAACGACGACGTTACCACACATACATACATGTATGTGGCAGCAGGAGGGACTCGTTACGAGAAACCCACGTCCTCGTCCCACTTTGCCTCTTTCTTGTAAAGATACGCGTGTACGTATATTCGTACCGAGTATACACAGATAGAAACGTAGATACGTATATCTACCTATCTACCTAGTACCTACCTACCTACCCGTAGTCCAGTAATATCGTGACAGCGTCGCCCAGCCTGAACCCACCGTACAACCCCTTTAGTTCGACCGTTATACCACTGGTGGGTATATAGCTAGCTAGCTAGCTGGCTAGCTAGCTACATGACTACTGCCTACTGTCCTACTCCGCTACCGTGTACCCTCCCTTGGGACATCTCGTATAACTCTCCCGAGGGTTGGACGAGCGCGGGACGACACTCGCGCGGTGACAGCCACACACGTGAGTTTATATTATACCACGCTATATACCTGTATATATGTATGTATATACCTGGGTGAACGAGCGTTGGGAGATGAACTGTCCTATGTGCTCCTCCAAATTCTCGATTTTACGAGTAACTCGAAACGATGTAACGCTCTTGTTGCCATTGGACTATCGCGTTGGTAAGACAGAGATGAAAAGTTTGCAAGGGTTGTTGTTGTTAATTACTAGTAGCATGATAATGTTTTTTGTTCTTGTTGTTGTTGTTCTTTTTTTTTATCGAAGGGGGTGAAGTTCGATTCCATTCCACTTCGAATTTTCAGGGTTCGAAATTGTCAAACGAGAGACCTCACGAAACATTGTCTCTTGGTGAAGGAGCGTTGGGGGATGAACTGTTCTAAGAGCTCGACCAAATTCCCGATTTTACGAGTAACTCGAGACGATGCAACCTTCTTGTTGGCAGTGATCAATCGTGTTGGCAAGAAAGAGATGGAAAGTCTATGAGGGTTGTTGTTAATTAATAGTAGCATGATAATGTTCTTCTTGTTGTTGTTCTTTTTTTATCAAAGGGGGTGAAGTTCGATTCCATTCCACTTGGAATCTTTAATCTTCAGATAAGAGACCTCACAAGGCATTATCTGTCTCTCTCCCTCTCAATGAACGAGCATTGGGGGATGAACTGCCCTATGAGCTCGACCAAATTCTCGATTTTCCGAGTAACTCGAAACGATGTAACGCTCTTGTTGCCATTGGACAACCGCGTTGGTAAGACAGAGATGGAAAGTTTGGGAGGGTTGTTGTTAATTATTAGTAGCATGATAATGTTTTTCTTGTTGTTGTTGTTCTTCTTTTTTTTTATCAAAGGGGGTGAAGTTCGATTCCATTCCACTTAGAATCTTCAGTCTTCAGAGAAGACAGCTTCCAAGGTATTCTGTCTCTCTCTCTCCCTCTCGATGAACGAGCATTGGGGGATGAACTGCCCTATGAGCTCGTCCAAATTCTCGATTTTACGAATAACTCGAAACGATGCAACCCTCTTGTTACCATTGACCAATCGCATTGGTAAGAAAGAGTTGCAAAGTTTGTGAGTCTTGTTGCTAATTATTAGTAGCATGATAATGTTTTTTGTTATTGTTATTCTTGTTTTTTTTTTTTATATCGAAGGGGGTGACGTTCGATTCCATTCCACTTGAAATCTTCAAGCTTTGAGATTGTCAAACGAGAGACCTCACGAGCCATTCTCCCTCTCTCTCTCTCTTTCCCTCGTTGTCTGTGTCTCTCGACTTGCCACTAGTCACTGACGCGCGAGTCCTGGGTTGCTCTATCGGTGTATATAGGGGCGTGATGCTTGGTGATTGGAATTAACGACTTGGCGACCGTATTGATTATTTGCTCCCCTCTAAGGCCTTATCTGACTTTTTCCAACCTCCGTTGCCACCCGATCGTTTCATCACTCACTCTCTCTCTCTCTAGCCAGCTCGCTCCTTGGAACTCTCTTCGTTTTCCTCGAGGGCAGTCTTCGAGTCGTCGATTTTCTTTTCTTCCCCCCTTTTGGAGGATTCTTTTTTTCTTCTTCTTCTTCTTCTTCTTCTTCTTCTTCCTCGAGCACAGCCGACACGATCCTTGGAACACTACAACGCTATACTAACATTTATATATATATATATATATATGTTACTGTTCTTAAGGCTTCCAATTTCGATCCTGCCTCCACGTTTTTTCAACTTTCGTTTTCCTCCTCCGATTTTTCGCTTTCGACTGTACCATCGAGGGTTCGAGCTCGGTTTTATACTTCTCTTTTTTCCTAAGCGCGGGAAAATCTTCCACGATCCCTGAGAAAAGAAAAGAAGGACCGCGAAACGTCATTCGCCCACGCGAGTTGCAATCTCGACTCGAGTACACACACTGTATTCTCTCTCTTTCTCGCTCTCTGTTTAACGCAAGAGAATGCTGTCCCTCGTACCACAGCCATTGGACTGTAACAACGGTGAACTCTTTTCCCTTATCTTTCTCCAGTTTCCGACGTGTCTCTGGTTTTATCGAAACGCGAGGAGGAAAATGAACGAGCAAGCCGAAGGAAACCAGTGAGAAAAACAAATATTTTCGTGTTTAACGAATGAGAGTTTGCTCATTAAAGTTATGAGTTACAATCACCGAGGTCAAAATTCAATTTAAATTTTGTCCAATCGTCAAATTGCATTCGTTATTTTTCAAATAAAAAATATATGGGAAAGAAATTCGTTATCTCAATTACAACCGGTTTTTTTTTTCTTGAATTTCGATTAGATCGAGATTCGACGCGGTTCGTATTAAACGATTGACGATTGTACATATATATATTTATGTATGTATATATGTCCGTGCAATATAGGTGGACGCAAAGGGTCGTATACATCCGACGAGCTTTCGTGCTGCTCGCAAGGGGCTTTATGGATCGGAGACTCGCGCCAGAGGTTTACGAGGGCGCGCGCGTTGGCTTTGCCCGATGGTCGGCGCCATCTATATACATATACTATATACATATCTAGACACCCTTATCTATCCCAGAGCTCGAAATACATGTCGGGCGACGCATGTTTTTCAAACGAACTCTCTCACCCCTCGTTCGCGTTCCAACCAAATGTTCACCATGATGCCAGGTCTCAGGTGAACTCGTCCTAGCCTTGTAACACAGTATGAAATCCTGTAACGTATATGGCTCAAAAACTTCCCTACGATCCACTATTTTTTTGGATTAGTTGCCATTTGTACCAAATTCGCAAAAAGTTAGTTATCCATGGATCAAGATGTGTTCATCCTTGTGTTAGGTTTGAAAATGTTCCAACAAAATGTTCACCACGATGACAGGTCTCAGGTGAACCCGTCCCAGCCTTGTACTGTAAAGTATGTGGCTAACAAAATTCCCTACCATACACTATTTTTTTGAATTAGTTGCCATTTGTACCAAATTCGCAAAAAGTTAGTTATCCATGGATCAAGATGTGTTCATCCTTGTGTTAGGTTTGAAAATGTTCCAACCAAATGTTCACCATGAAGACAGGTCTCAGGTGAACCCGTCCCAGCCTTGTACTGTAAAGTATGTGGCTAACAAAATTCCCTACCATCCACTATTTTTTTGGATTAGTTACCATTTTTACCAAATTCGCAAAAAGTTAGTTATTCATGGATCAAGATGTGTTCATCCTTGTGTTAGGTTTGAAAATGTTCCAACCAAATGTTCACCATGAAGACAGGTCTCAGGTGAACCCGTCCCAGCCTTGTACTGTAAAGTATGTGGCTAACAAAATTCCCTACCATCCACTATTTTTTTGGATTAGTTACCATTTTTACCAAATTCGCAAAAAGTTAGTTATTCATGGATCAAGATGTGTTCATCCTTGTGTTAGGTTTGAAAATGTTCCAACCAAATGTTCACCATGAAGACAGGTCTCAGGTGAACCCGTCCCAGCCTTGTACTGTAAAGTATGTGGCTAACAAAATTCCCTACCATCCACTATTTTTTTGGATTAGTTACCATTTTTACCAAATTCGCAAAAAGTTAGTTATTCTTGGATCAAGATGTGTTCATCCTTGTGTTAGGTTTGAAAATGTTCCCACCAAATGTTCACCATGATGACAGGTCTCAGGTGAACCCGTCCCAGCCTTGTGCTGTAAAGTATGTGGCTAACAACATTCCCTACTATCGACTATTTCTTTGGATTAGTTACCATTTTTACCAAATTCGCAAAAAGTTAGTAAATCCATGGATCAAGATGTGTTCATCCTTGTGTTAGGTTTGAAAATGTTCCCACCAAATGTTCACCATGACGCCAGGTCTCAGGTGAACTCTTCCCAGCCTTGTAATACAGCGTGGGATCATGTAAAGTATGTGGCTAAAAAAATTCCCTACCATCGACTATTTTTTTGGGTTAGTTACCATTTTTACCAAAATCGCAAAAAATAAATTATTCATGGACCAAGATGTGTTCATCCTTCCGACATAGGTTCGAAAACGTAGGTATTTTATTTACAAATTTTATGATTAATTTATATCTACAACACAATGGCTGCTGACTTGCTATTTTAGATACCTGGAGGTGGAGACAGACTCGAGGTATACCGGCTCGATGTCTCGAGTTACTCGACGTCAACGTATGTTCCAAGTTTCTCTTCGCTGTCTCGCAGCTCCTGTGACGTCTGTGTAATATCCCTCTCTCTCTCTCTCTCTCTCTCTCTCTCTCTCTCACTCTCTCTCTCTCTCTCGCTAATATATATAACTCATCTTGAACGTAGGCTCGTCATATATATACCTGCTCCTTCCGACGTGCTTCACTCGTGTCACTTGGCCAAGAAGATGCAGCAGAAGAAGCAAAAGAGGAAGAAGAAGAAGAAGCAGTGCTCTTCCTCTGTATCCACTTCTCTCGTTTCCTCCTTATCCTTTCCCTCGCTGCTCTACCCTTAAAAAATCATCCACCCCGAGTTCTTCAAAGAGCGTTCCCGCTTTCCAAGGCAGAGTCGATTGTATCGAATATCGATACCCAACGATAGAAAGAAAAAAAAGACCCGAAGACTTTCAGTGTTGTATATATTTTCCTCACACGTATACACGTCCTAGTTCATCCACGACTTCGCTCCAACAATTCCTCCCATTTCCAAGATCCTCCCCAACATACGCCAAAAACCCATACACCTTTTCGAACCAAACACAGACGACAATTTTCCCATCGACCTAACGTCGATTTAATTTCAAGCAAACTTAAAACAAGAAAAAAAGAACAAAATTCCTCTTTCCTTCGTTAATTAATTAATTTACCCCACTAGTTCATCGAAATTACAAGTCGTAATTAATCTCGAATTGGACATCGTCTCGATTTGTCACTGGGAGTGAATATTCCTTCACAAAAAAAAGCAAAAAAATAAAATCCTATCAATTACACGATCGAAGATCGCACGTGTCGAGCGGTGAACGACAGGATTATTGTACGACTCGACGCTACTTTTTTACACTAACGAAATGGGAATACTCTCTTCGTGTGTATTATATATACACGTATAATACAAAGAGAGAGAGAGAGAGAGAGAGAGAGAGAGAGAGAGAGAGAGAGAAAAGTATGGCATGCTGCACGCAGTCAATAGAAGATTGTGCGCGGGAGCTGTGTCGAGAAAAGGGGAGGAGGGTGAAAGAGAGAAAGAGAGAGAGAGAGGGAGAGAGAGAGCGAGGGTTCTACGCGGGGGCGATCACGTTCCCGCAGGGGCTTCGTGCGTTATTGGCAACTGGGTGGAGGCGAGTCTCGCCGCGGAAATGTGGTCGAGGCACGCGAGCCGCTTCGCCGATTATCGCTGGTGCACACCGTCGATATATGTATATTCTAGGTACCTATATGTATGTTCTTATACATAGACACATATATGCATATATATATATATATATATATGTATATATGGGGCGTCGCCGCCACCGTCACGCGCTCCGAGCCTGCGATTTCCGATCGTTCCGAGATTGCGAGTTTTCATGCTCTCTGGCATACGCGCGAAATGTCGTAAAAAGAGAAAGAGAGAAGAAAAGAAGTATTCGAGGAGAATATAACTGTATTTGTAGGTAGTCGTACGCGAATGTGACGTATATATGTCCCAAATGGGAATAAGATGTGCGCAATAGAAGAATAGCTCGATTTTTTTTTCAAATTTCGCGGTTTTTCCCGCCAAATATTTTTCAATGTTTATCCCAGTTGATTTGTTTTGTGTAAATGTGTAAAGGTGGAGCTGTTGATTATGAATAAACAAATGGAACTGTAGATTAATGGAAGAATGTAAATATTAATTAAAAAATTGTGTTACAGTTTTAGGAACGTTGATGGATGACCTATTTATGATATTTTGCTTGTGTATATACGTTTATGGCGTGGACATACGAGTATTTGTGGACGTTAGGGACACGTGGGGAATATTAAAGGTGCTGGATTCGTGGTGAGAAATGCGAAAATATCCAGGGCCTTTGATCATGATTCGTGCGGAGTAAATATCGATGTGTATATAGCCAGGAATAATGTATTAATAGTTTGTAATTATGGGACGAACTGTATCTACATTGGGACAGTGTTTGGCAATCGCCTACGCACAATCGTTTAAGTTGCGTTTATTTTGATAAATATTTCGTTTTTTTCGATGACGATGATAAGCAATAGATAAGAGAGGTGAAATTTGATCAGACTGAGAAAAATCTTTAAATAATTGTAACGTGATAATCTTTTTTTAGCTAAAACAGGTAAATTGCATTTGTTCTGATAAATATTTTGCAATTTTCGATAACAGTGATAAGCAATAGATAAGGGAGGTGAAATTTGCTCAGGCTGAGAAAAATCTTTAAATAATTGTAACGTGATAATCTTTTTTAGCTAAAACAGGTAAATTGCATTTTTTCTGATAAATATTTTACAATTTTCGATGACAGTGATAAGGAATAGATAAGGGAGGTGAAATTTGATCAGGCTGAGAAAAATCTTTAAATAATTGTAACGTGGTAATCTTTTTTAGCTAAAACAGGTAAATTGCATTTGTTCTGATAAATATTTTGCAATTTTCGATGACAGTGATAAGCAATAGATAAGGGAGGTGAAATTTGATCAGGCTGAGAAAAGTCTTTAAATAATTGTAACGTGGTAATCTTTTTTAGGTAAAACAGGTAAATTGCGTTTGTTCTGATAAATATTTTGCAATTTTCGACAACAGAGATAAGCAATAGATAATGGAGGTGAAATTTGGTCAGGCGGAAAAAACTTTTTTTCCCATTTATTAATATTCGCAAAGATTCAAAAACTTAAGGTAAACGTTGAATTATTTACACCGTGAGAATCTTGAAATTTGAAATTGCCATAACTCGATTTCCGTTCAAACGACGTGGTGAGCTTATCCGGGCCTTATCCAGTTGAATTCCGACCAGCCGGATCAGGCATGCCTTATCGACACCTGATCCGGCCCTAACGTAACGCGACAGTCCGTTTGATTAATTTTCAGCTCGGATACGTACGTATGACGTGTGTGTGTGCGAAGCACGTAGTACATATGTCGTGAGAGAATGTTATACGAGTGAAGCATATTTCGCATACCTGTGGGGCTTATTACTCGAGCACTAATTAATTGTCACAATAGCGTGTGCTATGCGCCAGAGCCGTATTAATTACATCGGTTTCCGGATCACCGATCGATTCGGTACGTACTCGTATTTCCAATATTCCACTATAATATTCTATTCTGCTTTATATATATGTATATACGATATATCGTATATATATTTTTTGTCTCGTTTCTCCAGTCCATTTCGTCCTATGCACATACACAGAAAACTGAAGATTGGCGCCCGATCGACGGTCGTTCAAGCTCAACGATCCCTCGCTTTCTCTCTCCCTGGCAATCGTAAAAACCGACGATACCGCAGAGTACACAGAGTTGACGGTCCTGCAATCTCGAGATAAGGTTCGTATCGCGCTTGCATTCTCGCGAGAGTATCCGTCCTGCTAGTTACTGGCATTGTCAGTCACCGAGTTGTCAATTCATGTGTTGAGAAATTCTTTAATGACTACCTGTGTGAAATAATGAGAAAGATAAATGAAAATTGTAAGAAACGTTATTTAGGAAAATTAGCAAGTTAATTTTAGAACTAGGACCTCTAGTTTGAACAGCAGGACCATTCACGTGTTGAGAAATTCTTCAATGACTATCTGTGCGAAATAATGAGAAAGAGGTTAATGAAAAATGTAAGAAATGTTATTTAGGAAAATTAGTAAGTTCGTTTTGGAACTATGATATCTAATTCGAAGAGCAGGATCATTCACGTGTCGAGAAGTTTTGCAATGACTCCCTGTGTGAAATAATGAGAAAGATAAATGAAAATTGTAAGAAACGTTATTTAGGAAAATTAGTAAGTTGGTTTCGGAACGATGACCTCTAGTTTGAACAGCAAGTCAATTCACGTGTCGAGAAATTCTTCAATGCATATGTGTGCGAAATAATGAGAAAGAGGTTAATGAAAAATGTAAGAAACGTTATTTAGGAAAATTAGTAAGTTCGTTTTGGAACTATGATACCTATCTAATTCGAAGAGCAGGATCATTCACGTGTCGAGGAGTTTTGCAATGACTCCCTGTACGAAATAATGAAAAGAGATTAATGAAAAGTGTACGAAACGTTATTTAAGAAAATTAGTAAGTTGGTTTCGGAATGATGACCTCTAGTTGGAACAGCAAGTCAATTCACGTGTCGAGAAATTCTTCAATGACTATGTGTGCGAAATAATGAGAAAGAGGTTAATGAAAAATGTAAGAAACGTTATTTAGGAAAATTAGTAAGTTTGTTTTGGAACTATGACCTCTAATTCGAAGAGCAGGACCATTCACGTGTCGAGAAATTCTTCAATGACTATGTGTGCGAAATAATGAGAAAGAGGTTAATGAAAGATGTAAGAAACGTTACTTAGGAAAATTAGTAAGTTGGTTTCGGAACTATGACCTCTAGTTTGAACAGCAGGTCAATTCATGGGTCGAGAAATTCTTCAATGACGACCTGTGCGAAATAATGAGAAAGAGATTAATGAAAAGTGTAAGAAACGTTATTCAGGAAAATTAGTAAGTTGGTGTTTCAACTATGACCTCTAATTCGAAGACGAAGTTTACTTCCGATATTAACTACAATGCACTAAATTCTAAAGAAACTATTATATTTATATCTGTACGGTCTCTTTCTTTCACTTTTTCGACTTCTTTCGCAACGGTTATCGTTTTCTCGCCTCTTCCTCAACTTCTTCCTTTCTCTATCGCCAGAACGTTCGCCATTGCTTCAAGATTCGATTATCATCATCGCTGATGTGCTCCGCACGTTCCCAGTGGTTCGCTCTTCGCTCTTCTCTATAAATTCCCTCTCTCCCGCCCTTCGTTTCATTCAAGTTTGAAACTATTGGTAGGTCCGTAGCTTTTCGTCCCATCGATTCTATACGTTGACTCGGCCACCGATGTCTCGTCTCGCAACGCTTCTCCTCATCCCGACTTGGTCCGTCTCTTCATCCTTCTTCCCCTTGAATATTCTCTCCCTCCCCTTCTCAAAATCGAGAGGCGAGTTGCGACTACAACAAACATTATTCTTTCATTAACATCGCTCTCTGACAGATATCTTGCTAAAATTCCAATTAAAATAATAAATTGCAATAAATCGAGAATATTCAAATTAATAAAAAAAAAACTCCAACTATTCCACAAGACGTTCATTCGTATCATTATTAATATAAAAAGAAAATTATCGATTACATCGAAAGACAATGCCCTTTTGTACCTCTCCCTCTCCCCTCCCCCTGTCAACCCTCGCATCATTCAAAAACTCTTCGTTTCTCCACAGCAGCGATCGATCCACATGACCTTTAGATTCCGTTGGACAGAACGACGAGCTCACGCACTACTAGCTCTCTCGTCGCTCGTGTGCTTGTCTCGCGCAGAGACAAAGCTACACGTACACATCTGTACAATATATATATATATATATATGAAGAGAGAAAGAGAGATAGAGTAGGGGTGGTTCGCGAATAGCGAAGAGGAACGAAGGTGGTTTCGATGCGGCAGGATGGTACACCAGAGTACGCGGGAAAAGTAAAGAGAGTCCGAACCGTCGGGTACTCAGTCACTCAACCCCCGAGTGAGCCAGCGACCGACTCTACCCCTAGTCCTCATCTATGGGAGATATCCTTCGACTCTCGTTCGTTATATAATACACCCACACACACACACACACACACACACACACACACACACACACACACACACACACACACACACACACACACACACATATATATATGTAGATATATAGATATCTAGATATATATATATAGATATATATAGATATATAGATATATAGATATATAGATATATAGAGACATAGATATATAGATATATAGATATATAGTTATGTAGATATATGGATATATAGATATATAGATATATAGATATGTAGATAGATAGATATATAGATATATAAATATATAGATATGTAGATATATAAATATACAGATATATAAATATATAGATATATAGATATATAGATATGTAGATATATAGATATATAGATATATATAGATATCTAGATATGTAGATATATAGATATATAGATATGGATATATATATATACTTATAGAGAAATGTATATATATATAGGTATGACGTTGTGTGCCAGCAAGTTCGCTCTCCAGAGTTCTCTCGCGGAGCGTTCCTCTCTCGTTTATATATATATATATATATATACATATATATATATATGTCGACATAGCAAGTGAACAGAGAGTCGAGCGCTCACACAGCGTGTGCTCGTGGTCCGACCCACACTCCTCTCTCGCGCGCCAGAGCTTGCGACTCACCCTCTCTCGCATCGAAAGAGCTTCCTATATCTCGCCCTGGTACTTCTCATACCCACTCACTCTATCTCGTTCGACTCTCTTCGTCTCGCTTCCACGTTCATTCACTCCCTCTCTTCCTCTCTCCCATTGCTCTCTTTCTCCGTCACAGAGAGAGCCCGTATTCCCGCCCTCTCCGTGTTTCCGCGGCCCGTTCTCCAACCATCCCCTCGGTTCCATGCCGTGTCCCGCAGGGCATGTCCCTCTCTATCTATATACGTATAGAGACCAACGCACACACACTTACACACACACGCACACACACACACAAACACACACACACACACACATATATATATACATGTATATAGCACGTATATAGATCCGCGGCGAAGACTGCAAAAGGATTGTCCAAACGATTCGCGTCTTTAAACCTTAAATAACAAATACCAAGGAATAAAAAAAAAGAAAATTATCTCTGATAAAGTAGATAAAACGTGTCTCCTTATATCGATAGAATTTTTTTAATCCTAAGAACGAGTATGAATTTAGAATGATTTTTTTCAAATCGAGAGATCGTGCCAATTGTTTCCCGGTCGTGGGTAAAATTCCCATCCCCTTTGGTGGCACGCTCCGCGGCACGCCCGGCCGTCTCTGTTATACTGCCGGGAGCGACACACTACCACCGTCGGCGCCATCTATACACGCTTCTCTCTTCGTTGGCATTGCTGCCGTTGCCGGTGCTGCTCCTACTACTACTAACGCGTGGGATCTCCTCGCCAGCGCGCACACCCCCGACCCAGCTCACTCGCCTGCCTGCCTGCCTGCCTGCCTGCCTGCTTCTCGTATAGACCGCTATATACCACATACATTTACCTATATATATATATATATATATATATATATATATGTATAACGTATAGGATGGCAGCGAGAGCACCAGCAGCAGTAACCCCCGCACGAACCACCCCCCGCGAGCATCCACGCGTCGGCGGCCAGCAGCAGCAGCAGCAGCAGCAGCAGTGCTCTCTCACCCTCTCTTCACCCTCCTGCTCCTCTTCAGCCACCCTCTCGTACCACCCTCTGCAGCGCTATACGGACTGCTGACGCCCTAACCCTCCTCTATATCGCAATAGCCTCGTGCTACGAGCTTTCCAAGCCACCCCCGCTGCCTTCTCTCCACCCTTCACTCCGCAACCCCTATACAGTTCTCCCAACGGACGAGAGAGCGTTCTCTCTCACTGCTCGCGTCGCTCGTCTCCTCCTACCACCGTTACTACCTACCCCATCGCAGCAGCTCTCTATGCCGTACTTCTCTTTCGGTTCTCTCTCTCTCACTCCCTTCGTTCTTCTCCCTCTCTCTCTCTCTCTGGCTTGCTCGACGCCACCAACCCACGGTTCGCTCTCGCGCGCGCGAGCCGCTCGTTAACCTGGTAGCGCGAGCGCCCTCTCTAACCACTGGGCTACCGGGGGATGCTACTATACCGTAGGATATATACTATTTCATGGCTATATCGTGATAACTGTATATAGTTTGATAGAGAAAGAGAGAGAGAGAGAGAGAGAGAGAGAGAGAGACGAGCTAGCAATGACGATGGACGACGAACGCCTCGGACGTCGCTCGCTATATTTACATATCAATATTCCGGACACTTGAACGCTCTATCCCTCAGGACTTTGCATATACCAGACTCGTATGACTCGCTACTTGCGTATACGAAAACTACCCTTATACCAGATTGATGTCTTTTGGGCAGAATCATGGTTAGAGATTTGTCAATGATACACCAATTTTCTCATTAGGAAAAAAGTACCTAAGGGAGGATTCGGTGCGAAAAGTTATCAACGAGTTGAATTATCATCGATTTTTCCATCAGCTCGCGATTCTTGATCGAGGGAGGATTAGGTGGGAAAATCTATCAACGAGTTGAGTTATCATCGATTTTTCCATCAGCTCGCGATGCTTGATCGAGGGAGGATTCGGTGGGAAAATCTATCAACGAGTTGAATTATCATCGATTTTTCCATCAGCTTGCGACTCTTGATTGAGGGAGGATTCGGTGGGAAAATTTATCAACGAGTTGAATTATCATCGATTTTTCCATCAGCTTGCGACTCTTGATTGAGGGAGGATTCGGTGGGAAAATTTATCAACGAGTTGAATTATCATCGATTTTTCCATCAGCTCGCGATTCTTGATCGAGGGAGGATTCGGTGGGAAAATCTATCAACGAGTTGAATTATCATCGATTTTTCCATCAGCTTGTGACTCTTGATTGAGGGAGGATTCGGTGGGAAAATTTATCAACGAGTTGAATTATCATTGATTTTTCCATCAGCTCGCGATTCTTGATCGAGGGAGGATTCGGTGGGAAAATCTATCAACGAGTTGAATTATCATCGATTTTTCCATCAGCTCGCGACTCTTGATCGAGGGAGGATTCGGTGCGAAAATCTATCAACGAGTTGAATTATCATCGATTTTTCTCTCAACTCGAGTCTCTCGATCGAAGTGTCCTACCCCGAGAGTGCTCGACGTTGTATCCGTGTAAATCGCAAAATCACCGCGAGCAGTCACGTTCTTCGGCAAGATGCAACGTGACCTACCCTCCGGACTTTTGCTTTTTCCCCGGGGAATCTTTGCGCGCTTTCTCTCTCTCTCTCTCTGGTCGGTCTGTTGCGTAGTACCAACGAGAAAAACGCCCCTCCAACTATACATATATCGAAAAGATTCTTGGCATGCGACTGCATGCGCACTCGTTCGCACGGTTGCTCGCCTCGGACTTTTTCTCTTTCTCTCTCTTCCTATACCTCGTATC
Source organism: Netelia fuscicornis (assembly GCA_946811545.1). Taxonomy (NCBI): domain Eukaryota; kingdom Metazoa; phylum Arthropoda; class Insecta; order Hymenoptera; family Ichneumonidae; genus Netelia; species Netelia fuscicornis. The sequence goes on along the minus strand of OX328012.1, from coordinate 51,086,624 downwards.
CTTTGTACCGTATTTTTCTTCTCTCTCGTTCGCTCTCCTCGTTTTATCTTTCTCCCCTTGCGAGCGTGCCAGAGAGAAACCGTCGACCTTTCTCGCTGTACGTCCAACCCCCGGGGCGCGTTGGAAAGTATTGCTGGGTCGGTCGCCTCCACCGAGCATCGCGCACTGCCAAAGAGAAAACTCCCGATGTCCTGTCTCGGTCCGTGTGCGTCAGCTCGGAAAAAGAGACCCGAACAAAATCGAGAGACCGAGTCCGGTCGGTGAAAAAAAAAAACCTCGAAAAAACTCCCCCTCAAACAAAAAAACCAAGACGTCAAAACGAGGGATGTCCTTTTTGGACACTTTTTCACCGAGTCACCGCTTCAAAAATAATTGCGAACCAAATGCTTTTTTCATTCTCCTATCTTTATTTTTTCTCTCTCTCTCTTTTTTTCAAAAAGTTATTCGATACCTACTCGACACGTTGTTTTTTATTTTCATCCTCGGTAAAATTCGTTCCAATCCTGTAATCGATGCTTCGCCACAATTTCTTCCCTTCTATTGACCATTCGATCTGGTCATTCCTACCCAATTGCCTATTTCTGTGTATTGTCATGTCCCTTCTCCATCGCTAATATCAAGATATATGTATATATATATATATATACATCTCGACGATAGAACCGAAACATAGTCTCCGTTCGAACCCACAACGTTGCCAATAAATTTATCCTCTCGCACGCAATAATATTTGTGCTGGCCATGAGTGGGCTGGCGGATGTGCCACGTATAGTTGGAAATGCAGCAATATGTACTGGCATAATGTTATGTATAGTGGCCCTATATACATATATATATATATATACACCTGTAAGTGCATATGTGTGCATGTGCAAGGGGAGGAGGTCGCTCTCGGACTGTTGGCCCGAACTCGTTTGGCTACGATGAAACGACACACGCGATCTAATACCACGTACAACCTATATGTTTATGCATATACGTGTATGTATATAAACACACATAACCGTGTATAATGCTATATTTTAGTAGTACACGTACATGGATTCGGGGTCGCACCGATGCAACGACGATAACGATACACACTGGCTCGATGTTGTATCCGTAATAGTTATTAGTATATGTACACGAAGCTCTGTTCTGTTTCGTACTTAAATATATGTGTGTGTGTGTGTGTGTGTGTGTGTGTGTGTGTGTGTGTGTGTGTGTGTGTGTGTGTGTGTGTGTGTGTGTGTGTGTGTGTGTGTGTGTGTGTGTGTGTGTGTGTGTGTGTGTGTGTGTGTGTGTATTTACGTATGATCCAGGGTTGTAACAACGTATGGGTGTGTCGAGTACACACGAAGAGCTCGAGCCTTGCATTATTTCAACCCCCTGTGATTATTAGCCTCGGCAAAGTCCTCGAAACGAGCCAATCCTTTTGTTTTTTTTTATTTTTATTTTTTTAATTTATATCGTTATATGATATATTATCGAAGGAAAGGAACGGAGAATGTTTTTTTTTTAATTTGTATTTGAACTGGAGGGTTGAAAAATGAAAATTTGCAAATTTTGGAGATTTGTTTGAATAAACAAAGGATTGATTGAAGGAACGTTTTTTTTTTAGTTTGTTTGTTTAGGGGTTTGGGTTTCAAATCCCTGCGATTATTAGCTTCAGTGCAATCATCGAAACGAGTCAATTTTTTTGTTTTTTTTTTGTTTTTTAGTTTATATTGTTATCTGATATATTGTCGAAGGAAATGTAGGGAGAATGGTTCTTTTTATTTGTATTCGAACTGGAGGGTTGTAAAACGAAAATTTTCGAAATTTGGAGAATTGTTTGAATAAAAAAAGATCCATTTTCATTTTTTTGGTTCGTTTTTTTGTATTTTGTGTCGAATGATAAGCAGGTTGCATATTATCGTAGGAATCAAAGTGAAAATGTTTTTTTTTATTTATATTTGAACTGGAGGGTTGAAAAATAAAAATTTTCGAAATTTGGAGAACTGTTTGAATAAAAAAGATCGTTTTTTGTTTTTTTGGTTCGTTTTTTTTTGTATTTTGTGTCGAATGACAAGCAACTGGCGTATTATCGTAGGAAACGAAATGAAAATGTTTTTTTTCTATTTATATTCGAACTAGAGGGTTGAAAAACGAAAATTTTCGAAGTTTGGACAACTTTTTGAACCAAAAAGTATCGATTTTCATTTTATTTAGTCCATTTTTTGTATTTCGTGTCGAATGACAAGCAGCTAGCTCTATATTTTTAGTTCGTATCTTCGTTCGTCGCTGTTTCGTCGCGAGGAAGGAAAGAGAGGAAGGTAGGAGGGGAAGGTGCGCGGGGACTTTTTTAAAATTCCGTTCGTAGCTTCGAACCGCAAACCGCAGTGGGTGAATGTTTAACGTGGGCGAACGGCGAGAGAGCTCTCTTTCTCTCTCTCTCTCTCTCTCTCTCTCTCTCTCTCTCTCTACAACGTGAAACCCCCTTTCCGTACTCGCGAATGTATATCGTGTGCAGGGTTTAGCGACGATCTATATAGTTACAGAGTGGCTGCTCTTCGAGCTCTTCCCTCTCGACGATGGGCTCTCTATATACGCTCTCTTTATACCTCCCCCTCCTCGGCTCTTCTACCAACGACCAGACCGGGCTAAGTAATGCAGAATTGCAGAACCAGATACACGTATATAGCGCTGCTACGTGACTATACACACATATATATATATATATATATATATATATATATATATATATATATATATGTATGAAAATGAGAGAGAACGAGAGAGAGAGAGAAAATTTTGGCTCGTCGTACATGCACGATGTTGCCCATCGCGACCACTTTCGACAAGGTGTCCAAGGTGTGTGTATACACATATCTCTCCATGTTCTCTCTCACCACTTCGCCATACGAGAGTTCTTTTTTTACAACTCGACACTAGATCGAGTAAGTCTCGTATCGCGAAAGCGCACGTTCGCTTCGTTTAACACGAATTTTCCATAGGTAAAGAAAAAGAATAAATAAATGGAGAATAAATTGGAAATAATGACGATCGCATGTAGAAAAGTTGAAAATGACAGGAGGGAGGGAGAGGGTGGTAGATCGAAAGGAAAAAAAGAAACGAATTTTAAAAGTGTACGAGAAAAAAAGGAGGACTCTGGAATATGAGGTAAAAAAAAAGAAATGAAGCTGGGATAAGAAAAAGGCGAGAGTAGAGGGACGGGTTGGGGTGGGTTTAGGAAGTGGGCTGGGGAGGGAGGAGAGAAGCTCGAGAGACGAGAACGAGGAAGGTGGATATACCGGTCGACCGGGCGCTCTATAGACTGCGGCGAAGACCGGAGAGAAGCGCAAAGAGGCAAAGGAAGGCGGAAAAAAAAGGGAAAAGGGAGAAAAAAGGCTCGAAAATGTGGAGTCGGTGCGAGAGACTCTAAAAAGAAGGGGAAGAAAAAGGAATGAAAGAGAGAAAGAAAGAAAGAAAGAAAGAAAGGGAAAAAAACGTATCCGAGGAAGGGGAGCACGACTGAAAAGGTGTAGGGTGGAAGCGCCCGAGCTAAAAAGCGAGAACGAGGAGATCGTAGAGCTCTGCCACTGACGAACGTTCGTGTGGATGTCGTTGTGACTGTGGCTGTGTACGTGAGAGATCCCGAGGAGCCAGGGCGAACCAAGAAGAAGAAGAAGAAGAAGAAGAAAAAGAGGAAGAAGAAGAAGAAGAAGAAGAAGAGGTAGAAGAAGAAGAAGAAGAAGAAGAAGAAGAGCAGGGGGAGGAGGAGGAGGAGGAGGAGGAGGAGAGTAAGAGAGAGGATGTGCAGAGGCGAAGAACGAGACGAGGAGATAGAGCAGTGTGGGTCGCTTGGAGAGTGGCGAGAGAAAGAGAGAGAGAGAGGAGAGCAGTAGCGGAGTATAACGTTGCTCCGTTGCTACTGGCGGTAGATATAGCATTGGGTACGACGAGAGACGAAGACCGAGAGGATGGGAAAGAGAGGATGCTGAGGGAGTAGAGGGACGGGGCGGATGGAAAGGGGGAGGGTGGGAGGGAGGGAGGAGAAGCGAGAGACGAGGGCCGATAGACGTGAGACTGGCGGAGCGAGAAGACTCTTCGGGAATGGTGAGACGACGAAGCTCTCTAGCGCAAAACGAGCAAAACGACCCGAAGACGAGACGAGACGAGAGAGAGAGAGAGAGAGAGAGGGCGAGAGAGGGAGGGAAAGAGGGAGGGAGGGAGAAGAGCCTTTGCCACCAAGGTATAGCTTGAGAGACGTCTCGTTTCTGCGCTCGTCCGCTGAGACGACGGCTAACACACACGCGGCCACCGCCGCGTAAGCCTCGCTTTTTCGTTATTATTATTATTATTATTATTATTATTATCATTATTATTTTTATGTCATACAGTCGAGGTTCTCATAGCTGGTCGATTTGCCGAAGACAATAAAAAAGCAAACGTTCCTCGGTTACGTTCTTTTTTTTAAATGTTATTCGATTAATTCGTTAAATTATAACTGTTTATCGAATTGTATGAAAGTAAATATTAAATTTTTTTCAATTTTTATTTTTGTCTATATGGATTGTTTTTGGCAGAGGAAAAAAAGTGAATTTTTCAAATTCATAGTGACAAATCTAGTTTCTCTGCGTGAATATCGAAAATTGTTTTTTTTTTGTTGAAGCATATATTCAGATTTGATTATTTGAATAAATATATACCTATCTAATATAAAAAATATAATAATAATAATAATAATAATGCTAAAAATTATATAAATACATATATTTTTTTCGTCGAAACATACATGCAGATACTTGACTATTCGCATAAATATGCGATAGCACATCATGTATATATATATAGACAGAGAGAGAGAGAGAGAGAGAGAGGCAGAGAGTGACAGAGAATTCGACTGCTGGTCGGTCGTCAAAGCTTTTCCTGCGAGAGAGTGAAAGAGACGAGGCATCAGCGTCCAGAGCAAGAAGAGCTGTCTTATATAAATATACACACACACACACACACACATACTCTCTCTCTCTCTCATATATATATATATCGTCCCCTATATACCAAGCTTGTATATACGCAAAGTCCGAGGGGATCTTTAACGAGCTCTCGGTTCTCGGATGCTGCACCTTCGTACGGCTACACCAGCAGGAGCAGCTCAGTGGTAACGACACGATATATACATATATATATACAGCTATACCATACAAACATATATCTATATATACATATATATATATATATAACATATATATATAAATATATAGATATTGTCTATATCGGTTATAGCCTCGCACGGTAGAAGTTTGGTCCAGTCCATCGTCTACCCCTCACCGTGTAGTACCATGCCTGCTCGCCCAGTAGTAACGGCGCTGCAACGGAGCTCGCATTATGCTGCTGCTTCTCTCTCGTCGTATAGAAGTTTCGTTCGGTACGAGCTTCGGATTCCGCACACTCTTCGACCGGTGAAGCACAGGAAAGTTATATATATATATGTATATATAGGTAGGAAGTCTCGTGTATGTATGCTCGTTGCACTCGACCAGAACCGAGAGATGAGATCCAGGCGGTCTTCTCTCTCTCTCTCTCTCTCTCTCTCTCTTTCTCTCTCTATGTATATATATATAGCGACGTGTGTGTGCGAGTATGTACATGGTCCTCACCGAGAGACTCACAGGGTCCGGTTCGGCGCGTCCAGGCGCGCGCCGAGCCCGGGGAATTCCCCCTTTCTCTCGTCCTCTCTCCCTCTCGTTATCCCACCGCTCTTTCTCTCTTTCCATCTCTCTCGCTCGAGGACCCAGAGAGAACATCAAGAGAAGCAGCGCCAGAACCATCAACGAAGGTGGTAGCAGAGACGAGCTATACATACCCATATATTACGTATACATACATATATATATATATATATACAGACATATGTATGCAGTGCAAAAGCGCGGACAAAACTTTGGAAGCCTGAGTGGCGATGCGAGCGTGACTTTTGCCACGGTTTTGGCGAACACGCTGCAGAAAGCATCTCTTGCGGTGGTATACGCATACATGGACACGCATACAGTGGGAAAGGACCAAAGGGTGTGAGAGAGAACCTCAAGGGACTCATGGCCAACCGACCGAGATGCCCTCTCGTCGACGCTCCTGGATGCATTAATCATCTCTCACCATGTGCATACATATACGTACATATAGCTGTGTGTATATATATATATATATATATATGAAGTATGTGGTATAGATATACGAGCGTGAATTTTTTTTAATCCTACCCGAGCCTTTCGGGCTTGTTTTTTTGTATGCAACCCTTTTTTCCCTTCTCCATCGATATGTATGTGTGCGAGTAAAGTTTTGCCATCTTACGGATTAGAGTGGATGCGAGAGGATGAGCGAAGGAGGGGGAGAGGGAGTGAAAGAGTGTGTGAGAGAGAGAAAGATTGATTGAGATGTTTAATTATGCTCTAGCTTTATAAATTTTAGAAATATATAAATTTGGGAATTTGGAGAGGGAGGAGGAGGAATAGACAGATAGAGAGACAGACAGAGGGAGGGGGGGAGATGGACAGAGAGAATCTATATCTGCGTGGACCATTCGTTCGTCCATCGTTGCGAACCAACGTGCGAAAGAGAAGCGGACGAGATTTCGACGAAGAGCGCGAGTGTGTAAAGGATCGGGAGTGGGGATAGCCGGGTGACGAAATACACTCTCGCAAGCTCGAAAGCTTGTGAGACAGAGAGAGAGAGGGGGGAGGGTGGGAGAGAAAGAAAGAAAATAAATAAATAGCTTCGCGGCACGCTCTGCTGACGAAACAGCGCAAGATGAACCCGAGAACCGATATTCACCTCCCTCTCGCACTCGCATTGCCAACAGGGCGTATAGAACACACAGACCGAGCTCTACTCTATACCTACATTTTCAGAGCGTGCAAGGTACTTTGATCCTTTGCCACGCGCGTTGTATTTTTAGGACAGACGGGAACACACGTGCCTCACGGCACGTTCTCGTTCCTCACTCCTCCACGCTCTTTTCTCTCTCTCTCTCCCTCTTTCTTTCTCTCTCTCCCTCTCTCTTCCTCTCTAGCTTGTTATTATATTTATATTGTTATTATTATTATTGCATTTGAAATTTTTTTGTAAATTTGTTAAACTGGCCCAAATTGTTAATTTGCAAATTTATATATTTGCGAGGTTTGTGAAATTAGGAAATTTCTGTAATTGCCCCAGAGCTAGCTGGAGCATAATTAAAAATATCAATCAATCAATCTCTCTCTCTCTCTTTATCTTATTATTATATTTACGTTCTCACGTTACAACGTTGTTATTAATATTATATTTTATAAAATTTTATAAATTTGTTGAATTGGCACTAATTGTAAATTTACAAATTTAAATATTTTTACAGTTTGCAAACTTAAGAGAGCTCTGTATTCGCCTCATAGCTAGTTGGAGCATAATTAAAAATATCAATCAATCAATCTTTCTCTCTCTCTCTTTTCCTCTCTAGCTTGTTATTGTATTTATATTGTTATTATTATTATTATTATTATTATATTTGAAAAAATTTTGTAAATTTGTTAAACTGGCACAAATTGTTAATTTGCAAACATATATATTTGCAAGGTTTGTGAAATTACTAAATTTCTGTAATTGCCCCAGAGCTAGCTGGATCATAATTAAAAATATCAATCAATCAATCTCTCTCTCTCTCTCTCTCTCTGTCTCTCTTGTTATTATATTTACATTCTTACGTCATAACCTCGTTATTAATATTATATTTTATAAAATTTTGTAAATTTATTGAACCAACAGAAATTATAAATTTACAAATTTAAATATTTGTACAATTTGCAAATTTAAGAGATCTCTATATTCGCCTCATAGCTAGCTGGAGCATAATTAAAAATATCAATCAATCAATCTCTCTCTCTCTCTCTCTCTCGCTATCTCTATCTATCTTGTTATTATATTTACATACCTTAAAACGTTATTATCAACATTATATTTTATAAAATTTTGTAAATTTATTGAACCAACACAAATTATAAATTTACAAATTTAAATATTTATACAATTTGCAGCATTACGAGATCTCTGTATTCGCCTCGTAGCTACCTAGGTCATAATTAAATACGTCAATAAATCTCTCTCTCTCTCTCTCTCTCTCTCTCTTTATCTCTATCCAAATACCTTCGACTTCACCTAAAAAAAAAATAAACAAATAAATAAAACAGTGACCACCTGCACGACGGTAAACTCGATAAAAGAAATAAGACCGTAGTAATTACGCGAAATTCCGTTTTTTTCGTATCGAGGGTAGGGAATCAGGATTCAACGTATGCGTATTTCAGTCGGGACACGGAGGTCTCTTCGTGGTTAAGGACTAATTAGGGACAGAGTCTCGACAACATGTACAGCTCGTTACAATGTGTACGAGAGTACATACATACGTGTTTACGTCGAGTTGAATAAAAAAATTGTTGGAAAACCTGTTCGAAAAATATTCTCGTTGAAACCTTCGAATATCCGGAGCATCTTGCTCTTCGCCTCGGTACGAAATTACCAAAGTTGCGTTAAAACGCGTAGGTGCGTTTCTCCTGTGATATATTGCACATATTTCCGTATATGGAACACTAACTTCCTCTCTGGAACAAGAATGTTGTCTTATTATTGTCGGAATTCGGCTTAACGAAGTGGATTATCCCGTTTCCCTCCTTTCTTTTTGTTTTTAAACAAAATTGTGTTAAAAAAAAATCGAATAAATTGATATTTTATTGCGAGTGAGAGAAAAAGGGAGAGAGCGAGAGAGAGAGAGAATTGCTTACAAGTGGAAAGAGAAATCTCCGTTCGCAGACCGCAGTCACGTTTTTTTTTATGTCGGACGAGTTTAAAGACCGAGAGAACGAGAGAGAAAGACAGAGAGAGAGAGAGACAGAGAGAGAGAGAGAGCAAACGCGTGCGAGCAAAGTTCGACGAACCGTGACGCGGTCGCACCGTCGTCGATCGGTTTTCTTCGGCCTGTCGTATCAATTTTATCCCAACTTTGGCCACAATTCCATCCCGATCGAATCGCGCTATTAAATAAATTATAAATTGATAATAACAACAAACGAGAATCAAATCTAATCATTTTTTCCCCTCGACTTTGTTCGCGCTCAAATCGACGTGACGATCAAAATCGACCCAACTCCGTTACGTTGGACGAAATGATCGACGGGTCGACCGATTCGAAATTTGAGTCGGTTTTTGAAAAATAACGCGTTACAATCGGACAGCGAGAAACTCATCGCCAAAGGCGCGCGTGAGAGCGAGAACGCCTGAGGGATGAGTAATACGCGTGGCAACTCGGGAAACGAAAGATAGAACGGATCTGAGATATCTGTGGGGAAGATGGGCAAGCGAGATGGAGAGACGTGGATAAAACGCGAGATAACGAGAGGGAGGAGAAAGAGAGCGAGAGAGAGAAGGAGAGAAAAGCTAGTCGGGGAAGATCCTCGCTCTGGAAGGTAATAGAGCGGTACAACGAGCAGACACCTCGCAATTTGGCTAATGGCCTTCCGCCGTAGTTGCCGTGAGCGTCGGTGCTCTCTCCTATAACCCATCCTCTCCCTCTTTCCTCTTTCGTAGCCGATGTCGTCGTCGTTTCCCCGTTTTCCCAATCTCCTCACTCCCTGCTGTCCGTAAATATTGAAACGTCGAGTGAACGACGTTCCTTGGAAAGGAGGATCTATTTTTTTTTTATACATATTTTCATTAATTTTTCAAAAAAAAATTACATTGTCGAAATTGGAAAAAAAAAAATAACGCGAGTGTAGTGGGAAGAAGAAATGATGAATTTTTTTTTTGGTAAAAGGTGGAGATGTTTAGGGTTGGGATGAGACCGAGAGTCGTTGGTCGATGCTTTCAACTTCTAGGTGACGGAATTCTCATCAGGACTAGCGAGAATATCAACGTCGATATATCTATGTACATCAATCATTTTCTTCTATCAGGAAAGATATATATAGAGGAAAAAGGGTGTATTTTGATCCTTGTCGTCTGTCGGGTCAGTGGGATGTCTACCGGTGCGACCGGGAGTTGATGACTCGCGCGGCAGCCAAGCGAGGACAGAATCTTCGTTTTATATACACACATACACACATATATAGATATGTGGGTGTGTATGTATGTGTGTGTGTGCAGAAGTATGTATATATATATATATATATATATATATATGCATTGGAGGAAATCAAAAATCTTCATCAAGCAAGCCACATACTTTGGCATAAGTGTGATGTATATATATATATATATATGTGTATATATATGGACATATTTATGTATATGCATACCGCGAGACCCCCTTGAGCTTGAAAATGTTCGAGGGTGAACTACCCCTCGCTTAATACCGGATCCCGTTGGGCAACTCGCGTGCGCGCCAAAGAGATACCTAGAGAGAGAGAGAGAGAGAGGGAAGAGAGACAGAGAGAGGGAAGAGAGAGAGAGAGAGAAGGAAGAGAGAGAGGGGGGGGGGAAGAGAAAGAGAGAGGGAGAGGTATCTATCTACCGTACGACAAACCCCCACTAAACTTCACCGAGAAAACCACAACGCACCATTCGGGAGAGCAAATTGAAACGTTAATGCGACAAGACTTTACCTGACGTCGTTTCAATTAAAAATCACGCCTCGTGGATCTCGTTAACGCGATTACATTCGTTGAATTAAATCAAGTTTGTGTGTCGCGGGGAAAAAGGGGAAATGTCGCGAGACACGATAAAAGTAGCGGGAAAATTAAAAAATAAATAAGAATTTTAAGATATTTGAAGATCGTTGAAGTGTCTTTGGGCAAAATGAGATTTTGACATCTTTGGACCTCTCAAAGTCGCGAAAGTAAAGGAGGAATGTCAATTATCAGCATCTGGGTGAAGGGTTGGTCACTCGCAGATTCGGTGGCACATCGATTTCCAAAAGGAATCGATTCTTTGCGATTTTCACTGGGACTCCCCTGATTTCCGAATCAATAAGATAATCTGCGATTTCATATGATTTCTGCTGATTCGAATGATTTTCAATGACTCCTGAATTTCAGAAATCAGTGATTTCTGGACTGTCGATAGGAAAACTTTGATAAATGCTTGATCGCTTGGAGAGGGGGACGAGTGATGCCCACCGATTCCCAAATCATACGATTTCTTTGATTCCCAATGATTTCCTATACATTTGGAGAAATCACGAGGAAATCAAGAATAATCATTGGGCTTCAGCGATTTCCTGCGATTTCCAGCGATTTTTAGTGATGTGATTTCTCCAGTGACCTACCCCTCGGCTCAAGGTCAAAAATTGTTTAAATCCAAAAAAACTTTCCGGGGAATTATAAGATCGGAAATTTCCCACGCAACAACAATATCACAATTATAATCTCCATATAATTGTAATTTACGAAAATTTGTCATTTTTTCGCCCTTGTCATCAACAAATAACGCCAACGGTATTTACAAGTACCACAGCGAAACTATGTAACATGGATTTCAGTACGAGTGGCTATTCTCCCAAATTGCTTTACTTGTCCATGACGAATCCCTGTAAGTTTCATCCGAAGATACGCGTAAAATTGTCATGTCAATGTCGATATATGACATTGCCAATACGCGACGCAACCTTGAACAGAAAAAAATTATAACAAAAACTGATTTTTCGCTTCATTCGTTCCCACCAGTTACTTACTTTCGTATCTCAATTTTGTTCTCTTTTTATCTTTCGTTTCACGACGAATGAACAAACAACCCTCCCACCCACCCACCCAACTCAGGTATACGCGAGCCAAAAGAGAGAAGAGAACTTGGTACGCGTCTGCAATTTCCTCGATTCTCGGTCTCTCGCTATGGCGAACCGAGCTCGCGATATGAACGTACGTGTACTCGTATATGCGATGCGACGATTGCCGATCTGCACGGTGGAGAACGATCGTTCTACTAGCATCGTACAAAAGCTTCGGAAAAGCGAAAAACCGCGATCGTGAGGAATAGCGCCTTCGCTTCTTCTTCCTCTCGATCTAATTTGAACTCGAGGGAGACCGAGTTTTCTATACATTATACATATATATATATACGCGTCTATACGACAACGAGGACGATCGCCTCTGCGAGATAAAAAAGTAAATGGAAATATTATATTCCCCCGGGATAAAACTCCAACGTTCCCAAAAACCATAACATTTTTCCGGCTCGTTTGAAACTGTATAAATTCTCGGAGGTGAAAATCTCTCGATTTATTTCTATCATTTTCACTAATTTGCTCGTGAGAAGATAACAAAAAAAAATCATTGATAACAATTTTTTTCCCAAGATTCGAAGATTCGTCTCGTTCCATTTATTCTTTCTAAATACAAAAATCTCTTTCGCACGAAACGATCGATGCGTCGTCACGTATAACAGATCCGTGGATTTGGATTCGCGCCTGAATTCGTCTCGACATTAGGTTTGCCCGATCGTGCACCCCGAGATAGGAGAGAAACGTGTTATTATCGAGAGTAGAATGGGAGAGACCACTTTTCTCTCCCTCGTTCCGTCGAGCGAGGAATTTCACGAAGCGCGAGGACTAACGAGGATGAACCGAATCGAATGGGGAACGAGGGAGAACGAAGAGGGTGGAAGAGGGGAGAGGGTGGTACGATTTCATAAGGGGAGTGTGCGAGAGAAGCGAGGAGGAGAGGAGGAGGAGGAGGAGGAAAACTCGCGCTCTAACTGTTGCGCGATCCCCTCGAACTTTTCAGTCATAACAGCTAGGCAGCGACGCCCCACGTGAGGGATGACGCAGGGAGATAAAAAAAAAGGCGTCGCCAGCCGGTCGTTCCATCGAAGACCTGGAATGCCAGGGACGATGCAAAAAGAAATAAAACGAACTAAACGAGTAAAGGAAAGAAAACAAAAAAAAACTGTCGCCTCGTGACGACCTAAAAGGGTGAAATATCAAGGGTGCACGTGATTGAAGCTTAAGGGCGAATCGAGAAGGAGAAATCGTTCGTAGATCGTTTAATTGAAATCGATTTAAATCGATCTCGTTACAAAAATATCGATAAACACAATTTCGAGATATTCCTCGTTATCGCAATTCGAATTTTTGAGGAAATTTTGGTACAATCGTCGGTGGGAAAGCGACGATTATTCGGGGAAGAAAAAAGGAGACTCGCGGGAGGGAATATCACCGAGGGATGAGAATGAGCCGGGAAAAAGAGGGTAAAAGAGAGAGGAAGCGGGCGAGACTTTACGATGAGCAGCCACCGCGCGACTGGCGCGCGGTATCCGGCCAACCGGAAGGGATATGAATCGCGGAGAATAAAACTAGATTGCCGTGTGCTTGCACCCACGGTTTCGCGCGCGCGCACGCTCGTCTCCATGTACACACGTATAGGAAAGATACGGCGAAGCTTCGGGCAAGTCAAACGTCCCGATCCTCGTCCGTGGTCGCTTCTACATTTTTCCCTTTTTTCTTCTTCTTCTTCTTCTTCTTCTTCTTCTTTTTGTTTTTTACGACCTCGGCGCCGTTACGGCCTTGTCTACCGCACTCCCACGATCCCTCGTCTCTCAACGTACCGTCACGTGTCACTATCTAAACCCAACGCCCTCCTCTCTCCTCCTCGTTCCACTTTTCTTTTTTATTTCGTAATTTTTTTCTTTTTTATTCAAGGCACAGACATCGTTGATAAAAAATATAAAACGGTTTAATTAACGGATTTGTCGGAGGTTCGAAGAGAAGAATAAAGTTGCGCAGGTGCAATTGCGAGTGACGATTAGTTGGGTTTTTTTAATGAAATTTTATTTTTGTTTTATCGAAGAGTTTTTGTTTCGTGAAGTTTTGTTTTTAGATTTTTCATGCGGGACTTTCGATGACAACGATGGGGCTGCCTGGGCATCATCGGAGCATCGACTTGAATTGATCATTTAATTGAATTGTTAGGTATTGAAATATTGTGTTATTTTTATGTTATTGTGGATTATAATTGATAATATAGAACTATGTGTTTCGTTCTTGATACAAGTTCGATAAGAGTTCGAAAGGTGATGACTGAATTTTTATTAGATTTACATTAGTAGGCACTTACAATTTTATGAATGCATTTTTTATTTTCATGATATATTTTGAATATTGATTAACATGTCCCTCAGGGACGTTTTAATAAGCACTCACATCGTAATTTGCAATTTTAACTACAATAATTGTGTTTTTTTATGGAAAATATGCTGAAAAATTATAAAAATTCCACGTTACAATTGTTCAAATGACTTGAAACTCTTGAAAAACTTGAAACGTATTGAAATGAAAGTAAACAGCGAAAATCAAAAAATTTCGTTCACGCGTCTCCGTGCAATCAGTAAAAAACTGCAAAAAAACGATATTTTTGTTCAAATTAAATGGTTAACAGAGTCGCAAAGTCTTTAAATTCTAGAAGATACTTCTTTGAGGTCTTATGAAGAAAGTCTATAAGTTTCATAAACATTGGTTCGCAAATTGCTGAGATCCGAACATGGACAAACACAAAACATAGCGTTTTGGCCCAAAAAAAGCAGGTTTTTTTGATAATTTTAATATCTAACAAGATCCAAATGGATTTATACATAAAAGGTCTCGAGGTTATAGTGAAATACAACTGGGTTATGAATTTCAATTCGATGCGTTCATGCGTTGCTGAGTTTTGAGTGAGAACGAACGGCTCCAATGACTGAAAATCAAGGAGAGCGATATTAATAGGCACTTTTCATACATGATGAATGTCTAAAAAATCATCAACGATCTGAAAATTGAACGAACAATTGATGTTCTTATTTCGAAAATGTGAGAATTAAATAAATCGTCTTCGAAATTCGTAATTATTAATAGAAATACAAAAATAATGGCTTTCGTATGAAAAATATCATCTTCGTCTCTGTGACATCGGCGAGACCGCCGGTACGAGGAAGATCGATTTCACGAGAGAGGCGCGTATAAGTAACGATATAGTTGGTGGTGTGCTCGAGTACGGAAGACCGCCGTTAATAACCCAGACGAGCACGTCTGGCTGTGCGGTGCTATATAACGCGACGGGGCTTCTTCTTCTTCTCCCTCTCTCTCTCTCTCTCCTTCCATCTCTCTCTCTCTCCCTCTTTCTCTCTCTCTCTCCTATTGTCTCTCTCTCTCTCTCTCCCCAATCCCTCTTTCCCTCTCTTTCCTTCTCATACTCGGCTGGTTTTCGTCTCTAGCGACGATTGCATTAAATAATTTCGTTGGTTATCCTCGCACGAGCGAGCTAACGGGAACCCAGCGAGAGAATTCTCTGTAAGATTCATCGATCCCGAAGCTTCTCTCACCGCTATTTCCTCTCCCTCTTGCGAATACTTTTTGCACAGGCTTGTTGACTCTTTCTTTTCCACGCCTCCTCCATTATTCTAGATATATTCTCCATACGCGAAGACTATCTTTCTTTTAACCGACTCGCTCGTTTGATTTTTTCATACGCGACCAATGTCAATAGAAATCTCGTCGAGTTGTAACGATTCCCAAAATCTCTTTAAAAAAACGACAAAATTTATACAAATTTATCGTTAATTTTATCAAATAATTAAAAAAAAAATCGTTAATTATAAATTGTTCTAATTAGAATTTGGTTGTACGCGTTTTTCGCGCATCCTACGACTATTTTACGTGGAGAAAAGACGTTGGAATTAAAGACGATATCCCCTTTAAGTTTCGATGTTCCACTGACCTAGTTTCGTTCACCGGGTGGGAACACAAGTCTCGAGAGAAAAATCGTGATTTCTTGCGCTATTCGAGACACTTGATATTTCCACGATGACTAATCCTCGAATATTTCTTGAAGCGACGATGTCGAGCTTTTGATTCTTCTCTACGCACGAGCGATCGGATATCAACAGAGAGAGCAAGAGAGAGAGAGAGAGAGAGAGAGAGAGAGAGAGAGAGAGAGAGCTTCGCGAATCGAGTGGTTTGCTTGCCAGCTTTCCATCCCTCACCAGTGAACGACACATCGCATTTAAATCGTTCATCGCACATTTAAAATGGCAATTTTATCTTTTCTAAATGACGAGTTTTTAATAAATTATTGTGAAATAACGATCGAACGAAGGTCTCGATAGCTTCAAGGATAATAAAATGATGATATTTCATGGTATGGATATAAAAATTTTGCTCTTCCTATCTCTCTCTGCCTCTCTCATTAGGAAGTAAATCTTGGCCACTGCGGATATATCGTTGGCAGCAGGGGCTCTTTGCTGGATACACGGGGTGCAGAGTCTCTCATACCTGGCTCCGATGTGCTCTCACACACATGTTTATATATATATATGGAGAGAGAGACAGAGAAAGAGAACATAGCTATTGCTAGACGTTAGTGCCAGTGGACTCGGTCGACAGAAAGAGCGAGAGAATGAGATGAAGAGAGAGAGAGAGAGAGAGAGAGGGAGAGAGACTGACTGGCTGAAAGAGCGAGAGAGTGAGATGAAGAAAGAGAGAGAGAGAGAGAGAGAGAGAGAGAGAGAGAGGGAGAGAGACTGACTGGCTGAAAGAGCGAGAGAGTGAGATGAAGAGAGAGAGAGAGAGAGAGAGAGAGAGAGAGAGAGAGAGCTTTCACGCGACACGAAACGGATGATCGAGCACCACTGACGCGGGAGTACCGGTGGTTTTAGGGTCGGGGAGGCCACGGCTGGCCACGGCTGGTCATGGCGTATACTCGGGGGATGATTAATGCTCGTCGCCTCTCTCGCACTCTCTCTTTCCCTCTCCCTCTCTCATTCTCTCACATCGTTCCGTTTTCTTCCAGTTTTTAAGGTGCCTTTACGATCTCAAGACTCAAGAAAATCGAACGATTTTACACAAACAAGTAAACGCGATCTAGAGAAATAGAGATGAAGAGGATACAACAAGGCAAACATCAATGGCAAAATTATAATACATGAAATTTATAAAAATATAGCGCGACTCCCGTTACCATTCTCTCGTTCAATTTTTTTCTCTAGATTTTAGCATTTTGCCAGTCAAAGAGTGGCGAGGAAAAAAAACGGGTAAATTCAGGAAAGTGGATTCTGCCCAACGGGAATATCCCTTATATACATATATATATATATATATATAACACGGAGGATTGTTATATAGAGGTTTTGTTGGTGGCACAGGAGGCGGGGGAGAGAGAGAGAGAGGGAGAGAGAACACGGCCAGATACCAAGAGCGAGGGTGGTACTGTTAGTGCCAGGGGTGAGGATGGTGGAAAGAGAGGGTGGTATGGGGGAGGTTGCCGAGCCGTCGGTGGTGGCGGTAACGCGATAAACGGATTAACGGCGCGAGAGCTAGAACCCGAGCCTGGAGTTCGTCGGTCTGGGGAAGGGGGTGCTAGACGGAGCAATGGAAAGGGAGAAACGCGCGTTCCCTGTTATATAACTATATACAGGTAACAACCTGCGATACATACATATATACGGTAGGTTGGCCAAGTACAGAGAGATCCAGCGAGAGAGAGAGAAAGAGAGAGAGAGGGAGTTGTACGTCGGATGAGGGTTGAAGGGCGAAAGGGGGAAGAAAGGGGAGAAGGGGTGTTTGCCGAGGTGGACGACTAGGCGAACTGTGTGCAAGAGCGCAGCGGGATGTCACGGCATCGCGCGTTGCTCGCCCCCCCCCCCCTCCTTCCCCCGCAAACCCACCACCCTCTCACCATTTCCTCTTCCACGTTCTCTGCCTGTACCTCGTACCTACAACTCCCCCGCTGCTGTTGCGACCAACCCACTGCCCCTGGCAATACTCGTATCAACCTATATCTATACCCCGCTATCATTTTATACACACTCCAAAAGCTTTCTTCCACCTCTTTCTTCTTTTTTGTTTTTCCTTTTTTTTTTCTCCAATTTTTCCTTTTTCCTGTTATTTTCACGTACGAGGGATGACGATCGTCGATGCGAGAAAAAACCGACGCGGTTGCTTCCTCGATGCTTGGGTGTTTTCCTCGTATCAGCCAAGACGAAAGAATCTACCGCGTGATATTTCGTACACGTGTATATTAACGCGCCGGATAAATACACTCGTTATAATAATATACGTGTGTTCGAGTGAAGGAAGAAGGGTATAGAGGAGGAGGGCTACGTAGGCAGGCGAGCGTATAATATAACGATCGTGAGCGGGGAATAAAACGGGTGCGTGGTCGATGCGTGCGTGCCCTGCCTGCGTGCATGTGCCCCTGTCTCTGTGTCTGTGTCTGTGTCTGTATGTTTGATACGTGTGCACCTCGTTATCGTCCGAAGCTCGCACGCCGTTGTACCCTGGCTTTATCTCCCTACCCCCCTCTTTCTCACTCTCTCTCTCTCTCTATATATATATATATATATATATATATATATATATATATATATATATATATATACATATATATATATAAGAGATTATGCTCTATATTATATATATATTCTCTCTCCATATATATATAGGGAGAGAGAGAGGGAGAGAGAGAGAGAGAGAGAGAGAGAGAGAGAGAATATACATATATATATATATATATATATATATATATATATATATATATATACATAGATATAGATATATAGATATATGTATGTATGTAGGTATAGATGGTTATGGTACGGCTCGTGTGGCTTGCGGGGGCAGCGCGGCTCGATTCCCGCGAGAGTCAACGGGCGCGTCACGCGAAAGCCATTAAAGGCGTGCGCGCACAGCTTACACACACGCGAGCACGCTTCTCGTATGACCCTTGTACGCCCCTCTCATTCAACTCTCGGCTCGATATTACACAGTGTACCTATATATATATATGTGTATATATATATATACGTGTGTGTGTGTGTGTGTGACGTGTGTGTATGTATGTATATATTGTGCATGCGGGTATTATTATATTGCGGTTCGAACTCTCGCCGTCGTTATCACTCTATATCGTTTTGCATTCACGGAACGATTGCTACGCGCACGCACTCACGACGCGTGCACGTGTCCCAACTATATTTCGGCCCCGTGCTGTTATATCCTCGTGCATTCGCGAACTGCGTACTACGCGTTCTCCAGCCTCTCTCTCTCTCTCTCTCTCTCTCTCTCTCTCTCTCTCTCTCTCTCTCTCTCTGTAGGTACGTGTTTTTTTATCGCATATTCGTTACATCTCGGCCAATGGGAAGAATTTATTAGAAGACGGGAATTTTTGTAAAAAACGTTAATTCATAGCGAATTATGGACGAATAGCAGGAGGAGGCTCGTATACAGGAAATGAGATGTATAATGGTTTTGTTGGAGCGAAACTATTTTAGGGATTTATTCGAGGGGCTGGACACTCCCGGATTCAGTGGGAAAACGATTTACAAAAGAAATCAATCGATTCTTTGCGATTTCTACTAGGATTTCCGAATCAATGTGGTAATCTGCGATTTCACTTGATTTCTGCCGATTTCAAGGATTTCCGGTGATTCCTGAATTCCAAAAATCGGTAATTTCTGGACTGTCGATAGAAAAACTTTGATAAGTGCTTGGTCGCTTGCAGAGGGATGAGTGATGCTCAGCGATTCCCGAAATCGTACGATTTCTTTGATTCCCAATGATTTTCTATACATTTAGGGAAATCACGAGGAAATCAGGAATAATCATTGGAATTCAGCGATTTCCTGCGATTTCGAGCGATTTTTTAGTGATTTTGGATGAAATGGTTCATTGATTTCTCGAGTGAACAACCCCTTGGATTAATTTGGAATAGACGTAATACAATGTTGCAGTCCGTGATAACGACTAGGAGGTCTAGGTTCGATGATAAGTGGACGAAATATTTGTTTATTAATAATGGTAGGACCAAGAGTTCGTTTAGCAATAAATGATTCAACTAATTGTTTATAATGATAATAATTGTACATTGTTCCGATGTTAGCTCAAGCTTTACTATTCTTCTTGTTAGATATAAAATGCGAGAGCATTTGTCGGTTTTACCTCAACAATTATACGAAAATCAAAGACTAAAGTATTTATTATTATTTAAAATAACAAATTATAATTATTACCTCACGCTAAAAAAAATCTAATTATTTGTAAGAAGTTTTACGTAAAATATCGTAATTTTCATGGATAAAGACAAAAAAAACAGAGTTGACGACTAGATTCGCGAATACGTCGGCAGAAAAGTAGAAAAACCAAAAAGAGTTTGTTTTTTCTACAATTTTATTTTTTCACTGCGAGAAACGAACGTTCGACGAAATCGACGAGGCTGTGACTTCTTTTTTTCTCCATTTTCGAGTTTTTATTTCCCCCCGAGCGCGAAAAAGACGATAAGAGGAAGGGAGAAAACAGAAGGGAAGATAGTCAGGATTGAGACGGGTCATTTCCTCGTTACATTATATACTCGAGAACTCTTTTCCGCGATGCACGCGGTGAAAGGAGAACCGTGTGTGCTCGGAAAAGAAGAAGATCCTAAGTCCTCTCTCTCCCTCTCTCTCTCTCTCTCTGTCTCATTGCAAGTGTACGTCCGGATCCGAGCGAGCGCTTGCGTCCGTACGCGTGTGTATGTGTGTATGTCTAGAGACGAGAAGCGTTCTCTGATGCGAGCCACCGGTATTAGGAGAACCAAAGGCGGAGAGAGGAGCAGAACCGGAGCCATCTCGATGCGAGGGGAGGGAATGGCATCGGTTGAGCTCGAAACGGGAGATCTCGAGCGAATCCCCCGGGCTTTACTTATACCCCACATATATATACATACATGTACACACACACACATATATATATATGTATCTCTCCCTCCCTCCACCTCTCTCTCTCTCTCTATTATATATATATATATATATATATAATAGAGAGAGAGGGGTAGAGGGGGAGAGAGAGAGAGAGAGAGAGAGAGAGAGAGAGACGGGGGGGGGGGGGGTCGACACTATATTACATGGTCATCCTGCAAGCTATGCCCTCGATGTATATATGCATATATGTAGTACATAACACATGGGGGAAAGCTGGGGGAGGAGAACATTTCCCGCGAATAGTCCCATTTTTCCCAAAATTCGGATATTTTCCATACTTTGCCCGTTGCTAAAGTACGAAAAGAAAAAAAAAACGAAGAAAAATAATACTCCAAAGTCTTGTTTTCGACTCAACGAAAAAGTCCTACTTAATATTGTTCGATCGAAGAAATATATTTAAAAAAAAATGAAGAAAAATCGTAAGAATCGATCGAACGAACGGTCTAGAGACTATTTCGCACGACTATAGCTCTATCTATCTTATATACATATATATATATGATGTGTGTTACGTCTCGTATGACGTGCACGGATGTGAAGGTGAGAGGGAGGAGGTAAAGGCTATATCGGTACCGGTATGCGGTGAAAGAACGAGGAAAAGAGAACGGCGCGGGAGGCGAAGAAGAAACCAACGTCGACGACGACGACGACTACGACGACGACGACGACGACGGCGAAGAGACGGAGTGCTTGACGCGCGTGACCCTCCCGACGGTCGCGTGCGCGTCTGCTCACCACAGTCATTATCCCCTCATCTTCCTATTTCGATCTCTCTCGCACACTCGCGCGCCGATCTATGTACATATATACATACATAACTATGTACATATATATATACATAACTATACAGTAAATATGTATATACCTCCCACTTCTCCCATACTGCGCCCTCCCTCCCTCCCTCCCACCTACCCTCTCCTCTCTCCCTTATACACATATACTTATATCTATGTACATATACGTATATATAGCTCGCTCGTCTCCTCGTCGTCCCCCCTCCTCCTCCACCCCTCGTCTCCCCACCCCTCCAGTCTTCCTTATACATATATAGTTATAGCTATGTACATATATATATGTATATGTATATATATATTTGTGTCGTTATTTTCCCTCTCTGAACTTGCCAATTCGTCTAGTTGCGCATACCGCATAGCTATACATCGTGCTCGTAGCATTGCGGAGATGTTCGCGTATTTATGTGTGTTTGTATTTGTTTGTGTGTGTGTGTTTTAGACGATGGGACGACGAGATTGTTCGTAGGTTTTGGAGATAAAATAATATTCCATTGTCAAAATATTATACTCGATTCGAACAGTTTTTCTTTTGGACTCGGTGAGAGGAACTTGAAATTTCTCGGATTGTTTTTTTTTTCATTTTTTTTTGTAGAAAAATATAAAAAAGGAATGAAATAAAGATCGAAGGTTTCTAGGGAATATCCATGGGTGTTATAAATGTGAGAACTGATATCGAGAACCGGTCAATTTTCTAGAAATACGAGAAACGGGCGGGTGACCGCGGGGGTGGTACGTGGGTGATTCGTTCCGCCCGAAAGACCGCACGGCCTACGAGATCTCGTTTCGTTTATAGCTCGAACAGAGACAGAAAGAAAAAGAGAGGGAGATAGAGAGAGACAGAAAGAGAGAGAGAGAGAGAGAGAGAGAGAGAGAGAGAGAGAGAGAGAGAGAGAGAGAGTGGCGATAAGAGAAGTGGTCGTTGGCTGCATACGCTCGGAGCGACGAGGCAGACGCGCCCTCCTGCTGTATCGCTACTTCTCTTTCCGTTTCATACCCGACGCGTGTATATATGTATATATATATATATATATCTGTGTGTGTATGTATGTATGTAGGTATATAGTTCGTTGGGAAAATCGTAGCTGCGTGTGTGCGAAGCCACCGAGCGAGGGACCCAACAATAGATAAGATAAACTCGGACGAGCTCGTGCGCGACGAACTCTCTTTTTTTTTTTTTCATTATATATTACGTATATATATACATGTCCCAGCGTTGGCCAAAAAGTAATTGCGTTTTTAATGGATGGACGCGTATGGCCATGTGTTAAAAACAAACGCAATGACTTTTTGGCCAATCTGGGACACTTGCGTATATATTCTCCCTCTTTCTCTCCTCAAAGAGAATATATATGCGCGTGTGAGAAAGAGAGGGAGAGAGAGAGAGAGGGAGATTGATTGATTGAATTTAATGTTATAGACTAGCAAGATGCAGGGTAAGTACAAAAATTACAGAAATTGCTATTAGATAGAACTAAAAACTTGCAAGTAAGTAAATTGAAGAATAATGTAACGTAATATAATATTGATGACGTATTATCTGTAGCGCAAGCAAGGAAGCAAATAGCAGACACAGACATACTTGGTTCCTATAAGTCACACCCATCCTGCACGAGGGGTTGGTCACTCGAGAAATCAGTGAACCATTTCATCCGAAATCAGGCTAGGAATCACTAAAAATCGCTGGAATTCACAGGAAATCGCTGAAGCCCAATGATTATTCTTGATTTCCTCGTGATTTCTCCAAATGTATAGGAAATCATTGGGAATCAAAGAAATCGTATGATTTCGGGAATCGCTGGGCATCACTCATCCCCTCTCCAAGCGAGCAAGCATTTATCAAAGTTTTCCTATCGACAGTCCAGAAATCACTGATTTCTGAAATTCGGGAATCATTGAAAATCATTCGAATCAGCAGAAATCATATGAAATCGCAGGTTATCTTATTGATTTGGAAATCAGAGGAATCCCAGTGGAAATTGTAAAGAATCAATTCCTTTTGGAAATCGATGTGCCACCGAATCTGTGAATGACCAATCTCTCGATCCTGTCTCTCGGTGGGCAGTAAATAAAATAGGTAAACAGACGGTTGTTAAAGATATTTATTGATGAGAAGTTCTAATGTCGATTTCGGCAGCGAATTCCAGAAAAGTGCAGCAACAGCAGCAAAGAAAGACAGACAGACAGACTGACAGACAGGCAGACAGATAGACAGAGAGGAGGCTAAAGATTGATTGATTGATATATTTAATTATGCCTTAATTAGCTATGGGACAAATACAGAAAATACACAACCCACACAAATCCGTAAGTTTGCAAATTCCCAACTATCGCCAAGTTAAACAAATTTCCCAAAAACTTTACAACATCCAACAATAACAACAAAACATTAATATAATAATCTCAAGAGAGGGAAAAAATCTGTAAAAATCTGAAAAAATCTATAGCCAAGATACGACGAGACCCGCACGCGTACAAGCCACCCACAAACGCCCGTGACTTCTCATTCACCGCGAAGCGTAGATCGCGCCTCCGCGTCTTTCGACCGACGAGGCTCATAAATTACACGAATTATTAATCCACTCGTTCCTATATTCCCCCACTCTACAAACATATACATACATACATACACACACACATATATATATATATATATATATCTCAATTAATATCTATATAGAAAGAGCAAGGGGCGTCGTACGATCGCGATTTTCGGAGTCTCGTCAAATCGTAGCGCCGCGTAGGTGTCCAATGTCGAGTAACGCTCTATATATACATATACAACCTTATATACAAATATACACATATATACGCTCTGTACATGGCCAGGATGTTAAGATAGGTGTATGGATCGCGTCCCAAAACCCATACGCTATACATATATACATATACATACATACATACATATATGTATATATGTATATGGACATAGACGGCGTGTCCTAGCCGCGACGCGATGCGGCGAGAGCGCGGCTCATTGGACGCGGCGCATAATTAATGGGGGAGCATAAACCCTGACGCTGACGCGTCTATGCAAATGCGAGAGCGAGCGAGAGAGAGAGAGAGAGAGAGAGAGAGAGAGAGAGAGAGAGAGAGAGAGAGAGAGAGAGAGAGAGAGAGAGAGAGAGAGAGAGAGAGAGAGAGAGAGAGAGAGAGAGAGAAGGAGTGAGGCCGCAGGGAACTCATATAGCGCCCGTGTATATACAAAGCATGTTTGAATAGAATATAGATACACGTCCACACACGTGTGTTTGCCCGTTCTGCCAGAGCACGCTTCTCCATATATCTCCCTGTCTCGGTATTTTCTCTTTGAAGATATTATCATTATTGTTATTATTATTATTGTTGTTGCTGTTGTTATTATTATTATTATTATTATTGCGCTCGCGTAACGCGTAATTCGCGAGTGTTACAACGTCGTTTGGGAATTGATTTTTGTTCTGTTTCTTGTTTTTCTTTTTTTGTATTTTTGTAACTCGTGCTTTTGTTGGATTAATCGTCTTTTTTTTTGATAATTGGGGATGAAAATTGATGTTGGGGTAAATGAATAGTGACGGGGTTTTGAATTGATAGATTTTTGCTTTTTTTGTAATCGACAAATTGACGAATCTTCGATACGCGTTTGACGCGAGAGTTTTATATTCGATGCGCTCGAACTTACGCAGGAATGGTTACTGTCGAGGGGGAGGATTATTATTGTCCCTGGAGAGAGGAGGAGGGAATTATCAATGTGCGAATGAGAGATCGATCCTCGTGTAAATAATTCAAAGCTTTGCTACCGCGAATATTCTATTCTTCGTTCGTTTATTGTTATTTTGGTAAAATTTCGATTTTTTTTTTCGTTTTTTCTATTTTTTTTTGGTTTGAAGTAATTATTAAAAATGTAAGAAATGTGAAAAAATACGAGGGTTGAAAATGTGTCGAATTATTTTGATGGTTGAAGAATATTCTATTCTTCGTTCGTTTATTGTTATTTTGGTAAAATTTCGATTTTTTTTTTCGTTTTTTCTATTTTTTTTTTGGTTTGAAGTAATTATTAAAAATGTAAGAAATGTGAAAAAATACGAGGGTTGAAAATGTGTCGAATTATTTTGATGGTTGAAGAATATTCTATTCTTCGTTCGTTTATTGTTATTTTGGTAAAATTTAGATCTTTTTTTTTTTCGTTTTTTTTGTTTTTGTTTTGGTTTGAAATAATAATTAAAAATGTAAGAAATGTGAAAAAATACGAGGGTTGGAAATGTGTCGAATCATTTTGATGATTGGATCAACGTCGAGAATACTTTAGGGACGAATTGGGTTTTAAAATTGTACAATGGGGACAATTAATACGAAATGGCCAATGACCGTAGCTTCAGTTTTGGGAATGGAGAGACGTTGGGCGTATTAGTAGAAACGACATGTGCGCTCGCGTGGCTAGTAGGTAGGTACCATCGGAGTCGAAGCACCGATAGAACGAGAAAACGAGAGAACGTCCATGGGCAGTAGGCTGCCACCCAGTCAGCCGGGGGTCATTATGACTGCTATATGTGCCGGGCTTGCTCTACGCTATAGAGCCAACGGGCTATGCATCATTAATGCTTCTCTCTCGTGCCACTGCCAGCTACGGTTCTCCCACGATATCGTCAGACAGAGAGAGAAAGAGTGAGAGAGATAGAGAGAAACAGAGAGACAGAGAGGAGAGAGAGAGAGGCAGATAGACAGAGAGGGAAAGGGAGAGGGAGAGGGAGAGGAGAGAGAGAGAGAGAGAGAGAGAGAGAGAGAGAGAGAGAGAGAGAGAGAGAAAAGAGTGAGGGAGGAAAAGAGAGAGAGAAAGAGAGAAAGCTCTACTCGTGGGAGCAGAAAAGCTCGTAGTACGATGACTCTGTCTCTTTCTCTCTCACATACATATATACATATAGAAATATACGTTCATACGTCGTGCCCGGATTTTCATAATTTCCTATACTATCCGTGTAGCCCGAGAGCTGCTCCGGCCGAACGAGACTGCGGATTTCCTCGCTACTATCGATACATTATATAAATATATGTCATCCCTCCTCTTTTTCCTCCTCCTTTCTCCTCTGCACTGGCAAATCCCACGTGCTACACACAGGCGTGCTCGCGTATTCTACGAAAATTTATGCATCGTGAAAAATCAGACAACACTATTCGCTACGTCGAACAATGTCGGAATGAAAAAATTATTAAAATTGTTTTTATCGTAAATTAATCGAACACATAATTGTCAAAAATTTGACGTGCTGTTTGGTGAAATTTGTCTCCTTTGAAAAATTAATGATTCTCCTATTTTTTGAATTTTTTTTTTTTTTTTTTTGCAGAGTCACTAAAGAGTGTGAATGAAGCGATTTTTTGTGTTCAACAAGAGTACGAGAGTTCTCTTCAAATATTTTTCAAATATATTTTTCATAATTGCAACAATGATTTATTTTTTATAGAAATATTTTTCATAATTGCGGCGATGTTTTATTTCTAATAAAAATATTTTTCATAATTGCAGCGATAATTTATTTCTAATAAAAATATTTTTCATAATTGCAGCGATGATTTACTATTAATAAAAATATTTTTCACAATTGCAGCGATGATTTATTTTTTATAGAAATATTTTTCATAATTGCAGCGATGTTTTATTTCTAATAAAAATATTTTTCATAATTGCAGCGATGATTTAATTCTAATAAAAATATTTTTGATAATTGCAGCGATAATTTATTTTTGATAAATATATTTTTCATAATTGCAGCGATGATTTATTTCTAATAAAAAAATTGTTAATAATTGCAGCGATGATTTATTTCTAATAAAAATATTTTTCATAATTGCAGCGATGATTTATTTTTAATAAAAATATTTCCCACAATTGCAGCGTTGAAAAATATTCTTCAAAAAACATTTTTCATAATTGCAACGATGAACTCTTTTACTCTTCTTGAATACAAAAATATTTGTTGAAAAATATTTTTCCTAATTGCAGCGATGAATGAAAACGCGTGTTTATTAACATCGTAGGTCCGAGCACGCGGTTAACAGGTAGTTGATTCCTATTCGCCCACATCGTCAAAGTATACGAGCTGTTATACTCGTATGTGCGACGATACACGAAAGACAATTGCACGCTAATATATATGTTATGTACATACATATATATATATACATATGTATATGCATATGTATATCGAGAAGGACAGTGGAAGCGTTTTCCGTGATTACAGTGTACCCATTACTCTCGGTAGCTTCGAGACCGGGAGAAACGCCCGGTGCATTTAAGGGTTAACGTTAGATATTATCCAGTATTATACGCGTCAACGAGTTAGTCCACTTATATTAAGAGAGATAAACCTGTTAAAGTTACGTTTCCTCGACTGCGCACTTTTGATCGTGATCCTCGAATATGTACAATATATATAAATATATATATGTAGGATTCGTTACCGGAGGTTGAACGAAGTTGAATTGCATTTTATTAATTAAGGGAAATTAATAAGAGGGGATTATATAAAATACACGTTAGTTGATCGACGCCTTTACGTTTTTATCCAAAGCCTCTTCTCTTTTTATTGCCTCCTCACTCAGTTTAACAATTAATAAATCCTGGAGTACTGGGAATGTTCAATCTCTTCATTTTTCCAAATTTCAAATTTTGCTGTTTTTTTGGGCCTCTTTACTCCGCTAAAAAAATAATAAATTGTGGAGTCCTGGGAACGTTCAATCCCTTCAATTTTCCAAATCCCAAATTTTTCTATTTTCAGGCCTCCTCACTCCACTCAAAAAATAACAAATTCTGGAGTCCTGGAAACCTTCAATCCCTTCATTTTTCCAAATCCTTTCATTTTTCTATTTTCAGGCCTCCTCACTCCACTCAAAAAAAATAACAAATCCTGTATTCCTGGAAACCTTCAATCCCTTCATTTTTCCAAATCCGAATTTTTTCTATTTGCAGCCCTCCTCACTCCACTCAAAAAAATAACAAATCCTGTAGTCCTGGGAATATCCAATCCCTTCATCTTTCCAAACCCCAAAATTTTCTGTTTACAGTACCACATTCAAAGAAAATGATGAAAATCGCCTCAATAGACGATCGAACTAATTGCAATTCTTTCTCAATGAAACATTTCCTCGTTATTGCCAAAATAAACTATTCATATACACACACCGCAGCAAAAGAAAAAAAGAAAATTTGCATTTATACGTATTAATATACGGTGTGTTAATAGTCGTTACTCGAAACACAGGTAGATATATACCTGTGTATATACGCGTGTGTAACGAGGAAGGTGTCGCCGGCACGAGTGTCGAGACTATACCCGGCTATATAATCTCGCGTGCAGATCGATGCGGAGATAAGAGAGTGGCGCGACAAGTCGCGGGGCGCGGACGACACGCACCGAGTGTAAACGCCGTACGAAGTCGGCGAAAGAGAGAAAGAGAGAGAGAGAGATAGAGAGAGAGAGAGAGAAACGAAAGTGTGTACAGTACTTGGATAAGAGACGGATAAAAGCTCGTCGAAGTAACATTTTTCTTTTTTTTTTTTTCCTTTTTTTTCCTCTTTTTTTTTATATAAGCCTGCCACCATATAGTAGCGGCTCCATTGAACTTCTCCAACTAGCATGGAGCGAGTAAAGAACGTGACTTGTTTATATATGGTAAAACATACAAGCTTGCCTATATATAGCATTACCGTAGGTGCAATTGCACGGCACGTCTAATACATCGTGCGTAAATATGTAGATACACAGTGTATATTCGATTTATAAGCAAATGAATGACGCCCGAGCCAAGAAAATAGACATCGAAACGTGACAAAGAAAAAAAACAAGTGATAACTTTCGTTCCGAATTAAAATAGTTAACAGAAAAAGGAAGAAGAATAAACGTGACAAAAAAAATGACGTAATTGTCCCGGGGATTAAAAAGATCGAACCTTATCGAGTCCAATGAACATATATATATATATATATATATGTCCAATACTCAATCAAATTATGAGGGACTTCCCTACATGCCTTCGCGATAAATGTTCCTCTTTATATAGGTTCGTACATGGTCGGACGCGGCACATACACACGAGGAAGAGAGCCGGTGGTGACAATACTGGTAACGTCGACCTAGAGGCGTATTGTCGACCGTCCATGCCATACACACACACGCACACACACACATGCATACATATCCGACGCCCCCGGGCTTTTGCTTGTACAAGCACCGATGATTACCCAGCACGTACATACTATATTATCAGAGAGAGAGAGAGAGAGAGAGAAAGAGAGGGAGAGGGAGAGAGAGAGAGAGAGAGAGAGAGAGAGAGAGAGAGAGAGAGAGAGAGAGAGAGAGAGAGAGAGAGAGAGAGAGAGAGAGAGGGACATAGAGATGAGGGTAGAGAGGGGGAGGGCGAGGGGAGAGAGAGGGAAGGTTGTTGTCGAGGAGGGAAAGGTACCTACTATATATATATATAGGGAGAGAAACTATAGGGATATATATATATATATATATATATATGTATATGCACGATAACACGCAGTGGCAAAGAGCTCAAGAGGGTGGCGCAAAAGGGGAGAAGAGAGAGAGAGAGAGAGAGAGAGGGAAGCCGATGTCTCGCGTCGGAGTATCGCGAGAGAGGGTGGAAGCGAAGGCGGTAGAGCGTAAGCACGCTGGAGGACACGCTCTCTCGCGTTATATAGCGGTGTGCGCACGCTGCGGAAGCACGGAATTGTACGAGGGACGAAACGACGCCCTATATACATCTCTGTCGTTTTATATATGTATACATATGTATGTTATATAAAGATATATATATGTATGTATTGGGTGGAGGTATATAGCGAGCGAGCGAGAATATGCGAGAGACGTTTTCTGTGGCGGCGTCGCGGCAACGGGCGTTAATGAGCCTCTTTCTCGTAGCGGGAGAGCGGTAATGTCTCGACGTCGGTTCTCGCGATATTTTGTTTTTTTTTTCTTTCTTCTTTTTTTCCTACACGCACGCACGCACGCACGTCAAGTCGAAGATGGTGGCACGAATAGGAATAAATTGCTGTGGGAAGGGGGATGAAGGATGGAGGGTGGGTTTAAGATTATGGTCCAAAGTTTTATTCGTACGTGGTTAGTGGGGCATAATCGTTCATCGATTCGTACGTGTATTATGCGTTATAATAATAATGATAATAATAATGTTTATTTTAGAAGGAGGAAATGCATTTTTACACACTACTGGGAGTCCTTCCGGTCCCCCAAGAGTCGAGCTCGCCTCGCGGCCCTTTCGACTAAATAATAATAATAATAATAATATTAATATTTTTTAGGAGGCAGAAATGCATTTTTACGCACTACTGGGAGTCCTTCTGGTCGCTCAAGAGTCGATCTCCCCTTGCGGCCCTTTCGACTAAATAATAATAATAATAATATTTTTTAGGAGGCAGAAATGCATTTTTACGCACTACTGGGGGCCCTTCTAGTTCCCCAAGGGTCCTGCTCGCCTTGCGGCTCTTTCGACTAAATAATAATAATAATAATAATATTTTTTAGGAGACAGAAATACATTCTTACGCACTACTAGGTGTCCTCCTGGTCCCCAAAGGGTCGGACTTGCCTCGCAGCCCTATCGACTACGCAATAACAACAATAATAATAATTTTTTTAAGAGGGGGCAAATGCATTTCTACGCAATACTGGGAACCCGCCTGGTCACGCAAGTATCGAGCTCGCCTAGTGGCCCTACCAATTAAAAATAATAATAATATGCAAGAACACATTTTAGATAATCAGAGAAAGATAGAAGTGGAAATACCGGCGCAAAAGTTTCATCGATAGGGAGATATTTGGGAGGCGAGTCATATGTACGAGTGGCTCGCTGCTCGCGTCGCAAATACGAGTTGGCGAGTGAGCAGCGACATCGAGCTACAATAACCTGCTGCTTGGTGTTCTATATATATATATGTACCTATATATGTATACATATATATATATATATGAATAACATATAAATACGAGCATACAGGTATGCTCCTTAATAATACAAGACCAGGAGAGCAGGACATACAGAAATACAATACGAATGACACGCAACACGCACCCCACCCCTCTTCTCGAGCTCGCTCGTTCGAGCGAATCAACGGTAGTTGGAGGGGTAGCTGTGCCTAAAGTGGGGGCAAATCTCCCTCCCTCCCGCTCTCTCTATCTTTCTCTCTTTCGCTCACTCGACGAGCGAGCGAAACTGGCAAGGCCGCTCGCGCTCTCGTCGTTCGTGTCCCAGCATTTCTCTCGCGACCAGAGGATATACGTTTCGCCGGGCGCGCCACGAGCTCTCTCTCTCTCTCTCCCTCTCTCTTTCTCTCTCCCTCTCTCTTTCTCTCTCGCTTGTTCTCTCCCGCTCTCTTTCTCTCTCGCTTGCTCTCTCTCTCTCGGACGGCTCTTTGGCTCTCGGCAAAGCGCGCGCCTCTCTTTTGCATAGACGCGAGAGCGAGAGAGAGAGAGAGAGAGAGAGAGCGCCGCGAGGCAGAGGCAGCGCATATACTCGGTCGCGCGCGCGCTCAAAAAGATAAAGAAGAAAAAAAAAGGAGCGTGAAAAAAGTCCGCGAGCGCCGATGCTGCCTCGTTGCCACGACTATATTCACGTTTTCTTCTCTTTTTATTTTTGTTTGCTTCCTTCTCGCGAGTTCCTTTCGCCCTCGGCTCCGCTGTATCGAGCAAGAAAGCGTCACTCTCTCTCTCTCTCTCTCCGGTATCTTTTTAGTTTGTTTTTTATTTTGCGCCCCGTCTACTGCATCGTTTCGATTTTCTTTTTTGCTCTCTTGGTTTTCCTCGCTTCGCTTCTTCGCTCTCTTCGTTCCAACCATCCTGCTATATACATATATACATGTGTATATAACTCTCGCACAGATCTCTAGCTTGTCCCTTTGCCCCTTCTCGAGCCAAAGACACACAGACGCAACGATCCGCCTTTATACGCGCTTACGAAAAAAAAAAAAAAAAAAAAGAAGGAAAGACACCGGCGAGAAGCCTAGTGGATGAGGCCGCGAAGAAGAAGACGAGTCGTATATACGACGGTGAAAAAAATAATAAAAGAAATGACGAAAAGAACGCGCCTGAGACAAAATAGACTTTGTACGTTCTCTCTCTCTCTCTCTCTCTCTCTGTTCCCCTCTCTCTCTCTGTTCCATCATGAGAAAATACTATGCTAACACCAAAAATCCTCAAATTTCTTACACATCTGTATCCATTCATGCTACTATCAGTATTTATTAATCCTACTATCATATTGTATTTATCATTATTTATATTAATGCTATTATTATATTGTTTTCATTATGCTCATCCAGATTGCCCAATAACCTAGCTAGGGCATAATGAACACCTCAATCAATCAATCAATTAATCTCTCTCTTTCTCTCTCTCTCTCTCTATTCCGTCATGAGAAAATACTATAAGAGCACCAAGAATCCTCAAATCTTTTACATATCTGTATCCATTCATGCTACTATCAATATTTATTAATCCTACTATCATATTGTATTTATCATTATTTATATTAATGCTACTATTATATTGTTTTCATTATGTTCATCCAGATGCCCTATAGCCTAGCTAGGGCATAATGAACATCTCAATCAATCAATCGATTAATCTCTCTCTCTCTCTGTTCCATCATGAGAAAATACTATGATAGCACCAAAAATCCTCAAATCTCTTACATATCTGTATCCATTCATGCTACTATCAGTATTTATTAATCCTACTATCATATTGTATTTATCATTATTTATATTAATGCTACTATTATATTGTTTTCATTATGTTTATCCAGATTGCCCTATAGCCTAGCTAGGGCATAATAAACATCTCAATCAATCAATCGATTAATCTCTCTCTTTGTCTCTCTCTCTGTTCCTCTCTCTCCCTCGACGTACATCTTGGAGGTTCCCGCGCTTTTCGTCGAGCGCCCAAAGCTTCCCAACGTATGTACAAAATTCATGTTCCATACCTAGACACAAATACACACACACATACATGTATCCATATATATGTGTGAATTTTGTACGCATATGCATGACCTGGGACGAGAATAATGGTCTCTGTGCTCTCTCCGCTGGTCCGTGAAGCCCGGTAGTCTGTGAAAAGACCGCGACGACGTTTCCCTTCTCTCTCTCTCCCTCGCTCTTTTTCTCTCTCTTCCTCGCTCGCTCTCTCCCTGCGTTAAATGTACATGAGTAATGACACCGCGTACGAGAGCTCGGCTTGTACGTACCAGACCACACGTACAAACGCCACGGGAAGAAACTGCGAGCATCATAACTCCGGGAAGATTTTCACAGAAGATTCCTTGCTCTACGTGATCTACGAGTAAGTACGTATCGTTCTGCGTGTGTTCCAACGATGAGAATCAACCCAAGGGACTGTAACAAACAGAAAAAAAAAGAAAATAATTAAAACAAGGTAAACAATAACGAACAACTGGGCCAAATCGTTTAGACAGTTTGTTTCGTTTTTATCATTGAAAGAATGGAATTTCTACCAAAATGTTAGATCATCGATTATTTTACAATTCCGCGAGTTACGACGTTCGTCAACTAAAACCTTGAATAAATTTTAATACATTTTTTTGTGTCAAAAAGTTTAAAACTAAACAAATTCGTTGAACGAATTTTGTCATTTGTTGATTCGCTTTATTGATATTAGAACGAATTTAAAAAGCTCGTACTTGAAAATATTACGATCGAATATTTATGCATATCGCCGGGAAAGTACAATTGACGAAGAGGATTTCGTCGCGTCGAGTACGTGTGTAAGCGAAGCGTGCGAAACGGTAGGTAGGTACGGCACATTCCACGCTTCTCTCACTACGTACGATACTACATCGACTTCTCTACGTATACATTTACACAAACACATACACATTTATATCTATATCTATCCAACGATACTCAGCTTCGTTGGGAGTCGCGTTTTCCCTCTCTCTCCCTCTCCGTTATCTCGTGGGTGTGACAGCGAGACCGGACGGCGAATCGTGAAAGAGAGACGGATTAAAGGAACCGAGAGAGAGAGAGAGAGAGAAAGAAAAAGCGAGACAATACCAGAAGCAGAAAAGAGCGAGAGAGAAAGAAATTCGAACTCCCGTACAGGCCGTGCGTCCCGAAAGTTTCGGATCATAAATCAAGCCCTCCGGGCTGTTTTTCTCTCTCTCTCGCTCTATCCACGCTGCGTCCATTCGCGAGAACTGCCGCGATTCAGCCTGGCACAAACGAGCCGAACGATTCAGCGCATCCTTTTCTGTCTTTTACAAAGAATACATATATATATATATATAATCGTATAGTCGAGGAAGTATGCAGGCACGCTATGTAGTAAATATATCTATATATACATTGTGTGTGTGTGTATGCGTAAGCCAACACGAGGGGAGGATAGAGGCTCGCACACGTCTGGGTTGTATAGGCCGACTCCCATATTAGAGAGCCTCGGCGTCGAATAAATACCCGAGGCTGCTCTTGCGCCGTAGTGAATGCATATTAGAGCGAAGGCTTCCTATGTGTGAATCCCGCGTATTATATACAGTGGACGGCGGCGCGTGCACGCCCTTGCTTGCGGCACGTTCCTCTCTCGCATATTATCTACGTATCTACGTGTACAATATATACAGACATATACATAAGGTTGTAACGCTACTTGTGCTAAAACGGCACGACGGCTATCTATACACCGTCTACGCTCGCGCTCTTATAAATACATGGACGCATAACGTACGTCATCGCGAGTCCGTAACGCAAGATTTACAATTTTCAAATTCTTCTCGGGTCAATTATTCTTAAGCTAATTATTATAAGCTACTGCTAGATACAAAGGAAATTTGGCTCGGACTTTCCTTCTTTTTCTTTTCTTCGACTGTCCATCGCGCTTTGTATAGGAGCATCTCTTATCTACGACACATATAGATAAAGAACTCTTTCGATGTACTAAACCGAAAGAGGGCGCTTTAGCTACGTATCTCTCGCTTTGATACACCGTCTACGCTCGCTTCTTATAAATACATGGACGTATAACGTACGTCATCGCGAGGCCGTAACGCAATATTTACAATTTTCAAATTCTTCTCGGTTCAATTATTCTTAAACTATTGCTAGTTACAAAAGAAATCTGGCTCGGACTTTCCTCCTTTTTCTTTTCTTCGACTGTCCATCGCGCTTTGTATAGGAGCATCTCTTATCTACGACATATATAGATAAAGAACTCTTTCGATGTAGGTACTAAACCGAAAGAGGGCGCTTTAGCTACGTATCTCTCGCTTTGATACACCGTCTACGCTCGCGCTCTTATAAATACATGGACGCATAACGTACGTCATCGCGAGTCCGTAATGCAATATTTACAATTTTCAAATTCTTCTCGGTTCAATTATTCTTAAGCTATTGCTAGATACAAAAGAAATCTGGTTCCAAGTTTCCTTCTTTTTCTTTTCTTCGACTGTCCATCGCGCTTTGTATAAGAGCATCTCTTATCTACGACACATATAGATAAAGAACTCTTCCGATGTACTAAACCGAAAGAGGGCGCTGTAGCTGCGTATCTCTCCCTTTGATACATGGCACATATCGCGCATGATATATAGCTCGGAGAAGAAAAAAAACGTGGAGAGAAAGAGAGAAGAAAGAAAAAGAGGAAGGAAAGAAAAGAGTAAAGAAAAGAGTGTCTTATATATAGCTGGGAGCGTTCGCATAAGCCAACTGGGAGTACCGACGGTAGCAGCGAAGAGAGAGAGATATATAAGAGAGAGAGAGAGTGGATGGCGATGGTGTATACACGTATATAGAGAAGATCCTATAGATTCGCCGAAAGTGTGGCTCGAAAACGAAAGAGTGTGCGCGAGAACGTAACGGAAGCGCTACACGAAGAAATCCCTCGGTCGAAAAAGATCCCCGAAGCGTTCCCCCGACGGCCAAAGAACTCCCGAGTACGACTCTCTCGGCACATTTTGCCCCGACTTTGCCCCCTATCTCTATATATCGCGCATACAGTAAGCGGTATGTACCTACTCGCGATATATACAAACACACAGGGAATATACATACGTGTATGGATTTGCACACATAGTGTGGCTACTGTTACTATAGGCGAGAGGCGTTCTCCTCTACCTATCTCGATGCCAGCGAGTTTCTCTCGTGGACTCTCCTTCGTCTACGTCTTCGAACTCATCCCACCGTTTCTTCGCTCTTCTCACTCTCTCTCTCTCTCTCTCACACACTCCTCTTACTCGTTTGCAAGAAACGCGCGCGAACAACTTTTCGAACGCCCAACCCCGAGAAGAGCCTCGCGTCTTACCTCTAAACGACCTTCCATCCGTGTGGCAAGCGAACCGCGCATAGCACGAGAACTCGATCCTCACAGTCGAGAGTATACAGCATTATATGTATAGAGATAGATATAGCGGGGAATACAGCCAGGAAGGCTCGAGAAAGCAGTAACGGTGAGATAGAGAGAGAGAGAGAGAGAGAGAGAAGGAGGGAAGGAGAACGAGAACTCTCCGACGTGGGATGTTGAGAGGGTTGTACGGTCGAGAGCACTTTGCGAGACTGACGGAGATAGATGGATGGATGGTGGGTGAGCGAGGAAAGAGGACGAAACGAAAGTACGAGAGAGAGAGAAAGAGAAAGAGAGAGAGAAAAAGGGAGGAGTAAAAAGCACGGTAGATAAGGTGGAGAAGGATGAGAGGGATGGAAAAGGTCTCAACCTTTTCCGAGACGCCCGGTGTGAGGATCGCGAAGAGAATTTCGCGCGAGAACAAAATTCTCACTCTCTCTCGTTTTGATCTCCCACTCGTTTCTTCCCGAACGAACAAAATTCCTGCTTCTTTTTTATTTACCTTTTTTCTTTATCAAGTTTTAACTCCACCGGTAGCAACGACGAATTGTCAAATTTCTGTCCCAACTTCGAGTAGCCTTGGATTTTTAGCCTTTGGGAAGAATTTTGGTTATTTGTTATTTCGTCAATGACGATAAAATTAGCCTGGTACCTGCGTTATGATCGAACGAAAGGAATAAGCTCGTTTAGGTCGAGGGATTATCGTTATTCATCAGCAGACTCGACGATAGTGTCCTAAAATTGATAAAATAATCATAAACATATAATTATTTATATATATATGTGTTGATATAGATATATTGGGTATGGTCGCATTATGTAGCTTCGTCGGTTAGCGCACTTGGCGGCGCGCGTGCCAACGAGACATTCGTACTTCGTCCCTCTCCCGCCGCCGTCCCACTCAACGACTTACCCGACAGTCGGCGTTGTCGTCTTCTCGCGGCTTTCCTCGACATTTCGCCTTCGCGTCACCGGAGTCCCCTCCCCCTGCCGCGCGCTTCGTCTTTCGTCGTTTGCTCGTGAGAACCGTCGGCTAGCGCCCCATCAAATTCCCCTCCGCGCTCCCTCTTCCCTCTGCTCGCTCGCTCGCGCGAACATACACGAGCGCGCGCGCGCGCTTACACCCACAAACCGTCGCATACATGCGCACACATATAACCCTGCGACACGTCCTCGCGCTTCGGTAGCGACGAACGACGCCTCGAGGCCTCATCGCTTCCACGAGGCATGCGACGCGACATCACGGCCTCTCAACCCACCGAGTTCTCACTCTCTCTCTCTCTCTCTCCCGTTCTTCTCACTCTGCCGTTTCGCGAAACTACCCACCGCCGCGTCCTCTCGCTCTCTCTCTCTCTCTCTGGCTGTGCGACGACCACCCGCTGCCTCACGGACCGTCTACAGTCGCCGCACGCCCGTTACGAGAGAGCGAAACTCTCTCGCTCTCCCACGCGCCTCGTGACGACACCTATACCAATGCAGACGCGGAGTTTCGACGACGAGACTCGACGGACATACATTATATACGGGAAGAAAGATGGGGCAAAATGGTCCAACAGTCAGCTTTGGATTATATTTTCCAATTTTGAGAGACACGAAAATATCGTTTCGAGTGGCCCTGGAATAAAAATAGTAGACGGTATCGAGTTTAAATTTATTTAATAAATAAAACGTATCGAAGTATCGATTACCTAACATACTTGACAATGCATGTAAATTGTGACCTGTCCAGTCCTCGACAAACGTACGTTTCTTGGATATTTTGAAAAACGTCCGTGTACATCTGTAGTCATGAATAAGATCCCTTGTCTAGACTGGTAGATACGAGAAAGGACATCAATCTGGACCAACTCTAGCTGTAACGAATTTTCCTATTCTTCATCCTAAAATATAAAATAAAACGTAGTAATATCTTCCATCATGCCTCGGTATTCCATTTGACCCCACTGTCTCATCACAACAGTTTTTGGAGTCCCATGCAACTAGAACCCAGAGCCAGTACGTATGGGTTTGGATTTTTATTTGGATTTGACCAACTTGACCAACTCCAACGATTTAACGAATTTTCCTATTCTTCATCCTAAAATATAAACTAAAACGTAGTACTATCTTCCATCATGCCTGGGTATTCCATTTGACCCCACTGTCTCATCACAACAGTATTTGGAGTCCCATGCAACTAGAAACCAGAGCCAGTACGAATGGGTTTGGATTTGGATTTGACCAACTTGACCAACTTCATCAATTTAACAAATTTTCCTATTCTCCATCCTAAAATATAAACTAAAACGTAGTAATATCTTCCATCATGCCTGGGTATTCCATTTGACCCCACTGTCTCATCAGAACAGTATTTGGAGTCCCATGCAACTAGAACCCAG
Organism: Netelia fuscicornis; assembly: GCA_946811545.1. Lineage (NCBI taxonomy): Eukaryota > Metazoa > Arthropoda > Insecta > Hymenoptera > Ichneumonidae > Netelia > Netelia fuscicornis. The sequence continues at coordinate 51,047,426 of OX328012.1, read as the reverse complement.
AGCCAGTACGTATGGGTTTGGATTTGGGTTTGACCAACTTGACCAACTCCATCGATTTAACGAATTTTCCTATTGTTCATCCTAAAACATAAAATAAAACGTAGTAATATCTTCCATCATGCCTGGGTATTTCATTTGACCCCACTGCCTCATCAGAACAGTATTTAGAGTCCCATGCAACTAGAACCCAGAACCAGTACATATGGGTTTGGATTTGGATTTAGGTTTGACCAACTTGACCAACTCCAACGATTTAACGAATTTTCCTATTCTCCATCCTAAAAAATAAAATAAAACGTAGTAATATATCTCATCACGCCTGGGTATTCCATTTGACCCCACTGTCTCGTCGGAACAGTATTTGGAGTCGTATACAGCAAGAACCCCGAGCCAGTACGTATGGGTTATAGGTTATACAGCACACGAGTATATACATATATATATATATATAATACATGTACCATATACGTTATTAATACGTACGTGTATAGGTGTACATAGATGCCAGTAGAAGGAGGCACGAGCAAGAGCAGAGCAGATCCCCCGCACGAACGGCTCCGTTACGCACACGCGCCCATCAACGAGGACGGTGCTGCCTTCGCCACACTGCTCTCGATATCCCAACCTATATGGATATAGCCGTCTCACTTTATCTCGTTCGTTTCGCCCACGAGAGTTCCGCGCGAAGAGACTCCCCCTATAGTTCGTTTTCGCTCGCGCGCTATAGAAACGCGCCACTGTGGGGCTGCTATAACACGATCCACTCGTCTCGTTCCGTCTCCGTCGTACTCGCGATGCTCATCGTTGTCGGCGGCCATCTTTGTCTCTGTCACACCGCCGCACGATCGAGCTTTCCACAGTAGTGCCACTTCATTCTCCGTCTCCGTTTCTCTCGTCTTCTTCCTCGCTCTACTCTTTCCCACACGTACACGCCGCTACGTCACACGTACGTGCGATATATATTCACCGTCCGTGTAGTCGCGCGCACTACCTTTATCGCTCTGGCTCTCCCACTCCCTCTCTCTCTCTCTCTCTCTCTCTCGTACACTCGAGTTTCGCGAACCCACTCTACGGATCGTCCATCCTCGTCTGGCTCGTCCAACGCTACCGGCTCCTGCGACGCGCGCGTTCGAAACACCGAAGCGGAAGAGAGATAGAACTACCGAGAACGCGCGATACCCGCCGGCAAGGGCGCGCGTGAGCGTGAACGCGACCAACCGAGCATTCTCTCTCTCTCTCTCACTTCGTCTCTGTCTTTCTCGTTCTCTCGCACTCGCTCACTTCTCTCTCGACCGACGGTGCCTCACGATCGCCCATCCAGCGTCTCGTTCCCCCCTCCCCATCCCCCTTGCCGCGACCGACGCGAACAGCACGTCGCTCCTGCACACACCCGCACTGTTCTCTTTCCCCACGTCACCGCTCTGTTGACGCCAACCCCGAGGCTGCTGCTGCTGGTCGCGCGTTTTCCCCTTTGCCTCTTCGTTCCCCTCGCCGCCATCGTTTCTCTCTCACCGGTAAAATCGTGTGGCGCGTCGTGCCGCGCTACTCACACTCTTCTCTTCCCCGCCATCGCCGCGTCGTTCCTCGGCAAAGCGCGCACTCCCGCCGCCCCCAGCGAACGCGCGTCTCTCTTGTCCGTATCTATCTATCTTTCTCCCTCGCTCTCTATCTCGGTCGGATCGCGAGCGAGAACTAACCCGCACCCGTTTGCCACCGCACAGTCCGTCATCGGCGCTCGTCGTGACTACACACGCCGACCGAAATTTTTCAACCGCTCTTTCTCGCGCAATACTCGCAAACTGCGACGATACAATAACAACAACAAACTCTCGAATTGTAACCGTCTTTTATTTTCCAACGATACGCCAGCGCCAACCACAAAGTCGCGGCGAATCGACGAACCAAAATTAATCTCAATATACAAACATACTTTTCATTCGCGATTCTTTTGACAAATCGAACGACAGGGAGTTCGAGTTTTTTTTTGTGATTTCGTTGGAATAAAGAAACGACGAAGCTCCAATTCCTTCCTCGTTTCACACATAGACAAGAGTGAACTTAAATAGTGCAAACAACTTTCCTATTTAAACATTCTCTCACGTTGTTCAATTTGACAGTTTAAAAACAAAAAACTAAATCATACCAACCGTGTGACTGTGTACTACGTGAAACGTGCCTCGTACTACTCGAGTGAACTGAAGTTTGGCCCGATCGTCTCGACGAGCCAAACGAGTGTCGCGAATGAAAATTGCGACATAACCAAATGTGTTTCGACGAGCCAATCGTTCAATACCCAAGGATTTTTCGGTTAAACGTACTCTGGTGAATTTAAACGACGTGAATAATTGAATAAAGGACGTAAATCGTACGATACGAAGTGGGGAGTTAGAGGGAATACGTAAGTTAGACAGAGAGAGATTGAACGTCGAGTCGAGTGCAGGGAGAGAAGCGAAACGTTTGTGGCGCGACTGACAAGTGGTCGCGGTGCAGGGTGGTGGCGCGTGTCGAACCACGTGGTCGTTCGACGCGGGGGTGAAGATAAAGCCGCGTTCTCAACGCTACGCGTTAATATCTTTCTCCCGCTTGTTATTGAAACTCGTATCCCCGCTCCTTCGACAAATCTCCAATGGACGTATTGGCGTATCTGTGTACGAGCTTGCTATAGTGCTGCCTCCTCGAAACAAATGCCGGTACGAAAATAAAAACGTCCTCCATATTAACACACGATGACATTATCGTTCATGGAGAAACGAAGATAAACAAATATTTATTAATATCGAGGAGAAAAGGATACGTTGAAAGTTTGGGTAAGAAAAGAAAATTAATAAATAATAAATTGCAGACGATTCGCGGTGGAAGAAGCGAGAATTCTAGAAAAGTATAGAACAAAACAAGGTCGCAATTGACGCGATGCTGAGAGTCTCAGCGGTATCGGACAATATAAGAAGGGTGACGAAGAAGTGTCTCTCGTGCCGAAGGTCCGACCGGGCCTGCTAAAATGACCGCTCGTCTTCACTCGCTGAGACATCAGGATAATAAAAAAAGTACGACAAGCAGTCAAAGACAGCAAAATCAACAACAGCAGAACCAACAAACGACGTCACAGGGACCGAGCCCTGCTCCAAGTCCCAGTCCGAGTCCAAGCCCGAGTCCAAAGCATTCGGACGGCCGTCGAGTAAGTTTCAAACCTACTTTTCTTTGTTTTATAACAAACCCGAGTAATGAAGAATTTCATCGATCGAGGCCGAGTAATGAAAAATTTCATCGATTTAAATATTTGTTTTTACAATATCGTCGTTTGTTACAGCGTGAGGCATTTTACGATTCTAGGAAGATGAAGGCATATCGTATCTTCTCTGTTTTTCTTTTTCGCCCAATTGCCAATCGACGAAAGATGGAAAGAACTGGGCTAGATGTGTTCCCTTGGGTCGTGCGATGGACAATCCCTGGTCCCTTCACGATCCTCGCCCTTTATTTATCTCAATGGAAATTCCTAATCCGCGACGGGGAGCGACGACAAGAGATGGTAGCATCGACGACGGCGAGAAGAGTTAGGGACGCACGAGGAGGTGCATAGCACACCGCGAATACCACACATGTGTTGTCACGAGCCTCTCTGTTGTGCCGTTCAGCACGTGCCATATATCCCACCGCTCTATACCCATTGGGACAGCCACTTACCATTTTCCCCCTCTTCGTACATCATTCACCATTCTCGATCCTCGATCAGTCTCGGATCGAGCTGTCTTCCCCCTTGTTCTCGTCGTACGCTTCACGAGTGTTACGGATGGGTTTTGGCTAGTCATCGTTGTCACCGTACGATAATAACGTTTCTATATAACGTCGACAACGTAGTCCTAGAACGAACTGCGAATTTATATTTCTAGTTTGTAGAACGCTAGAGGGAGAGATGAAAGTAGCGGTATGTTCGAGGGAATAATACGCTTCAAAAGCATCGTATTAACGTATATTTAGATGCTTTTAAAGAAATATTCCCTCGATTCACCGTTTTTGTTCTCAAGCATTGTCGCATTTTTCTGTAAATGATGAGAGATGGACTATCGAGTCAATTTCCTTCGCGTTTGTTAATTAGAGACTTTTGTACAACCGTCCTTATTTTAGTATGTATCAAGAAGCGTTTGTAACAAAGGAACATCGACGGACACCTTTGGGACGTCAATTTGCGATAATTGAAGGTATTTACGGGACGTTTAATAACAACGTACCAACGCTATTTTCCTTGTTCGAACGGCGCCAGCTCCAGTCGTTTATCGTTTTTTTTTGTTATCGTTACACTACGCGCCTATTGCTTCGGGGATTGTTATCGGGTAATAGTAAATAGAGTTTAGTTTCCGTATCGCGGAAGAAATTCGAGCAAGATCCAATCCAGTTCTTAACGCTCTTTCTCTTCCCTCGACTCTTCGCTTTTGATCTTCTTCTCTCAACGTCACTGTGAGAGAAAGAAAGAGAAATGGAGGGCTAAAGAGAGAAAGAGTGAAAAGGCATCGTCGAGGTAAGAGAAAGCGAGCTCTCTCGGCAAAGGATTCCGCACGTGTGACTCGAGGGACTCGAGCTAATGAAGGCGATGAGGACGAGCGTGTTCCGGAGGGAGGCTAAGGCGCTCTTTTACCGTCTTCCAAACCCACGCCTCACCTCTCCTCATCCCCTTCTTTCGCGGTTTTGTCGCATCTGTCTTCCCTTTTACACGCCCACACCCACACATATATTTATATATCTGTATATTATAGTTTAAGTCGTAGCCGTGACGTCGTCCGAAGACGTCGTAGCCACGTCTACAAGTCCGACGTTGGGAAACGTGCGACGAGGACAGGACGGAGAAAGCTTAATTGACGGTACTTAGCAAAGGGCGATGTGGTACGATCGCTCTACATATACACACACACACACACACATATATATATATATATAGATATGTATATGTGTGTATGTATATAAGAGCGATGGTACTCCCGCAACGACGGACGCGAACCTTAATTACCTGTCGTCTTTGCGAACGTGCTCTACTTCATTTCTATATACGTATACCGATCGAATATATAACGATCTTATTGGTATACATACTCGAGACTTGATCCATCGAGCTTGCCAAAAAAAAATCCAACCAACTTTATCAAAAGGAAAAGAAAGTCAATATTGCTTTCCTCCATGGCGCAAGTACCATTTCGACGTAGAAGGTCCAATATGTATGCGAATAACGTCCCAAGAGCATGTATTAAGTAGATAGTACGCATTTATTAGTACCAGGTTACGAGGCTTTTGCATTTCCTCTCTACCTCGTCTCGTAATAATAGTGAGAAACCCCGCCTCGTCGTCCATCCGTCCATCCGTCGGTACCCTCGCACGCTTCGCTGGATGTTGCCACGCGAATTCTCTTAATGCATGGATATAGTTATAGGCGATAGAGGCGAGTTGGCTTTAGCGATAAAGCTAACTCGAGGATTTCGATTCGATAGCGATCGGTTCTTTCGTTAAGCTTTAATCGTTCGGGGACGATTTTTTGAACTAAAGATCGGTTTATTTAGTTTTAGATCGCGCAGCCATTCGATGTATCGAATATATCGATTCTTATTTCTTGTTCTTACGATTTTAATTATAAGCCTCGTTTTTCATATAATTTTGGCGAAATGTTTAGCTCGAGTGGGAAACTAGAAGGAAAATTTTTTTAAGTTATTTTTACTGTGAAATCGCAGTAACTGAGTGACAAATGTAAAATTCTTGAGGTTTTTAGGAATAACTAAAAATCGGTATTTTTTAGTTGTCGATCGCGCAGCGATTCGATGTATCGAATATATCGATTCTCTTGGAGAGATTGCTGATTTTCTTATTTCTTGTTCTTACGATTTCAATTATAAGCGTCGTTTTTTGGATAATTTTGGCGAAATGTTTAGCTCGAGTGGGAAACTAGAAGGAAAATTTGGTTAAGTTATTTTTACTGTGAAATCACAATAACTGACTGACAAATGTGGAATTCTTCAGGTTTTTAGGAAATAAATTATACGCTTTAATGGAAATGAGTAAAAATTTACTGTTGCGTGACAGAAATATAAAATATTATCAAGAATTTTTACTGAAATTAACAGTAAATTTTCATGAAACGTAAACATTACTACAATAACTTTGAAAAAAGGGCTGATATTAATGAAAGTGTACGTTGCACATTAAGAAATTTGCGTGTTTGCCTTGAAAATTTGAAAAAGGAAACCAAAATTTTCCCCGCGTTCGCCAGAATTGTTACGTTCTTCACAGTAAAATCAGTTAGATCTAGATCGCCCGGCCGTAATCCGTGAGCTCCATGCAGCGCGGATAAAAATTATGCTACGTGTTAAAATTTGTACATGCCTGAAAGTAAAATATTTGAAACTAGCGTTAATTTTTAACCCTTTTCCAATTTATCACCGGGTTCAAGTTTTTAATGTAATTTTCACCGAAATTTCACCGTAAAAATTAATAAGAAATTCTCTTCGTGTAAAATCGCAACTTTCGAGGAAAAGATCGAATTTTTTCGATCGTTGCCGATCGCCCAGTGATTGGCGAGGAATCGCTCATTTTCTCCATTTAAAATTAGCGTCGCTATGAAACATTCTCGCTTCTCCCAACGATCCATGCGTTAAGCTCGCGAGGGATGTAAGCTCGGTAAGCTCGCTGATTCGCGGTACCGGTCAGGTCAATGGTAAATAGTGGACAAGCCCTGTATCCGCACCCGGTAATACTCCGTCCTTCCGTTGTTTGTTTACACAAGCCTGTGTTTTGCTTCTATCTAGTTCTTGCTATACTCCGGTCAATAATCATTCCAGCTCGTCAAATATACCAAAACACAAGTATTTCCTATGTTAATTACCCCCGTATCGCTACAATTTATCGATCGTTTATAATCGCGACGATATTATCGAAAATCGTCGTTTCGTTCATCAGCTCGTTCGTTCAATTTTCGATGGAACTCGAAAAAAAAAAAATTGAACACTTCATTCGGATAAGCGAGAGAATGAAATTTCTACGCTATTTGGCCCGAACGCCTCGATCAAAATACTCCGAGGTGTAGACAATTTTTAAAACAAAAACAAAAAACGAATAAATCGTCGAGGTTACCGGTAGAAAATTTTTCTCACGAATTCTTCCGTGAACGTACAAGCTGTATGGTACAGATACGCCGCGACTGGATATAAAAGCAGGAATCCACGAGAGGATTTTTGTTTTTCCTCGAGTAGTCGCGTTCCACGCTTCGCCGCCTGTCTCGTGTCTCTTCCGACGCGACGTGTACTACGAAGTTGAGAAAGAAAGAGAGAGAGAGAGAAAACGCCGTCGGCACTCTGCCAGGCTTCCCGGGATTCTCCTCGAAGTAGATGTATACCGTACAAGTACGTCCTCTCGTTCTCGCGAGATGAAACGCTGAGTAGCTCGATGAAAGGAGAAAAAAAAACAGGAACGTGCGAGAAGAAGTTTCGAACTCGATCGCTCAGGACTCTCCTCCACGATACGATATAAAAAAAGATCCTCCCCCCCCCCTCCCTCCCCCAAAACAAACCTAAAAAAACAAAAATGCAAATCCCGTTTTAAAAAAGTAGTTATGTATCTACTCGATTAAATTAATTCGTGCCTCGATCGATGGAATCAAACGAAAGAGATCCTTGTAAATCTTAAGAATCGTAAATGGCGATGGAAGAGGTTCAATAATGTTAATAAAAGTATCCGTTGATGGAATTTTTGCAGGCGAACAAACCACTGATGGAGAAACGACGGAGAGCGAGGATCAATCAGTCGTTGGCGGCACTGAAAGCCCTCATACTAGACAGTGCCCGTCTCGAGAATACGAAACACAGCAAACTCGAAAAAGCCGATATCCTGGAGCTCACGGTGCGGCATTTGCAAAGACAGAGATCGCTCACGCAACCGGGACTCTCGAGGTACAAAGCTGGATATCAGGACTGCTCGAGAGAGGTGAATAATCCTTTTGATACGCTCGGGATTTGGTGAAACGGGCGGTTGCGACGGTAACCTGGTTGATCCGGTTATGAGATCGATTTCCTACATGAAAACTAAAGCTCCTGGCGGTTTGGTAGTTGCGAGTATAAAAGTAGGCAAGAGATTAAATTATTGAAACGTTGATGAGAGTCGTGAAGACCAAGGACGTATCGATCGCTCGAGCATCTCGCTGGGTTGATATTAATACGTGTTCGATCGTAAATGGCGAAGGATTCCACAAGCTCGTGGCAGTCGTCGAACCTATTCGTTGATGACGACGAGATAGAGAGGTCCTTCACGTGTCTTGACCCGAGAGTGTTCAATTTCTCATTGTCTCTAGTCTCGATTTCTCATTCTCATTGGTAACGAAGAGAAGAAACGAATGGGAGGAATGAGAGCAAGAAGAAGTGGAAAAAACACTTGGTAGTTATAAAATCTTGAACGGGAAATAGGGATTAGAAATTATGTCCAAATGGAATAAACGATGGATGTGTTATAGAAAAAACAGAAATATGTATGGACCATTGGGTTGTTGCTAATGTTGGTCGTCTAGTCATTTGCCATGGGAGAAATTAGTCCGAGCAAGCAAAAGCCAATTTTGTTTGGTTTCTTTTTTTTATTGGAGAGACCGCTAGGTTGGTAAATATTCGCATAGTCAAATTGTCCGTGTGGTCAAGCTGGCGTGATATTCGGAATGCGCGATCACTGGGGAATCCGGGAAGATCCCGATATACCTATCCGATGTCCGAACGCTTCGTCGTCGCTGACGGGCGAGAGTCGTAAATTAAAAAAGATATAAAAGAAGAGAGAGGCGACGAGAGCCGTCGAGAGAGGCTCGCCCATTGCAGATTCCAATGTTCCCCCATCCGTCGACTTTTTGAAAAAAGAAATTCCGCTACGAACGTTTCGTACACGCTATAAGAAATCTCTATTAGAATTAATCACAATATTAACGTATTGCATTTTCCGATTTTGCCTCGATGGCATTTTTCTGGATCAATGAAAACTCGTTGAAGGTCAATGGGGAGTAGATAATAAAAAGTATGGAAAAATGTGATAAACGCTTTCGATAACGAAGAATCGTGATTGAATTATTGTTTCAGGTAAGTCGTTATTTGGACGCACCAGACATAATCACCGGTAACACATCGCCCATGGACCCAGCGGTAAAACAGAGGCTGCTGCGTCATCTGGACAGTTGCGTCTCGGAATTGGATTTAGATTTAGGCTCAAGACCCGACAGTGGCCTCGGCAGCAGTCCCGGAAGCGTTACCGATCGCGTACCAGGTGCATCGAGTCCGTCCCCGCTCGAGCATCACGTTACACCAACGCCGCATTGCAGCAACGCCATAAACCCCGTCATGATCAAATCGGAGATGCCAGAAATGGAAACTGCGCGACCGGACAGCAGCACGACAGCCGGCGACGAGAACAACAACAGCAGTCGTCCGACTTCCGCTTTCAGTCAAGTGAATCCAGGCGGGCTCGATCCTCACAATCCGTCCGGAATGCCTTTGGATCAAGCTTCTACTTCCGGTCAAAATCCCAACATGTTGTCCGTCGTTCAGGTTATACCGTCGAGGTTGCCGGACGGTCAGGTTGTTTTCCTTCTTCCTAGTCACTACGTACAATTGGCCGCGGCAGCTGCCGCCAATGGTATAAGTATCGGCCCTAATCCTCCAACGGCGATCTGGGCAGCGACCAACATGTCCCTCTTAAAAGCCACCGACAAACTCGCCAAGAGGCCGCACGAGGCTGACATTGGCCAGGATTGGTCGCAAGACGGCTCGAAATCCAGTAAAAGCCCGAGAATGGAACAACCGGAACAGCCGCTCGATTTTACAACCTCCAAGAAGCTCAAAGTAACGCGACCTCATGGGAACGAGCCACCTTCGACGGAACAACAACAACTCCAGGAACATCAACAACAACAACAGTTACTCGTCCAGCAGACTCGACAAATCGAGAATACGGAAATCTCGATGATCCAGGAGGACGAGGAGGACGCGAGACCGTCTAGTCAATCCGGTAGCGAGGTTATACAAATCTCATCGCCTTCGCCCGTTTGTCAACAACCCGTTAAGGACGAAGAGGGCATGTGGCGACCTTGGTAAAATCGCCTCTCGAAAACGTCGCGTATCTTTGAGAATTCGTCGAGACAATTAACTCGACAGACTGATGAACATGAGTGAGAACAATTGTGAACATTTTGACTCTTCTTGTGTCCTTTTTTTCTTTTACTCTTTTTCTTTTGTTTCTTTTTTCTAAAGCTCCTTTTCCGTTTTCGCTTTCGCGATTATTCGGCGATGGTCGTTACCGCGCCGAAGAAAAGTCTCTCGCAGAGTGAATCGCGGTATGTAAGTATGTGTATATGAACGAAAGAGCGTGGGAGAGAAGGAAGGAAGAAGAGGGCATGCGAGTGACAGTGATAGTGCGAAAGGTCGGACGCTAATAACGAACAAAACGAAGCCTCTTCTTTTCGCTGGTGAAAAAGGCCTGGATCACTTGTAATTTTTAGTCCGTCAACATACACACACACATACACGCATGAACACGTACACGTACACACAGACACTCACACGAATACAAACATTTGTAAATAATATATCTTCGCCTCGATGATACAAAAAAAATGATAAAAAACAAAACCTATTGCTATATTATAGTAACGAAGAGTATAGATTTATTTTGATGTTATCTAGGTATAAATACCACGTCGGTGCGATGAGAGAATGCTCGAGTGTGTGGATCAACACTAAACGAATGAAATATCGTTGGAAATTTTCACGATTGTATTTTTCAGTAGAAAAAAACTCGAAGAATTTTTCAAATTGTCATAAAAGTATTAATTTCTCTCATCATAATCACTCGTAATAAATTCTCTGACAAAAATACTTTCCAATGATTTTTTAATTCGACTATCGTTCATCTTCGATTCCTGGTGATAAAAAAGAAACATTAAATTTGTGTGTTTGGGAAATGCTGTGAGTGTGATTGAAAGATTTAGATAAAGAAAGAGAGAGAGAGTCCACAGTTCGTCGACACCTAATTACCGAAATATTAATGCTAAAATATCTTTGGGATTCGATTCCTCATTCAATGTACTTAGTTACGCAGTCAATATAATAAAAATATATTGAACCCGTAATCCATCGATCATTTATTTATTCCTAGCAATTTTTATCCACCAAAAATCACAAAAATTTTGCTACATTATTTTTTATTTTATTTATTTTATTTATTTTTTTTATTCTAATTATTTTATTTATTTTATTTTTTTTTATTCTAATTATTTTATTTATTTTATTTATTGTATTTATTTTATTTATTGTATTTATTTTATTTATTTGATTTATTTTATCTATTTTATTTACTTTATTTATTTTATTTAGTTTATTTATTTTATTTATTTTGCTACATTATTTTTTAAAACAAGAACTTAGTTACGCAGTCGACTACGTAACTAAGTTCTTGTTTAAAAAAATAATGTGGCAAAATATAATAATAATAATTTTAATAATAATATTGATATAATAAAAATATATTGAACCTGTATCGATCGATTATTTATTTCTGAATTTTACAATATTAATTTGTAAAACAAAAATCATTATCCCACAATTCCAACGAAAACATTTATTACAAACTATTCATATATTTTATAATAAAAAAAGAAATAAATGTTTGTATTTTAATTTTCAACTTTTCTAATTTTCCACTCGTTATTCCCTCGGGAGGTGGAACAATATTTTGTTGTTTTTTTGTTCATTGCGCGAACTGCACACGAGGAGAGAGAAATAGAGAGGCGGAGGTCGATAGCCACTTTTTTTTTCCTCGTCATTATGACGCGTTGATCGGAACCGCCCGCGACCCGGACGGCTCCCTCCGTTCGTAATGTTTTTCTCTTTCTCTCGCTCGCGTTCCACCCGTAGATTTCGATCGTTAATGCAATTTTTGCCGCGTCATTAAATTTTTTGCCACCGCTCTCCCACAGCTCTTTCGAGCGCTCGTTAAGGACGTGCCGCCTGAAAACCGATTACCGATCGTTAAGTCAACCTATTTACGCCCGAGGTAGCCACTAACATCTCTGCATACACGTATAACGAATATATCACGCGTGTATACGATTATACACGCCTATATCCTCGCTTCTTTTTCTCTATGTCCCCTTCTTTTCTCTATATCTCTCGTTCGTTCCTTTAACGATCGTCGTCGTAGCTTTAACGACAAATGCCTCGTCCGAATTTCAATGCGGCGTTACTTTGTCGATTTTGTCACAACGTTTTTCGATTTTTCTCTACGAATATCGAGAATCGAAGATTTTTGCCTTTTGATCGGATTATAAAAAAAAATTTTGTAATTTTGTTGATTAAAAATTCTTTTTTTATCCAAAGTTCGATCGAGTTTGGAAAAGCTCGATTTCGTTACTCGACGCAAGCTCGGTGATTCGAGCCAGCCATACCGGTCGGTCGCTAATTGAGACGTATAATTAGCATACGTTACCATTGCGGCTTTGAGCTTTTGCCACTACCACCCCTCGTTCACACGTGAGAGTCACACGACGAATCCTCCCGGCGGTGATATTAAACTCTCATTAGTACTGGCATTTATGTATCGCGCATACGATACGTCCCTATTGCTATATACGATGTACGATTATGCGAGCATTAGCTAACCGGCTTTTTTATTCGCCTCGTTATGCGTACGGGACGAGAGACGTTAACGCGTCTGACTAAAGCCAGATTACACTACTGCGATCCTGCCGGTAGCACAGCTGTACCAATACGACGGTCAAAGGGATAACAAAGATGGAATATGTTTCGACATAGCCAACTCCACGTATTCTGGCCAAAATTTTCGAGAGAATGACGTTTGATTCGTGGAGATAACTGTAATAGCATGATCGTGAGAGCTGTTTGAAAAATGATGGGAAAATTGAAAAATGTTGTGTTAAAAAAATTCAGTAAAATAGACTATATAGCTTTAAAAATATGCGAAAAATGATTTATAAATCACAGTACGATGGATCCAATGTCATTTTGTAGCTTAATACTTTGAAAAGAAAGTTCAATATTTAATTTTCGTTAGCACTAATGTAACAGAGTGTTACAGGCGACGAGCGATTCGAAAACCCGATCCGTATTTTCTTCCTCTAATAGAATGATCGTGAGAGCTGTTTGAAAAATGATGGGAAAATCGAAAAATGTTGTGTTAAAAAAATTCAGTAAAATAGACTGTGTAGCTTTAAAAATATGTGAAAAATGATTTATAAATCACAGTATGATGGACCCAATGTCATTTTGCAGCTTAATACTACAAGTAGAAAGTCCAATATTTTATGTTCCTAGGATTAACATAAGAGAGTGTTACAGGCGACGAAAACGCAATTCGAAAACGCGATCCGTAATTTCTCCGGCACTGAGCAACCAATCGCGTTAAAATTTTGAGGGTATCTAGAGAATGATGACAAAAAGTACCTAACACTATTATTTTTCCAAAATTGTTGCTCTAGTTTTTTAGATACCCTCAAAACTTCAACCGAGCGTCAGAAAATTTACGGATGGCATTTTCGAATCGCCGGTCGCCTGCAACACTATTGTCAAAATAAAAAAAAAAATAACTGTCAACCACATTGTCCCATAATTCTCTATGTACTCGCCAAATTTCAACCTGATCGACCGTTCAGTGCCGGAAGAAATGCAGATTGCGTTTTCAAATCGCTCGTCGCTTGTAACTCAGACTCGCTGTAAATTGACCTTGGGTCCATCGTACTGTAATTTTTGTAATGATTTTTCGCGTATCGTTTAATCCTAGTTAAACTCGAGGCAGGTGGATTACTCTGGTTGAATTTTTCGATGAATGAAATTTGATACGAACAAGGTACTCGCAATTGCAACTCTTTCTCTCTCTCATCACCCAGCGCTCGATATCTCGTCTCGTTACCGCGTAAATGTCGGACGGTCTGGCACCTGGAAGCGGCAAATTATAAGCCGGTGAAAATTGATAGGGCCATTGGACTCCCCCTTGGGGCGGGGCACGTCCGTCAACTACGCTCTACGCGTCGAGCCCTTCATCCTTTTTCACCCTCTCGCTCGTTCCAACTATCTCCCCGTCTCCTCTATTTTCTACTCTGTGTACAGTACGATATGCTTAATGTACCATATTATTACATAAATATAGTCACGCGTATGTAATAATAGTTGGGTCGAGTATAAAGTCCCAAAAATATGTCCTACAGGTTGTCCATTCTAAAATCTGATTTTACCCAATACTTATCTACAATTTGTCCAAAACCCTTGTGTCAGTCATCGACATTTTTCCACGAATTTATAACAATTTATAATCGTTTAATCGAAATTAAATTTTGTTTCCCCGGGCAGCTCGCTATTCTCATAAATATGAACCACCTTGGAAGAAAATAAGAAGACTTTGAAGCTACCTGGAACCTTAAGCACCTTAAGAGTCCGTGTAGCCCGAAGTTTGTTCAACCTCGTAAAACTCTTCGACATCGTTCCGTCGTTCTCTCGCTATACTTTTCCGTATGTAGGACTTTTCTCCGCAAAACTTGAGAATTCGTGAACGTTTTCTCGAGGTAGGATACGTTCTTTCGTCCTCGTGTATAATGTATATAACTGACGTAACGCGCCTGCAACCGAGTCATACGAGACGTTTATCTTCCTCCCTCTTCGCGAGCCCCGATACTTGCGCATTTTTTTCCACTTCTCCGAGTCTTTATTCACGACTCGCCGCTTGTATTTCTCGTCAAATTTGCAAGCCCAGCCCT